>OY757928.1:42512672-42565172 GCA_963585895.1 Sepioteuthis lessoniana | reverse complement strand
GAGAGAGAGACAGACAAACAGACAAACAGACAGTGACAAATTGTGTTTTTGTGTGAGAGTCTGAAAGAGAGAGAGAGAGAGAGAGAGAGAGAGAGAGAGAGAGAGAGAGACATGTAGCCTGAGAGAAAAACATATACATATACATATATATGTTCATGTGTATGTGTGTGTGTGTGAGAGAGAGAGTGAGAGAAAGAGAGAGTGAGAGAAAGAGAGAGAAAGAAAGTGACATCCCCGAGACGATAGATGATATATGTGTCTCTGTTTACCTATGTACATGACAGAATGTTCGCTGAGACATTTCGTGACAATGATTTCATCACAGACGTATTATTTATTTGTTTATTTTTTGTTCGAATATCGTCGCTCCGTAAATAAAGTTAAAGCAGCGACTGTTATAATCAGAAATTGAGGAGAGACTCGATAAAAAATATATGACAAAGAAAGTATATATATATATATATATATATATATATATATATATATATATATATTGAAGTAATGAACTCATGCCAAAAAACTAAAACGGTAACAACAACAACAACCCCAGTGAATTAAAGACGTAAAAACACATTTGTGAAAGACGTCAAGAGAAATAGGTTTGTGAGTTCTCTTCAAGACACAATGATAATACATTATGGAATATGAGTTTAAGTACAGTTCGGTAGTCTAGTGGAATTTTTTTTCTGGGAAGAAATCGAAGAGGACGTGGCAAACAAATGTGTCCAATTTTGAACGACGAATGATAGTCTATATATTAATACTATTCTGGTTATTCCAACTACCGTAATAGCCAATCTGTAAACATTTATCCAACCCCTCGGCCACGAACAGGATGTGACACACAGTCAATTTTCAAGCAGAATAAAGCTAGTTTGAATTCAGAGTTTTCCTTCTCCGACACCAGTTGCCTAACCAAGTCTAAATAACCTTGTCTGCCCTATTATTTACCAGTAACTGGAGGAAAGGCAAGAACAAGTTTATACTTTTCCTAATAACATTAACGCGAAGGAAAAGTCTCGCTCAGAACTTGAACTTAGGTCATCAGTTTTATTTACTTCGACAATAACCGCAATAATGTACATAACTGTCCTGTTGGTGGGCCTTAGAATATACTGAATTGATCCCTTGTAGAGGAGTAACCTCCCACTAAAAGGAGTGTCCTTGGTATGACATTAAACGGCAGCTGAGGCTCCAGTTCTAGAGCTCTGAGAACTGTTGAGTATTCCTACTTAACAATTACTCCCAGGTCCACTCTGATTCGGTGTGGTTGTAACTGTTAGGGTTCCGTCTGTGGGTTAAATATATCTGTTTATTCATTATTTCTATTTGATAAAATAAAAAACAAGACAAAAACTCTCAAACAACTACACAAAAATGTAAATATGAATGTACAATGAAGTTGATTCTCTAATTTCTAGGCATAAAATACCCCAAGATGGTTTGACTTGGCGTTAAAATTAATTAATCGATCAATTCCTTGAACGAAAAATAATGTTGGGTTTATTCCAAGATTTTGCACAAAACTATTTGCAGCAAATATATTATCAATGGATGAACTTGTAAATAAACAGGCTTGTATATTGAAGAAATTTAGAAAAATAATATATATTTATGTTACATTATATATGATAAATACTTAACATTTATTAAAACATATAAGCACTAGTATTAGATAGGAATATTTGAATCCATATGACGGCAATTTTTTGTTATTAGACAAGAATAGTTAAATCCATACAATTGTGCAAATTATTCGTATTAGATAAAAATACTTGAATCCATATAACTGCGCAAATCATTCGTATTAGATAGGAATACTTGTATCCACATTAAGGCGCAAATTATTCGTATTAGATAGGAATACTTAAATCCGTATAACTGTGCAAATTATTAGTATCAGATAGGAATACTTTAGTCCATATAACTGTGCAAATTATTCGTATAAGATAAAAATACTCGAATCCATAAAACTGTGCAAATTATACGTATTAGGAATATTTGAATCCATAAAACACCGCAAAATATTAGTTTTAGACAAGAATACTTGAATCCATATAACTGTGCAAATCATTAGTATTATACAGTAATACTTGAATCCAAATAAGTGTGCAATTTATTCGTATTAGATAGGAATACTTGAATCCATAAAACTGTGCAAATTAATCGTATTAGACGGGGATACTTGAAACAATATGACTGTGTGAAAATTATAATATTAGATGAGAATATTTGATTCTAGTCAGCTGTAGCTGTAGAATACGCCGACTGCATCAATGCAGATAGGTAAGCCCCCCCAACCAACGAGTGTCCTGTATATGTCACTAAACTGCATCTGATGGTATAGTTCTAGTTCTGGAGTTTTGGATAATATAGAGTACCCCTACATTGCCGTTACTCCCAGTTCGACTCTGGCTGGGAATGTTAGTACCTCTTTGAGTGCCAACTATAGGTCAAATAGGACTGTTTAATCATTTACTCTCCTGAAATTAATTTAACTGTGTGCAAATAAAACTGTTTGTGTTTGATAGCAACAAATGAAATCCTTTAACTGTGTGGAAACAAATGAGCCCTGACCAGTTTAAAAATGTTACCTACGAATTGTTCACTTAAAATCATATATATAAACGAGATTTGCCATTTAATGACATATGAAGGGTTGATATACCATTAAACTAAATAACCTAACTTAACCTTGATATCAAAAACTCACATGAAACAACTACACATAAATCTTAATACAATGAATACAATTCCCTAACCTCTTGGCAAAAAATTACCAATCAATAAACAGTGTACATAATACTTTCTGATTACTAAAATATTGAATTGACACTAATCCCTGCATTGGGTTCTCGCCGGATGGGCCATTGAAAGTTTATCGCCTTGTTCCGGGAGCATTTGTGACGGAGCCGTCCTCCCTCGCTAAACACGGGGTGAATCCACTTGCAATCCATATAACTGTGCAAATTATTCGTATTAGATAGGAATATTTGAATTCATATAACTGTGCAAATTATTCATATTAGATAAAAAAAAATACTTGAATCCATATAACTGCGCAAATTGTTTGTATTAGATAGGAATACTTAAATCCATGTAACTGTGCAAATTATTAGTATCAGATAGGAATACTTTAGTCTATATATCCGTTAGTCGGAAATATCTTTGGATAACATGAAATGATTCGCTATCCGCCAACTTTCTGTTATTAAGATCCGTATAATGAATAAAACGTTAATCGGAGTCAGTGGTTGGCAAGTAGATAAATGCCACTGCAATATTGAATAAGTAAAAAAAAAATATAAACCCATAAACAGAGAACAAACAAAGCTTTGCAACAATAACATTATTTAGTATATATATATATATATATATAAAAGAATTTTCTTTGAAAGATTTTGCATTCAAAGTTCTTACATAAGTGGCAAATTCTATCAGAGACCGTCAATTATTCGTAAGAATCTTAGCCTATCTTTTATCCAGATCAGTCTAGTACAAGGCAATTTTAACCCACAGTTATGTCTGTCCTTCTCTGCATCGTATTTGGACGGCTTTCTCAATTTCTTTACTCAGGGAAATTTGCTACAAGGTCAATAAATCTCAGAGCTTGACTTTAAAGAACTATCAACCTTCGGTCAAATTCCACAACGTATTCTATTTCTAAATTTAGTTAAAAAATCGCTTTAATCATTACACTAACCTTGTGATGTCAACGCTTGTTTTGCTAATTCCCTTTGTCATCGAAATAATTCAGCCCTTTTGACAACTGACCCTCTCATCAAAACAAATTAGTAAAATCCAATAAAATAAAAACAAAACATAATTTTTCTACACTACCCTTCGAAATTCCATTACGTCATTACACATTTAAAATGTATTTCCCTATTCTTCAAAAATCCACTTCAATTTCTTTTCCCTCTGCAAAATAAACGCCTTCTGAAAGGTCTCTGATCCCAATAGGGTTACAGCTTATCTCCGCGCAGCATCTATTCCGCAAGACTAATTTTTAGGTAAATGCCGATGGGATCAAGTATTTTTGGTGACGGCCACGCAAGAGTATCGCTTCGTGCCTGGCTTCCCTCAACAGAAAGATTTCATGTCAAGTCAGATTCGGTGGGAATTTGGATAAATCAATATCTGAAAAAGAACCCGGTAATTTTGTTTAAAATGGCCAGACGCTTTATACCCTCTATTTCAACTATAATATCAACAGGAAGAAAGCACTGTATCCACTCATTTTATTGTGAAGAATCTTCCAAGTACAAACAAGATAACGAGCTTCTTGTACAGATTCAAAATTCTTGGTACAATGATAGACTATTTAAAAGCGGTCATTACAAAAGTGAAAAAATGACATTAACACGCAACTAGCAAAGGCATGGACAGCTATCGATGGAAATCAGACCAGTCCGACGAAATAAAACGCAGTTTTTTCCAAGTAGCAGTCGTGTTAATACTGCTATATGGGTTCACTACGTGGACCCTACTAAATCGTGTGGAGAAAAAGGTTGACGGAAACTACACAAGAATACCACGAGCTACACTGAATAATGTAAGTAAAAACCGGCTCATTGGCCTAGTGGGTAGAGTATTCGCCAATGGTCCGGGAAACCTGGGTTCAATCCCAGGTCATGTCATACCAAAGACTTTATTAATAATACTTGATACCTCCTTGTTTAAAACTCAACTATATAAGGTACGTATCAAAGGTAAAGTGGAGCAATCCAGGGAAAGGAGTAGCGCCCTTCCCTACCCCTCGGTGTAGAAGCTATTGAAAAGGGGGCCTTCGGGTCGTCCTCGACTACGGTCACCAACTTTACTTTACTTAATATTGAACAAATCCTGGAGGTAACATCCTACAAAGCAGCAGTTGTACGGAAACCTATCACCTATTACAAAAGTATCCAAATTAGACGAACTAGACGTGAGTGACACTGCTGGAGAAGTGCTTGTAATAATGAATTCATAAGTGATGTACTCCTGTGGATCCCTTCACATGGACGAGCAAAGGTTGGACGACCAGCTAGAACTTATCTTGAGTAAATCTGTGACAATATGGGATGTAGCCTGCAGGACGTCCCGGGAGCGATGGACGATAGAGAAGGGTGGCGAGAGAGGGCCAGGAAGATTTCTGTTGGCATTGCGACAGGATGATGTATAAAGCCACTCAGTACCCTTTGACTCTGATTGGTTGATGTTATATATGTTGTTATTATTATACAAAAGAGTTCTTTTCTTCTTATTAATTATAAGAAGAAAAGGACACTTCGTTTTGTGGAATTTATTGTCCCAGTGGCCCACGGAATGAAAATCGAAGAGAGTGAAAATATAAAATTTTTTGGATTTTGCTTGAGGTTAAAAGGTTAAATCAATCGTGATTGGTGCGCTCGGAACGATCCCCATAACTGGCCAACGGAACATGCAACTTCCGCCTTTTTTGGAGTGACAGGTTTGATCGTCATCGGGCGGAAATAACTGTCATGCAGTTCACAGGTCACCTTCTTCCGGTGCATCACTTTGTGACTGCACCGTGGGATTTTATTGTCCGCCAAGCTGTATTTTACACAAAGACTGTCCTGCATATAACACTAAACAATCTGATGGTGAGGCTCTAGTAATGGTGGCGCTTTGTGGAATGAGGAGAACCTCTTCATTGCCATGGCTCCCAGTGTCCTATCTACGGGTCGACTAGAACTGATTGCTCATTTAACTGTGTGTAAACAAATGATTGAGGTCTAATTAAGTTGTTACTGAAACAAAGCAATACTTGTAACCATTACCTGGGTGAAAACGAAAGAGTTATGTTGAATTAAATAATTAGTTTTTTTTCTAAGTATGTTGTCGATTTTGGGTTCTATGCGGTTTCGTAGTAGGGCATTGTAGATTTTGGCAGCTATGGATGTAAGTGTTATGCCTCGGTAGTTTTTGGCTAATCCGAGGTCCCCCTTTTTAGGGAAGGGGAGTATGCATCCCTTCGTCCATCTATCTATCGGATTTTGATTGTATACTGCGTTGCAGTGTCGGAGCAGTATGTCGTCGAATTGTCTGGTCTTCCATACTTCCGGGGGAATTTCGTCCAGTCCTGCAGCTTTCCTATTTTTAATTTTTCTGAGAACCGAGTCGAGTTCTCCTTGTGTGAACGGTCCAAGTTTAATGTCTAATTGTTTGCTAATTATTCTGGTGATTGGTTCATGTGTTATTTTTGGTGGGTTTCCAAGTAAGTTTTCGAAGTGCTGTTTCCACAGTTTTATTCTTTCTTGTTGGTTTGCTGCTTTAAGTTTAGCTTTGGCTGTGCTCTTTCTTCTGCTCACTTCGTTTATTGTTTGCCAGGCAATTCTAGATTGTCTATCTTCTACCGAGTCTCTGATCTTATCTATCTGATTTTGAATGTATTCTGTCTGTTCCTTTATATATATGCCTGCTAATTGATTTTGTGCCGTTTTTAGTTTTAAGGCATTTGTGTTTGTTGGGTTTTTTCGATAGTTTTTGGAGGCTGTTTTCACTAGTGCACGTTTTTCTCTCACCGCTAAGGTTTCCCATGGGACTCTATATTTAGTTTTAATTTTTGTTGGAATGTATTTTGCTGCTGCCTCAAGGTGTGCATTGACGAAAAACCAAAATGGCTTCCGAAGAAATAGATCTACGACCTCACAAATACTAACCATCCGCAGAATCCTTGAAGGTGTACGGGCAAAGAACCTACAAGCGACATTAATATTTGTCGACTTTACCAAGGCTTTCGACTCCATTCACAGAGGAAAGATGGAACAAATCCTACTAGCGTACGGCATACCTAAAGAAACCGTAGCGGCAATAACGATTCTCTATAGAAACACTAAAGTAAAAGTACGATCACCAGATGGAGACACAGAATACTTCGACATTGTAGCAGGAGTACTACAAGGGGACACGCTGGCTCCGTATCTCTTTATCATTTGTCTAGACTACGTACTTAGAACATCGATTGACAAAATCAAAGAGAATGGCTTCGAACTGACGAAGAAAAGAAGCAGAAGATATCCCGCAACAACAATTACCGACGCCGACTACGCCGATGACATAGCGATACTGGCAAATACACCTGACCAAGCCGAAACACTTCTGCATAGCCTGGAACGAGCAGCAGCAAGCATAGGCCTCCATGTTAATGCACACAAAACGGAATATATGTGCTATAACCAAACGGGGGACATCTCCACTCTAGAAGGAACCCCTCTTAAACTAGTAGACAAATTCACGTACCTAGGAAGCAGCGTCGAATCAACCGAAAAGGACATCGAAACGAGGTTAACGAAAGCATGGACAGCTATCAATAGGCTATCGACTATATGGAAATCAGACCTAACCGATAAAATGAAACGCAGTTTCTTCCAGGCAGCGGTCACATCGATACTGCTATATGGATGCACTACATGGACGCTAACAAAACGGCTCGAGAAGAAACTAGATGGCAATTACACAAGAATGCTGCGTGCAATCCTCAACAAGTCCTGGCAGCGGCACCCCACGAGACACCAACTGTACGGCCACCTGCCCCCTATCACGAAATCTATTCAAGTTAGGCGAACCAGACATGCTGGACATTGCTGGAGAAGCAGAGATGAACTCATAAGAGATGTACTCTTATGGATCCCCACACACGGCCGCGCAAAAGCAGGACGACCAGCACGAACGTACATTCAGCAGCTGTGTGAGGATACAGGATGTTGTCCTGAAGACCTGCCTAGGGCGATGAACGATAGGGAGGAGTGGCGAGAGAGGGTCAGGGATATCCGTGCTGCCAGCACGATATGATGATGATGAAATAATTAGTGTTAAACAGCAATACTTGAAACCATTCAATTGTGTGCAAACAAATATTTAATAGTAAATATAATGATTCATATTGGATAGAAATATTTGAGACCATTTAACTATGTGCAATCAAAACTGTGTCCGAACAAATGACTTATATTAAATTAAGTTGTTAGAAATATAATTAATTGATCATTTGACTGATGTCTAATTGAATAGCAGTAGCTGGTACCATTTAACTGTGAAAACAAATGATTTATAGCAATAGTTGGTACCATTTAATTGTGGGAAAACAAATGGTTTATAATATAGAATTATTCATGTGCGAACAATGAGCTCATTTAAAAATGTTATCAACAAAATGTGTTTAGAAATCATTACATGTCAATGCACACAGGACGGAATATATATGCTTTAATCAAAGAGGCAACATCTCCACACTAAACGGTAGCTCTCTGAAACTAGTAGACAAGTTCATCCTACCTAGGAAGTAGTGTCTCATCAACCGAGACAGACATAGACACGCGACTGGCAAAGGCATGGACAGCTACCCATAGCCTATCGGGCATATGGAAGTTAGACCTGACCGATAAAATAAAACGTAGTTTCTTCCAGGCAGTGGTCGTATCGATACTGCTGTATGGATGCACTACATGGACGCTAAATAAACGTATGGAGGAAAAGATTGACGGCAACTTCACCAGAATGCCGCGGGCAATATTGAACAAGTCATGGAGACGGCACCCAACAAAGTTGCAGATATACGGCCACCTACCACCCATCAAAAACTATCCAAGTCAGACGAACCAGACATGCAGGACACTGCTGGAGGAGTAAAGATGAACTCATGAGTGACGCACTCCTGTGGACCCCTTCACATGGACAAGCAAAAGCAGGATGACCAGCAAGAACCTACATACAACAGGTTTGTGTCGATACGGGATGTAACCCTGAAGACCTGCCGGAAGTAATGGACGATAGGGAGGGTGGTGAGAGAGGGTCAGGGATATCCCTGCTGATGGTGTGACATGATGATGATGATTTGGTTGGTATGCCATAAAACCAAACAAAACCAAACCAAACCAGACCATCGGTTTGGTAGCCAGACTCTTGGTCTTTAGACAGACTCATTAAATATGTTCGGGATTATTACTGTTACGATCCTTTTTAGGTCAAAGCATTTCTCTTTGTATATTTTGTGTTGACGTAATATTTTGAATGAGTGATATGGTCACTTGTGGCTTCATACTGACCTTATTTAACGACCGATTACGCTTTAATTCTTCTGTAGGAGTGAAATCAAATTAAAAATGGTATTTTAATTTAATTGTGTGTGATTATCCGAATTAGACTTATATTTTAGGCTTTTCAAAAACGTATTGGTGCGTTAAACTTATTTAAAACAACGAAAACTATATTTATCTTAAATTTTTTTTATTACATTTCATCAAGAAGACAGACGTCGCTTTAAAGTTTAAAATTTAGCATCGCTTCTTGGATTTTTTCCCATCTAATTTGATTATTACTATTAGAATATTAAATTCATAGTGGAAAACTAAAACTAAAATGCAATTACATTACTAACATACAGGGCACAGAATACTAAACAGTCAAGAAATGATAAAAAAAAAATGCAAATAAACTTGAAAGAGACGGAAGTCTTGTTGTGCAACGTTGCAGAAACAGAATTTCCGGTTGTATTTCAATTTGAACACAAACAATTTCATTGAAAGAATGCTTTCGCCCATTCTTTTTATGAATGGCACAAAGATGACGATAAAACTAATTCTACAGGTTTGAGGCGTTTGTTTTCTAAAGTGCACAGGGATGTTTATCAAAATGTAATAAAAAAAAATCAAAGGAAAGGTTAAACTTGTTTTTTTATTTTTTTGAAATGATTTATGATTGGTTCTAAGAGTATGTAAACCCATCAAGTGTTATTTGATGGGTTAAGGAATTGCATTCACTGTACTTTCATATTTGTATCTTTTTGGATAGTTGTTTCTTAAGGGTTTATTTTGTCTTTTTTTGCACACTTCCTATTGAATACGAATATTTTTTCAAATAGATCTATTCGATCCATAGATTGGACCCTAAAAGGATACTACCAGACCGGATCAGTGGACGTGGGAGTAATGGCAATGAAAGGGTACTACCGACTTTTTAGATCTCAAGAACAGGATCCTCATTATTATATTAAGTTTAGATGCTTAGCACACTACCTTTATATCGGAAGTGGAGGTTACACCTCTATAGGGGATACATTTAACGTATTCTTAGCTCCAACAAACAGGCTTTAAATATCTTGAGTTTTAAATTGTATCAAGTAAGAACGCTGACAGTGCCTTATGTAAAAAAAAGTTTAAGATGAAAATGAAACAGAGAAAAAATATCTTATCAGATGAGATTATAAAAGGAAGTGATTTAATTTTAGAGCGGTTGGATATGATTTACTTAGAAAGATCTAGAAAAATAAAAATGGTATTTAATTAGAGTGAGAATGGTTTGGCGAATGGCAGAAGATTGCTGTACGAAAATAGGGAAAATATAAATAACTTTCATGAGGAAAGTGTTTCACGGTGATTTAATTGAAGAAGCGAGTTCCAGGGAAGTGAATTCAAATGGAAAGTTTTTTTTTTAATGTTTCATAAAGAATAGGCACTATAGAAAAGGGAAGGAATTGAATATCAAAAACAATCTAAAAATTATATATATATATATATATGTGTGTGTGTGTGTGTGTGTGTGTGTTATGTTCTGGTTAGTGAACGCTTGTAGTATTAAATAAAGGACAAACCATGATATGTGAAGAAAAAAAGTTATATTCTCAGGAAAAAGTATATACAATAGAGAAACTGTTAATAGAAAAGAACATAGGATTAGTGAATACAGAATAAGGATATAGTCCAACGATAGTATTGGCTCCCGTTATACGAAGCGGGTCTTCACCTTCTGGTCTGCTCTGCTATATATGGCAGATGGACTAGTTCATTGTGTGGAGAAAGGTGGGTGATACCCAATATATATATATATATATATACAGAGAGAGAGAGAGAAAGAGAGAGAGAGAGAGAGAGAGAGAGAGATAGAGATAGAGGGAGGGAGGGACTGGAATATATATATATATATATATATATATATATATATATATTATCGTCCACAGACAGACTGTTTATTTGTATCAATACTCTTCAGCGGGACTAAACCCACGAGATGGTTTAATCTAGGATCGAATGTCAATCTGACACCTTACCGCAGATCCATCATCATTCTCAACTTAAGTAAAATAATATTTTACGCATATATTTCTACATATATGTTATCGGCTACCTGGAGTGTTCAATTCTTGAGAAGAGCTAATGGATTTCAGCTTACGTGGCAACAGGCAAATTTCCACATTAAAGTGCTCAACCCACATCTGGGAGCATATATACCCTGTCTGAAGTTTTTAATCAAATCATATAAACTTAAATAATTCAAACATGGTTTTAAAGATTGTAACATTTTATACACCCAATAAAGATTTCAAAAGAAAACTTGACTTAAAATTATATTTTTTTAGTAATTGTCTTTAATTGGAATCATTTTGAGATGAGGCTTCTTAATCTGAGAATTAATTCTTATTTATTACGGACTTTTGTCCTCATCTTGGTAGATTTTTTTTTTTGTGTGTGTTGTTTCTTCTTTCACTACGTTTCGGCCAAATTTCACCTCTGGCCTTCTTCAGGTGATTTTTACCGCGACCTCGGATAGGAATGATGAGTCTTGTAACCGTATCCCCAGTAATTACAGCCTTCCATAGTTGTTGTCTATTGCACCACGTTTTTGACCAAGTAAACCGCAGCGGATAGAGGCGTTGAGTCTCTACGGTTTCTGGTGAGCATTGTCAGAAGATAGCGGTTTCAAATCCTACCCAAGCCGGCCAGAAAAAACAACACACACACACAAATAAAAATCTACCAAGATGAGGACAAAAGTCCGCAATAAATAAAAATTAATTTTTAGAATTATATATATATATATATATATATATATATATATATATATATATAACCTATTTGAAGTTGTAAAATAAATCACAAAAACTCCAATAAATCGAATTTCATTTGAAAAAAAATAGAATTTTAAACTATCAATTTTGATGTCTAAACAAAGCTTGACTTAAAATTTCTGGTTCTTTGTTTTATTCTAGTTATTAAAGTAATTTCATGTATTAAACAAACTGCTACACACAGATGGTTTTTGGTAAAACCAAATAATCCCATTCTTATATTTACCCAACCCCTCCGCTCGGGCAGAATATGACACAAGGTCAATTTTTAAGCGAAGTTTAACAGGTTTGAATTCAGAGTTTTCCTTCTCCTAGACTAGTTGTCTCACCAAGGCTGAAGAAACTAGTCTGTCCTACTATTTAACCATAGCTGGAGGGAGAATAATTGGATTCATACCTTTCCCAAGGGTATTAGTGCTATGTGAAATGAAATCAGTCTCGTCCAGGATTTGAACTCGTGTCACCGTGTTCATTTCTTACGACGATAACCATTACACCACGGGCACCTCCATAATAATCACATTCTACTTCAATCAAAAGATAATAAAATCACAAAAAAAAAATGGAACAATAATAGAATAAATATCAGACACATGTTATAGATTTTTGAATCCTTTACATTTTCACAATTACAGTCGATAATCTATTAACCATTGATTTTGGTATATTCTTTTACAACAACAGCTTGAATAGCTTGGAATAGAAATGTTTGGGGCTTTTAAATTATATACTCATACTAAACTGAATTGTTTGAAATAGAACTGATAATATGTATAAAAATGAATTTGGCATTAAATAACCTACAAAGGCTGATATGCCATAAAATAAAAAAAAGCAACCAACCAATCAACCAACTGATAATTTGTTAAATGATTTCAAGTATTAATCTGTGTTTGAATTAACAGGCCTCAAAGATTGACCGTTAAAAGAAAGATAAATGAAGGTCAACTCCTCGGCCTGCCTGTTGAAGGAAATAACGAATCCAGGTCAGAATGAAAGCCAAGAGCTGCTTACACTCTGTGACCGAGTTGGATAGAGAAGGGGATACAGAGGTCAGTATAATAGCCCGAATGAATCGCATGACAGGGTGAGGAAGAAGAAAGAGGCCAAATGATTGGCCCGAATCCTAAAAGCCGGAAGTAGTAGGCCCTTCGTCAGAGGAAATAGGGATAAAGAATTTAGTTTTTAGGACGGAGGTCGCCGTGAAAGGATGTGCGGATCTCATGCCAAAACTCCGAGCGAAGAAACAGAAATAGAGTTCTTGGATAGGAGATAACAGATGCCTTCAAGCTGAGCTCTACAGAATCCCGCTAGCCTGTTAAAGAAAATACTCTGCGAAGAAACCCGTCGAAGAATCTAAGTAAACCTTAAAACCGTTTTCTCCCTCCACACTTCCCAAGTATTGCAATTATATGCTCTCCCTCTCAATTTAAAGAAAGATGCATATAGAGAATTATATGCATTAAGAAAAGAAGAGAAATGGAATGAGAAGATTCATTCATAAACTCTAAACATATAAATGGACTTTGCTACCTTTTCAAGGTTCAAGAGAAAAGACAGAAAAGAGAGAAAAGAAAACGAAAGAGAGACATTTGTGTTTAAGTCTTCTCTGCTGGTAACATAGCTGGCATCTTGAATATTTGTTTGGCCTGCACGTATTAAAAACTTTGTTATATTTTAAATGTTCCGTCGTGTCGAAATTTATTCGTTGTATTGTTTGCCTATCGAGTTGTCTTCTTTTGAATGTTCCTTTTCAGCTTCATTTCGCCTCAATTTATTCTCGCTAAATGTCTTATTCGCCTTTAAAAACATTACACGGGAAATTGAAATTGTCGACTACGATAAATAATAATATTATATCTAAACCTAGAGGTCCATGTCTTCCGTTAGCCTAGTGGGTAGGAAGACAAAGTGGCCTGGTGGGTGTGTGTAACGTGAAATTTGCAAACCCCTTGCCTGCGGCGGTCAGTCTAGCCCCAAATTAACCCCACATTATCTGCCAGTTCCCATGTGCCCGAAGAAGGAATCTTAACTGGAACTTATTTTGCGAGGGATCAAGTGCCAGACTGCCCCGACTTCACACGTGCGAAAAATAAACTCCCGTCCTGGGACAAATATTTTTGCACCGTCACACTATCTTCAAGTCAATGATTACAACTACCATTACCACTATTGTTGTTGGTGGTGTTGCAGTGTTCAGTAAATTTATTGTTTATCATTTGTTCCTGGTATTGTAGCCTCGGTTATAATCCACTTTTTTCGAAAGCCTTATTATAGATTCTCTTATTTTCATTGAAATTTTTTTGGTTAGAAGATAATCATTATGTGAACCGCATTTGAATTATGTTTGATTATTAATCTTGGGTAGTTTGAGTTCATATTAATGTAAGTAGTTGTTTGGTTATCTTTGCTAAATGGTTTAAACGTATTGTAAGTTAAATTAAAGGTAACGCCAAGAAAATTAACTATCTTAAGGTTAGATGATATTTCAATTTCAAATCCTAGTAACTTGAATGCTCTTATAATTTTCTCATGATTTTTGAAGTTTTGGGATCATTACTCTCAGGGGTGAAGATGAGGCCTTTATCTTTATATAAACCTACTTGTTTGAGGTCTATCATCCTACTTAGAGTATCCAATATAAAAATACTTTTCAAGTTGGCAATTAGTGCAGAATTGTAAGAACTCATGGAAACGTCAACGTTATTTGAGCAATTGTTTTTATCCGAGTTGACTGATTTACAGTAACAAAAGACTTTCTACAAGTTAAAATAATTTGTATTTGCTCTTTGATGATGTCTATAAAGTTCTCAGCATGGTTTAAACTTTTTAGTTGTAAGTCTTAAAAAATAGAGTGGTAGAATTCAATAATATCAAATTGAATAAATGTGGTTCTACTTCTATACTTAATATTTCTAAACAATTCGATTGCATCAAAGGATTTTTTCCAAAAGGTAATATCAAGAGTCTTTTATATGCTAAAAAGGATGTTTTTGAGCAAATGTTTGGAAACTAACCCTAACCCTAGCTCAGTCTCTATATAGGTTGGTTTCTAATATGATGTGACCAGCTGAAATAAATTTATAATCGCCGAATGACAGTTTGTTGAGTTTTTCTTCCAATTATATGAATTTGTACTCTATTAAATTTGTAAATTTATTCATTGATTATTATACATTGGGCACTTCTGGAGATTTATAAAAATTCTCCTATGCATTCTCAATTTGAATTATTCGCAACTCATCTCTGGATAGTTATATATACACAGACATGACAGAAGTAAATAGACACCAATATAAACCTAGATGTTTATTTAAAATATTAATTATCAAATAAAAGTATTACAATAAAGTACTTATAAGTTATTTACTAATATTTAGTTGACATTCCCTTCGTGTTTTTTTTAATGCAAATACCCTTTTAGACATGTCTGATATTGGTTTGACGAAAAAGTGGTTTCTTCCTTGCAACTCTGTTATAGTAGCCTAGTTTATGAAAATACCTGCCACCTATTCTTGGACTGACATCAAAATTTTTTGCTATATCAGAGGCCTTACAACGAGGATTATTTTGAACATTTCTCTTAACAAGACGCAGTGTTCTGTCAGAGGGCCCTGGACGGCCTGGGCGAGATGCTGTCAACTCCTTACCCTTTCAATTAAATTTTACAATCAGTCAATTAACAGTAGAAAGTGGGATTGAAATATTTTCTGATACTTTGCGTTAACTATATCCGCCTTCATAATTGACTCACAATACAACCTCGCTGAAATTCGGAAACTTTTAACGCTTCTTTTGTCAGTGGGAAGATCATAATCATCATCATGTCACGCTGCCAGCACGGATATCCCAGACTCTCTCTCGCCACCCCTCTCTATCGTCCATTGCTTCCGGCTGGTCCTCAGGGCAATATCCCGTATCCACACAGAGCTGCTGTATGTAGGTTCGAGCGGGTCCTCCTGCATTTGCTTGTCCATGTGAAGGGGTCCACAGGAGCATGTCCTACTTCTCCCGCTGTGTCCTGCATGTCTGGTTCGTCTAACTTGGATAGTTTCCGTGATGGGTGGTAGGTAACCGTACATCTACCGCTTTGTTGGGTGCTGTCTCCATGACTTGTTCAATATTGCCCGCAGCATTCTGGTGAAGTTGCCGTCAAGCTTTTTCTCCATACGTTTAGTTAGCGTCCATGTGGTGCATCCATACAGCAGTATCGATACGACCACTGCTTGGGAGAGACTGCGTTTTATTTTATCGGTTAGGTCTAACTTCCATATCTCCGATAGGCTATGGATAGCTGTCAGTGCCTTTGACAGTCGATGTCTGTCTCGGTTGATGAGACACTGCTTCCTAGGTAGGAATTTTCAGAGAGCTACCGTTTAGTGTAGAGGTGTCGTCTCTTTGATTAAAGCACATATATTCCGTCTTGTGTGCATTAACATGGAGGTCTATTGCCTGTAGCGGTCATTCGAGACTATGTAGCAGGGTTTCGGCTTGCTTGGGTGCATTTGCCAGGAGCGTTATATCATCGGCGTTGTCGACGTCGGTAATTGTTTTTGCGGGGTACCTTCTGCTTCATTCCTTTGTTAGCTCGAAGACGTTTTCTTTGATTTCATCAAGATCTTCTTAGCACGTAGTCTAGACAGATGATAAAGAGGTATGGGACAAATGTATCTCCTTGCAGAACACCTGCTAGAATGTCGAAGTAGCTTGTGTCTCCATCCGGGGAACGGATTTTTACTTTGTGTTTATATCTAGCATCATTATAGCTGCGACGGTTTCTTTCGGTGGGCCGTAGGCGAATAGAATTTGCTCCATCTTTCCTCTGTGAATGAAGTCAAAGGCCTTGGTAAAATCGACAAATAATATTGTTGCCTGTGTGTTTTTTGCACGTACAACTTCAAAACTTCGATGGATAATAAAAATTTGTGACATCGTGGATCTATTTCCCCGGAAGCCATTTTGGTTCTTTCTAAATACGTTCTGAATTTTGGGTTCTATGCTGTTCCGTGGTATTGTATATCTTAGCCACTATGGATGTAAGGGTTATACCTTGGCAGTTATTGGCTAATCCGAAGTCACCTTTTTTAGGGAAGGGGATGATGCATCCCTTCATCCATCTGTCTATAGGGTTTTGATTATATACGGCATTTCAGTGTCGGAGCAGTATTTTGTCGAAATGTCTGGTCTTCCATACTTCTGAGGGTATTTCATTGAGCCCTGCTGCTATTCTATTTTTAATTTTTCTCATTACCGAGTTGAATTCTTCTTGAATAAACGGTCCTAGTTTTATGTCTAATAGCTTACTTATAATTCTCGTGATTGGGTCATGTGTAACTTTCTGAGGGTTTCCGAGTCAATGCTCGAAATGCTGTTTCCCCTGATGTATTCGTTTTTGTTGGCTGGTAGCTTTCAATTTAGTTTCACATTGCTCTTCCTTCTGTTCACTTCGTTTATCGTTTGCCATGTTATCCTAGAGAGTCTATCCTTAACCTGTCTCAAATCTTATCAATCTGATTTTGTATGTATTCTGTTTGTTCTTTTAGGTATATGTTAGCTAATTCATTTTGTGCCTTTTTAAGTTTCAGGGCATTTGTATTGGTTGGGTTCTTTCTTTTGCATTTGGAGGCAGTTTTTACATCTGCACGCTTCTTTCTAACCGCTAATGTCTCCCATGGGACTCTAGGTTTAGTTCTTTGTTTAGTTGGTATGTATTCCGCTGCCGCTTCTAAGTGGCCGTTGACGAAATTCTCACATTCGTCATTCGGAGTATGTTTCTGTCTTCTCCTCTTGTGCATCGAATTTATTTCTTATATGGAACCTGAAGTAGAACAACTAGATATAAACAACAGTTGAAATAAATATACATTTTAGGCATTAAATAAGAATATTAAATGTACTCAGTGTAGGTGTCTATTTACTTTTGTAATGGTTCTGGGTGTTTATATATATATATATATATAACTTTTGAAGTATTTCTTGCGAAGTGACCGACTATTCTTTATTAGGCTGGGTGTTAATTTATTCTTTTCATTAGAGTATTTGAAGCCGATACTCGAATAGAGATCTGGCTACAATGTACCATTCTTCCTGAGTTTCAGTTACATATAGAAACATTATCAGAAATACGTAAATACGTAGATTATATTCATTATTTTTTATGTCACAATTTGAAGAATAGGTAGATATCTAGGTTTTCTATTATCTTCACAACAGAAAAATTGAAACTGGCCTCATAGTTGTTTTTATTTACGTGCACTTAGAATATGTAGTCCACAATACCTTGATAATGAATTCAAATATATCGAGCATTATCTTAAAATATTCAAATACCCTATTTTTTAAATACTAAACAGTAGAAAAAACTCTCAATATACATTCATCAATCAAAACTTAAAAAGCACTCCCACTATTTCTATTACTCACAGACATATTTCTCTACCCACTAACATAAACAACAAACTTTTTGATGACAAATTAACTAAATTAAGAATACCGATTATACAAACTGCATCACAACCGTAAAAAATCTAACTAATATCTGTTAACGTACTAACAGCATAACCACTTCTCATGCAGGCATGTACTCTATTCCTTGTAATGATTGTGATAAATATTACATTGGTGAAAACCCTACGTAATTTAGATAAAAGTATTTATGAACATAAGCGATCAATTAAATTAAATGATCACCGAAATACTCTATTCTACCACACAATAGACTTTAAACATACTTTTTCCTTAGGCCACATAATTAAACTTATCCACTATAGAAATTCTTGTTGTCTTTATGAATCTGCCATCATTTCACATTTCTGCCATCATTTCAAACCATCAAGCAACGACCTGGCTTTTTTCATATTTCACCTTGCCAGCCGAATATTATTTTACGGGAGAATACCAGTGGGATTGATAACGGATAAAAGTTTTAAAACATTTTATTTTTTCCCTACCTCATACTTCTAAATAATTTTTTGTTTAGATATGTAGTTCTCATAGTGAATACTATAGTATGCTTTTTGTCAGTTTTATCCTTTCCCATTTGTTTACATCCTGCTTGAGTGTCATTATGTATCAATGTGTAGCCAATATTTCCTACTGTCGCAACGCTCCAGCGGATATGTTCTTTTGATCCTGATTTTTCTTTCTATCTTTCTTTTTCTTTTTCTTTACCTTTTCTGTGTCTTATTCTTTTTACCTCTTCCACTTTTCATTTCTTTCCTTTTTTGTCCACCGTTATGTAGTCGCCAACATTATGATGAAGTCTTTGGGTAAATAAAGATGAAATATCAATTGAATCCGTTGTCTGTGGTTTTATCTACTTACACGTCTTTACATTTTATCGGATTTTTCTACTCTGCTTTTCTTCTCCCCGCCAACAGACACACACACACACACACACACACACACACACACACACACACACACACACACACACACACACACACACACACACATATATATATATAACTTTTTAAAATTAGTTCTCTCTGTATATATTCGATTAAAAATGTTGATGATGAAAATATTGATATATTAATAAAAACAATAATGATATATATATATATATATATATATATATATATATATATAACATTTTCAATCAGTTCTCTCTGTATATAAGCGATTTAAAATTTTGATAATGTTATGGGACATATCCTACCATACCCCAAAGATGGACTCGTCCAACCTAAACATATTTTCCGAGCTAGCTCGCTCGGGAGAGACAACTTCTCGTTTCTTACGAGACATTTGACAGACAGATTGCAAGCCGAGAACGGCTAGTTCTTCCTTTGTATGACTTCCTTTTTCTGCTAATACTATAACGTTACCAATCACCCATTGTTTGAGTTGATCTTCCACCGGTCTCATCTGCAGACCACAACATATAATAACGACAAAAAGGATATACATATTTATATATATCAATATATATATATATATATATATATATATATATATATATATAATTTTTGTTGTTGTATTTATCATCACCAATATATACATATTGAAAATATTGATAATACTACAACATAACAAAATCAGCGGACTTGTTCAACTTCTAGCTGCAATTGTTTATGCCAAAAAAGTCTTCAAAAACTATTGTCTCTGTATACCATATTATCTATCAACTCACAATAATTTTATAACGAACATACGGGTGTGCGAAAAACAATAATCAACATTCCCAAGAAGAGGAGAAAGAGTAGAAAGTTGTTAAACCATAGTCAAAATTGACAAGACTTAATCAGACATTTAAGATTTTTCCATTGTATCGAACTATTTCAAAGGAACTTCATTTATTCACATTTCTATTCATACAATAAATGCTATATGTACGTCGAATAATTATCTAACAATCCATCAATTTGTGTCTGTTTTTAATTCATTGATTTCAGTCTCAGTTTACTACTCCACACACACACACACACACACACACATATTTTTATATATAATCCCACGTGTGCATCTTTCCCTTTTTCTATTTCTAGAGTTAGTAAAATGGTCTCATCTTTCTTATTTTTTTGTCACAATTTATACCTCATTCTTTAACTCAACCCCCCTCTCTCTCTCACGCACACACACGCACATATACACACACACACACACACACACACACACACACACACACACACACACACACACACACACACACACATTTATATAATAATACACGCTCTTCTTTCTTTCTTTCTTACCATTTAGTGTAAGTCAAACGCTCGAATATATCTATCTATCTATCTATCTATCTATCTATCTATCTATGTTTCCCTTTATCTGTTTTGTTTTAATCTATCTATGGTATTAAATAACCCACGAACGTTGATATGCCATTAAAACTAAGAAATCTATCTATCTATCTCAGTTACTTGATACGAATTGATTTACCTCTTTTATCTGCCTGTCTGCATAACTTTCCATGCTTATTCGTATCTCAGTCAGTCTCGCACACTCTTTCACAGTTCAAAGCTGTCTATCAGTGTGTTCAATTCGTTGATAATCTCCTCAGATGATAACGTGTGCGGATGTATAAGAATATCTATTGATCTACAACGAAAAAAAAAAAAAGGAAAGTTTCCTGCGCAGATACATGTCATAGAAATGAAAAATGGTAGCAAGGGTCGATATTAACACGTCGTGCGCTGATCCTCTTGTCAATAGTCTGACTGTGAAACAGCTTTCAGCCTATGTCGCTTCTCAAATGCAGAGAATGCATTGGTCGACGTAATTTCGCACAGGGGTGACTGAGATCAGAGGGCAGATCAATCACTTGAGCCTGCTTCGTTCTCGTTACTCACTGTTAGATTGAACATCTTTGTCTCAAATTCCATTTACTGCCTTCATTGTGGATCATGTCTAGTCTGTTTCATATTGACGTGTCAGAAGAGATAGTTAAGTTAGGAGTTACCTGTCTTGATAGATAGATAAATAGATAGACAAGGGTATTGAATGTGTATGACTATAATATGGATTCTCTTCATAAACCCTTTATTGCGGAACCTATGCACATATTTTCTCGTATTTATGATAATTTATTGTAATCTACTTCTAAGATCTAAACGTTGTATCGTGAGTAAATTGAAATCCATATTAAGGGAATTGCAACTTTATTGTGACTTTGTGTACTCCTTCCATGCACACAAACACACAGACACGCATAAGTTCACATATATAAACACGTGTGAGCGTATATATATATATATATATATATATATATATGAATTTTTGTTGTTGGTCCAAAGAGAGAATAAAAATATTTTGAAATAGGTTCGTCAACGAAGAGACTTGTATTTAAAAAAAAAAAATTTCTTATATACGTGTATGTTTTCATGGAGTACTTAATGATAGTTGAGTTCAAGTCTCATTGTGTATCCCATTAACAAAGTCTCATGCCATATATGTACTCTGACGAAAACAACAAGCTCGAAACATACACTTATGTAAGAAAAAAGTACATAAATAAATTTAAAAAATGCAAATCTCTTCATGGACCTACCTATTTTAATATATATATATATATATATATATATATATATATATATATATATATATATTTCATTAAACATAATAGACATTTTATGTCTACATATTTTCTTTTGGATCCGTTCGAATTCCCGTATTACTTTTATTGTATTCTGGGGGAATTGATTTATGTATTGTCCATAGTTGCATGTATCCCTAGTACTTTCTGCCCGACTTTGGGCCATCATCAGGGGAGGATCTACTACAAAAGTGATGTAACTTTTGTTTTAGCATATTACAACTGTGTAAGGGCGTCTTTGCCGTTGAAGGTTTTGGCGTTTGTTTTTGAATGTGATTCTATATTTAGTGCCAGTAGCTAAAGACATTTAAGTACATTAGCACTGGTTTGAAAATTAATTCTATTTCTATACAATAAAAGTAATACGGGAATTCGAACGGATCCAAAAGAAAATATGTAGACATAAAATGTCTATTATGTTTAATGAAATTTGCATTAACGAAGAAATGCTGCCTAAATATACATATATATATATATATATAATCCAAGGAGGAAATCCAAGGAGTAGGAATATCCCAAGTGAGTTCTCAATACTAAAGGCTATTGATGTATGATTAATTTTGGATTAACGATACAACAACATCAACGCTCAAAAATAATAAAAAAAAGTTGAAGATCATAGATCTATTATTTTTCATATATATATATATATATATATATATATATATATATATATATTCTAAAAAAGAAAAAAAACGTTTTCTTTAATTTGTATACAACAGAAAAATAAAAGATTTAAAAAAACAATCCAATTCTTCGTACGTGATTTTTTAAGAATATATAGATAAAGTTTATACTCTACATTTATTGAGACTGTTATGTTTTATCAATATCAAAATTAGAAGAGAAAATAATCAAATTGCCAAACTTAATTGTTGTTATTCAAAATATTGTAAGAATTCAAGTTATTTATATTCAGAAAATTTTCAAATCGAAATTTAAGCCAAATTCAATTGCTTAATAAATAGATAAAATAAATCCTTTTAATTTTGAAAAATAGAAAAAAATTCAAAAAATATTTTTCGAATTCCATTCTGACCGGAGGTAGTATGATATCATCTAATCATAATTTTAGATATCACATCTAAAGATGGTTTTTATAAAGCTTTTATGTTAATCTTATAAGAATTTGTAGGAGCCTGAAATAAATTTACAAGTATACCAAGAAAGTGAATTTTTTCTTTTGTCTTTATATATATATATATTAGATCAAATAAATGTCCAGAGAAAATGAGTTTGGAATTATTCAAATTGAGAATTTATGAAGAGGCAGGCTGCAGAGAGTGGCTTGTCGTAATAAATTTATAATAGCGTAATGAGGGTCAGTTGGGTTTTTCTCTAATTATATATATAATCATTCTGGTGATACTCTTTCAATTTTACAAAGTGTAAACACACACACACACACACACACACACACACACACACACACACACACACATATATATATATATATATATATATATATATATATATATATATATATATATATATATATATATTGCCAGAGCAATCCTGAAAAGCCATTTGGTGAAACCTAGGTTGACTTGCTCTTGGACATGTAGGAATTATTTTCATATATATATATATATATATATATATATATATATCCTAGTGATCTACTTTTATTTTCTCACGGTGCGCACATACGCACACACATATATATGTGTACCCAGGAGGCGCACTGCATGTAGAGTCTTACGAAATGGAATAAGCGACCTGAGTTCAAATTCTGGAAGAGGCTGTTTGCATTTCACTTCGGGCAAATGCCCTAGAGAGATTTATGAATCATTGTTTTACTCGAGCCATGGGTAAATAGTTGGGCAGACCGGCTTCTTTAAATGAGGAAAACGTTTTTTTTTTCATTTTTCATATTGTTTTCCATTTTCCCATTTTGTTTGGACTATTTCAATTGAATGGTTTCACAAACAAGAACAAACTGGACAACGTCGAGAATTGCCACGGGGAAGTGTAGTGTAAATCTATCTATCATTTGCCAAAGGAGAATGATATTTGCTGGCTATTGTCAACGACCATTCCATGAAACGGTCTCCTGCTGTGACTTCTGGAAACTAGAATACCCAACCAGCAGAAGAGGCCGTATGAAGTCATATCCAGTTGACAATGCCAAGTATTCTGGTACTGAAGTCTTGGACTCGACTCCTGCAATGAGTGATACGCCCACTTGCAAGTCAGTTGATGTGTCCATGAAGACTAAACCCGCAGGATAAAAACGATCTTAGCTCTTATCTATCTATCTATCTATCTATCCTAGTTTCCTCTCTCTCATCCTTCCCCCTCTCTCCCCCACCATATATATACATAATTGAAATTGTAAGGAAATAGAATTATGTACTCTAGTGCTTGGTGCTCATTTCACTCTACATGAAGACGAATACTTCCATAAAACTTAAAATACGTGTATACGTATAAGCAAAAGGCCCCTATAGTAGCCATTAATCTCAGTCTCAAGTCTCTGTGTATTTATAATATTTATTTGATTTTGTTTTGTTGGGTTTTATAGCATATCAGCCCTTGTAGGTTATTTAATGCCAAATCCTCTTTATACATATATATCAAATATATAAGATTTGGTTTGGTTGGGTTTTATAGCATATCAGCCCTCGTAGGTTATTTAATGTCAAATCCTCTTTATACATATATATCAAATATATAAGATTTGGTTTGGTTGGGTTTTATAGCATATCAGCCCTTGTAGGTTATTTAATGTCAAATCCTCTTTATACATATATATCAAATATATAAGATTTGGTTTGGTTTGGTTGGGTTTTATAGCATATCAGCCCTTGTAGGTTATTTAATGCCAAATCCTCTTTATACATATATATCAAATATATAAGATTTGGTTGGGTTGGGTTTTATAGCATATCAGCCCTTGTAGGTTATTTAATGTCAAATCCTCTTTATACATATATATCAACTATATAAGATTTGGTTTGGTTGGGTTTTATAGCATATCAGCACTTGTAGGTTATTTAATGCCAAATCCTCTTTATACATATATATCAACTATATAAGATTTGGTTTGGTTGGGTTTTATAGCATATCAGCCCTTGTAGGTTATTTAATGTCAAATCCTCTTTATACATATATATCAAATATATGAGATTTGGTTTGGTTGGGTTTTATAGCATATCAGCCCTTGTAGGTTATTTAATGCCAAATCCTCTTTATACATATATATCAAATATATAAGATTTGGTTTGGTTGGGTTTTATAACCGGGACATTGGCCCAGCGGTTAGAGTGTTCGCCAATGGCGCGGGAGACCTGGGTTCAATCCCAGGTCGAGTCATACCAAAGACTTTAAAAATGGTACTTGATACCACCTTGCTTAACACTCAGCATTATAAGGTACGGTTCAAGGGTAAAGTGGAACAATCCTGGGAATGGAGTAGCGCCCTCCCCTACACCTTGGTGTAGTAGCTATCGAAAAGGGAGCCTTCGGGTCACCCTCGACTATGGTCGCTAACTTTACTTACTTACTTATAGCATATCAACCCTTGTAGGTTATTCAATGCTAAATCCCCTTTATATGTATTATATATGTGTCAACTTATAGTTTGTAGATGATATTTTTAAACAAGCCAGAGATCATTTGTTTGCATAAAGTTAAATGGTTATACAGATGATTTGTAAGTCAATAGTTTGTAGGTAATCTTATTTTAAGATGAGTTAGAATTAATTTGTTTGCACACAAGTATTACTACTATGTTCAATGGCTCCAAATATTCTAACTGGAATAGTTCTATTTAGTATCAATCATTTGTTTGCACTCACTTAAAGGGTTTCAAATATTTCTATCAAACATAAATAGTTTTATTTGCACATTGTTAAATGGTTTCGAGCATCGCTATGTAAGATTAACAATTCAATATAGGAACATAGTTACAAGTATTGTTAATAAATGCTAATAATTCCATTCAACATTACTCATTCGTTAGAAAAAAGTTCCAAGTATTGCTATGTATAGCTAACAATTCAATTAAACACCTATCATTTGTTTACACAGAGTTTAAATGTTTAATATTTCTATTTGACCCCTAGTTAGGAACCTACCAGATCAGTCGTGAGCCAGAGAGAAATGGCTATGAAAGGGTACATCATATTCCCCAAAGCGACAGCGGTGTAGCCTTGCTATCAGATGGTTTAAAGTCATACCCAAGACACTTGTTGGAGTGTCTTACCCCTCAGCAGAGATATAGTCAGTTTATTCAACAGCTTTAGCTGACTGAGCTGTGTTATGGTAATATACAAGAAGATTAATAAATTGCCATTCATAAATGTTGGAACTAGATCTACATTTTCTTTTTTAAGTAGAGGAATTATACTGGGAATCGAATTACCATGACCAGAAAATCCGTCGAACACTTACGCATGACATACAGAAACACTGGACAGCTGTTTCGACCTTATTAGGTCTTATCAACATGACTTGTTAATTTGGCATTATTTGGCTGTGATATGGGTTGATGGATCAGTTGTAGAGTTTTGGCTCGCTAATCTGTGGTAGCTAGTTCGATCTCCAGTGGTGGAGATCACGGTATACACCACTGATGAGACCTAATAAGGTCGAAACAGCTGTCCAGTGTTTCCGTATGTTGTGAGTCAGTGTTCACTGGATTTTCAGGTCATGGGAATTCAATTCACAATGTTGTAACTACTTTGGTATATAATATTGTCTTAAAATAGCTAGATTTTGGTCTTAAAACATAATGTCTTGCATGGATGTTCGTTAAGGGGCCAACTGAATATTAATTCTGATTTGGTCTCTCAATAAATATCATACATTCCCCCCCCTGAATATTGGTTTACTCCATTATATTTTCGTCTGTATGATTTTGAAAAGAATTATGCTATTAATTTGAATAATTTCATCTAGCTTGGTTACGGAATATTATATGAAGCTTGAATGTTCATCTATTGAAAATCTTTTGTGACTTATCTGTTATGAGTTCCATTATGAAGTCACGATGCTGGCACAGATTTCCCAGACACTCTTTCTCCATCTTCCCTTATCCATCGCTCCCGACAGGTCTTCAAACTATATCCTGTATCCGTAGAGTTGTTGTAAATAAGTTTTTGCTGATCGGTCAACACTGGCACATCCATGTGTAGGGGTCCATTGAAGAACCTCTCTTTTGAGTTCTTCCTTGCATCTCCAGCAGTGTTCCACATGTATTTTTCATCTTATTTGGATGGTTTAAGAGATAAGGAATAAAATTAACATAAAATACAAATAAATAAAGAAAACAGAAAAAAAAAAATTTATTATAAATAAGATAAAATTAAATTGTAACTTATCTACCAAGGATCCAACTTTTGTCAACAAACAATAAGCATTTCTGACCTTTGATTAAGTAATTCATTGGGGTTTTTATAGGAAGTAATGGCAAAGTTTTCCTCCTAATATAAATTGCAATATTTATCCCCCGCTTTATATTTACGGCATTTTTTTACTATCTCTTATTCTAATATAGGATCTGTATCTAGATTCTTCTTAATTCCCTACTTAATTCATTTGTTATATGTCTGTATA
Organism: Sepioteuthis lessoniana; assembly: GCA_963585895.1. Taxonomy (NCBI): domain Eukaryota; kingdom Metazoa; phylum Mollusca; class Cephalopoda; order Myopsida; family Loliginidae; genus Sepioteuthis; species Sepioteuthis lessoniana. The sequence goes on along the minus strand of OY757928.1, from coordinate 42,537,726 downwards.
ATTCCTGCGCAGAACTTCTATGATTGTAAGGTCTTTTTCTTAAGTCCCTGCGTTAAACCTACGTATACCATTTTAATATTTCTATTAACGTTATTAACGTTCTATTAATCGGTTGGATCCACGATTATGTATTATCTTTTTCTTTATTTTATTCATTTATCAATTTACATATTTATATATTTATCGATCAATTATTTTTTAATGCTTATTTTATTCTAATGGGTTTTTTTGATCAATAAAGTGAAGTTTTGAGCCAACCTTTCTTTAGTTGGAACCGTCCGGATGATCCTATTACGTAAATCTAGGTAGATTTTTTTTGACTCTGTCGGCATTCATCTCTCTCTCTCTCTCTCTCTCTCTATATATATATATATATATGTATATACTCACATACACGCAGACACTGGGGTGATGACTATTAATCTATGTATATAAATGAGGACATGCAGGTTGAGCACTCTGGCAAAGGAACTTATGTCAGCCACTAGCATAATGCAAAGCTCTTTGAACGAATTGAGCACTCTGGTATCCGGTAAGGTATAAATGTAAACAAACGAAAGCTACTACATAATGCCTTATAATTCCTTGGCTGACGTGGTTCGCTTGTTGGCTGAGCGGTGTGACACAAGGTCTAGCCATACTGAAGAGTTATGATATAACGAAACAGTCAGTCTGTGGATGACTATATATATATACGAGGTGAATACGATAAGTATCCAGACTTTTTGCGTATGGTATATATATATATATATATATATATATATATATATATAAACATATTGGTTGTTTTGTGTGATATAATGATGAGCTGGACAAAAAAAAATACGATTCATAAGGACGAGTCTAATTGTTTGCTCATGTATCTGGCTTTTGCCACAACTGAAGAAAGTAAATACATATATGTGTGTGCGCGTGTGTGTGAGTGACATATATATATATATATATATATATATATATATATACATTCCAATACTTCGTATTCCGTGATATTTTTATTAGGTCAATTACCATATTTGACGGCATTTACAGTACAAATTCTTTTTACTAAAAAAACTTTAAAAATTCCCCTGCGTCTTATATGCCATAGGTTGGTTTAAAATTCGCGATAGTCAGCCGAAATTAGCCATCTGGCAACTCCTATTAGCTTAGACTTTAGAGTAACTTTCAGATACCCGTTATCCTTACTTAAAACGCTATAATGCAGATTAAAAGTGTTAACAAATGATAATATTCAATATACTAGTTTTATCACGTTTAATATTAGTACTTTGTTTTTTTCTTGATTTGCGTGCGTGTTATACAACCAAACGTCTTATATACCGTCAAATACGGTATATTGCAAGTAATTAAGTAAGAAATCTAGAAACTGATACATATATATATATATATATACATCGATAAAATAAGACGTAGTCTTTTCCAAACGGCGGTTGGCTCAATACTACTATATGGATGCACCATATGGACGCTGATTGAGCACATACAGAAAAAACTTGACGGCAATTGCACAAGAATGATACGAGCTGTAATAAACAAATCCTGGAGGCAACACCCCACAAAACTGCAGCTGTACGGTGTCCTACCACCCATCTTAAAAAAACATCCAGGTTATACGAACAAGACATATGAAACACTGCTGGAAAAGTAAGGACGAATTCTTGAGCGATGTATTCCAGTATAATCCTTCACGTGAACGAGCAAGGGTTGGGCGACCAGCTAGAAGCTCTTTTAAACAGCTCTGTACTGATACAGGATGTAGCCTAGAGGACAAATCGTGAGCGATTGACGATAGAGACGAGTGACAATAGAAGATTAGGGAAATTCGTGCTAGCAGCATGACATGAAGATATATATATATATATATATATATATATATATATATATATATATATGTTAGTAGGTGCTCGTGGGTTAATGTTTATCATTGTTAGAAATGGATACGGTGACTCGAGTTCAATACCTGGACGAAGCTGCTTGCATTTCTAATTGCACTAATACCCTTTGAAATTGGTATGAATCCGACTATTCTCACTCAGGTTATTGTTAATTAGTAGGATAGACTGGCTCCTTAAACTTAGTACGTCAATCTCTCTAGGAGAAGGAAAACTTTTTTCTCAAATTTGTTCTGCACAAGTGGAGAGGTTGGGGTATATATATATATATATATATATATATATATATATATATATATATATATATATATTCATCAACTCCTCTGCATATATATGTGTGTGTGTGTGTGACTGGCTGAGTGAAAAAAATTACCTAAAATATATATGTAAGGCCAAATATAAGTGGCTGAAATATGTATTTAGTAACTTTATATCAGAGAAAAATATTTTACCTCTCTCTCTCTATATATATATATATACATATATATATATATATATATATGTGTGTATGTGTGTCGTGTGTGTGTGTGTGTGTGTGTGTATGTGTGCGCGAGAGAGTCTGTATGAACAAAGATATGGATTTTAACAAAGATAGATGAGGCGAACGAGAATAGGGAAATGTATCTGGCTAAAACAGAACCGCGTGACATAATCCACTGTCTATTTTGTTGAAATTAGAATATATATATATATATATATATATATATATATATATATATGCGTTCAACGCACATTTTTTCCCAGTGTTTCTTTCCCTGTTCATTTTCCTTATTCTTCCTGACTGCATGAACTGGGCCATTTTCTGTGATATGAAATCTTTCAACAAAAGTCAAAAGCAGGAGGTCACCTAGCCGACATTACTGCCCAGTTCGATCGTCAAGAAGCAAGTTGACATGGTGCCAGGATACTAGACACCTTGTTAACCAACTTCTGGCTTGTGAAGGAAACAACTCTCTTTGCGATCTTCGGTGTTGTAATGAAGAAGAACATGTTGGATTGGCTTGAAGGGCACGTGTGTTGGGTGTGTTGGGGTAGCTGCTATCTCTTCAGAAAAGTCCAAAAGAAGTTTTAAAGTAGAAAGTTAAAGAGAAGAAACATTCCAAGAATAAATAAAGTTAAAAGCGATCTTATGATATATTTCATGTAGAAAAGAAAAAAAGCAAAACACGAAATGTTGAAAGAATAATAATGATAATGATAATAATAACAATTAGAAGAAGAAGAAGAAGAAGAAGAAGAAGAAGAAGAAGAATTCGATGGTGATGACGACAAAGGAGATGAAAAGAAAAGAAGAAATGGGATGAAGAAGAATCGGATGGAGTCGACGACGACAAAGAAAAAGAAGAATGAAGAGGAAGAAAAACAGAAGAAATGAGACGAAAAGAATACCACGGAGACGACGACGATGATGAAGAAGAAGAAGAAGAACACGAAATGAGACGAAGAAGAATCCTACGGATATGACCACGACGAGGACGACGAAGAAAAGGAAGAATGAAGGGGAAGAAAAAATACTCATTTGTTTTCGGATTTTCAGTTCCTCAACTCTCTTTTCCAGTTTCCACAGGCTCCAACGATGACTGGTCTCATTTTGAACCACTATATTTTTAGCTCTCCAGCTAGGTCCTAGTCATTATTCTGACTGCTAATCAGAGAAATATTACTATTATTTTACTCTCTTTAGAGTTGTTCACACCAGCGTTAGCTAATGGTTTCTCATTGAAGTCTCGAGGACACTCCTTAGTAATCTAGCCGATCTCAACAACGCTGGGTGGTCTCTACTCGTCCTCTGATTTTTAAGTCTTCTAGTCTTCTTTGAGGATTATTCAAAGTGCACCAGTTACAACTGGTATCACTGCCACCTTTATGTCCCATAGTACTTTTAGTTCTCTAGCAAGGTCAAGATATTTATCTCTCTTTTCGCTTTCATTTAATTTTACTCTCTGGTCTACCGCCACGGCAGGTTCTCTCTTTTTTGTTGACTATCACTTGGTCTGGTTGTCTGGGCGAGATTAAATGATCCGTTTCTATCTTAAGATCCCAAAGAATTTTATTTGTCTCAGTTTCAAGGAGAGATTCTGGGTTGTACACATACCATTTGTTCGTATGGTCAAATTTAAACTTCTTGCATAATTCCTAATGGATGCCTTTACCCACCCAGTCGTGTCTAGTCTTACAGGGTGGAACGATAAAATTGTCGTCCTAAAGAAAACAACAATACAGCTTTATTTTAAAACTTTTATTGAAAAAAATCAATTCAGGTAACTTGATTATGTAGAAGAGCTGACATCTATTCAATGTAGCCGCATTCAGCCTCAATCACCGCCTCGATACGGATCCGGAATTGCGATCATGCCTTTTCTACCAGCGCCGGCGGGAGCTCGGTGAATACTCGGCGGATGGCTGCAATCAAGCTGGCTATGTGTTGTGGGAGGTCATGTTGGTGATGTTCTCGATGTATGACCAAACGAAGTAGTCCAGCGGATTCAGGTCAGGGGAGGAGGGGGCCAGTGAGAGAAGGGTTACAAAGTCGTAGCACACCTTCTGAAGCCAAGCCTGGGTCTCTTTGGACTTGTGGGCCGGCACCGAGTCCTGCTGCCACACCTAGAGTCTGTCACCGGCCACCAGATTGCACTAGGGGATCACCACACTCTTCAGCACATCCAGGTACACTTTGGTGTTGACTTTCAAGCCGACTTCGAAGATGTGAGGTGGAATGATGTGGCCCTCACTTGAAACCACATCAAAGACCATAACCGTAGCCGAAAACTTTGTTTTCATCACTCTGGGCACGTCCCTGTTATTCGTGGCAATCCAGATCTGCATTTTGAGGGTGATGGCAATGGTCCTGTTGTCATTACTTGGATCGATAGAAAGCGTGAGTTGTACAGCGGCGCATCTCCGATCTCACTCGTTGAACATTGTGTCACTTTCAGTCATGATAGAAGGTTCCTATCGCTCTTGGGATTTGTACACAACTGGCCAACTAATAGATGGTCTGCAACAACAAAAAGAAAACCGGTTTTCATTAAACGGAAATGGAATCATGTCGTCTTTTCTAGGGCGACAATTTTATCGTTCTACCCAGTATATTCATTTTGTACTAACTTACTAGATTGGCTTATTATGTGATTGATCGTTTTGTCTCAATGATCATGTAACATCTGCTATTTTGTTGCATCTTGTTTATTTTTGCTTTGACATAGTCCTTATAGCATCGTTTTCTGCTGCTATTGGAAGAGTTTCAGTTTCTCTCTTAAGGTTTCCCTTTCTTAGACATGTCCAAGTTTTTTTGTGTGAAATTTCTCTTGTTTGTCGCTTGAAATATCCATACAGTTATTTCTTCTTTCCATTTTTGCTTTCTGGTTATTTTTATTCTGTTGATGCTTATGTTTCTGGTCTCTGTAATCAGTCTCCCTCTGTGCTTTTTTTTATGTAGTCTTGTAGTCGTTTGTATCGATGCATTTATGCTATCTTGAATGCTGGCAAGTTCTTTTTCTCCTTCTTTTTTGTGACATACGGCTTGTCAACGACATCTCTGGGATGTAAGGTCTTATGCATTGTTTGGTTTGGTTTCTTTGTTTAATGGCATATCAACTCTTTTTAGGTAATTTAATGCCAAAAACATTATCCTAGAAGAACAGTAGTGGTACTATTTAACCCATAGCTGGGGGGGATAAGGGGGTTCATACCTTTCCCAAAGGTATTTGAAAGTGAATGTAATAGCGCGACTGGAGTTCGAACTCGAGTACTACAATTCCGCAGTCCATCGCTTTAAACATTACACCCTGAGGACACCCCCTTATGCATTGTCATGAGTTTTCTTGTTGTCTGGTCTATTTGTGGAAATTCATTTCTCGTCCACTTTAAGAATGGTCCTGAGTATCTTACTTGGGGGACAGCCCAGGTATTTATTCCTTTGATGAAATTTTCTGCTTTGTTGTTTGGTATCGAGTAGTTTTCTTTTAAAGAATATTTTATCCGCTCACCTTCCTAATATATATATATATATATATAGAGAGAGAGAGAGAGAGAGAGAGAAAGAGAGAGGGATAGAAAGAGAAAGAGAGGTAGAAAGAAAGAGAAGGGGAGAGAGAGAATGCCGATATTAGGGAAGTGAATGATTAAACAGATCAAGAAAGAAGGACAGATAAGTAAAAAAAAAAGAAGATGCAGAATGTATTCATTATTTTTTTAAATTTTATGTTATCATCAGTCACTTGTCTCTGTATTCCTCTTTACACCCCCCATATATATATATATATATATATATATATATATATATATATTGTCATCCACAGACAGACTGTTTTGTTGTATCACAGGTCTTCAGCGTTGGACGTTTCAAGCTAGGATTGAAAGCCACCCACCTTTACATTAGACTTATTATCATACCGCTCAATAATCAGTCAGCATATATCTGAAGAGAGAGAGGGCGAGAGAGAGAGAGAGAGAGAGAGAGAGAGAGAGAGAGAGGGGGTAGGTTTGATTTTTTGGATGGAATAATTTTTAACAGGTGCAGTACGTTTCCCACGTATTTTCGGCCCCAACTAGAGCCATCTTAGGAGGAGCGAATAATGAAATGACTTACACATTGCCAAATCATATGCATTGTTCTTTCTCCCAATCTTCATATAAATGCATTCATTCCATCCAAAATTCTTTTTAGTCAAACAACTCTTATGAAGACTTGAACAGATCAACAATAAAGTAGGTAGACACTAAGTATCTATCCTATGGTGATCTATCCTATTCAATTAAACATTTTTAAAAGAGAAAATGCTGCCTAGACACACACACACACACACACTCACACACATATATATATATATATGTATATAATCCTCTCATTCCCCACCAAAAAACAAAACAAAACAGAAATGATTTTAAAATTTTGGACTGATAGGTACTTAAAAAAGAAGACAAGTAAATACTGTATAAAGTGTACACAGATATGTGTCGGGGTTACTTACAATTCATACACATACCTAAAAGGTGAAAGACTGATTTTAATTGATTTTGAAACATGAAAGACTGACAAAAAAGTCTCAGAAAAAATATATAATCAAAATGGAAGATATGAAGGCAGATTGAACCAAATGTCGAAATAAATGCTGTTCACACATACTGTGATTGTTACATATACAGATATACGCAAATATGGGAGTGCGCAACTTTGAATACGTTTCAGTTTTTGCGATCGGTTTTAAAAGCATTTCTTCATATTCATTCTCTTGGCACATAGTTTTATTTGCAGAGTTTAGACTGACGTAAGTTCTAAAAAGTGTGGCGCACAGGGCAAATGTCTCATCTACGCGACTTCGAGAAGTACATGGTAACCACTGATTTAAGGTTGACACTCACTATTGTTCTATTCCTCTGTTTAGCCATCTATCACAGATTCTTTCTTTCTTTCTTTCTTTCTTTCTCGGTTTGTACATATCTATCGCAGTCTATTCATATCTTTCTTTCTCTGTATCTCTCTTTCGACTGATTTGGTTTGATCATGTTTTATGGTATATCAACTTTTGTGGGCTATTTAACAATAAATCTAGTTTTTACACACACACACACACACACACACACATATATATATACATATGTAATTACATATATATATATATATATACAATTTTTAGCAATTATTTTGTAGGTAACAACATTTTTAAACGAGCCTGGACTCATTTGCTTGCACGCAGTAAAATGGTTTCAAGTATAGCTAACACTCATCATCATCATCATCATGTCGTATCGCTGGCACGGATATCTCTGACCCTTTCTCTCCACTTCTCCCTATCGTTCATCGCCTCTGGCATGTATTCAAGGCTACATCCCGTATCCTCACATAGCTGCTGTATGTATGTTCGAGCTGGTCGTCCTGCTTTTGCCCGGCCATATGTGGGGTCCATAGGAGTATATCACTTATGAGCTTGTCCCAGCTTCTTCAGCAGTGTCCTGCATGTCTGGTTTGTCTAACTTGGATAACAAGTATTGCTAACACTAATTTTCCTAAATAATCAAGTATTGCTAACACTAATTATTCTATTTAACTTTGATCATTTGTTTGCATACAGTTAAATCGTTTCAAGTATAGCAAGAGATTGAATAGTTCCGTTTGATACACAGATGGGACTCTAACAGGTAGTATCACTCCTGATCAGAGAGGAACTAGGAGTAATAATAATGAAGGCGTACTCCACATTCCCAAAAGCTTCAGGACAATAGCCTCACCATCCGATGCCGTTTACTGTCATAGCCAGAACACTTGTTGAGGTAGTCTTACTGTTGTATACCAATGAAGGAATGAAGAGACCAAGGTTCTTTTATTTCAAAAATATAAAGTTCGTGTTTATTTACGAAAGGGTCGAAATGTTGAGAGAGAGAGAGAGAGAGAGAGAGAGAGAGAGAGAGAGAAACTAAGAAACGAAGGACTTCTATCATTGACCACATATCTTCTTAACCCACGTTGTGTTTATATATTCTGGGCCCCGCTTAGTATTTCTTTTGCTTCTCAGCCAAGGTAGTGGGAGTGACTGTTCGCTTTACCTCTGGGCACTGGCTTACTGCTCTCTGAATTTGACTGCTTCTCCTGAATGACCTCCCCTGCAGTGGGTGTTGAAACTGTGTACCTATATAATATTTTCCTCGCCCATGCGTTTTCCTTCCGGTTCGTGATTCATTTCTGCTGTCTTTTTGTTTACACAGGTGCATCTTGCTTACGAAATCTGTGACTGACGGGTCTGTCAGAAGTCAATATGTAACATCACTTCTCTGCAGAGGTGTAGGTGGAGTATTCTATAGCCCTAACCGAGTGGCTAATCTATCTATCTATCTATCTATCTATCTATCTATCAGTTTATTTCATTTCTATTTTTCTATCTTTATGATATCTAGGCATTTTGTTTATATATATATGTGTGTGTGTGTGTGTGTGTTAGAGAGAGATAGAGAGATAGAGAGAGATGAACCACAGTGATATGATAAAGAAAATAATTTCTTTCTAATGACATTTTATTTTTAAGTGTTCTCAAATAGTTTGATCTTTAGGTTATCGTCAGGTTAAACCTTTTTAGGAATAATTTTTTTCTTGAAAATTTGTAAAGGAATCTCTAAAACAGTTTATCTGTCACAAAAAAAAAAAAAATCGAAGAAAAATGAAGTCGTTATGTAAATATCTATTAGGATTTATTTTCGGTATTCAAATATCTAAAGCTGACTGTTTTCGTTTCTCTACCTGACGATCAGGGCCACACAAAAAAAGAAAATTGTTATTATTTAATTGAACACGCACGCACGCACGCACGCACAAATATATATATATATATATATATATATATATATATATATAAACACACACACACACACACACCAATATATATATATATATATATATATTGCCAGTATTTCTTCATTAATACATATTTCAGTGAACATAATAGACATTTTTTGTCTACACATTTTTTGTTAATCCTTTGGAATTGCCGCATTGATCCTATGATATTCGGCGGAAATTGGTTGATAAACCTTTCATAATTAGTTATTTCTCAAGTACTTTCTGCCCAACTCTGGGCCATCATCAGGGGAGGATGTATTACAAAAATGATGTAACTTCTGTATGTACATTACTACTTTTTAAGAATGAGCGTTTGTACTGTTATATTGTGTAGCGTATACTTTTCGAATTTGTTTCTATAAATAGTATCAGTACCTAAAGACATTTAAGTACATTAGTACTGGTTTCAAAATTAAATCTATTAAGTTTATGTTGTAAGTTCTTAATATGTAGTGCCTCAAGAATCTGTGGACTTACAATGCATCTTTCTGATACAAGTTCCATAGCATAGCATTTAAAAAAACATTCATGCCCAACAACAGAATTACCGAAAATTTTTACCGAAAACGCAACGATATAAGAACATCAAAATAACAAGCCAAAACTACAGATTCTCGAAGTACTACATATAAGAACATACAACCCAAACTTAAAAGAAACCAGTGCTAATGTACTTAAATGTCTTTAGCTACTGACGCTATTTATAGAAACGAATTCGAAAAGTAAACGCTACACAATTCAACAGTACAGACGCTCTTCTTACAAAGTAGTAATGTACATACAAATGTTACATCACTTTTGGAATACATCCTCCCCTGGCGATGGGAAATGACTAATTATGGAAAATACATCAACCAATTCCCGCCGAATATCATAAGATCAATCCGGCAATACGAAAGGATTAACAAAAAATATGTAGACAAAATATGTCTATTATGTTCAATCAAATATATATATATATATATATATATATATATATATATATATATAAAGTAAATACTATTTTGGATCAATCAAAAAAAGAAATAAATAAATAAAAAAGAAAATACATCAAATATTAAAACAGCGTCTAATACTTGCGTAATGCATGTTTATAGAACTGAATAAAATCACAGAAGTTCGTTACTTCAGTTTCACGGGAAAGATCTTTTCTTTTTTATCCATAATTTGTTATCTGTTTGCACTGGAAAATTCCTGAGAATTTTAGGTATAAGTGAATTTATGGAACCAATGATTGACCAGATTAGCATATCAAAGTTACTGTCAATTACAAAATCAATAGTCAATTTCTTAGCAGCCATTTCTTTTTACGCCTACACCCATTCAAAACCTCCGATTTCTAACTCGACGATTCATTTAGGATAGGTCGCTATGGCCGAATTTTCTACCATACAATGTCATACAATTTGTCATTTGTTTTATAACTACGTTCCTTTTTTTTCGCCCATCTTAAAATAGGGTCAACCACATATTTCATTTTAATATGCAAGAAATACAAGGAAAGAGCCAGGAAAGAGAAAGGAGGAAGATAGAGCAGACTTGACAGCCTGATCAATCACCGAAATGATCATTGACCACACTCTCAAAATTCCCAACACCGATAAAAAAAAGGTATGGTGAATGAGTACATCAATTGGATAGAGCAACAGTTGTGGAAAAGCAATCCATAAATATGTTTTCTTAATAAAACCCACTCTAAGAAAAAAGGACCCAGAACTCAAAAACCTAAAAGTGGATAAATTAGACATTTTTCAAACAATTCTTCCAGTGTTAATTTCAATACGAAGAAAGTCGATTACGAAAAGGCTCATAAAAATAGTGGCAACAATATCAATTAATGACATAAAGACGATCGTGAACAAAATAACTTTTGCGAAAGAAGAGGGCTAGAAATAGATCAAGGAAAATTTGGCAGTTTGCATATAACATGCATATCAAAAAGAATTTGGCGAAGAAAGTTTTCAAATTATGAAACAAATATTCCACCCACTCAAACCTCTAATGATCTGCGAAAAATATTAACCCGACTAAAAATCGGTCATACATAGGTGACATTTGCCTTTGTACAAAGCAAGAGGGTAGGACGAAATGCACATGTGGCAAAATAATCACACTAAAACACGTCCTTCAAGAATGAAAAGAGTTTCCTCCAATCAGAGTGAGATCTTTTAGGCAAGAAACCAAAAAGAACTCTTTCAAGGAAGGAGAGGTAAGCTTGAAGACACGTTAAAGAAAACACGTATATACGATGAATAATTTTGGTCCGCCTCGGGTGGTGTAATAGTTTGACAGCTAGACTAGTAAACCTTCAGGGTAAGTCCGAGTCTCATTCGATGCCCCATATACACGACCTTGTCCTACATCTAAGCAAAAATCTTAGTAAATTACAACTACTTACACAATTGCTTGGGCGTCTCTGATAATATAATGGTTAGCAACTAGGACTAGCAAACCTTCACGAGTGAGTTCGAGTCTCATTGGGTGCCCCATTAACACGGCCTTGTGCCGCAACTAAGCAAAAAGCTTAGTAAATTACTACTACTACTTACACAATTGCATTGGCGTATCTGGTATGTAAAAGCAACTAGGACTAGCAAACCTTCACGAGTGAGTTCGAGTCTTTTTAAGTGCTCCACTCACACAGCCTTGTGTCTCGCCTTAGTGAAAAAGCATAATAAATTACGACGATGCAATAAATTATGAAAAGATATTCAAAATACAAAAATAAGAATCCTGATTCGGCATAAAATGATCTAGAAAAGATTGACATGCCCTGAAACCAACGAACCTAGGAGCAGTTTTGTGCTTTTATTTACCTTGCACAAAACTAGTTTTTCGATTATAATGTCTTTTTAAAAAGTGCCTTTCGTGGAATCCTGATGGCTAACATACTAAACTGCAGTCTCAATGTAAGCGAGTTCGAATTCCTTTAGCGCTATTACATTCACTTTCGGAATAATACCTTTAGTAAAAGTATGACCCCCCCTTATTCCCGCTGATATGGGTCAAATGAAATCCCTGTTGTTTTCTACCTGGAAGGCTTTGGAACTAAATAACACACAAAGGTTTACATGACATTAAAAACAAAACAAAACAACAAAAACTAAAAGAAATCTTACAATAAGTTAAAGTAGCTTATATATATATATATATATATATATATATATTTGTGTTCTACATAGTTTGACAAAAAATGCAGAAAGGAGAAAATAATTTTATATTAAGAAAATAACATGGAAAAAGAGAAAAAGAAAAGAAAAAGACCAAGCAAGAATAATACTGAGTTACATGTGAGTTACAGACTATGAATGAACACTATCTGCTAGCTGGAATATTTTCTTCTGTTTATACTGAAAAGATATTATGCTTTATAAAATTAGAAATTGTAAAGGTATTTTTTGAAGCAGACCAGCAAAAATCATTACTACTTCAATTATAGTAATAATACTAAATTTTATTATATCTAGAAAGCAAAAATATTTGAAAATATAGAACGGTTCCGAAAAATAGATTGTAGACAACGAAAGAGCGAATGGAATCTATTTTTGTTAAATATTTTTCGCAGATCATTAGAGGTTTGGGTCGGTGGAATATTTGTTTCATAATTTGAAAACTTTCTTCGCCAAATTCTTTTTGATATGCATGTTATATGGGGTGCAAACTGCCAAATTGTCCCTGATCTATTTCTAGCCCTCTTCTTTCGCAAAAGTTATTTTGTTCACAATCGTCTTTATGTCATTAATTGATATTGTTGCCACTATTTGTACGAGCCTTTTCGTAATCGACTTTCTTCGTATTGAAATTAACACTGGAAGAATTGTTTGAAAAATGTCTAATTTATCCATTCGGGACTTGTTTAAATATTTGCTTCGGGTGATTTGATATTTAATCACTTAGAAAATAATTATTAGACTGACATAGCATATATATATATATATATATATATATATATATATATATATATATATAAACAATCACCACAGTAAAAGACAAAGGGAACGCCCAAATCAATTAACTTCCTGAAGATAACTGTTAAGTCGTAAACATGTGTAGAAGCAAAAAATTAAAAAAAAAGTTTAATCATATTTATTTGTTGACCTATTCATTTCAGAGTATTTACGTTTCCCTCATTGGCCTAACAATATATATATATATATATATATCATAGGTCAAATAGGAAAGAGGTGAAATCCTAATTTCTTTAAAGCTTTATCCAGTTCTGGTGTCTAGCATTCAATCACTATTTTGATTTACAAAAAGGTTTTAAAAAATTTGTTTGTTTGTTCATCTCTCTCTCTCTCTCTCTCTCTTCCGCTCTCTCTCTCTCTTTCACTCTTTCTCTCTCTCAATATATATATATATATATATATCATCTTCATGTCGGATTTCCCTGGCCCTCACTCACCACTCGTTTCTATCGTCCATCGCTCCCGGGAGGTCTTCCAGGTTATATCCCGTATCGGCACAGAGCTTTTGTTGATTGGTTCTAGCTGGTCGTCCTGGCTTTGCTTGTCCAAGTGAAGGGGTCGACAGGAGTACATCGCTTATGAGTTCGTCCTTACTTCTTCAGTGGTATCTGGTTCGTATAACTTGGATAGTTTTCGTGGTGGGTGGCTGGTGGCTGTACAGCTGCTGTTTTGTTGGGTGTTGCCCCCAGGACTTGTTCAATATTGCTCACAGGATTCTTGTGTAATTGCTGTCAAGCTTTTTCTCCATATACTTAGTTAGCGTCCATGTGGTGCACCCATATAGAAGTATCGATACGAACGCTGCTTGGAAAAAACTGCGTTTTATTTCATCGCTCAGGTCTGACTTGCATATTAGCGATACCCTATCGTTGCTGTCCATGTCTTTGCTAGTCGTGTGTTGATGTCATTCTCGATTTGATAGGACTCTGCTCCCGAGGTAGGTGAACTTGATATATATATATATATATATATATATATATATATATATATATATATATATATATATATATATATACGATTGATACTCGTAGAAACGTTTTTTGCAAATATCTGCTGAGAATGTACACAAAAATTTAAAAAAAAAGTACCTGATGCCTTTCAGTTCCATGGACAAAGAGATGCCTTATAGTCAGATATATATCATTATTGTATTGGGTTATTTGCTTTTTGTATTTATTTTAAACATAGGGATTGTATGTTTAATAAAGTAGGAAGGTAGTTGAGGAAAAGTAAAGTATCAGTATATATATATATATATATATCTGGATGCGCTGATAAGTAAGCATATATATAGATAGAGCCCCCAATGCCTTTAAGTCTTACAGAGATCCTTCTCTTACTTGTATACGCGCATGCATGCATGTGCACGCGTCTGTATCTCATGAGTAATAGTTAAGCGAGTGTGAAGACCAAAAGGCGGGAATTTAAATCATCATTCTTCCTTAAAGATTACTCTCTGCTCAGCTAACCTGCTGGCCTCAAGTGCCATGCGTAATACGAGCAAGTGTAATCATCGCTAATAACTGTCAGTGTATTGGCGCCGGTTTTTACCTTTTTTTTGCAGGTGTTCGTTTCATCTTCTGCTACAAAAACACAAAGGAAAGCTAATACTGCTAATGGTGATATCAAAGAACTTCTTGCCTAAAATCGGTAATTCCAGCAAGTAGAAATTTCTTCAAGAAGTACAGAACACACTGGCACGCCCAGCACCAAAGGTGTTGTACATTAATGTCGAATCGCCTTGCAGAGAAGACCTACGCGTATCACGGAGCACCTATTGATAGGAATGAGGGCACGCGCATATGTGTGTACCCGAATACATATATCTGAACACACGCATACATACACAGACATACACACGCACAGACACAGGTACTCATATAAGTGCTTATTATTAATTCTATTTTTACCTATTGATTTTTGGACTGGCTCTGATTTATCAATACGAATCTAGCAGAATTTTTTCGCGTATATGTAAGTCGGGGATTGGTGGCTTTAAAATGTTCTCGAATAAAAAAAAAAGAGAGAATAGGCCAGTCAAGAAACGTACATGCTATTCCATATAACTCGGATTATTGTAACTGAGTCTCAATTAATTTAAAAAAATAAAACAAGAATAAAAAATCATTCCCTTATTGGTTTGTCAGAGAACTCTTCAGTCTACTTCTCTCTCTCTCTCTCTATATATATATGTGTGTGTGTGTGTGTGTATATATATACATATGAAAGTGAAAAAAATGCAAGAAAAAGTGCTCAATGGAAGTATGGTAGAGCAAGTATACAACCTGCCAAAATATCAAATAATGAAAATAAGAAGTCTGTTACATTAAGTCTTATATGGTGCACGCAATCGTTAGATGGAAAAGTGATAAATGTTGCAAATCAATCAGAAATATATGTTTGTGGTAAGTCACGTGTTAAGACGGAAATATACATCACACTCAAACCCAGAAAAAAATGAAATGAATAAACATACACATATATGAATGTCTGTGTCTCAGCGTGTTATTTGTTTACGTGTGTGAGTTTAATTTGGATTATGATGACAAACTATGGGATTAAGAAGTATGACTGAAAAGAGATAAGCAAGTTATTGAAATCAGCAATTTATTTATATGATGACACGTTTTCCCTATAAGGCTTCATCAGCAACTATGAAATGGTTTTTGAAACGATAAGGGTATTTGTTGACGTAAATTTTCATAGATACAGTCGATGAACGTTGGTTGTCTGGGAGCTTTTAAACAGGGAACTTTGGGAATTATTTGAAAATATTTTTAATAATTATTAAGATTAATGTAATATACAACTAAAGATTATTATTCCAAAGTTATATAGCTTACTACGAAGGAATATAATAAGCAATGAAAATTATCATAGAAGAAAAATATTATCATTCAGTTTCTTTTGGTTATAATTATAAAATTACTCTCTTTCTCTATCTCTCACTATATATATATAATCTCGTAATTTCGTTCACTTTTGAATTATTAACCTTGAGAAAGGCATGAAACCACTTATCCACTATAGCTATGGGTTATATAGTATCCTTACTGTTCTTCTACAAGGATAGATTTGGCATTAAATAACTCAGAAAGGTTGATATGCAATTGACTGAAGAAACCAAACCAAAGCATGCTACACGAAGAAATTCTTAATTTCAGAAACTCGATTTCCTTTGTCAGTTATATCCCTTCATCTAATCCAATAATAATAATAATAATAATGACTCGAAGACTATATACAAAAACACGAAGGAGGACTCATTACAGCCACCAGAAACGATACTGATAATACGATGGACAACAGAATGACAATAACTAGGAAACAAAAATGGGAAGCAAAACCACTCTATGGGCGGTTTAAACGATTAATAAACAACATCTCACACGACAAAACCAGGACATAGCTAAGAAAAGGAAACTTTAAGAGAGAAACAGAATCTCTCCTAATAGCAGCACAGGATAGCGTCATAAGAACCAATCATATTAAAGAGAGAATAGATAAGACTCAACAAAATAGCAAATGCAGGCTATGTGGTGACAAAGATGAAACCATCAATAACATAATAAGCAAATGCAGCAAATTAGCACAGAAGGAATATAAGACTAGATATTACTGGAAGATGTGCAAGAAATTTAAATTTGACCATACAAACAAATGGTATATGCACAACCCAGCACCTGTCCTAGAAAAGGACACACATAAACTCCTATGGGACTTCGACATACACACGGATCACCTAATCTGGGCCAGAAGAACAGACTTAATAAAAATCAACAAAAAAAAAAAGAAGATAAATTGCAAAATAGTCGACTTTGCTGTCCTGGCTGACCACAGAATAAAACTGAAAAAATGTGAAAAGAAGGATAAGTACCTCGACTTTGCTAGGGAATTGAAAAAACTATGGAACATGCAAGTGACACTTATACCAATTGTAATTGGTGCTTTGGAACAGTAACTAAATGATTACTAAAGGGACTGGATGACTTGGAAGTTGGCGGACGAGTGGAGACCATCCAAACAACAGCATTATTGAGAACGGTCAGAATATTGAGAAGAGTCCTGAAGACTTGAGGAGACGCTGTCACTCATACTCCTGTGAAAGACCACCAGCTAACGCTGTAACGTTAAGCCCTCACCCCCACACGCATTCATACTTTTCCCGAACCTTTTCTTCTTGGCCGGCTGGTGATCAACTAGTGGTTCGAGGGGGGTAACGCACATTTCTTGCCACCACACAAGAATACGATCGAGGGAGACAGGAGAAAATAAAACAGACGAACAAACACGAACAAAGCTTGGGGTTAAACAAGAGCAGAAGGAGGTATTGCAACACTGCATGCATGTGCGGACTATCGCTAGCGTGGGTTACTAGCGAAAATTCCACAAGCAACTCGAATGCAGACATCTTGAGTCGATCTTCTTTACCGTGGCTGGACCCTCTCTTCTCTGCTACTGTCTCCGGTGTCCGGTGTTGACTGCCCCTGTCCGTGGTTCCACGCCAACTCTGTTTGCTGTCCTGCCTCTCTGCTGTCCAGTCGCCAACTGCTCTCGTCCGGGTCCCGTCGTCAACTGCCTGCCAGCTCCTTTGTCCAGCCAACTCTCATTCGCGTCCCCTTACCACTTCCGGATACGGCAAGATTTCAGGTCCAAGAATCCTTTGTCTGGTTTCACGCCAAAACAGACAAAGGAATCGTCTGCTTTGGCGGGCCACCCATATAGTGCTACAACGCCGATGTGAAAAACTCTTATGAGTAAATAATAATAAACTGCATTCGCTTATTATGTGATTGATGAAACCGTCAATCACATAATAAGCAAATGCAGCAAATTAGCACAGAAGGAATATAAGACTAGACAGTATTGGGTCGGCCAGGTGATCCACTGGGAGATGCGTAAGAAATTTAAATTTGACACTACGAACAAATGGTTTATGCACAACCCAGCACCTGTCCTAGAGAATAACACGTAAACTTCTATGGGACTTTGACATACACACGGATCACCTAATCTCGGCCCGAAGACCAGACGTAATAATAATCAACAACAACAAAAAAAAGAGAAATTGCAAAATTGTCGACATTACTGTCCCGGCTGACACAAAATAAAACTGAAAGAATGTGAAAAGAGGGATTAGTATCTCGTCCTTGCTAGGGAATTGAAAAAACTATCGAACGTGCAGGTGACAATTATACCAGTTAGGAACGGTAACTAAAGGATAACTAAAGGAACTAAAGGTATTGGAAGTTGGCGAACGAGAGATCATCCAAACTATTACATTATTAAGAGCGGCCAGAATACTGAGAAGAGTCCTGGAGACTTGAGGAGACTTGCTGTCACCCAAACTCAAGTGAAAGACCATCTGCTAACACTGATGTGAAAAACTCTAATGAGTAAATAATAAATATATATTAGATGTTATATATTTAATGCCATGAAAGTTTGTCTGCGACCTTAGGTTTCATTAAGTTTTACAAAAAACAATTACCAGGCAGATAACAATCACAGATATTGAGCAATATCCAAATTATATCGCACTTGTTTCACCACAAACACACAAAGTGAATTAGAGACACCCAACACTTTACAATATATATATATATATATGTGTGTGTGTGTGTGTACGTATTAATATATGCTATATATTAACTTAAAGGATCTTTTGACATCCATCGATGGAGCGGTGGAAGTCAGGCATTGGTTAAACGAAAATAACAGGAAATGAACATGGTAGCTAAAGTAAACAGGATGCAGGTGTTCTCGGGGGAAAATGCCGCAAAAATTGCGTAGGTGTAATAGCTAGAAGGAAGCGTGATCACATGGATTGTGTAGACAACATTCTGGATGTTTGACCACGAAAACTTTTAACGAGTTAGCGTCAGAGAGAGGAGGTGTGACCAAGAGAATTTGCGTGGGCCTCCGGGGTATTATATAATCCGGGATATTTTGAACGGAACAGCAGTAAGAATAAGGGATTCAATGATGATTCGTACGTCTGTCCTCTTGTGTGCAGCTCAGCCGTCTTCAATCTTCTCTTACTTTACCCACCCGTACATCTTTAATAACAAAAAGAAAAGAAAAGCTGTTTATATTTCTATTCATCTGTGTGGTTATCTTTCTCTGCTCTACAATATATATATATATATATATATATATACCTTCAAGAAAAACCAAAATTCGGTCAAATTAGGATTATAAATTTATTTCCATCCTGCTAAGAGCATTGGTATGAATCAATAGCTCCCCTCAAAAATTAACAGGACTTCTTCCGATCCAACATAGAGATAATGAATACAGCCAGAATGGGGGTGGTCACAGGAGAGAATAGGAGGGAAGGAGCCTCCTTTTATTATATATTACTTCCGGTCTCCTTTCGTTTCCGGTTGAGACCGTAACGAAATAATGAGGAGACGTAAGTTTTAATTTAATTTCGACAATAATTTAAACTTCATTTTAAATAACTCTTTAGTCTTAATAATATCTTAATTTTAACTCTGATGGAATTGTTCCCTACTCAGGATTTACTGGATTGAAAAATACATACATACATACATATATATATATATATATATATATATATATATATATATTCTGGATTGAATGATACATACATATATATATATATCTATCCAGTAAATCCGGAGTAGGGAACAATTCCGTCAGGGTTAAAATTAAGATATTGTTAAAACTAATGAGTTATTTAACTATTATATATATATATATGTGTGTGTGTGTGTGTGTCTGAATGTATGTGTGTGTGCATGTGTGTGTTAAAACCTTAAAATTTCGAATTAAAACAGTCGATAAAAAAGAATTAAGAGAGAATTTTATACACGAACACTTTTTTTTAGCGTTAAGTGCAGTTATAAGAGGTATTTTCTACGATCTGATGTGTAATGACAGAATTATTCTTCTGAGAAACCAAAATGACACGAAAAAAACAAACGTTATAAGAGAGAAGCCGGTAAAGTCCTTTGAAGAATCGATGTTAATGCTTGAAATAAACCCCAATTATAAATTGGTCCCCCTTTTTTTTAAATTTTTGGCCTAAATTTCTGAGATGAAGCTTGATAACTGCTTTTACTTAAAATATTCGGACTATTGACTTCATTTTTATTGTTATATTCATAACGTTTTGGCCAATATATCGTTCAACCTTCTTTAGGTTTTTCATGCCAAACTTGAAAGCCCACACAGAACCTTGAACTGAACCCTTTATTTAAAAAGAGATTCTGTTTCTTCACATAAGAAACCAAAGAGCACATCATGTGTAAAACATACAACAAAAACACATACCGAAAGATTGACTATCAACTCACTTTAAAGGAGAAACCTTTAGCTAAAACATAAAACGATAGAGAAGAGTCCTAATATCTCAGTGGCTAATGTGCTGGACTGTGGCCTTGAAGTAAACGAGTTCGGACTCCAGCCGCTGTATTACGTTTACGGTTGGGAAGGGTATAAAATCGGTTATCCATCCGCAGTCACTCGTTAAATGGTATTGCTTCTGTTCTTCTACCAAGTCTAGCTATTGAATAACCCATGAAAGTTGACATGCCATTTAACAAAAAATCAAACGAAAACAAACATAAAAGATTCTGAAAATCAATGGAAAAATAGCTGGTCCGTTGTTATATACAAATGAAAAGGCAGAGAACATGCGTGTGTGTGTGTGCGTGTGTGTGTGTGTCAGACGTAGAATTCTTATCTTGTAACCTGGTTTGTTCGAAGGTTGCTTCATTATGGTATTTCTTGGGTAAGAATAACTTGGCGGAACCCATCCCTGTTCAGGTTTTGAACTGGTTTGAGATCAAAGTTTTTCTCCTAGACTGGTTGGCACACGAAAGTTAAATATACCAGTCTGTCCTACTATCTGCCCATAACAGGACGGAGAATACTCGATAAAATATTAGCAAAATACATATTAGTGAAAAGCAAATAATCCAGTTCAAGTTTTAACCTCGAGTCACCAAGTCAGATTACTTTTGTGAAAACCGTTACGCCAAAGGGCCTTCTGAAAAATATATAATAACAATAATGATTGAAGTGGAAGAACTATCCCCTAATTTAAAACCGTCATTCGAAGCCGGTGTTTAAATTCAAATAGGAAGAGTAGCCATCAACTTAAATGACAGTCACTTCAACAAGAAAATTATATTAAGTAAAATATAAAACAGAAATTAAGTTACATTTATGTCGAAAATATGTTACCACAAATTAAAAAAGAGAAAAAAAAAAACGCCTAAAAAACAACAACCCTCTAAAAATACCTAAAAAAAAACCATCGACTAACAAAGTAACTAAACAAAACGAAACAACCAGCCACCCCCACCAAAATTACTGAAAAACGGAAATACAAATATCCCTTCAATGTAACTGTAGCCGTAAGAACGAGTATCTAATCTATGGAGAATTCTAGGCAGAAAATATCATTTATCCAGCGACAGTAAAACTGAAGATGAACCCAACATGACTTATAAAAGGGGACACAAGTTGACCTTGGAAACAGAATTTACAATGACAGATAGTTGCTATGCCAACAGCTTACCTCCATAATCGAATTGTAGTTTATTAAAAAGACACGAACATGTGAGGCAGAATCGAAAAACAGTATATTAGTTCATATTCATCTGCCTAGAATTAGTTTCTTTCAAATCACATTCGTCTGCCTCTAGCCAGTCAGCGAGTAACCACTCAATTTCCATTATTTCCAGGCTCTTCTTCAATAATTCCAACTTTTGACATATTAGCTGTAGGTTTTTTGCCCGTGCGAATCCTTGAAAGCCTACGTGCAAAAAACCTACTGGCGACATTACTATTTGTCGACTTCACCAAGGCCTTCGATTCCATCCACAGAGGGAAAATGAAACAAATCCTACTAGCATACGACCTACCAAAAGAGACCGTAGCAGCAATAACGATTCTCTATAGAAACACTAAAGTGAAAGTACGTTCACCGGATGCTGACACAGAATACTTCGACATTGTAGCAGGAGTACTACAAGGGGACACGCTAGCCCCATACCTCTTCATCATCTGTCTAGACTATGTGCTTAGAATATCGATTGGTAAAATCAGAGAAAACGGCTTCGAGATGACAAAGAAAAGAAGCAGAATGTACCCCGCAAAAACAATTACCGATGCCGACTATGCCGATGACAGAGGGATTCTGGCAAATACACCCAACCAAGCCGAAACACTACTGCATAGTTTGGAACGAGCCGTCGCCGGCATTGGCCTCCATGTCAATGCACACAAAACTGAATATATGTGCTATAATCACACAGGCGACATCTCCACACTAGACGTAACCTCTCTGAAACTTGTAGACAAATTCACCTACCTTGGAAGCAGTATCACATCAACCGAAAAAGACATCGACACGCGGCTAACAAAGGCGTGGACAGTTATCAATAGGCTATCGATCATATGGAAATCAGACCTGACCGATAAAATGAAACGCAGTTTCTTCCAGGCAGCTGTCGTGTCGATACTACTTGGACGCTAACAAAACGGCTTGAGAAGAAGCTAGACCGCAATTACACAAGCATGTTGCGAGCAATATTGAACAAGTCCTGGCGGCAACATCCCACAAGGCACCAACTATACGACCACCTGCCTCCCATCTCGAAAACTATCCAAGCTAGACGAACCAGGCATGCAGGACACTGCTGGAGAAGCAAGGACGAGCTCATAAGTGATGTACTCCTTTGGACCCCCACATATGGCCGAGCAAAAGCAGGACGACCAGATCGAACATACATACATACAGCAGCTATGTGAAGATACGGGATGTAGCTCTGTAGACCTGCCAGAGGCGATGAATGATTGGGAGAAGTGGCGAGAGAGGGTCAGGGATATCTGTGCTCGCGGCACATGATGATGATGATGACGACATATTACCTGTAAAAATACGACCACACAAATGTTCGATATATTCATTATGCCGTGTGCCTAGAGATTTGTTTTCGTATTGACTTTTGAGAAATGATGCATAGAAAGTTCTTATTTATGGGCGATATTTTAAATGAAATGCATTAACAAAGGGAAGCGCTTTTCCTCTGACAAAAACTGCGTTTAAAAATAGTCATATTCTTAATCGTCATATACGTATGATTTTTGTACGAAAAGTTCTACGCTTCACCATGAAATAAGGTTTCTTTTTGTTTTTATTTTTTTGGTTAAATGGTATATCAACGCTTAATGTATATTTAATGCTGGATCCTATTCCTTCGTATGATTTTTAAGTGAATAGTTTATAGGTTACATTTTAAAAGGAGCTATAGCTCATTTGCTTGCATACAGTTATATGG
Source organism: Sepioteuthis lessoniana (assembly GCA_963585895.1). Classification (NCBI taxonomy): domain Eukaryota; kingdom Metazoa; phylum Mollusca; class Cephalopoda; order Myopsida; family Loliginidae; genus Sepioteuthis; species Sepioteuthis lessoniana. Next base: position 42,514,217 of record OY757928.1, on the reverse strand, counting down.
ATTCAAGTGTTGCATACTAAAATATACTTCTATTTGCACACAATTTAATGGTTTTAAGCGTTGTTATCTAACACGATACTTCTATTTGCACACAACTAAATGGTTTTAACTATTGCTATCAAACACGATACTTTAATTTGCACACAATTCAATGGTGTCATGGTTGGTTGGTTGGTTGGTTTGATGTAATGGTATATCAGCCTCTATTGGTTATTAAATGCCAGAGCCTTTTTACACATATATATTATATATATGATGTGTAAACGCATATTTCTATGTTAGTTGGTTGGTTGGGTTTTATGGCGTATTAACCTCTTGAGGGTCATTGATTGGTTGATTGTTAAGGTTTTTTGGCATATCAACCTTTGTAGGTTATTTACACCAAATCCATTTTCATGAAAATAGTTTTATTTCAAACAATTTAGTTAAGCATAAGTACGCAGTTTAAATGTAAGTAAAGTTTCATTGTCAAAAACATTTCTATTTCAAGCTATTCAGTTTAGTCAAGCAGTTTTAATTCAGATTATTCAGTGTAAGAATATGTTTTGTTTGCACACCTTTAAATGTCAAAACAGTTCTGTATTAAACAAATTAGTTTAGTGTAAGTACATTTTCAATGTCAAAAACAGTTCCATTTCAAACAATTCCGGTTAGAATAAGCATGCAGTTTAAATGTAAGTACAGTTTAATTGTCAAAAACTTTTCAAGCTATTCAGTTTTGTCAAACAGTTCTAATTCAAACAATTCAGTTTAGCATAAGTATGCCGTTAGTTTTATTTAACCCATAGATAGGGCCTTATCAAGCGCTACCATTCCGGGCCAGATTGAACCTGGAAGCAATGGCAATGAAGGGGTACTCTGCATTACCCAAAGCTCCAGCATCACTGGAACCTCATCATCTGGTTGTTTAGCGTCATATAACAGGACACTCAGTGGAGGGGGGTCTTACCCCTCTGCAGAGGTGCATTCGGCGTATTCTACAGCCCCAGCCGACTGGGAAAAATGGTGTCATGTATTGCTATCTAACACGATACTTTTATTTGCAGACAATTCAATGGTTTCGTGTATTGTCATCTAACACTGATGATTTAATTTAATATTAATCCTTTGTTTGCACATAGTTAAAATTAATAAACAGTTCTCTTTGACCTAAATATGGAACCCTAACAGGTAGTACCATTGTGAGTCAGAGAGGATCTGAGAGTAATGGTAATGAATTTGTACTTTCCTTTCTTCAAAACTCCAAAAATACAGAAGTCGCACTATCGGATAGTTTTGTGTCATACCAAGACCCTCAGTAGTACGGTATCCGCACAGATGAAGTGGGTGTATTCTATAGCCCTAGCTGACTGAGCTGCCAGATAGAAAGGCCACAGTTGAACTTGTTTCGTTTGGTTTGGTTCTTTATTTAACGATATTGTGATACACCCCTAGCGGTGAACCTCAACTAATCAACTTCTTTAAACCAAAACTATTCATGGCCAGTGATTCATCTCGTGGTTTCTGCCGGGGTATTTCACATTTCTTTACAGCCACAAAAAATAC
>OY757928.1:42492672-42507672 GCA_963585895.1 Sepioteuthis lessoniana | reverse complement strand
AATGCAGCATCTTCTCTGCAACTGATCTGAACTTCCTGTGCACCGAGTTATATAATAGTTCGCCGTCCACTCAATCTTGCCATAACTGGCCAACGGAATATGCAACTTCCGCCGTCTTTGGAATGGCATGTTTTGATCATCATAGAGCGGAAATAACTGTCATGCAGTTCACAGGTCACCCTCTCCCGATGCGTCAGTTTGTATCTGTACCGTGGGATTTTTACCCTGTCCCATATTGTCAGCCAAGCTCACCAACGCAATCACTTCCCCTAACTAGCCAACAGAATATGCAACTTCCGCTGTCTTTGAAATGGCACGTTTGGCCGGGTCGGAAATCAATATACAACAAATGCACCGACTGCATCTCTGCAGAGGGGTAAGACTCCCACAACAAGTGTCCTGGATATGACACTAAACAATCTGATGGTGAGGATCCAATCTTGGAGCTTTGTTAGAATGTGGTGTACTCATTCATTGCTATTTCTCCCATGTCCATTCTGACTTGGAGTGATACTATTTACCAACCCCTCCGTTCGGGCAGGATATGACACAAGGTCAATTTTTAAGCGGAGTTTAACAGGTTTTGAATTGAGAGTTTTCCTTCTCCTAGACTAGTTGCCTCACCAAGGCTGAAGAACCTAGTCCGTCCTACTATTTACCCATATCTGGAGGGAGAATAAGGGGGTTGATAACTTTCCCAAGGGTATTTGGCCGAAAGTGAACGTAATAGCGTGACTGGAGTACGAACTCGCGTACTACGATTCCGCAGTTCATCGCTTTAACCATTACACCACGAGGATACCCCCTTGGAGTGATATTACCTGATAGGGTCCTATCTATGCATCAAACAGAACTTTTTGACATTTAAATTGTGTTCAAACAAAGGACCTGTGTTAAATTGACTTTTTTGAAATAGGAACTGTTTGATCATTTAACTGTGTATAAACAAATGACTGTTTATTTGAATAATTTGTGATACATTACAATACTTGTAACAATTTAACTGTGTGCGAACGAATGAATAACGTTGAACAGAATAATTGTGTTAAGTAGTAATACTTGTAACCAATTCACTGTGCTCAAATAAGGATTAATAGTAAATAAAATTATAGGAATGCATCAAACCCCATGATTGTGCCATAAAATGAGCTCAGGGTTATTTTAAAATATGGACCCCCACATATGGCCGAGCAAAAGCAGGACGACCAGCACGAACATACATTCAGCAACTATGTGGGGATACGGGATGTAGTCCAGAAGACCTGCCAGAGGCGATGAACGATAGGGAAAAGTGGCGAGAGAGGGTCAGGGATATCCGTGCTACCAGCACGACATGATGATGATGATGATGATGATGATGAGTAAAATTTGTTTACAAATCATGTATTTAATATATACAGTGGGGAAAATAAGTATTTAATTCCTTTCTGATTTTTTGTGTTTGCCAACTTACAAAAAATAGGAACGGTCAATAATTTTCAGGGTAGGTCCGACTTGAAAGTGAAAGATAGAATATAATCAAATTCTTGAAAATCACATTTTAATGATTTGTAACACTTATTTGTTTTTTTATTGAAAAATAGATATATTACTGCCTATCAACCAGTAATGATTCAGGCCCCACAGACCGGTTTTATGACCAGGAGGCATACAGACTATACCTATTACTCAATTATTACTCCTAATCAAGTACTAATCACCTGTTTTAGAGATTAGTTCACAGAATCCTTCAATAAATCAGAATTTAATCTCTCCATAATGGGCAAGACGAAAGAATTGTCTATGGACATCTGGGACAAAATTGTATACCTTCACAAGATTGGAATGGGCTACAATATGATTGGCAAGCACCTAGGCGATGTGTAGTCACCTGTGGGTGTGATAATAAGAAAATGGGAGAAACACTAATTGACTATCAATCTCCCTCAGTCTGAAGTTCTACGCAAGATCTCCCAACGTGGAGTAAACCTGATGATAGAAAGGTGAGAGAACAATCCAGAATTACGTGGCAAGGGCTTGTTGGTGATTTCAAGGCAGCTGGGACCACAGTCACTCAGGTGACCATTAGTAACACCCTACGTCGTTGTAGACTAAAATCATATAGAGCTCGCTAGGTCCTCCTACTCAAGAAGGCACTTGTACGGGCCTGTTTACATTTTGTAAATAAGCAGCTGGATGATTCAGAGGACGTTTGGGAGAAAGTGCTGTGGTCAGATGAGACTAAAATTGAGCTTTTTGGCATCAACTCTTCCCGCTTTGTTTGTAGGAAAAAATCTTGACTGGACTCCAAGGACACCATCCCAACCATTAAGAATGGTGGTGGAAACATTATGCTTTGGGTCTGTTTCTCTGCTAAGGGGACAGGACGACTACACCGGGTCAAGGAAAAGAGGGATGGGGCAAAGTACGGGGGAATCTTGAGTGAAAACCTCCTTGCCTTTGCTGGCTCACTGAAGATGAGTCGTGGATGGGTGTTCCAGCATGACAATGTCCCAAAGCATACGGCTAAGACAAAGGAGTGGCTCAAGAACATTAAGGTAATGGAGTGGCCAAGTTAGTCTCCGGACTTTAAGCTTTTAGAGAATTTGTGGAGGAAGCTGAAGATTCGATTTGCTCATTGACAACCTAAAAACCTTAAGAATTTGGAGGAGATCTGCAAAGAGGAGTGGGCCAAAATCCCCACCCACTCGCCGTGGGATTTGTAAAGTCTTGGTAATTTCAGGAAAAGTCTGGCTGCTTTGCTTGCTAACAAAATTTTTTTCACCAAGTACTAAGTTACGTTTTTCTATGGGGTGAATACCTTTTTTTTGACAAAATACAAATAAATGTTAAAAAATCATTATAATGTGATTTTCTTGAAATCTTTTTATATTCTATCTCTTAATTTTATGATGTACTAACTCTGAAAAATATTGACCGTTCCTATTTTGGCCTATTCTATGTAAAATTCTAACGTTGAATGGTCTATTTGTATTGTACTTTCGTATTTTAGTAATTTTTGTTTTAGTTTGAGCTCAGTAATATAGACCGTTGCTATTTTTGTAAGCTGGCAAACTCAGAAAATCAGGAGGGAATTATTTTCCCCACTAATATATATATATATATATATATATATATATATATATATATATATATAAAAGAGAATTTGGCATAAGATAACCTACAATGCTTGATATGCAATAAAACCCAATTTGGAATTAAATAATCCAAGAAGGCTGATGTACCACCAGAAAAAATAAACCTTACCTAACTATATTTCTTTCAAGGTGCGGCTGTGTCCGTATTAACACACCACCAGAATGGTAACGAAGGAGGTGCCTGTGGTGTAATGGTTATCGTCACAGGATATGGACACGGCGATACGAGTTCAATTCCTGGAAAAGACTGATTGCATTTCACATAGCACTAATACCCTTGGGAAAGGTATAAATCTAATTATTCTCCCTTCAGCTATGGGTAAATAGTAGGGCAGACTAGGTTCTTCAGCCTTGATGAGGCAACTAGTATAGGAGAAGGAAAAATCTGAATTCAAACCTGTTAAACTCCGCTTAAAAAATTGACCTTGTGTCATATCCTGCCCGAGCGGAGGGTAACGAAGCGCTGGGAGAAAAAGCTAAAAAAGGATATACACAATAATGCTACGTGCTTTTTCGAAACAATCTTGGAAGTGACACTTAGCAAAATAGTAGATGTACAATCTCTCACCTCCTAAACCAGAAACTCTTCAATTAAGTAGAAAAAATAATGTGATTAATATCTAAGTCTGTTTACAAATTTGTACACTACTGGAACCCATGTTAAAATCGTGTAGAACATTGTTTAGATATTAAACATTATTTCAAGAAAATATAAACAAAATACATAAAAAAATCTATCTATTCCACAAAATACTCCAATTCTATTTTGTAAAGTTTTTGGAGGACACAGATGGAACTATTGTTATTAACGTGCAGATCAGACTTTAGGTATTGTTCACATAATATTACGAACAAAATATACAAAAGTACTATAAAATTTATTTAACACCACCTCCTTAAGATAATTTCTCACTGTAATTTAATATAACATCATTAAATAAAGTAATAACATGAAAATAAAATCATAAACGAAATTTTAAATGAATAATGAATATCATTAATTATATAACAATTCATTAAAAAAAATTCTTGAATATCTCACCTCACATTTAGTTTTAGTGGAAGTGATGGCTGTCTGTAAAAGAGGATGTATGGTAAACAATTGTAGGCAGGTCATTATCATGTCGAACTGTCAGCATGGATCTACCTGATCCTCTCTTGCCACTCGTCTCTATTGTCCATCGCCCCCGGGAGGTCTTCCAGACTACATCCTGTATCTGCACAGAGCCGTTGTATATAGATTCTAGCTGATCGTCCTGCCTTTGCTCGTCCATGCGAAGAGGTTCGCAGGAGTATATCGCTGATGAGTTCGTCCTTCCTTCTCCCGCAGTGTCCCGCTTGTCTGGTTCGTCTAACTTTGATAGTTTTCGCGATGGGAGGTAGTTAGCAATCCAGCTGCTGTTTTGTAGCGTGTTGCCTCCAGGACTTGTTCAATATTGCTCGCAGTATTCTTATGTAATTGCCGTCTGGCTTTGTCTCCATATACTGAGTGTCCATGTAGTGAATCCATATAGCAGTATCGAAACGACCGCTATTTGGAAAAAAACTGCGTTTTATTTTATCGGTCAAGTCTGACTTCCATATGACCGATAGCCTATCGATACGTATCCATGCCTTTGGTAGTCGCGAGTTGATGTCATTCTCGGTTGATGAGACGCTGCTTCCGCGGTAAGTGAATTTATCCATCAGTTTCAAAGCACCATCCCTTAGTGTGTAGATCTCGCCTCTTTGATTAAAGCACTTGTATTCCGTCTTTTCTGCATTGACATGGAGGCCTATGCCACCAGCTGCTCATTCTAGACTATGTAGCAGGAATTCGGCTTGGGTGGATGTATTTGTCAGAAGCACTATGTCATCGGCGTAGTCCGCATCCGTAATCGTTTGAGCGGAGTATCTTCTGCTTCTTTCCTTTGCCAGCTTGAAACCATTTTCTTTCATTAAATCAATAGCAGCAGTAGTCGCCGGATTGAACTATTTGATCCTGGCCGTTGTCCCGTAGGATTTGTACACCCAGCACCTGGTTAGGCATGGCGTTGACCGTCATTGGGTTGGTCAGCCTTTGCTTTCACCATGCTGCTTCCCATGGCTTCCGAGGAAAAAATCCTTCCCCGCTCCTGCATGTATTAAGTTTTAACTTATAAGAGTTCAGTTACTTTTTTTAAAAATTCACCAGAGAATTCTTATTTATGGTTCATTGCATCCTTTGAGGCATTCTATTTTTACGCTAAGTTTGGTTTTCAAAATCTGTTATAGATTCCAAAACTATTAGCCTCTTTTACCTACTTTTTCATGGGTTAACTGCAACTTGGAATTATAGAAATAGTCTTTTTGCATTTAAATATTAATTATAAACAGATAATATACAGCAGTGATTTTACACATAATAAAATATTTCATGCATTTTAAAATGACAATACAGTAAAAAGACATGATAGCTAACCGTGAGTTCACTAATGCCAAATGTAGAAAGGTTTTGCTTTGCTTTGGGCCGTCTTCATTTTATGAGAGTCCATTCTACTGTCATATGGGGATTCTAAATCTTTCGTATTTTATTGATACACTCGTGTTTTCTTGCGTTTCTTTTTGGTGGGAGGGGGTCATTCATTTTACCTCTTTCCTTTTTTTTTCTCTTTTTCATCATCTTACATGAAATTCCAAAATTATTCTGACATTACTCTAAAATTGGTTTTCAAACGCTGTTATAAATTCCAAAAGTATTAGCATCTTTTACCTCTTTTTTCAACTGTAACAGGGATATCAAAGTGACACTAGACACATCTAGTGACGATCGAACGTTAGAGTAGGTGAGGATATATATATATATATGTATGTATATATATAATAAAATGAAAATATGCAAAAAGCAGGAGACATTTAGATTGTACAGAGATATAAGCGGAATCTCATTTTAAAGAAATCCTATTTTTGGGTGGACTTTTTAAAAAACCCATGGTGGCAATAGTGGATAAATAACACTGATTTTTGCATTTCAAAAATCGAGATTCCCTCACTTTTTCTATACTTCAGTTTTTACCACACACACACACACACACACGCATATATATATATATATATATATATATATATATATATATATATATATATATATATATATATATATATATTATTGATGTTTAGTATAAGGATACAGCAGTGGATAAAACTGAATATAGAACCCAACCTATCCTCGTCTTTTGAAATACTTATCCCCTGTTTAACAAGAAATTATGAGATAGATATTTAAGATATTGTAGATAAAACCATCTATAGATTCCAATGATAACACTGGGGATTATGAAATATTTTAAGCTGATTAAAGAGATTAACGTTGTACGATTATGAGTTAAATCTAAATAAATTATTCGAAGGCTATGATTAATGTTTATTTCGTATTTTTCAAACTGGCTGAATTATTTATCGCCCAGTTTTCGTCAAATGAAATATCTTCTTTTTTAATTTAAAAAAATTACTTATTCATTTATTTTTGTTAATCATCGATTCTTACAGGACAGGAAAAGAGATAAAATTTCGAAAAAGGAAAAGATAGAAATCTAAGATTTTGTTCTTTCATGATTCACTTTGAATGTAAAGTGAGGAAGGCAAACACCAAGAATTCAAGCCAGTATAATGGACATTGCCTTTTCCTTTTAGGGTTTCGGTATTTGTGACTTAAAAGAGGTAAGATATTTTTCTTTTTCTCTTTAGAATTTGTATAGACATATTTTTTCTTTCTTTTTAACTATTATTATTATTATTATTATTATTATTATTATTATTATTATTATTATTATTCAATTCCGGTGTAATAAACAGACGCGCTGACAAATTGTTCGCTCGAAAACATCTTTATGGCGTATAAGAATTTTTTCCAGGAATCGTAAAGGGATATTATTCAGATTGTTGTCGCCGGAGAATCTTTCTCTTCAAATGGAAAATTTGTTAGCACATTAAAACAAAGACTTCAAAGAACAGGCACATAATTACGAATCGATCAAACAATCTACATCACATGAAGTATATATATATATATAGATATAGATATAGATGTATCATCATAATCATAATCAAGTTGTGCTAATAGTACGGAGTTCATTGATTCTCTCTCCTACCAACCGTCCAAATCATTCATCTCTCCTAGCAGGTCCTCTTGATTGAATCAAGTGTCCGGAAAGAGCTGATTTATATTTGTCCTTGCTGGTCAGCCAAACCAACTGTATCTCTTTGTATGAGTCCCTACGAGCAAGTCACTTGTGCGTTCATCGTTATTTCACCAGTCATGTCCAGCGTGCGTTGTTCGTTTTAGTAGAATAGTTTCTGATAGGGGAGGTAACTTGACGTACAGGGGCTGTTATGCTGGATGTTGCTACTCCGACTGGTTCAAAACAACACGTAGCATTCTTGTGAAGTTCTCATTATGCTTTTTCTACAAGTGTTTCGTTAACGTCAAGGTGGTGCATTTATACAGCAGTATGGACACAGCCATCCTTCTCGAAAGACAGTTGTGATACTTTTTCACCTATAACCGGAGGGATAAGAGATTTCGTTCCTTTTTCCAAGGTTATTAGTTCGAAAAAGAACGCATTAGTGCGACTGTAGCTTCTCCATCTAATACAGTTTACTGTCATTCACAGGACGCTCACTGGGTGGTTAGAGAGTTTTACCTCTCAGCAGAGGCGCAGTCGGTGTATTTTAAAGCCCCATATGACAGTGCAGCTCAAGTATTTGAAATGATGGTCAAGACTGATTTTGTACAGTGTATCATTTTGATCGTAAGTTTTGATCTGACTTCGACATCTTCATCATCTCAATTATCGAGGCATATTGACGGTACAGCTTCTCTAGAATCTCTCTCGCCATCTGTCCCTATCTCAGCATGTGGACACATGTCAGAAGTAACCAGTTGTACGGCTTATCTTTTGTTGAGTGATGCTTTCAGGATATGTTCAGAACCAACGTAGCATCCTTGGGTAGTTCCCATTTAGCTTTTTTTCGTTAAAGTTCAAATGGTGGAATTATATTATAGTACTGACACGTGTTGTATACCGTGATGATCTCAATAACAACAATACATATACAAATGCAAATACTATACATAGGCAGACTCAGTTGTTTCAGGTACGAACGGGTTTATTAGTTTCTGACTTCGGTTCATGGTGACACGAGGAGAGAGACACAATTCTTACTTTGCTAACCCCATCCCAACGCGCGGTGCATCTTCTGATGTCTAAGATCTCTGTTGGTAGTGATCTGAAAAACTTAACCGCCGCTGCAGCTGTAGAAAACTCAACTCTATGCCTCAATGGTCAAATCTCAACTAACTCTTTTCAAAATCCTCAAATTCTCATGACCATTTCTTCCGGGCATGACGTCATCCACACACTAGCCCCATTTTCTGTCTGGGGGTTTATTATGACAATGGTGATTGTCATATCCTTTGCGTGCAAACGTAAAACTGTATCCAATGACTATGCACCAGGACTTAAGAGACTCGAACAGTTCAAAGCCTTACCAAACTGAATGATAAAATATAATTAACGAAAAATGATTAATATGAAAAAAATCATTCCTTAATTATTTATCACATGGCTACTGCTGGAAAGAATTCCTTTTACTGAGAGATCAAATTTTCATATGTCCTTGATTTATCAGTGTTTTAACTTTATGTATGCTGACATTGCTTTCAGTTGATTGGCCCAGTCGGCTGGGGCTGCAGAATACACCGACTGTATCTCTCCTGAGGGGTTGGAGTCCCCTGAAGGGTGTCCTGATTATGACACTAAACAATCTGATCGTGAGACTCTAGTAATGCTGGAGCTTTTGAGAATGTGGAGAACCCTAGGTTCAATCTGGCCCGGAGTGGTAACATCTGATAGGGTTCTATCTATGGGTTAAATAGAACTAAAAAGTGTACTTTTGCTAAACTGGATTGTTTGAAATAGAACTGTTTTTACATTTAACTGTGTAAATAAAAAAAAACTATACTTATACTAAACTAAACTGTTTCAAATAGATCTGTTTTTGACATTTAAACTGCGAACTTATGCTAAACTTAATTGTTTGAAATAGAACAGTTTATACGTATAAAATGGATTTGGTATTAAATAATCTACCTTGTTTGATATGTCATGAAACCAAACCAAGCTAAAATAACTTAAATCACCCGAGAAGAATTGATGCGCTGTAAAACAAAACAACCAACCAACAAAATTTCAGTAGATGAGATATTGCTGCTTTGGTATATAAACTTGTATACTAATTTCAGAGGTTTGTTAATTATTAACATGCTGCAAAACTAAGACAACCAACGGAAATATCAAAACCTGTTTTATTGGTCTAAAACGTTATTTATCATTCGACTAATGTAATTTTGAAGAGTAATAAATTCACTAAACTTTCATCATTCTGTTTGGTTAAAAATTTATTTAGAGAAGTGGATACCTTATTCATCAATGATAAACCTCCTTTGTTGCACAAACCATTCGTTTTCATTCTAATGTCAGTTGATAGCAACTTTGACAAAGAAGGAATATTTTATGATATATAAATCATGATTAGGAGTTAGGCAAATAGTATTCTCTTTCTTTTTCTCAAAAGAAAAAAAAAGAAGAGTGATATCATCAAATTGCATCTCATCAAGAAAGCTTGTAAAAGAAAAAGCATTTTACCTGAAGGGTTTGTTGAACATTCTGAAGGAGAACATACAGTATGTAATTATTTGTTTTCATGAGATTTTTATATTATTATATTCGAAGTGAGATCGTTGTTTTTATAATTGCTGTGCGGTTTTATCTAGAAGACTCATTAACTCCAGTAAACTCTAGGCTTATTTATTCTGATTGGTTGAACTGATGTAACGAAATAAAACGGGCAAAGTGAAGACATTTATTTTCCCTTCTTTTTAGCCAAGCAGGCTCGTTCTTGTTTGATACGCAAATAAAATATGTGTCGTAAACCAAGGGAGGTAATCATAAAGGAGAAGGACGAAAAAAATAAAAAGAAAATGAAAGTTAAAGAATGGAGGTTTTACAAAGAGAGAATGAATTATGAATAATGATAAGAGGAATGAAAGGAGATAAAAAGGCGAAACTTTATGAGAAAAAAAAAGAAGAAAAAAACGAAGAATACCTGAGAGTAAATAATATATATATATATATATATATAATTCAAAGGTTTGGGGCAAAAGAATGTCATTAATATAAAGAGTGTCCAAAATGAGTGAGAAAAGTATTTAAAAAAATACTCTATGCTCTAATAAGCAGAGACGACTATTAATTCTTAATATTAGATTGGCTACAATGTTAAGTTTTGCTCATGACCTAGAGTTTCACGTACGATTAATATATATCATATTATGACACAACGAGGATTTCCAGTGTTATTTTGAGTTTGTTTTTTCTTGATTTCTTTGTTTGATAGTATGCCTGATTGGCTGACTGATCAAAAGTATATAGATCTGAAAATTATTTCTATAATATGTTGGCTCTATTATATTCTAATATTGGTCATTTGAATATAATATTTTCAAATCCTGGACAATACTGTTTCGCATACCACTAATGCCTTTTGGAAAGGCATGAATCTATTTATTCTCACTCAAGTTGGGAAAACCGTGCTCTTTAACCTTGGTAAGGCAACCGGCGGAAACTTTGTGATAAACATGGCGAAAAGATGAGGACAATAGTCCGAAAATTGTAAATAATGTGATTAGAAATAATCATGATAGATAGGAATACTTGAAAGCATTTAACTCTGTGTAGATAAACTATTAGTGTGGGCAATAAATAACACCACTACACTTTATGCAAACAAATGACTTATGAGTGTTATATAGCAATACTTGAAAGCATTTAACTGTGTGTAGATAAACTATTAGTATGAGCAATACATAACACCACTACACTCTATGCAAACAAATGGCTTAGGAGTGTTATATAGCAATACTTGAAAGCATTTAACTGTGTGTAGATAAACTATTAGTATGAGCAATACATAACACCACAGCACTCTTTGCAAACAAATGACTTATGAGTGTTATATAGCAATACTTGAAAGCATTTAACTGTGTTGATTGGTTGGTTGGTTGTTTGCTTTGTTTTACTGCGTATCAATCCTTTTCAGAACATTTAACGCTGAATTAAACATCATACAATTCAGTTTAGTATAAATACAGTTTTTTGCCCATGGTTTTAATGGACACGGCGACATGTGTTCAAATCCTGGACGCGACTGATTGCATTTCACATAGTACTAATACCCTTGGGAAAGGTATGAATCCAATTATTCCCTTTTCAGCTATGGGTAAAATAGTAGGGCAGACTGGGTTCTTCAGCCTTGGTGAGGTAACTAGTCTAGGAGAAGGAATACTCTGAATTCAAACCTGTTAAATTCCGCTTAAAAAATTAACCTTGTGTCATATCCTGCCCGAGCGGAGGGGTTGGTAAATATGATAAATACAGTTTTTTGTTTTCAAACAGGTAAATGTCCAAACAGTTCAGTTAAAAGCAGTTTTATTTCATATAACTCAGTTTAGTATAAGTGCGCAGTTTCAATGTCAAAAGCACTTCTGTTTCAAGCAATTCAGTTTTGCATAAGTACACCGTTTAGTTCTATTTGACCCATAGATATGACCCTATCAGGTGCTACTAATCCGGGCCAGAGGGAATCTGGTAGCAATGGCCATGAAGGGTTACTCAGCATTCCCCAAAGCTCTAGCATTACTGGATCTGATTGTTTTGTGTCATATCCAAAACACTAGTTGGAGGAGTCTTACCCCTCCACAGAGAAGCAGTCGGTGTATTCTACAATCCCAGCCGACTGGGTAACATCTATCTGTGTATAAACAATAGCAATACTTATGTGCAAACAAATTTGCTCTAATTTATCTAAAAATTAAGATTACCATGAACTATTCATTTACAAATCATTTGTATAACAATTCAACAGTGAGCGAGATGCTCTGTGCCGTTGAAAAATATTACCAACAAACTATTTGTTAATAGGGGTGTCCTCGTGGTGTCATGGTTAAAGCGATGGATTGCGGAATCGTAGTACGCGAGTTCGTACTCCAGTCGCGCTATTACGTTCACTTTCGGGCAAATACTCTTAGGAAAGGTATGAACCCCCCTTATCCTCCCAGCTATGGGTTATATAGCACCACTACTGTTCTTCTTCATTAAATAACCTACAAAGGTTGATATGCCATTAAACAAAGAAACCGAAACCTATTTGTTAATAAATCAAGTATATTTAATATATGGATGAATGGATTTGGCATATAATAACCTACAAAGGTTAATATGCTATAAAATCCAATCAAGCGACCAACTAATCATTCTATATGAATTCTATGATATTATGAAATCGCATAGTCTCCACCTGTTCAACAAATTCTTGAAATTTCCAACAATTGAATAAAAACAATGAACATTTATATATAATTACCTTTATGAAAAACCGCCAGTGATATTATGAAAAATACCAAGAAAGGATTACACAATTATGTTCACGGGGATGGTGAAAGGGTTGTTTGTTTGTTATATATCAACGAAAATATTTGAAATAAGCGATGCAAAATCAAGGGACTTTGATTATTAGAACTCTTGTGGAAAAAATGGCCAAAGACAAGATGAAATGGATGATTTTCGTTGACATATATATGCCAGGAGTATTTTTAGATTATATGTAAATAGATCATTCATATATAAAGTAAATTTTGTTTAAGTAAATGGCATTGGGAAGCACTATCTATAGTTGCACCTTTTTCAATAAATTCAAGTGACATGGGTTCTTTGACGTTAACAGACCGCTGCACCCACAGAGAGTCAGCTTGTTTTCCCTTTATTGCTATAAACCAATTTCAGGGTTTACATTTATGGGAAAAAAACCTTTCAAAAATATTTTTAAAGAATTCCTCTTATTAATCAAATGACTCACGTAATAATAATAATAATAATAATAATAATAATAATAACAGCCGCCCCAAAAAAGTAGCAGACAGGGTACAGCTGGGTGGAAATGATGATCCATTTGGAATTGTGGAAGAGATTAGAATTTGACTATATTTAAAAAATGAAAAATGCAGAAACCAGAATCCGTCCAAGAAAATGAGATGCATGAATTTCTTTACAATTGTGAAATCCAAATGGATAACCTAATCCAACCAGAAGACCAGAACTAGAGTTAACACAAAGAAAAGTACTTAGATCTGGTTCGAGAACCGAAAAATTAGAAACATGACGGTGACGGTGATACCAATTGTAGCTGGTGCGTTTGGAACGGTCCCTAAAGGCCTGAAAAAAAAAAGGCAAGTGGAACGTTAAATCAGAGAAAGAACTGAGATCATTAAAACTACAGCATTGTTAAGATCAACTATGACATTCAGAGGTGCATTGAAGAAACTTGAGGAGATTTATTTGACCCAATTGAAATACCACCAGCTAATGCTATAGTGAAATAATGATAAACTATGTATTGGCATTAAGATTAAGATTCACCAATGGTCCAGGAGACCGGGGTTAAATCTCAGGTTGAGTCATACCAAAGACTCAAAAAATGGTACTTGATGCCTCCTTGCTTAACACTCAGCATTAAAAAGTATTGGTCAAAGGTAAGTGGAGCAATCCAGGTAAAGGAGTAGCGCCCTCCCTTACACCTCGGTGTAGTAGCTATTGAAAAGGGAGTCTTCGGGTCGCTTTCGACTACTTATATATATGTTTGTATATAATAAACTCTCTCATCAATCTTGACGTATAACAGCTCGATGAAAAAGGTAAATCGTCGGACTACTAGCATAGATGTCTTGTTTATAGAGATAAAGGCTTATAAAAGATCGGCCATAAATTTTGGCGAAGTTGAAGAAAAATGGAACACCAATATATGTCTTGCATAAAAGTTAAAATGGACATGACGAGCCGAGTTCAAGCACTTGGCGAAACTGTTTGGGAGTCACTTCGTGTTAATACTTTTTGGGATGATTTGAATCTTTCTCTTCTTTATTCAGCAATTGAAAAGCTGTAAGAAAAACTGGACTCTATAGGAAATTGTCTGGGAAAAAGGTTGATTATTGATTGATTCTTTTATTTTATGGCATATCAACCCTTTTTCAGGTTATTTAATGCCAATTTCTGTTGGTTTAGTTGTCTCGTGTTTGTACGTAAATGGAATGCTGGAAATTTAAATTCTTTTATATAGACCAACTGCTTTTATAAATACTTGTATTTTGTCTACTTTGACATGTTTAAATAGTTCTTTCATATTGTTTACAGTGTAGAAATTTTGTCTTTTTGGTTTTATGTCGATGCAATCTATCAATAGGTGTTTAACTGAATATGGAGTGTGGCATCCCACACACCATGGCGGTTTTTCTTGTTTGAGTAGATATGAGTGGGTGATGTCTGTGTGTCCAATATGTAGACGAGATAGGATAATTTCTTCCCTGTGGGATTTTCTGTATCCTTCCTTCCATTCTCCTATTTCAGCTTTTATAGTTTGGAGTTTGTTGACTGGGGTGTTGTCCCATCTTAATTGCCATTTATTTTGTGTAATGTTTTTTTTATTTCTGTTTTTAAGTCAGAATCTTAAAGCTTTTGTCTATGGGCAACTTCCATGCTGTCTTGGCTGCTGAGTCAGCCTGGTCATTCCCTTTGATTCCAATGTGGCTTGGGATCCAGCATAGCTCTATCTCTTAGATTTTTGATCGGATTTCTAGTCTATTTAATAGATGCATGGTTAGAGGATTATTCAGGTTTTGGTTTTTTAGGGATTTTAAAACAGATAGAGAGTCAGAAAAAATAATGAATTTGGTGGGTTTTGTTTGTGTTATAATATTGAGTGCGAGGTCAATGGCTTTAGCTTCTGCAGTGTA
>OY757928.1:42467672-42487672 GCA_963585895.1 Sepioteuthis lessoniana | reverse complement strand
AGGATTTAGCAAAAAGAGGACGAGTGGAGACCATCCAAAACAATAGCATTGTTGAGATTGGTTAGAATAGTGAGAACAGTCCTGGAGACCTGAGGAGACTTACTGTTACTCAAACTCCAGTAGAAAACCATCAGCTAGCGCTGGTGTGAAAAACTCTCAAAACAGAAAAGTAATAAAAAATATATATGAAATAATTGTTATAATAATATTCAACAATGCGGCTCAGAACGAAGTTCGAAAGAATAAAACCGTGTTGATAACATAGATAATGGACGCATATCCGATAACATAAATAATTGACGCATATCTCAATAAAAAAAACAATTGACGCATATCACGATAACATAGACAATTGACGCATGTCTTAATAACAAAGACAATTGACGCATATCACGATAGCAAAGACAATTGTTGCATATCTTGATTACATTGACAATTGACGAATATCTCGATAACATAGACAATTGACACATATCACGATAACATAAGCAATTGACGCATAACTCGATAACATAGACAATTGACGCATATCATGACAAATTTCACCAGAATGGTTCCATCAGGTACTACAATACTGTTTTTAAAATGACAACTAAATTTGTTGACATAAATCATCAAGGAAGCAGTTCATCTCAGTGCATAGCTTTTGAAATAATCAAAAAATAATAAACAATACAAAACAAAACAAATAACAAAAAAGAAAAACAAAACAAAATGAATCTAAACGAAAATGTATAAAAATGCTTAGATCTTATTACAACAAGCAATAAAACATCGACCCAATATCTTTGACATATTTCCACTTTTCATCAAATCAGTATTAAGACAAAAAAGAAATATAATCGATGTAATTAAAGGAAACTGAATTAATCTAATATCTTTTCTTCACAGTAATCAGAAATATAATTATAATATAGTACTAATCAGTAATTATCTTCAGTAATAGTAATAACTCATAACGTATTTTATTCTTTAATATACCAATCTTCTGTTGTATCGTATAATAATAATAATAATAATAATAATAATAATAATAATAATAATAATAATAATCACTCAGACTACAGCATTTTAAGATGGGCCTGAATACTGAGAATAGTTCTGGAAACTTGAGGAGCCTTGCTGTCTCTCGAACCAACAGCTAACGACGGTGTGAAAAACTCTCAAGAGTGAAAAAAACAATAACCTTTTTCTAGCTGGTATTGAACCTGCTGATGATTTCACTAAGGATCACTTTCCGGCAACAAAACGCCTTACCCGCTGCACCATGTGCCCTTGCAGGGTAGGATAACAAGGAAAACTAACTATATCTTAACACTTGTACCCGGTAATGGTTAACAGAACTGGAACCGTCAACCTCAGTGGATTGAATAAAAGTGTTCAGTTCAAGGTTCTGTGTGGGCTCCCGAGTTTGACAAGAAACACCTGAAGACGTCCATAGGATATATCAGCTGAAACGTTTTGAAAATAACCACAAAGATGAGTTCAATAGGCCGAATATTCTAAGCGCAAACAACAACCAAGCTTCATCTCAGAATTTTAGAAAATAATAATGATAATGATTAGCTAACACTGATGAGAAAAACTCTCAAGGAGTAAAAAATAATAATAATAATGAAAATAATAAAATCTGCAAAATTGTCGACTTTGCTGTCCCGGCTAACCACAGAATAAAACTGAAAGAATGTGAAAAGAGAGATAAGTACCTCGACCTTGAAGGTCACAATAATGCCAATTGAGATTGGTGCTTTTGGCACGGTAACTAAAGGATTCTTAAAGGGCCTAGAAGATTTAGAAATCGGCGGCAAAGTGGAGACCATCCAAACAACAGCATTATTGAAAACGGCCAGAATACTGAGAGGAGTCATGGAGACTTGAGGAGATTTGCGATCTCTCAATCTCCAATAAAAGACCATCAGCTTACGCTGATGTAAAACACTCAAATGATAATAATAATTACCATCTCTTCGAAACCAAGATTGTAAAATATTCACAGTCGAAACTGAAAAATAAACGAATTCTAAACACATATCTCAACGAACAACATCAGGGAACTAAATGAACTAATTAATCTATGCAGGAGTAAAATTGGCATGTGAAAAAAAATCAATGTTCCCCTAAAAAACACGAACAGAAATCTAAAAGTTGGATGGGAAATTAAACTGGAAACACAAATAAGAAATCTGAAACAACAAGAAAAAAATGCTAAGACAGAGGAAAACACGGGAAT
Source organism: Sepioteuthis lessoniana (assembly GCA_963585895.1). NCBI lineage: Eukaryota > Metazoa > Mollusca > Cephalopoda > Myopsida > Loliginidae > Sepioteuthis > Sepioteuthis lessoniana. The sequence continues at coordinate 42,485,442 of OY757928.1, read as the reverse complement.
ATGTTAGGGTGAAAAGAGCAAAGCAATACAATTAGAACAAACGATCCAACTCGAAGAGATAAATCAGAAGGTACTGACGAAAGAAGGAAGACTAAAAAGATGCTAACATAGGATCAAACAATAGACATAGCAGAACATTCTAAAAACAACGAAATAAAATTCTACTAACAAGTAAAGGGAGAATGTGCAAAGACATATCAATAACCGGAGGCAAGGGAAGTAAAAAAAATGCTGAAGTATATTATGGGAATAGCATGAAGAGTGTTGGACACTTAAATAGACTTGCTGTCAATCAATCTCTAGTTAAAAACCATCAGCTCACACTGGTGTGAAAAACTCTCAAAAGAGTAGAATATTATAATAACAAAATATATTTTCAAAAAATTTCCAAACAAAAAAGCTTACAAGTAATTAATGCTTAGCGTCTATATGTTTTCAAGAGGATTTACTTCAACAAATTACATTTTTATAACCGATATTCGTAATATATGATGAAGCTGTATATGTCAAATATATCATCATTGGAATAAATTGTCAAGTTCAACAAAGCGATATTCTTTTGTCAGAATATATATATATATATATATATAGGATGTAAAGCTTATCTTTATGGAAATGGATACGGTGACTAGAGTTCAAACTCTTAAGGAGGCTGCTTGCATATCACAAAGCACTAATATCCTTGGCAAAGGTATTCATCCAACTTTTCTCCCTCCAGCAATGAGTAAACAGTAACACAGATCTGGCTTTTTAACCTTGGTATGGCAACCAGTCAAGGAGAAAGAAAATTGACTTCAAACCTTGTAAAGTCTGCTTGAAAATAACTTTGTATTACCTCTAACTCATGTGGATGGGGTTGAGTAAACATGCACACACACACACACACACACACACACACACACACATATATATATATATACGTATATGTGTGTGTAAATGTATAAATATGGAAAAACACAGTTTATTCAGACGATGATTGTGATTATAGTTGAATTATTTGCCAACGTTAAATGTTTCGATTTTTGCTTTAAACCCTCATCAGAGTGCTTTAAATATGTTATATTACATTCATACGTAATGTTACATTCATACGTAATGTTACATTTATACGCAATGTTACATTCATACGTAATGTTACATTCATATGTAATGTTACATTTATACGCAATGTCACTTTCGTATGTAATGTTACATTTTCTAAATTTTATTCAAATTAGGGCTTTTTAGTTTTTAATGAAATTAAATAACGAGGAGTTTAAAAAATCTATTTTATTTCCGTTAGTAGCATTCTGTATTATATATATATATATATATATATATATATATATATATATATATATAATGACTATTTCGCAATGATTAACTTTATTCCACATTAACACAAGAAAGACGCATGCATAAATTGGTATACCACTCTGTTCTAAGTAATAGTAAAATCATTAAACACTTTGATAAATCAAATATAACTCCCTATAGATAATGACGGTGCACAAATATTTGTCACATGGGGAAGAGTTTATTTTATGCACATGTGACGTCGGGGGAAGTCTGGTACTTGACCCTCCGCTAAAAGAAATCCTAGTCAAGACTCCTATTTCGGGCATATGGTACTGGCAAATAATGTTGGGGTTAATTTGGGGCTAGACTCATCTCCAACACTGGCGAGGGGGTTTCCAATTTTACTTTCACATACTCCACCAAGTCCTCCGTTTTCGAACTCCCTCGGAAAACGGAAAGCATGGACTTCTAGGTTAAAACAAAATAAATTTCACTGTAGTCAAATTTCCAAAATTCCCTTGAAATGTTTTTAAGGCGAATAAGACATTTAGCGAGAATAAATGAAAGCGATACGAAGCTGAAAATGATATGTGCAAAAGAAGGCAACTCGATATATAAACAACATAACCAATAGATTTCAACACAAAGGGAGCATTTAAAATGTAACAAAGCTTTAATAAGGGACGGCCAAACAAATAATTAGGAGATTTAAGAAACAGTTCAATTTTTTCTTTTTCTTTTTTCTTTTTAAGGTACCGTCTATATAAAACTAGCAGACAGTCTTAAATAAAAATTTCTCTCGTTCTTTTTTCTTTTCTTTCTTTCTTCTTTCTTTCTTTGCATTTCTTTTCTTTCTTTTACTTGAGGAAGTGTCTAAGTTCACTCACTAGTTTACGGTTTATGAAACAAATCCTTTCAGTTTCTTTCTTTCCTTTTCTGGATGCATGTAATTCCAATATTTAGGAAGGGTAGAAGGAAAAGCAGTTTAGGTTGTACTTATCTTTTCGAAGGGGCTTAGTTCTCCCCCACCATCAGAATCGGCTGGGTCAGCCTTTCTGCTGATTACTGTCAAAGATTCAGTTCTATGCATTCTTTCCCAGAGCGGACTGTAAACCAACGTTGTTATCCGTCGACTTCTATTCTTAAAACTAAAGACCCTTTTCCAAATTTCCTCTGACAAAGAGGTACTATTTTCTTTTTAGCGCTAAAGGCTCAGGCCAATCATTTGGCGTCTTTCTTCTTCCTCTCTATTTAATCGGGTCATGCTACTACAATGACCTACATTATCTTCTCTGTCCAACCGATTATAGCTCATGGAGTGCTGGTAGCTTTTGTTTGACCTTCATTCTGACTGCTTTAGCGGTCAGTACTTGGGGCTTGTTAGTTCAAACACAGAAGGGTAAGGGGTATTAATCTTACTTTTCCTCTCTCAGTGGCATACCACGTCACAATATATATATATCATTTTTTTTTTCATCATGTCGCGCTTCCTGCGCGGATATCCCTGACCGTCTCTCGCCATTTCTCCCTATCATTCATCGCCTCCGGCAGGTCTTCAGGGTTACATCCCGTGTCCTCACACAGCTGCTGTATGTAGGTTCGTGCTGGTCGTCCCACTCTTGCACATCCATGTGTGGGGGTCCACAGGAGTACATCGCTTATGAGCTCGTCCTTGCTTCTCCAGTAGTGTCCTGCGTGTCTGGTTCGTCGAACTTGTATAGTTTTTGTGATGGGGGGCAAGTGTCCGTATAGTTGGAGTCTCGTGGGGTGTTGTCGCCAGGACTTGTTTAATACTGCTCTCAACATTCTTGTATAATTTCCGTCCAGCCTCCTTTCCAGCCGCTTCGTAAGCGTCCATGTGGTGCATCCATATAGCAGTATCGACACAACCGCTGCTTGGAAGAAACTGCGTTTCATTTTATCAGTTAGGTCCGACTTCCATATGATCGAGAGCCTATCGATAGCTGTCCATGCCTTCGTCAGTCGTGTGTCGATGTCTTTCTCGGTTGATGAGACGCTGCTTCCTAGGTAGGTAAATTTGTTGACTAGTTTCAGAGAGGCTCCGTCTAGTGTGGCAATGTTGCCCGTTTGGTTGTAACACATATATTCGGTTTTGTTTGCATTGACATGGAGGCCAATGCCAGCTGCGGCTCGTTCCAGACTATGCAGTAGTGTCTCTGCTTGATTAGGCGTATTCGCTAGTAACGCCAAGTCATCAGCGTAGTCGGCGTCCGTGATTGTTTTTGCGGGGTACCTTTTGCTTCTTCTCTTAGTCAGCTGGAAGCCATTTTCTTTGATTTTGTTGATCGAAGTCCTAAGCACATAGTCTAGACAGATGATAAAGAGGTACGGGGCTAGTGTGTCTCCTTGTAGTACTCCTGCAACTATGTCGAAGTATTCCGTGTCTCCATCTGGTGAACGTACTTTCACTTTGGTGTTTCTGTAGAGAATCATTATCGCTGCTACGGTTTCTTTTGGTAGGCCGTATGCTAGTAGGATTTGCTCCATCTTCCCTCTGTGTATGGAATCGAATGCCTTGGTAAAGTCGACAAATAGTAATGTCGCCTGTAAGTTTTTTGCCCGAACGCCTTCCAGGATTCTACGGATGGTCAGTATTTGTGAGGTCGTGGATCTATTTCTCCGGAAGCCATTTTGGTTTTTCCTAAGGATGTTGTCTATTTTGGGTTCTATGCGGTTTCGTAGTAGGGCACCAGATAGGTCAGACAAAATCTACCAAGGGTTCACTTTTCCGGATCATCAGGATGAAGCTGAACAAAGAGGGTTGGGAAAATTACATTTTATTGAATAAAAAATCAACACAACCAAATAAAATTTGCATAAATATACGTTTCATTGATTAAATCACTCAGCAAAAAAAATAAAAAAATTAGTAAAAAAAAAATCTACCTAACAAGCAAACAATTCTTTCTATGTTTAGAAATGTTAAGCACTTAAGACTTAAGATTAAGTACCTCTTTCGAGTTTTAAGAAATAATACTTAATTTCTCTTCCATGGTTTGGTTTGGTTTCTTTGTTTAATGGCATATCAACCTTTGTAGGTTATTTAATGCCAGAGCGCTTCTCCTAGAAGAACAGTAGTGGTACTATTTAACACATAGCTGGGAGGATAAGGATGTTCATACCTTTCCCCAGGGTATTTGCTCAAAGGTGAACGTAATAGCGTGACTGGAGTACGAACTCGCGTACTACGATGCTGCAGACCATCGCTTTAACCATTACCCCACGAGGACACCCCCTTCTCTTCCATACACAATAATAAAAAATAACCACCCTACTTGTATTTAAGGCATTTTTCTAAAAATAACTTCCCATTTCAGTATAGGGTTTTTCCCTAATTTCATCTTGATCTCCCAAGCGTATTTCGATAAATTAATACTATTCTTTTATGTCTCATGAGTGAAACTACATTTATAATTATAAAATCTTTTTGTAAAAACCTTTTGAGTATATCCTATATACACTTTTTTATTGTTATTCATAGCATTATGATCGCAATATACTTCTACCTTATATACTACACTTTAAGGGGGCAATTAGTTTTATTAATACAATTGCATTTTAAGGGCTCCTTACTTTATTTATTCATAAGTTATTTATTATTGCTTTTACTAATTAAATCAGCTACATTTGGCGTTCAACTATAGCTTTATTCAACATTGTTCTTGTTAAATATTTTTGTATAAACTACTTGTAGGGGAAAAATCCTTACTTAATATCTTAAAAAATCTTTATTTACGTTATTGGCTACACATATATTAAAAGGTGGGTTAAACCAGAGAATCCTCCTCTTACGATTACATCTTCCATTTCGTTTATCAACACATTCATTTATAGTTTTATTAACTGAGTTTTATATCCACTATTTGTTAAGGCTATTTCATGATCAAATTTATTTTGGGTGAAAATATCAATATAAGAAGAATTAGTCGACAGTCTAGTCATAATCCCATAAGTATAAACACACACACACACACACACACACATATATATATATATGTTTTAAAATAGGTAGGTCCACGAAGAGATTTGTATTTTAGAATTTATTTATGTATTTTGTTCTTACATACGCATATGTTTCCAGCTTGTTGCTTTCGTCAGAGAACATATATGCCATAAGGTCTTGTTAATGGGGTACTCAGTGACATTTGTACTCACTCGTGTTTGCAGTTCGAATGATTTTCATTTGGTTATAGGTTTATATAGAGGTCATACCCTCATTTTCTAAGAGATATGTTTTTGTTATGTGTGTATGTGTGTGTGTGTGTGTTGGAGTTGTTTTTGATTTAACTAACAGTTATTTTCCCTCTATGCTTGCGTAAGTGTGTGTGTCTTGGGGATTTTTTCTGTGTGTATGTGTGCGCTAATAGTCTGGGAGACCTGGGTTCAATCCCAGGTCGCGTCATACCAAAGACTTTAAAAATTGTACTTGATACCTCCTTGCTTAACACTCGGCAATATAAGGTACGTATCGAGGATAAAGTGGAGCAATCCAGGGAAAGGAGTAGCGCCTTCCCCTACACCTCGGTGTAGTAGCTATTGAAAAGGGAACCTTCGGATCGCCCTCGACTACGGTCGCCAACTTTACTTACATATGTGTGGTAGAGTGGTTTGAAATTTACAGGAAACTTTTTTTCAAATAAGTTTTGTCTGTTTATATAAATATATATATATATATATATATATATATATATGTATGTTTGTGTGCATATTTATATATATATATATATATGTCTGTGTGTTTGTATGTGTATGTGTGTGTGTGCTTCCAGCTTGATGCTTTCGTCAGAGAACATGTCTGGCACCAGGTCTAGTATTTAATGAGACTTGAACTTACTTGTGCTTGTAGTTTGAATGGATTTTACTTACTTATGGGGACCTTTATGGATTTTGATCCTTCCTTTTGTTTAGAGTGTGTTTCTCTAAGCTTAGTTTATCCCTCATTTACTTTTGATATTTGATATGTTGTGTGTGTGTGTGTGTGTGTGTGTGTGTGTGTGTGTGTGTGTTGAAGTGGTTTCCGATTTCACTTCTAGTTATTTTTTCTCTGTGTGTGTGAATGTATTTCTTAAGATATTTTGTATATATATATATATATATACATATGTATGTTTATTTCCATTTGTGTGTGTGTGTGTGTACGATTCATATCTTATTCCACTTTGGTTTGAATTTATCTATAAAATTCTTTTCCTACATTTGAAGAGGCGTGTAGTCGTCGGTTTGATATGTTGGCATTATTTTAAATTTACCTCCACTACATTAGTATCGGTGTTTCGAAACATTTAATTTTCTTTCTTCTACAATGATATTTCTCCTGTGTTGTGATGTCTTTGTCCTGAGGGCCTGTGTTGACCCTAATCCGAAACCACTCCAACACACACACACACACACACACACACACGGTGACAAAAACATATAAAATATCAATGAGAGGTAAAGCAGTCTGAGGTAAACACACGCTAAGAAAAAGAGAGGATGACCTCTGTATAAAGCCTTAACCAACTGAAAATCTTTCAAATTGCAAACACGAGTGACTTCAAGTCTCATTGAGTACCCCATTAAGAAGGCTTTGTGTCATATATGTTCTCTGACGAAAGTAACAAACTGGAAACATACACGTATGTAAGAACAAAATACATAAATAAATTCAAAAATACAAATCTCTTCGGGGACCTACCTATTTCGGAATATTTTTATTCTTTCTTTGGACGTACAACAATATATATATATATATATACTGGGCACCTCTGGTGGTTTAATGGTCAGAAAGCTAACCTTCCCGAGGGAGTTCGAGTCTCATTAAACATATGGGCATGTGCCACATCTGAGCAGCAAAATGCTAAATAAATTTCTCTCTCTCCCCTTCTTTCTTTCTTTCTTTCTTTCTTTCTTTCTCTGTGTGTGTATAAATATATATATATATATATATATATATATATATATATATATATTAAGTTGTTTGAAAAATAGTTTGTTTTTAGTATGAACTATCTATATTCTGTTGATATTATTTTCTAACATTATTTTAATAGTAGTTGAAAAAGATTCACATTCCTAATGCATAAAATTTCCTCTTTCTTAATTATCTATCACTTCTTTAGGAATTGAATTTTGAAGGTTATATAAGGATTTAAACGAGAAAAAAAGTGAGGTATTTACTTTTCAAGGTAGGTCAGAATTTGGTTTCATGCCAATGATCGTCCCCATGTTACCAGGATGGGATTACAGAAACTTACTGACTTTGGATACGTCACTTTTCTGCATCCATCATATTCTGATCCAACATCTTTTCAAGAATCTGGGCACATATTTTACGCCAAAAATTCCGTTCCAAAAGAAAATAAGAAACTACATTTAAGGATTTCTTAATATGACATAAGAACATTTAGAAATTTACCGTACTGGCATGAATAACATTGTTAAGCGATGGCAGAAATGCATAAATAATCAAGAATTCTATTTTGACTAAATAAGATACTGTTTAAATTCATTAGATCAGGAATAAAAGTTTATTCTAGAATCAGCCATTTTTTTTTCAAACAGCATAATATAGGGTGTCTCAAAATAGATGCAACCCATTAATATAATAACGATTTTAATCACTGACAAGCGCAGTGGTGTTCATTTCAAACAGGTCTGGTAAAAATGTCTCCTTTGAGCTAGATAGACCAAATCAATGTTATTTAAATAGTTATTATGTCAACTTCCAGGACATGCAATCTTTTTTTGAGTTTCTTGTCTAAGAAAAAATAATCCTATAAATGGGTTACATTTACTTTGAAACAGTTTTGAATGATTTAGTCTCCAAATAAGAAGTGGCGCTAAATATTTTTCCTCTCTTGTCCAAGGCATTGTGATCAAATATTAATAGTCGTTATAGTATACTATTTTCAAATCTGAAACAAAATAGAACACAAAATTATTATTAGTAGAGTTAATAGCAGTCACATGGGTCCCATGTATATTGAGACACCCTTTATATATATATATATATATATATATATAAAATGTTGTTCCGTACGTCAAATTCTTGCTCGTCCGTGTGAAGGAGTCCACAGGAGAGCTTATGAGCTCACCCTTACTTCACAAACAGTATTCTGAATGTCGTGTTCATCTGATTTGAATGGTTTTGGTTGGTGAGCGTATAGCTGCTGTTTTGTGGGATGTTGCTTCCAGGATTTGTTTGCCCAGTCGGCTGGGGCTTCAGACTACACCGATTGCACCCCTAAAAAGTGTCCTGGATATGACACTAAACAATCTGATGGTGAGGTTCCAGTGATGTTGGGGCTTTGGGGAATGCGGAGTACCCCTTCACTGCAATTGCACCCTGGTCCACTCTGGCCCGGAATGGTAGCACCTGATACGGCCCTATCTACGGGTTAAATATAACTAACTACGTACTTATGCAAAACTAAATTGTTTGAATTAGAACTGTTTGACTACTCTGAATAGCTTGAAATACAAATGTTTTTGACAATTAAACTGTACTTACAATTAAACTGCATACTTATGCTAAACTGAATTGTTTGAAATGGAACTATTTTTGACATTTAAACTGTACTTACACTAAACTGAATTGTTATATTTAGAAGTGCTTTGGCATTTAACTGTATAAAAAAACTATACTTATACTAAACCGAATTAGCTGAATTACAACTGTTTGACTAAACTGAATAGCTTGAAATAGAAATATTTTTAGCAATTCACCTGTGTACTGATGTTAAACTGAATTGTTTGAAATAGAACTGACTATTTGCATAAAAATGGATTTAGCGTTAAATAACCTACAAAGGTTGATATGCCATAAAATCCAACCAACCAATCAACCAACCAGGTTCTTTTCATTTCCTGCATGGTGGTACGGACAGAATTTTCGTTTTTTACGTGAAAAACGTGTCTGAATCCTGATAAAATTAAGAACGAATGATTATTTACTGATATGCATACCTTTCCTAAATTGAATTTTGATGTAACACTATAATTCAGCCTCTATCATGGCTTTGTGCTGTGAAATAAATTGTTGTAAACAAGAAGGTTGTCGTGAATATTTTGGATGTTTACAAGTAAGTAGTGAAAAAATACAAAGAATATAATATACGTGGAAAGGTTCAAAAATATAGAAAAAGTATTTTGTAATTTGTTTTATAGCATTGAATTAATTTCAAAAATGAACTCAATATAAGACTGTGAAAAAGCCAAAGTTCTGTGAATTTGAATGAAACGACTGGTATTTAAATAAGACATATGATACACTTGAGAATTACAGAGCATATGTTGAGGTATGATATACGTATAAACAAATTTATACGTATAAACATATCTATGGCTCAAATAAAAACTTTGTAATCATTAACTATACTTGAAACAATTTCCCTCTGTGTTTAGAAGTGATTAATATTAAATTGGATCATTACTATTATCAATTCTTGAAACCGTTTAACTGTAGCGAATAGAACTATTAGTGTTAGATAGGAATACTCGAAACTTTTTAACTGTATGAAAACAAATATGCTCTGGCTCATTTAAAAATGTTACCTACAAACTATTCGCTTAAAAATCATATATGTATAAACAGGATTTGACATCAAATAACCTACAAGGTTTGATATGCCATTAAACCAAATAATGTAACCTATAAACATATTGTACGTGATTGCCTAACCTTTTTACAAAATAACCCTGACATATTGACATGCTGTTAAAGCGAATCAATCAGTCTTTTGATAGTTTATAGCAACTTGGATAATTTGCTCAACAAAGGCATACACACAAACACATACCAACAGAAATATTTGCTGGCTGAGCGGTAAGATACTAAGTCTAACTTAAAGTTGGGCGGGTTTCCATCCCATATTCAAGCTTCCTACGTGTCTAGACACTCTAAAGGATTGTGATACAACGAAACAGTGGATGACTATATATATATATATATATATATATATATATATATACGAGAAAAAAATTGAAAATAAGAATTATTCTTTAAAAGTAGCAAACTGATTCTTTTCACAGTGCATTATTCGGCACTTGTTTGCTGACAAAGTTAATTCAATCACATAAAAAATGTTTATTTTGAGGCTATTCAAACTAGCCGCTAATAAAGCAGATTTCTCGAGGCCTGAACTAAAATCTGCAAAGAAAATTTTTATGGCTGAACAGTGCAAACCATGTGAAATTTACAGAACAATGTGTGATGTGCTATAGAAAAGAATATTTTCGTCCAAAAAATGTTTACAAATGGTCTCAACATGGATTGGCCACAACAGGTCAGGGTCGAAAAGATAGTCTATGCAGTGGAAATACGCTGATTCTCTAGAAAAGAAACTGTTGGTTAAAAATCAGCGGTCAGCAAAGGAAGTCATGCTTTGCTGCCTATTTTCTGGGACGTCTAAAGACCGATTACTATGGGTTCTTTTGCAAACAATTCTTTCGTTTGTCAATTCCTTAAGCAAAATTCATCTCATTTATTGAATAACACTCATATATATATATATATATATATATATATATATATATATATATATATGAGTGTTATTCAATATATAAGATGAATTATATGTATATATATATATATATATATAATTCATCTTATTCATTGAATAACACACACACACACACACACACATATATATATATATAATTCATCTTGTTTATTGAATAACACACACGAATATATATATATGAATGCTATTCAATTGATTAGATGAATTTTATATATATATATATATATATATATATATATATATGTGTGTGTGTGTGTGTGTGTGTGTGTGTTTATGCGTGTAACGCCTATCTATCTATCTATCTATCTATCTATCTATCTATCGATCTATCTATCTGTATGTGTGTGTGTGTGTGAGTGATATGCTGTTTTACTCCCTAAATTTGTCCATGAAAACTCGACCTGCCTTGAAATTTAGCTTCCCCTTTCTCCATGACTGTTTCTTTATAAGCCAGGAGGATGCCTCAGAAAATGAACTGATCACAATTTTAGCGATAAAAGACCGTCGAGATATTTTGACGCATTGTCCACATTTCTCTGATAGACACCTGCATCTTGTAAACTCTTGCAACCCCCCCATATATATATATATATATATATATATATATATATATATATATATAGCTGCAACTTCGATTTCGAGTATGCCTCTCGCGTGACATTAGTTTGCAAAAGAATAATTTACCATGCCATGAATGCATGGATTTTATCTGTCTATCTGTCTGTCTGTCTGTCTGTCTCTCTCTTTCTCTAACATATACACATACAATCACACACAAGAATATAGAGACAAATTGGTTTATCTATAAAGAAAGTGAATGAGAGAGGGTGGAGAGAGAAGGAAAGATGATGGGAGAAAGAAAGAAAGAGATAAAAAATAGCGAAAAAAGGGAGTAGAGAGAGAGAGGGGGGGGGGAAGAAAAGCACAAGAATAAAAACTGGGTTTGTGTGATTTCATTCTATTCACCATATTTTTTTTTTTGCCATTGCGGTGTGTCATATTCAAATGCAATAACCTAATATTGTGAAAAGGTCAGGGAAAGGTAGATTTTTTTTTTCATGTTTCATTTAATTTTAAACAAGCACACTCTTTTCTTTTTTTACTGGACGGCTTTTCTTTTATCTCAGTCGCTTTTACTACTTCCTCGTCATTTCACCTCTCTCTGTTACCACGAAGCCATCGCTCAATAATAAGAGAAAAATAGATGCGCTCCGTTATACGAAGTCACGCAGAGAAATCTACGTCGTTCGTTGGCCGTCTCCTCCGTCCGTTTCTGCTTTGTTGACGAACCGACAAAACTTGTCACGAAAGAGCAGGTGGTTTTGATTGGTAAAATCAGCCAGCAGGCCAAGTTCTCAGTTTAGCATTTAGTGAAACTCAGTGTAAATAACAAAGAACGTTGGATCATACGGAAGGTAGTCCCTATTAACTATCGTTCAGTTTGGATCACTGAACGAAAAATCTATTAGTAAAGGATATTATATATATAAACACACACACACACACACACACACACACACACACACACACACACACACACACACACACACACACATATATATATATATATATATATATATATATATTTATATATATATATATATTTACCCAGTCGGCTGAGATTGTGGAATACCTGACTGCATCTCAGCAGAAGGGTAACCCCCGACGAGTATTCTGGATATGACACTTAGCAATCTGATGGTGAGGCTACGGTAATGCTGGAGCTTTGGAGAATGCGGAGTACCTCTTCATTGCCGTCGTTTCCAGGTCCACTTTGGCCTGGAGTGATAGCACCTAATAGGGTCCTATCAATAGGTCAAATAAAACTGCTTGGCCATTTAAACTGAGTGTAGACATATTACTAAAGCTAAATTGAATTGCTTGAAATAGAACTGTTTGATCATATAGCTGCGTAAACAAATGACCGATGTTTAACTGAATTGTTATACATAATAATACTTGGAAACATTTAACGTTGTATACTTATGCTGAATTGAATTGTTAGAAATCAAATTGTTTGTGTGTTTAACTGTGTAAACAAATGAATGGTGTTTAATTGATTTGTTTGTGATACATAACAATACTTGGAACCATTCAACTGTGTGCAAAAGAATGAAATTAGGCTCGTTTAAAAACGTTATTAACAAAATTTGTTTACAAATCATATATACTTAATATATACGTTTAAAGAGGATTTAGTATTAAGTCACCTACAATGATTTATATGGCATTAAACCAAACGACTATACACACACACACACACATATATATATATATATATATATATATACGAGGTCAGTCATAAAAGTTGTTGGACTCGGGTTACTGTATGACCTATGGGCGAAAGAGGGATGAGTGCATAGTCTTATCATCTAACATGATATCTTGGAAAAATATAAATACATACATGACTTTCTGTAACCATTGCATTTTTCGTTTATATGATTTTGTTTCCATATTCTCTTTTTCAGGTCGTTCAGCTATGACCACTGAGGAATGAACGAGCAAGAAAGCAACCTGAAATTTTCGGTCTGCTTCAGGGAAACCTCGTCACCAGCACTTGAAACGTTTCCTTACGTACATATAACACGATATCCTGCACACGTGTTTTTGAGTGGGACATGAGATTCAAAGAAGGAGAAACTTGATTCCAGGAGCGGAAGGTACTTAACAAGTAAAACTGAATTGAACTTTGATCGAGTTAGGCAGGTGGTGTGTGTTGTGATCGTCCGTTGTCTGTTTGAATGATCACAAGTCAGATAGAACAGAAAAAGGAAAATATTTAGAAGATTACCACCGAAGATTTGGGCATGCAAAAAGTCTGGTGCTAAGTCTGCTGATCAGTAGGAGCACTGTGTGTTGATTTGTAAGGGTTTCATTGAGCACCTTCAAACTGAACCAATCTTGCTTCGTAGAGCCATAACTAATGACGAAACATGGATTTTTAAGTACGACTCTAGAAACTAAACGCCTAAGCGATCAGTGGAATTTTCCGACGTCAATGAAATCGAAGAAAGCGAAACACTCAAAGTCAAATTTGCCCAGTCGACTGGGGTTGTAGAATACACCGATTGCATCTCTGCAGAGAAGTAAAACCCGCCCAACAAGTATCCTGGATATGAAATTAAACTATATGATGGTGAGGTTCCTGTAATACTGGAGTTCTGGGGAATAAGGAGTACTCCTTCATTGCCATAATTCCCTATTCACTCAGGCCCAAATTGGTAGCACTCAGGCCCAAATTGGTAGCACATGATAGGGTCCTATCTATGGGTCAAATAGAACTAAAATGTGTACTTATGCTAAACTGAATTATTTGAAATAGAACTGTTTTTGACAATGAAACTGTGTACCTATGCTCAACTGAAATGTTTGAAATGGAACTGGTTTTTGAGATGGAAACTGTGTACTTATGCTCAACTGAATTGTTTGAAATTGAGCTGTTTTGACATTTAACTTTGTAAACAAACAACTTTACTTATACTAAACTGAATTGTTTGAAATAGGACTGTTTTGACATTTAACTTTGTAAACAAACAACTTTACTTATATTAAACTGAATTGTTTGAAATAGAACTGTTTTGACATTTAACTTTGTAAACAAATAACTTTACTTATACTGTACTGAATTGTTTGAAATAGAACTGTTTTTACAGTTAACTTTGTAAACAAACAACTTTACTTATACTAAACTGAATTGTTTGAAATAGAACTGTTTTGACAGTTAACTTTGTAAACAAACAACTTTACTTATATTAAACTGAATTGTTTGAAATAGAACTGTTTTGATATTTAACTTTGTAAACAAACAACTTTACTTATACTAAACTGAATTGTTTGAAATAGAACTGTTTTGACAGTTAACTTTGTAAACAAACAACTTTACTTATACTAAACTGAATTGTTTGAAATAGAACTATTTATACACATAAAGATGGATTTAGTATGAAATAACATATAATGGTTGATGTGCTATAAAACCAAACCAAACCAAACCAAACTACCCTATAACTTACTCTTAAATTCATTTCTTACATTTTCTCATGAACGACCCAATTTACTATTACTTTTTTTACGCTATTTTTGTTATTGTTCTTTTAATGCAGTTTTTTTCCAAAAATATTTTACTCAGCAAAAGAAAAAAGTCCTGTCGGGGAAAAATGGAATGTTTCAGAAATTTGCATTTCATCTTTGAGCAGGAACCATTCTAATCTTATCAGTATCGTTCCAATTTTTGTATGTGTTATATACGCAGAATTGGCAAAACCATAATGTTTGATTTGATTTGTTTTGTTTTGTTTTGTGTTGTTTTGTTTTCGTTTAGTTGTATGAAATATCCATCGTTGTTGGTCATTTAATCGTAAATCTTGTTCATACATATATATTAAATATACATGATTTGATTTGGTTGCGTTTTAAGACATATTAACCATTGTAGGTTGTTTAATGGCAAATACTGTTTATACACACGAGGATAGTAACCCTAACCCTAACCCTACCCCTTTGGCCAATCAACTCTGGTGTATTGACTTCCTTACTCCTCCCACACCTCTCATCATGCCTCACAGACTCCCTGCCTTCCTTGAATCTCTTATACAACTCATAAACTGATGTTCAATTCATGCAAGATGGTCGAAAAGCAGTCTGAAGCATTCCATACGTTTCTGTGGCATTTTTTCCAAGTTTAAAACAGAATTTTATTGCATATCGTTCTTCTAAAGTGTCCTCACGTCCATATTGATTTTTGAAATTCACTAGTTGTGAGAATCAGGCTTTAGTAAGGTGTATTCCAATTGCTGCTGTAGCTGTTCATTTGAACCTGAAATCATAAAAATTGGTCAGTCTTCTCATAAGATGTATAGCAATAACATACTGAATTTCCAAATGTCTACGACAATTGTAAATGCCTGTACAAAAAAGTCTGGAAACTTTTTGAATACACCACGTATATATCAAGTATATATGATATGTAAACACATTTTCTCGATAACATTTTCAAACGAGTGAATATAATGGCCGAGGGATTTAGTTTTATATATCTTGCCTTTCGGTTTAGTTTGGCTGAGAACCTTTCGGCTCAGTGCATGGGTTAGTTAGGTGCAAACATGAGCGCAGGTGTTCACGCACGCACGAGCGGACGTGTCATTCAGAGATGTCACGATAGAAACCACTGATAGGAAACGGGCTTAGGGAGTGCGAAAGACGTCACGCACCGGAAGCGTTCACGGAGGATTTGGGGGATTTGAGAAAAGTCAGAGGGTTAAGTTTTAGCGTCCGAGGAAGACCGTTGACTTTCGGTCCTCGCCGAGGCCTCGCGGCAGGTGCCGCACATGGTTTGGGGCAGATGGAAAAGTCAGCATAGAAAGATTGTGTATCTCCCTCCTTATGTCGAAAAACCTTTTAACTCAAAGGTAATAAAAAGTTTCATACCTGAACTAAGAAGTCGTAAGTGTTTATTTTGTGTTTCGGGATTCCTATGTTATCTATATATGAGTTATAAACATTCTATGTACATTTCACGCAGCTGTATATCTGGCTATGTGACACGAGCCTGAACTCATTTGTTAACTCACTTTAATGATTTCGAGTATTGATATGTAACACTAACACCTTTATATCAGTCATTTGTTTGCGCAAATTTAAATAGATATACATGATATGTAAGAGAAAACTTTGTCGGTAATTTCATTTTTAATTGAGCTAGAATTTGCTTGAATAGGGGTAGTGTTATTGTTTCTAGACAGCTAAATGGTTTTAACTATTACAATCTAACACTTACAACTCTATTCAATATTAATCATTTGTTTATGAAGAGCTTACAAGTATTGCTATTTAACACTAATTATTCTATTCAACAATACTCATTCATTTCAAGACCGTTAAATGTTTCCAAGTAATACTATGTATTACAAACAATTTAATTAAACATCAATTTTTTACACAGTTAAATTGTTAAACGGTTCAATATTAAATAATTCAGTTTACCGTAAGTCATTTGTTTGCATTCATTTTAAATGGCAAGCAGTTCAATTTGACTCATTGATAAGACCCTGTCAGGTGCTACCACACCGGGCCAGAATGAACCTAGGAGAGATGAAAATGAAAGGGCACTCCGCATTTCCCAAAGCTCCAGCATTACTGGAGCTTCACTATAAGAATGTTTAGTGTCATATCAGGACAATCGTTACGGAAGCATCTTACCCCTCTGCAGAGATACAGTTGGTTTATTTAATTGCCCAGGTCAACTGGACTATATTTATTTTGGTTCATTTAAGAGCATATCAACTCCTTATGGGTTATTGAATACCTAAATTTGATTCCTTTCTAAATTTTTGATTATAATTATTATTGTACTTTCAAAATTCCGTCGCAATCATTTTTTAATGTTTTTCTTCTAATATGTCTATAATGATAATTTGTTTGCAAACTGCTATATAGTAGTAAGCATTACAATCTAATACAATGATTTACACGCTGTTATATAGTATGTATTAACTCAAACCCTACATCACAACAAAATACAACACTAAATCAATATTTTAAAGTGGAGTACAGCTTGGATGAATTTAGAGTTTTCTTTCTCTTTGACTGGTTGCCAGATGGTCCAATGTATCCTACTATTTAACCATACATGAATAGAGGGGAAATAGTTGAATTCATAGCTGAAATGCCAACAGTCTTATTTCCCGTGATCATAATCGATATGCCCAGATCGGCTCCTGTTCTAGAATATCAAATTTTCCTGTCAAATACTAATACTTTATCTGCAATAATAAGGTTTCAAGAAATGATAATTTTTTATAACAACAATAATAATAATAATAATAATAATAATAATAATAATAGTAAGAAGAAGAAGAAGAAGAAGAAGAAGAAGAAGAAGAAGGAGAAAAGAAAAATGCGAAGAATAACAACTATATGGACACTTGGGGCGACAAACAAGCGAAATAACACACGAGAGAACTTGG
>OY757928.1:42327929-42467472 GCA_963585895.1 Sepioteuthis lessoniana | reverse complement strand
CAAACAAGCGAAATCACACACGAGAGAACTTGGACATGGCTAAGAAAGGGAAACACTAAGAGAGAAACTGAATCTCTTCTGATAGCAGCACAAAACAACGCTATGAGGACCAATAATGTCAAAGCAAAAATAGACAAGATGCAACAAAATAGCAGATGTAGGTTAGGTGATGATGGAGATGAAACGATTAATCACATAATAAGCGAATGCTGTAAATTAGCACAAAAAGAGTAGTTGGGGATCCACTGGGAATTGTGCAAGAAGTTGAAATTTGACCATACGAACAAATGGTCTATGCACAACCCCGAATCCCTTGGAAAATGAAACGCATAAAATTCTATGGAATTTTAGATACAAATGGATCATTTAATCTCCGCCAGACGACCAAACGACCAGTCCTAGTCACAAAAAAAAAAAAAAAATGTAAGGAGAACCTACCAAATAGTCAACTTTGTCGTTCTGGTTGACCACAGTGTAAAACTGAAAGAAAACGAAAGAGAGATAAGTACCTGGATCTTGCTAGAAAACTGAAAAACATATGGAACATGAAAGTGACGTATAACAATTGAAATTGGTGCACTCAGTACAGTCATCAAAGGATAGGCAAAGGGGCTGGAGGACTTGGAAATAAGAGGACGAATGGATACCATCCAAACTGCAGCATTATTAAGATCGACCAGAATACTCAGAACAGTCCTGGATGCTTGAGGAGACTTGCTATCTCTCATACTCCTGTGAGAAACCATCGGCTAATGTTGGTGTGAAAAACTCTCAAAGTAGTAAATAGTCATTAGCGAATTTATCAAACTTATGCAAAAATACAAGACTAGACTCGATTGGGTAGGAAATGTGATGCATTGGGAATTGCGCAAGAAATCGAAATTTCATATATGTACAACCTAGAATCCGTCCTAGAGAATGAAACGTAAAATTTCTCTGGGATTTTGAGATACAAACAGATCATCTGATCTTGGCCTGAAGACCAGATGTAGTGATAATTAACAATATATATATATATATAATGTATAATGGACTTTGCCTTCCCAGCGAACCACAGTCAAAATCAAAGGAAGTGAAAATAGTGATTAGTACTTAGACATTACCAGAGAACTAAGAAAGTTTGGAACGTTTGGGTAACAATGATGTCAGTTGTAATTGGTGCGCTTGGAACGAACCCTAAAGATTTGGAAAGAGTAATGGAAGAGTTAAAAGTCAGAGACAGAATGGAAACAATCATGACTATTGCATTGCTGAGACCAGTCAGAATACTGGAAAGAATCCTGAAGAACTGAGAAAATATGTCACACAGACTGCAGTAAAAGAATATCAGCTAACGCTGGTGTCAAAAAAAAGTCGTAAGGAATATAATATATTTTCAAATATTCCTATCTAATTTAAATAACATATATAAATTTTTATGGTTTCTAGCGTTCCTATCAATTACCAATAACTTTCAAATATGCCTATTTGATCTATATATGAGACCTTAAGGAGTACCACAACTATGAGTCTGAGTGGACATGGGAGTAATCACATTAAAGAAGTGTTCAATTCTAGTTTGAGGTCAAAAACTGGAGGCTAACCACTAAACACAGTTTAGTTATGTACAGAGTGAGCGAGAGAGAGAGAGAGAGAGAGAGAGAGAGAGAGAGAACTATATATAGACTTAACTCACTGGTAAATACTAATTACGTCGATAGAACATTATACAGTGAAAATTTCAGATTAGGATTTAGAAGACTCCATGTAATACAATTATTAGTAATCTGTTCTCGTAAACACACACGCGCACGTGTATACACAAACACAAAACACAGTTATATATATATATATATATATATATATATATATATATATATATTGTATTATAGCAATGGAACTACTAAATGAAGAGACCGAAGTAGTAATCGACGTTGTGAAGTCTGTATATGAGAAAATATAAGTTTAGGTTAGGGTTTTTGGTTCAATGGAATATCAAACATTTATTGAACTTCTATTTAAAATGAGTCTGAGCTCATTTGTTTGAACTCTGTAAAATAGTTTCAATTATTGTTTAGTAATACTAATAATTTAATTTGATATCACTAATTTGTTTCCACGTAGCCGAATGGTTTCAAGTATAAATAATCATTAAATATTCCTGTTTGACTTATAGATTTGATCCAATTAGGAGCTACCACTCCAAGTCAGAAGGGACCTGTGAGTAACAGCAAGGAAGGGGTACTCCACATTCTCCTAAGCCTCTCGCTAAAGCCTCACCAGCTTTGGTTTCGAGTCAGGACACTCATTGTGGGGAATGTCTTACTCCTCTGCAGAGATACAGTCAGCATGTTCTAAAGCATTAGCCAAATGGGCATATATATATATATATATATATATATATATATATATATATATATATATATATATATATATATATATATATATAAAGAGGTTCAAAACAGAGGTCTACTTGATATATAGTTGTTTGAAATATTTATTTCTGTATGGCCTAAGGCTAGAAAAGGTTTGCTCAATAAAAATCGAATTAAAAAAAGATTTGAATAATAATTCACACACACACACACACACATACACACATATATATATATATATATATATATATATATATATATATATATATATATATATATATATATATAAAATGCGGTAATGTTGAAATAGCTGTGAAGTTGCTCTTGAAACATCACAAAAGTTTTTCACACGTTTATCCTTCCCACCTCTTTTTCCCAAATTCTTACATTCTCTCCTACCTTACATCCTTACCGCTCACCTTTCTTTTCTCCCACTTCTCTCTTTCTCTCTTTTTCTTTCTTTTTATCTATTTATATATTTGCCATCTTTTTATTTGTCTATTCGCTCTCAGCCGTATAACAACTCTATTGTTACCGCACATCGACTGATGTCATTTCCTTCTTTTATAAAGTAAAACGCTGATCTTTCTCAGATGTGACACATTGGCCAAGACAAAGACAGTCGACAGTTCTTCAAGACCATCCTCTTGTCCCTTGAAAACCTTTCCCATGCGATTCTGTTGGCGCTTTGGGCTCGGCTTCAGGCGATTTTCGAGGCTCACATTCACGAAACGAATCTTGACAAGCCGTAAACTTATACAAAAGAATGTTTGACCGCGCTTCTGACCAACCTCGTCGCTGTTGCCATTCATCCTTAAGTCCACTTGAACAGATCTTAGACATATTTGAGGTCAAAATATATCACAACTTTGGCGTAGTCGAAATTCTTTCTCTCTCTCTCTCTGTCTCCCTCTCAACTTTCGCTCTCTCTTGCTCTCTCTGTATATATATATGTAAACGTATGTGTGTGTGTGTGTGTGTGTGTACGCATGAGTGTATCTGCCAATCTGGAAAAATGGTGACTGAGAAGAAGATAAGAAATAATGTTAATCTAAGAAAAGATGTTTTTTTTATTAAGCTTATATGTCCGACCAACAGAAAAAAACTATTGGAGACGATTTTGGTGAAAGGATTTTATTAGTGGATTCATTATTACTAGCTGAAGTACTCGTCTACATCGGTGTCCTGGGTGTGATACTAAACATTTTATGATTTTAAGGCACTAGTTTTGGAAATGTGGGGAATGTGGATTAACCCTTCATTGCTATTTCTCCCAAGTCTAAGTAGGACGCTCACTTATAAAGTGTGACAGCAATCGTTGTTGGAAATGGAATCTGCGAACTGAGTTCAAACTCTGGACAAGCCTCTACGCATTTCACTTTGCGTTAATGCTCTTCGGAAATGCACGAATTCAGCTTTTCTCTCAACAAGCGATGGATAAATATTAGGGCTGACTGTTTTTGTTTAGCTTTGGCTATGCCACCAGTCTAGAAGAAGAAAAGCTGAATCTAAATCAATTTTACTCAATTTCAAATTGTCACATCCTGCTTTTGACGAGGGAGCAGGTGTGACACTATGTGTTGGATATATGCACATACATGTATACACAAGTATGTGTGTGCACCCATACATATTTGCGCGTGTGTATGTATATATATACGCCCACGCACATGTGTGTGCACACACACACACACACCTACATACACACGCACATATACACACTTATATATGTGGCAAGATGAGTTAGATTCAGCCCGGGTATCAGATTTCAAATGTTAGGAAAACCCATTAACTAGATTAAGGAAATCTAGATAAGAAAATGTTTATACATATGGCCACGGACGTGGGTCAGTGTTAAGTACTTGTCAGGTACTGATCAAAAACTTAAAAGGGTCTGAATTTAATGTTCCTGTATCGGAGACGGCCAGCCTAGGAAATAATTTTATGTCCAGTTTTTTTAAGAGAGAAATAGCTCCCCCAAAAGTTATGGGTTTATTCGTGGGTGTCCCATTAGCCGGAAATAATAATGAAACTATCTGAATATATACAGGTGCATGTTGGGTCCAAGCAGTCAGTCTTAGTTTGGGTTCGAGGAAAGTTGATTAGCCCGGGACAAAGAAACAACGAACAGCGACATTACCAGCCGGACCCAGTTAGTTAAGATAATCTTTTGCCAGCCGAAACTCAAACTAGAAATAATTATCCACAAAGTGTTACACGCTTCCCATCCTCCCTTGACGTTTTAACCACAAGTTGTTGTGTTTTTATTCTTTTCTCTGTGAACCTGCTGCTCGCTTGATCCGGCCCCAGATAAATTCTCGACGGGGACTTAGTAACTTATGCAACGAGTTGCAGAAGCGGGTATTATCACACAGGGTAAATGTAGGATTACTTATATGAAGAGTATATAAAGGTTCTCTTCTTGTCATGGTTAGCATCATTGGAAATAGACATATTAATCCGTGTTCAAATCCTCGACGAGGCTGTTTGTATTTCACCTCAGGCTAATATACTTGGGAAAGATATGAATCGTACTACTCTCCTTCCATCTTGGGGTAAATTGAAGGGCTGACTGGGCTCTTTAACATTGCTATGGTAACCAGTCTAGGAGAAGAAAAGCTTTGGGAACAAAATTGTTAAACTCCGCTTAAAAATCGACCTTGTGTCGCAGGCTGCTCGTAGAGTAGGGTTCTTTAATGTCCTTACTCCCATGTCCACTCAGACTACCTTTAAAATAGTTATTTGAAGCAATGAATTTTTTTCTGATAATTTTTATTCAATAGAAATGGTTATTTGAAACCATGTTTAAAGAAATGACTGACTTCGTCAACTCAGCAAAAGATGACATTCAACACAACTAGAGAGCTACCTTACTTCCATGAGAGCTGTGAAACTGTGGAGTCAGCGCTTAAGTCATTTTTACGAAATATCTATTTTCCAACACACTTTCATTTCTTGTGAAGAGATTTGGTTTGGTTGTTATGTTTTTGAGGCATATCAACCTTTGTAGGTTATTAAACACCAAATCAATTTTTATACAAATAGTAAGTTCTATTTCAAACAATTCAGTTTGACATCAGTACACAGTTTAATTGTCAAAACATTTCTATTTCAAGCTATTCAGTTTAGTCAAACAGTTCTAATTCTAACAATTCAGTTTAGTACAAGTATGATTTTGGTCCGCACACGGTTATTTTTCAAAAAAGTTCAATTTCAAACAATTTAATTCAGCGTAAGTACAGTTTCAATGTCAAAAACAGTTCTATTTCAAACAATTCAGCTTTGTATTAGTACCCTGTATAAATATCAAAACAGTTCTATTTCAAGTAATTCAGTTTATGATAAGTACGCAATTTTGTCCTATTCGACCCATAGATAGGACCTTATTAGGTGCTACCACTCCCAGCCAGAGTGGCCCGGGAAGCGATGGCAATGAAGAGGCACTTCGCATTACCCAAAGCTCCAGCAATACTGGAACCTCATCATCAGATTGTTTCGTGTCATATCCAGGAAAATTGTTGGGGGGTCTTACCCCTCTGCAGAGATACAGTCGGTGTATTCTACAACCATAGCCGACTAGGCCACATGTGAAGAGATTTAATTATGAAATGGAATAGAGACTTAAGCTGCTAAACTATCGACAGTGAGTTCGGTTTTCATAAGGTGTCAAGTATTGTAAATCCTGCGTGTCATAATGAGTAAATCACTGATAGTTAACTAACTTCTTGTTCTCTCGTTTTGAATAAAGTGGATTATCTATTCATCTCTCTTGGCTATGTTATTTTTCTTTTCTTTTTTTTGGGGGGGGATCCGAGTTGGGCGTAACAAAAATAGGAAGCGAGTCTTGTTTCTGGGGTTTAGAATCTTTGAATATATCTTTTTCATTGAATCAAAGAGGGGCTTGAGGGGGTTGGAAAGTCCGATACTAGTGTGAGCCCATGTGCTCCTTGTAAAACTCACCATGAAGAGAAACAGTGAAATATCAAATAAAAGCAAAACATTCCTAAAAGGTCGACAAGAAAAATTAAGAAATATATGTTGCAGGTCTCTTAAAAAATAACAACGTAAAACTTTGAAACCTGTAGAAACGACATTCAGGTAGATTGATGAAGAGGAGATGCAATGTTTATTTTTCTATCAATGGTAAGGCGTTGTGGCTAATTCACTGGATTGTGATATTGTAGTAAGCGTGTTCGAATTCCAGTCGAGCTATTTTGGAATCTATGTATGTATCTATCTATCTATCTATCGATCTATCTCCAATTTCTTAATATCTATCTATTTATCAATCAATCTATGAGGAGTCGTCCAAGCGTAGTGACTAACGTACCAGATTGTAACATTTTAGTTTGCGAGTTCTAACTCCAGTCGTGATATTACGTTCACATTCGGATTCTTTTTTTCTTTCTTTCTTTCTTTCTTTCTTTCTTTCTCCATGTGTTTAATATCTATCGATTTATCAAGCAATCTATTATGAGTCGTCGTGGCTAACGTACATTGTAGTAATCGAGTTCGAACTCCAGTCGAGCTATTATATTCACATTCGGATTCTATCTATCTATCTATCTGTTAAAATCAATCTATTCATCAAACAATATATGGGGAGTCGTCGTGGCTAACGTACTGGACTACGACATTTTTGTAATCAAGTTCGAATTCCAGGCGAGCTATTATGTTCACTTTCAGATTCTATTTATTTATCTATCAATTAATCTATCTCCAATTTCTTGATATCTATCTATTAGTAAATCAATCTGTGGGGAGTCGTTGTGGCTAACATACTGGACTGTGACATTGTTAGCGAGTTCGAACTTCTGCCGAGATATTATATTTACTTACAGACTCTCTCTCTCTCTCTCTCTCTCTCTCTCTCTCTATCTATCTATCTATCTATCTCCAGTCTAATTTATCGGTTGGGAATCCTCATGGTGTCGAGGCTAATGTTCTAGACTCCAACATTGTTGGAAGTGAGTTCGAGCTCCAGTCGAGCTATTACGTTCACTTTCGGTCTCTATCAATCAATCTCTAATCTGTTAATATCTATCTATTTATCAATCGATTGGTGGGGAATCCTCGTGGCTCAGTGGCTGCGGCATTATAGGAAACGAGTTCAAACTCCCGTCGAAGTATTACGTTCTCTTTCGGACACTTTCTATTCTTATCTATCCATCTAATAATTCATTTAGAGGATTTAACGAATATTTGTTTCTTGATACATTTTAGCTGCACGTAAAAATTATCCCATGAACAGTCATACGCAAACGCTCACGAACATCAATTCAAACCATGCACATTGAAACGATTAACTGTTAAACGTTGCAGATGAATATGGAAATATGAAATTTAACTAAATGAGTGCATGCACATGTGTATGTGTGCTCATGTTCAGAAATAACGTCAGTGAAATTGAGAAACATTTTGAGGATTGTAGCTGTTTACTTTGCTTCATCCATTTTTTTCTACACTGAATTCTTTTATTTAATATATTAATCGATTGATTTTCTCTTTGATTTCGTTGTCCTTGATAGATTTTATTTTATTATAAAAAGCAATTTCGAAAACGTAAAATAGGTCGCTATTTTTCTGTGAAATTTTAATTTAAAATACATCTATCTATCTATCTATCTATCTATCTATCTATCTATCTATCTATCTATCTATCACAGACTGTTCAGATCCTCCTCTCTTTCCTTCCCCCACTCTCTCTCTAACTATCTATCTATCTCAGACTGTTCAGTTCCCTCTTTCCTCCCCTCTTTCTTTCTTTCTTTCTTTCTTTCTTTATCTGTCTGTCTCTTTCTTTTCCCATCTATCTATCTATCTATCTATCTATCTATCTATCTATCTGTAGATATATATATGTGTGTGTGTATGTGTGTGGGTACGTCTATGTGTTCGCAACTAGATACAATATATCTATCTATCTATCTATCTATCTATCTATCTATCTATCTGTATGTATGTATGTATGTATGCATATATGTATGTATGTATTTTGATCGGTTCATGTTTTATCACATCAGAAAACTATTGCTGCAATCAAATAAGAAAATTCATATGTGAGTAGGTTTTGCGGATTAGGCAACAAGCTGTGCATGAAGCCTCTTGTTTAATCCACAAAACCATACTCCTATAAGAACTCGCAAATCCGCTATCAGTGCGTGCTAAATCTTATCCCAGGAGATGCATTTTTATTTTGGTAACCAATCAGATTTTGATGCTCGTTTTATTTTTTCCTTATGTATTTTCAAATTGAATTACATGTTATAATCAGTGCACATAAATACATTTCAATTTAGAGGTCAGAATATAGGTAAGTATATATATATATATATATATATATATATATATATATATATATATATATATATATATATATAATCTTTATTTACTCAGTAAATCATTACTTGTAAATATAATTGGTTTCTTTGTCAATGCGTTTAATTTACTGAAGAGGATTAAAAAGACAAGTATTATAAAATATTATACCGTGAAACTTTTAGAGAAAAATTACCTTATACATATATATTAGACTACAGACATATTAATTTATCATGAGCTTATTTTTAAAAATAATATCCCCTTTTCAAGTCCGTATGGTCATATAACTTTCGCAATTTCTTTTCACTTTCTTTGTTCAATGATATATCAACCTTTTCGGGTTATTTAATGCCAAATCCACAAATTTATTAGAACAGTAATTTTGTTTTATAACTCATAGGTAGGAGTTTGGTTGATTTTTTCGTGAGGTTTTATGGCATATTAATCTTTTTAAGTTATATAACGCTAAATCCTGGTTTGGTTTGGGGTTTATGGTATATAAACTATTGTAGGTTATTTTATGCCATATCCAGTTTATACATATTAGATATATATCATTTGTATAGATTGTGTAGATGACATTCTTAATCGTGCCTGAACAATTTTTTTCACAGTAAATGGTTTCAAGTATTTCCATCTTTCACGAATGATTCTATTAATCAATTGTCTTCACACAGTTAGATGGGTATACAGGGTTTGTGGGAAAGTACTTTGTTGGCAATTTTATTTTCAAATCGTTAAGAACTGGTTTGTTTGTAGAGAACTATTGTTATTGCTTCTTCATTATTAAATGGTTTCAATTATTGCTATCTAATTCTAATCATTATCTTCAATATTAATCATTTGTTTGCCCACTGTAAGTGGTTGCAATAATTGCAACTTAACATTATTCTATCCAACACTATTCATTCATTTGCATACAGTCAAAGGGTTGCAAGTATTATCATGTAATGCCAATAATAATAATACAATTTACACACACAGTTAAAGAGTTTCATGGTTGGTTGGTTGCTTGGTTGGTTGGATTCTTTATGGCATATCAATCATTGTAGGTTATTTCATGCCAAATCTGACTTATATATATATGTATTAGATATATGATTTGTAAACACATTTTGTTGATAACATTTTTAAACGAACTTGAGCACATTTTTTTGCTTACAGTTAAATGGTTTAAAGTATTTTTATTTACAGTAGTAATTTCACAGAAGTCATTTTTTTCACACTTTTAAACGGATATACATATGGTTTTTAAGTGAATAGTTTGTTGGTAATTTCACTTTTGAATGAGTTAGAACTCATTTGTTTACACACGAATATTACTATTGTTTTTACACAGTTAAATGTTTTCAATTATTGCGATCTACAATAGTAATTCTATTCAATATTAATAATTTTTTGGAAATCAGACCTGACCAATAAAATGAAACGTAGTTTCTTCCAGGCAGCGGTCGTATCGATACTGCTATATGGATCCACTACCTGGATGCTAAATAAACGGCTGGAGAAGAAGCTAGACGGCAATTACACAAGAATGTTGCGAACAATATTGAACAAGTCAAACACGTTAGCCACTGTGCCGCGGTGGCTCCCTCCTTATTTACTGAACCACTCTCATATGCCTATGATAAAGTTGCATTTGATACTTCAATGTCAACACATATATTTCATATAGGATTCGATACACACACGAGTACATGGATGATACTGTGTATTCTTATGTTTATACAGTCTTAGGCACGAAATAAAGAAGCTGATATATACACGGGTTTACGTACACATTTGTCCTTTGCCTTTTGATTCTTGTTTTTTTTTAACCTTATGGCATATCATTCTCCATAGGTTATTTAAAGCCAGAGCTATCCTTTTAGTAGAACAGTCGTGGTGCTATATAACCCATAACTGTAGGAATAATGTGACATTGCAGGGGTGAAATGACAACAACACTCATTTATAAAAAAAAAAAAACTCTTTGATTCGAGACATCGTGATTGCTGTCTGTGTGTGTGTGTGTGTGTGTGTGTGTGAGAGAGAGAGAGAGAGAGAGAGAGAGAGACAGAGAGAGAGAGAGAGAGAGATAGACAGACAGACGGTCGGGCTGCTATGATCGACACCACGTTGTGATACATATTCAGAGACAGATATATTCGGAGCCTTGCTTCTTTCGCGGAAGGCTGATACAGAGCCGGTTATCAACCTGGAGGCTGCTCCCTCCAGCTGAAGTGTCTACTCTGTCGACTACCGACTGACCATTGGATGAAAAAACATTTGTCATTATATATTTTCTGGATGGCCTCATATTTAACTTTCCGGGGCCATTCATGTGATTCCCCAACTCCCAGGCAATTCACATGAGATTTCCGCAGTTGTTTACCTTTAGACACAGGTGGATATCCTGTTTACGAAATTCTCTCTAACCGGTTGTCAAAGATTAATGTGTAACAATGAAAGGGTTCATACCTTTCTCAAGAGTATTTTCTTTGCCATTGTGTGACCTGGTTATAACATTGTTTGCATCAGGTAATGAAACTCTCAAGATCTGAAGTTTAGGGGTGGGTAAAATCAACCTTTTATTGCCATTACTCCCGAGTCCACTGTTAGAGCAGTAGTACCTATTTCAGACTCATCTATGAGTTAAATAAAACTGACATTATGAATAGTTTACTGGTGAAGTGTTTCTGTGTTTAAACAGATCGTGAAGATTCATTTTTAGTCAAAATTATAATAACATCGATATAAATGACCCAACAGAAGTTTATATACCGCAACAAACTAACCAACCAACCGACGAACCAACTAACCAACCCACCAACTATACCCTAAAACATTTTTCTTCGTTACCGTTCATCATCATCATTATCATCATGATGCTTTCATTTCTTCTCCCTCCCTCTGTCTTCCTTCCTCTCTCTCTTTATATACATTATATACAGAGAGATAGATAGATAGATAGATAGATAGATAGATATGGAGAAATGTTAAATTTTGGTGAATCTGAAAGATGATAAAAATAAGTGGAAAAGTGGATAAATCAAATATTTAGAACAGGTTTACTAGAACTATTTCGTTCTTTATTCAAGGAAGAACTTTTTCAGACTTAAATTTTTAATAATTTCTCTATATTTTAGCTATTGAGGAAATGGATGAAATAATGGTAAAAATGTAAAAGAAGTATAAAAGAAGAGACATTTCTCCACCTTTATATATATATATATATATATATATATATATATATATATATATATATATATATATATATATATATATATATATATATATATATATATATATATATATATATATATATATGGAGGAGCTCTTGGTGTAATGAGGGTTGTCGTGATACAATAGTTAATATATAAATGGACATAGAAACCTTATTTCAAATCTTGGACAAGGCTGTTTGCATTTCACATTAAGAAAGGTATGCATTGTACTATTCTCCCTCCAGCTATAAGTAAATTGTAATTTTGGTATGAAACTCTGAATTCAGGCCTGGTAAAATCTATTCGAAAAATTGACTTTGTGCCGTATCTTGCTTGTGCGGAGGGGTAGGGTACATATATATATATATATATATATATATATATATATATATATATATATATATATATATATATAAAATCTTGGAATTATTGTCACCGTAAGCCATATTGTGTAAAATGCATCCAGCTTAGATAACAGACTTATCGAGTCCATAACTCTAATATTTTCACGTTTATACCATATATATATATATATATATATATATATATATATATATATATATATATGAGGGTAGCAGGAAAAAATATAATCCAAATTGGTGAATATATCATGATGTGAAGTCGACGTTAACGTTTCGGTTATAATAACCATCATCAGGACTTGGATATAAAATAGTTCACAATATCGATGGGTGATTGCTGAGATGACAGGAGCAAATGAGAAATATACAACGAAAAGATAGATAAACATGCACATAGCGTTCAAATCCAAAAGTCATCAGAACGTGTTTGGCACGTGGAAAAATATTAGAAAATGTAGGATTTTTCAAAGAAACGAGACAAAACCTCCCGTTTATTGAGAAATACGCAACAAATAAGTTTTCATATGTATAGATCATTAGGAATCATCCATGTTAAATGTTATGTAAGAATGTATTTGGTATTAGTTTTTTTCCGATGACTTTTGAATTTTGAACGCTATGTGCATGTTTATCTATCTTTTCGTTGTATATTTCTCATTTGCTCCTGTCATCTCAGCAATCACCCATCGATATTGTGAACTATTTTATATCCAAGTCCTGATGATGGTTATTATAACCGAAACGTTAACGTCGACTTCACATCATGATATATTCACACTATTTGGATTATATTTTTTCCTGCTACCTTCATACTGTCGGATTTTATCCATATTTACTTTCATATATATATATATATATATATATATATATATATATATATATATATATATATATATATTTTGGTGTAGGTCCAAAGAGAGAACTAAAATATTTTGAAATAGATAGGTCCATGAAGAGATTCGTATTTTTGTACTTATTTATTTATTTATTTTGTTCTTACATACGTATATGTTTCCAGCTTGTTGCTTTCGTCAGAGAACATATATGACACAAGGCCTTGTTAATAGGGTACTCAATGAGACTTGAACTCATTTGTGTTCGCATTTTGAATTATTTTCAGTTGGTTATGGGTTTATATAGAGGTCATATAATCTATTTTTTTTAGTGTGTTTACCTTATTCTGCTTTACCCCTCTTTGATCTTTGATATATTTTTGTCATTGTGTGTGTGTATGTGTGTGTGTGTGTGTGTGTGTGTGTCTGTGAGTGTGTGTGTTGGAGTGGTTTTGGATTTCACGAGCGGATATTTTCCCTCTGTGTGTGTGTGAGTGTGTGTCTTGGGGATTATTTCGTGTGTGTATGCGTGGTAGAGTTGTTGGAAATTCACTTATAACTTATATATATAGAGAGAGAGAGAGCGAGAGAGAGAGAGAGAGAGAGAGAGAGAGAGAGAGAGAGAGAGAGAGAGAGAGCTACTTTTGAATTTATTCATATATATATATATATATATATATATATATATATATATATATATATATGCAGCATTTTTTCATTTACAAAGGATTTATTAAATTAAACAGACACGTCTTGTCCGCCGATTCTGTTCTCAATACGTGTCAGTCTTGACTTTTTGGATAGAACGAGTTTAAGAAGTCGCTGATGTTGCCAAAGTATTTTCACTGCCTTCATTGTAGACGTCATTTGATTATTTGATCCCTAAAGGTAGTCAAAAGTCCACACACACACACACACACACACACACACACACACACACACACATATATATATATATATATATATATATATATATATATATCCTTGTTATCCTTAGACCATCAGTGGGAGGTAAGTGACCGTACAGCTGTTACTTTATAGGTTGCTGTATCCAAGATTTGTACAAACTAGCACATAGCATACTTTCGTATTTTCAATATAGTTTTTTCTACAAGCATTTCGTTAGCGTCCAGGTAGTACAATCCTACTGAAGCATTCCCATTTAATCTTATCAGGGAGATCAGATTTCCAGATTTCAGAAAAAAATATGTAGCAAGCATTTCTTTATCTGACTGGAAGACCACAGATTGAAAAAATAAAAAATAGCCAAAGTACTAATGATAAAAAATTAGAATAAATTAAAAACGAAACAAAACTAAGGAAAAACACAGCTGTGGATGAGATACGAAACCATAAACCTTGTGTATCTGTTGGCTCGCCTTAAAGATACCTTGTAATGCTCGTAGAAAAAAAAGAAAACAATGATTTGTATTTAATCAATCACCTCAATGACTATTGTGTTTAAATGACAATTGTTAAAAAAAAAAAAAAGTAAAATATACAGCAATGGATGAGGTGCGAAACCGTAACCATACAGTATCTTTTGGCGTGTCTTAAAGATATCTTGGAATGCCTGCAAAACGAAAAAAAAAAAAAAAATTAAAAAAAAAAAAAAAAGAAAGCAATTAAATTTTATCTGCCTCCTCAATGAGTTGAGTGTTTAACAGTTGTTAAAAAAACAACAGAACAAAAAACAAAATAGAACGGACCGTGTGAAAAACTCTGGAATTCTTTCTATTCTTTTAATTTTTAATTCGTTATAAAATTCGTTCTATGAGAGCAAAACGAGTGTTTATTATAGGCAAATGTATTATCGATTTCTTTTAAAATTGAACGCAGTGCCCCTGGGTGATACTAGCTGTGTGTTTTGATGTGTATACAGTCTCTAGCGCGCTCATTCGTACAAGAAGGCGCGAAATGACGAAGCTGATAGCGACTCGATATAAAATATGGAAATGATGTGGAGGTTGTTAGTGAATTGCTAAATCAACAGTTCAATCAATTGTTAATAAGTAACTAAAATGAACGGAAAGGTCTATTTAATAAAGAGAATGATTGTTCTATGATAAAAGAAAATATCAATTTAAAAATCAACTGTATCACTTCTCAAATCGTCCTCTCTCAATGACCCAGACTCCAATCACTCTGGTCTGAGGGGCTTACAATACGTTAACCCACCCGTCACTAAAAAATCAGATTGGAGAAAATGCCAGAAACTTAACAGATTCATCGTGTTCATAATTCTATTATTTTTAGGTGTAGATTAGCTCTGCTATTATAGCAACGATCACTCTTTTCATGAAAAGGGGGTGGCCTGGATATGAGACTAAATTTTATCTGATGACGTGGCTCCCGCAATGGAGATCTGGCGAGTGTGAATTATCTTTTTATTACGTTTAGTCCCAGGTTCACTTTGAACCGGAGTGGTTGTAACTTTTAGGTTTCTATCTGTAGGCCAAATGTATTTCTTTAAAATTTATCCGCATTCAATTGGACCATATTGCAAAATGATTTAATAGATAAGTTCTTAGGAAACAACAACAACAACAACAAAATACATTAACATACACTGGATGCGATCCTGTGAGATATAAGTTTAAAATATTTTTAGATACTTTAACTTCTCTTTAAAATCAGCCAATCAATCAATACGTTAATGATTGAACCAATCAGACTTTAGGGAAAAACTACTAATTAAAACTGGAGGGAAAACTCTAAAGGATAATAATAATAATAATAACAATAATAATAATAATAATTATTATTATTATTATTACATTCCCAAGTGAACCAGAGATGAACTTAGACAAATGGACCAAAGAACTAGAAAACTAATGACCATGCACAAGGCATTACATCCCAGAGACGACGTGGAAAGACTATATGTACCAAGAAAAGAGGGAGGAAGAGTATTTGCCAGCATCGAAGACAGCGTTGACACATCCATACAACGACTCGAAGACTACATATAAAAGCATGGAAGAGGACTGATTACGGTCACCAGAAAGAATACTGACCACACGATAGATAATAGAATGACTAAAACTAGGAAACAAAAATGGGAAGGAAAAAAACTTCATGGGCGTTTTAATAACCAACGTTTTAATAAACAACATCTCACACAACAAAACCTGGACATGGCTAAGAAAAGGATACTTTATGAGAGAAACAGAATCTCTCCTAATGGCAGCACAAAACAGTGCCATAAGAACCAATCATATCAAAGCGAGGGTAGATAAGACTCAACAAAATAGCAAGTGTAGACTATGCAGTGATAGAGATGAAACTGTTAATCACATAATAAGCGAATGCAACAAATTGGCTCAGAAGTATTACAAAGCTAGACACGACTGGGTGGGCAAGGTGATCCACTGGGAAATGTGCAAGAAATTTAAATTTGACCATGCCAACAAATATTATATGCACAACCCAGCACCTGTCATAGAAAATGACACACACAAACTCCTATAAGACTTTGATATACAAACGGATCACCTAATCTGGGCCAGAAGACCAGACCTTATAATAATCAACAAAAAACAAGAAAATCTGCAAACTTGTCGACTTTGCTGTCACGGCTGACCACAGAATAAAACTGAAAGAATGTGAAAAGCGAGATAAGTTCATTGACTTTGCTAGAGAATTGAAAAAACTCTGGAACATGAAGGTGACAATCATACCAATTGTTATTGGTGCTTTTAGCACGGTAACTAAAGGATTATTAAAGGGCTTGGAAGATTTGGAAGTTGGCGTCCGAGTGGAGACCATCCAAACAACAGCATTATTGAAAACGGCCAAAATACTGAGAAGAGTCTAGGAGAATTGAGGAGACTTGCTGTCACTCAATCTCCAGTGAAAGACCATCAGCTTACGCTGATGTGAAAAACTCTAATGAATAATAATAATAATAATAATAATAATAATAATAATAATAAGCAAATGTAGGCTATACAGTGACAAAGATGAAACTATCAATCACATAATAAACGAATACTGCAAATTAGCACAGAAGGAGTATAAGACGAGACACGAGTGGGTCGCCAACCTGATCCACGGGAAGATGTGCAAGAAATTGAAATTTTACTATACAAACAAATGGTATATGCACAACACAGCATCTGTCCTAGAGAATGACGCACATAAACTCCTATGGAACTTTGCCACCCACCTCCTAAAAAAAACCAGATCACTTAATCTGGGCCAGACGACCAGAAGAAGAGAACTTGCAAAATTGTGGATTTGCTGTGTCTGCAGATCTCAGAATAAAACTGCATGAATGTGAAAAGTTGGATAAGTTCCTCGACCTTGCAAGGGTATTGAAAAAACTATGGAACATGCAGGTGACAGTTATACCAATCGTGATTGGTGCTTTTGGTACAGTAACTAAAGGATTATTAAAGGGACTGGAGGACTTTGAAGTTGGCTGACGAGAGGAGACCATCCAAACTACAGCATTATTGAGGAAGGCCAGAATACTGAGAAGAGTCCTGTAGACTTGAGCAAACGTGCTGTCACTCAAACTCCAGTAAAAACCATCAGATAATTCTGATGTAAAAAAACTCTCAAGGAGTAAATAATACTGACGTGGATAAGAATGGGAAACATTAACAGAGAATCAGAATCTCTTTTAATATCAGCACAAAGCAACAGCCTAAGAACCAATCATATCAAAGCAAGAATAGATGAGACACTACAAAACAGTAAACGTAGGCTATGTGTAGACGGAGACGAACAATCACTTGCATAAGATGTGAATGAAGCAAATTAGCACAGAAAGAGTATAAGACTAGTCACGACTTGGTGGGAAAGGTGATCCACTGGGAGTTGTGCAAGAAATTAAAATTTGACCATATAAACAAATGGTATATGCTCAACTCAGGATCTGTCCTGGAGAATGAGACACACAAACTGCTATGGGACTTTGACACACAAACGGATCACCTAATCTCGGCCAGATTACCAGACCTTATAATCATCATCATCATCATATCGCGCTGGTAGCACGGATATCCCTGACCCTCTCTCGCCACTCCTCCCTATCGTTCATCGCCCTAGGTAGGTCTTCAGGACAACATCCTGTATCCTCACATAGCTGCTGAATGTATGTTCGTGCTGGTCGTCCTGCTTTTGCGCGGCCATGTGTGGGGATCCATAAGAGTACATCTCTTATGAGTTCGTCCCTACTTCTCCAGCAGTGTCCTGCATGTCTGGTTCTTCTAACTTGAATAGTTTTCGTGATAGGGGGTAGGTGGCCGTAGAGTTGGTGTCTTGTGGGGTGTTGCTGCCAGGACTTGTTCAGGATTGCACGCAGCATTCTTGTGTAATTGCCATCTAGCTTCATCTCCAGTCGTTTTGTTAGCGTCCATGTAGTGCAGCCATATAGCAGTATCGATGTGACCGCTGCTTGGAAGAAACTGCGTTTCATTTTATCGGTTAGGTCTGATTTCCATATAATCGATAGCCTATTGATAGCTGTCCATGCTTTCGTTAACCTCGTTTCGATGTCCTTTTCGGTTGATTCGACGCTGCTTCCTAGGTAAGTGAATTTGTCTACTAGTTTAAGAGGGGTTCCTTCTAGAGTGGAGATGTCCCCCGTTTGGTTATAGCACATATATTCCGTTTTGAGTGCATTAACATAGAGGCCTATGCTTGCTGCTGCTCGTTCCAAAAAGAAAATTAGATTACCATCACTGTGAAACCACGACTGAAAACGGTCAAGGCAGAAACTAAAAGAATAAATGAATTATTAACACTTATCACAATGAACTACATCACAGAATTAATTGAACAAATCTATCTGGGAGTGAAATTAGTCTATGATAAAATCAGTGTTACCCTAAAGAACACGAACAGAAACTCAAAACCTGGATGGGATTTTATTCAAAACGCAGAGAAGAAATCAAGGACAAGAAGGGAAAATGATAAGACAGTGGAAGAACGCTGAAAGACGTTGTGACGAAAAGAAAAAAAAGTAACAATAGTAAAACAAACAATACAACTCAAGGAATAAACCAGAAGTTGTTGGAAAAAGAAAGATAACAAAAGGGATATCGAGACCAGATCAAACAATGCAGACAAAACAGAACATTCCAAAACAACGAAAAAAAGAATGCACGAAGACATACTAACCACCGGATGACAAGGAAACAAAACAATTTTGGAGCAAAATATGGGAAAGAAGTGAACATAACAGAAAATCCGGATAGATAATCAGAACGGAAAAGAATTTTTAATGAGTCAAAGAGGAACCAAAAAGGAAATACATATCGATTCACATAGGGTAACACTCAAAAGAGTACAAAATTGTAAAACGCCAGTCGATCATGGCATACATGGATACTGATTTAAAAAATTCACTTACATCCAAGACAGTCTGGTAATCGAAATGAATAGATGCTTACAAGAAAGAGACTTTCCGGAATGGATAACCACAGAAAGACCACCCTGATACAAAAAGACGCCAAAAAAAAAAAAAAAAAAAAGGACCCTACGAATAACTACCGACCCATAACGTGCCTACCAATGATGTGGACAATATTAACGACATAAAGAAAGGAGGAGATTTACTATTCACTAATAAGCCGCTGACTATTCCCCGAAGAACAGAAAACATGCAGTAAAGGAACGAGAGTAACTGGAGATTAGCTATATACTGATCAACGCATCATCAAGGAGAGAAAAAAAGAGACGGAAAAATCAACCTTTGGTGTGGATTGACAACAAAAAGGGGTATCAAATGGTCTCATACAGCTGGATAATAGTCTTAAATTGAACAAGACATCCGGCGAAGTTATGGGGCGGGGAGAATTTGTTGGCGTTATTTGTTTTGTTTGGTTGGTTGTAGTTGGTTTTCGGTTTTGATATCTGATTCCATTTCTTTCTTCTCTACCCCGACTAATTCGTTTTCGTCTTCCGTTTGTTGAAGTATTACAGTAGGAAGGAAGAAAGAGAAGTGAGCTTTTAAATTTCAAATTAATTTTTGGGTTTCATACAGCTACTCTGTAACGAGGTCCCGTTATCCTGAACCTATAGAGAACTGCAGCGTTTCCCAAATAAGGCGTTTGCTGAAATGCACAAATCGTTTTCGGTGGTTGATACATCAAGTTCGGAGTGGTAATGCCCAGTGAGTGTTTTTAATGCAGGCTGCTGCTAGAGGCACGGTCTTATGCCAAGTACGAGACTTGCATGAACACGTGCGCCGCCTGATAGCGGCTAAAGGAAAGGTGTTCCGTCTAGTATCAAAGCTAAAGCTAAAGCGAGTTTGAAGTTTGGTGGGAGTGGGGGATAGCATGCCGCTAAGCGGATATATGGTTTTCTCCACCACCAGCAGAAGAAGAAAGAAAGTATTTCTAATCCAAGTGGTCACTGCTGAATGGGAAAGAGTTTCTTTCCCGTGCTAGTAGGTCTGTTTTCAGGCATGCGCAGATTTCGCTTTCTGTCAGAGGTTTCTAGGAACAGCTACCTTTGAATTTTTTTTTTCATTTTTTTCTAATCTCAACAAAGTTATAAAGTTTATTGAGAATACCATGGAAAACTGGAGAGTGGAACTGACAGCAGGAGGAATAATCATATCTGAGGTGAAAATCTAGAGAGGGATCTTCCAGGGTGATGCGCTATCACCATTATTATTTGTAATAGCTATGATGCCCCTATCGCATACTAACGAAAAGCACAGGAGGATGCAAACTTCATCAGTTGCCAGAAAAAATAAACCACCTAATGTACATTGATGACATTAAACTGTTGGCCCAAAATGAAAAAGAATTGGAAACCCTAATACAGGCAATAAGGATATATAGAGACAACATAGGGATAGATTTTGACATAGTAAAATGTGCTATTTTCAAAATTACAACCAGAAAACCACAAATTACGGAAGGAATAGAACTATCAATTCAAGGAAAAATCAGAACGCTCGGAATAAAAAGGAAACTTACATATATTTAAGAATATTGGAAGTGAACACAATCAAACAAGCGGAGATGAAAGAAAAACATTTAAAAATATCCCAGGAGAACGAGAAACTACTCGAAACCAAACTACAATATAGAAATCTCATCAAAGAGATAAATGCCTGGGCTGTCCCACTCGTAAGATACTCGGGGTCATTCTTAAAGTGAACGATGCATTGATACAACAACTAGAAGATAATATGAAAAACGCAAAAGAAGACTGATTACAGCGAACAGAAACAAAACAGGCAACACAAGCATTAATAGAACAAAATAACCAGAAAATAAAAATCAAAAGAAAAACAACTGTATGGACATTTTAAGCAACAAATAAGCGAAATCTCGCGCGAGAAAACTTGGGCATAGCTAAGAAAGGTAGACCTTAAGAGAGAAACTGAATATGTTCTGATAACAGCACAAAACAACGCCATAAGAATTAACTATGTCAAATCAAGTATAGACTAGACGCAACAAAATAGCTGATGTAGTTTAGTGGTGATAGAGGCAAAACGATCAATTACATAATAAGCGAATACAGTAAATTAGCTCAAAAAGAGCATTAGACTAGACACGACTGGCTTGGGAAGGTGATCCACTGGGAATTGTGCAAGAAATTAAAATTTGACCATATGAACAAGAGGCATACGCACATTGCAGAATCGGTCTTGAAAATGAGGCGCAAAAATTATTTTGTATTTTGAGAGACAAACGGATCACCAAATTTCGG
Source organism: Sepioteuthis lessoniana (assembly GCA_963585895.1). Lineage (NCBI taxonomy): Eukaryota > Metazoa > Mollusca > Cephalopoda > Myopsida > Loliginidae > Sepioteuthis > Sepioteuthis lessoniana. The sequence continues at coordinate 42,445,717 of OY757928.1, read as the reverse complement.
CCAGACGATTAGACATTGTGATAGTCAACCAAAAAAAAAAAAAGGATAAAAATAGAAGTTACCGAAAAGTGGACTTTGCCGTTGAGGCTGAACACAGGGTAAAACTGAAAGAAAGAGAAAAGAGATAAGTACCTAGATCTTGCTAGAAAACTGAAATAGCAATGAAACACGAAAGTGGCGATGATAGCAACTGTAATTGCAGCGCTCACTACCGTCACCAATGTTTTGGTAAAAGGGACTGAAATATGTGGAAATAAGAAGATGAGTAGAGACCATTTACGAGGGGCATACGATAAGTTTCCAGACTTTTCGAATGCGCATATAAAATTTCGTAGACTCTTGAAAATTCACTATGTTATTGCTATACATCTTATGAGATGACTGACTTTTTTTTAATGATTTCAGCTTCAAATGAACAGCTACAGCAGCAATTGGAATACACCCAACTAAAGCCTGATTGTCACAGTTGGTGAATTTCAAAAATGCAATCTGTCACTTTAGACGAATGATGTGCAATAAAATTATGTTTTGAACTTGGAAAAAATGCCAGAGAAACGTATGGAATGCTTCAGACTGCTTTTTGACCATCTTGCATGAATCGAGCATCAGTTTTTGAGTGGCATAAGAGATTCAAGGAAGGCAGGGAGTCTGTGAAGGATGATGCGAGGTGAGGCAGGAGAAAGTAAGTCAATACACCAGAGTTGATTGGCCAAAGGGTTAGGGATAGGGTTACTATGGTGAGGTTTTAAGGGAGTTCAGGAAAAGATTCCGTCGGAAGAGGCCAGCACTCTTCAAATCAGGTGAGTGGCATTTCCACCAGGACAATGCACCAGTCCACAACTCCATCCTTGTCACAGACTATTTGACCAAGATGGGCATCAAGACAGTTCCTCCACCTCCCTATAGTCCAGACCTCGCTCCCTGTGACTTTTGGTTATTCTGTTGTATACTCATATGCAGATGCATGCAAAACATAACGACGACACAATAATAAGTGACACGGTTCTTAGAAAAATATACCTCTCACTTTATTTGAAAGGAGAGGGAGTTGGAGACCGAACAAAGACTGCAACATATTAACCCCCACTCTATTGGCCATAACCTCGTTTCTTTCCCGTTCTCCAGGACTGCTTAATCGGGGGCCTGAGGGTTCCCTCTGCTGGGTGCTGGCTTTCTCTACCGCATCTTGTCTCCAACTGGTCTGGTCTCCAAACTGATTAATCGGGGGCCTGAGGGCTCCCGCTGCTGGGTGCTGGCTTTCTCAACCGCATGTTGTCTCCAGCTGGTCTGGTCTCCAAACTGCCTGACTTCCTGTCTTCACTGAGTTATATAATAGTTCAACGTCCACCTTCTTCTTGTGGGCTTCACAATTTTGCTCTCATTCAACCTGTCCACGGTCAAGGCTATAATATCCTGATTATTCCTCGACCAGATGCATCTATTATTTACACAGGTGCATTTCCTATTTTGACAGCCCGGCCGGGTCGTAGGTCAATATACAACTATTCCCTAAGCTCAGAGGCTGTCGTTATGAGACAATTGAGGAGATGAAATAGACTGTGACGAAGGTCATTGACACGCTCACTCAAAAGGATTTCCATGGGGCCTTCCAGAAGTTGTTGGAATGGTACAACAAGTGCATTGCAGTTGGAGGAGATTACTTCGAAGGGGACTAGAGTTTCATGTGTGTACTATCAATAAAACTGCCCATACGAAAAAAGTCTGGAATCTTATCGTATGCACCACGTAATCTACTACATTGTTGAGATCGGCCAAAATACTAAGATGATCCAGGAGACTCGAGGTAATTTACTGTCACTCTGACTTCAGTGAAAAACCTTCAGCTAACTATAGCATGAAAAACTCTCAAAAAAAAAATGATACTGATAAGGTGGATTGGTTCGGTTCGGTTTCTCTATTTAATGGCATATCATCCTTTGCAAGTTATTTAATGCCAAAGCCGTTCTCCTAGAAGAACATTATTGGTACTATTTAACCTATACCTGGGAGGATAAGGGGGGGTGTTCATATATTTGCCAAAGGTATTTGCCCGAAAGTGAACGTAATAGCGCGACTGGAGTACGAACTCGCTTACTATGATTCCGCAGTGCATCGCTTTAACCATTACTAATAATGTGGAGGAGGAGGTAGAGGCATTTGACTTCAGTTGCAAGAAATACCCCAGAAGATATAGAAAGTGCAAAAGGGTACAATGAAAGATGGAACGAGGAAAGGGCTTGTTTGATTTAGTTGGGTTAATTACATATCATCCTTTTTTAGTTATTTAATGTCAAATCCTTTACATATATATATATATATATATATTGTAATAGTTTACGGTTATCACTGGCTCACTTAGTGAGTTAATGGTAGACCAAATTTTGCAGTATTATGAAAAGTGCTCAAAATCAATGATAGAGATTTTATACACATAGGAATATACATACGTATATATATATATATATATATATATATTACATGGTTGTGTCTCGGACCGTGGGTTTCATTCTTTAGCAGTAATCAAACAGTAATCAGGCATAATTAATGATCTTTTTTTGAAAACCTTTCACACTCGGTGATGAATGCATAAAGCATGAAACCAAGGGTAACAGATATCAGCATGTAATATATATATATATATATATATATATATATATGTAAATATATATAGTAAATGAATAGTTTGTTGGTATCATTATTTTTTAATAAGCCGGAGCTCACTTGTTTTTACACAGTAAAATGGTTTAAAGTATTGCTATCTAATACTAATAATTCTACTTAGAATTAATCATTTTTGCACTGAGTTAAATGTTTTCTAGTCTTGTATACGATAGAATAGATCTATCCGTCCAATCGATGGGACCCTAACAGGTATAACCACTCCAGCTTAGCTTAGACCTTGGAGTAAAATCAATGAAAGAGAACTCAACAATCCCCAAGCTCCAGGATTGGAGCCTCACTATCAGATAGTTTAGTGTCATATCCATATCACTCTTTGGTGTCACTGCTCTGCAGAAATGCAATTGACGTATTGTACCTCCAGCCAACAGGCCAACGAGGAAAGAGAACGAAATATCTGAGAAAAATAACTAAGTTGTCAACACTTGAGGCAAAGAAAAGCAGAGAGTAGCAAAAAAAAATTGCTTGTTACAGAAAAATGTTGAGTTAAAGAAAGAAAACCAAGGACTAAATATGGCTGCTCAACCACAAGCCTTAGGAAGACATTTAATAAAAGTCAGATAACAAAACCTTTGCTATGATATAAATCAAATGCAGAGTGGCACAAAAGTTACTTGTCATTTTGAAAAATGAATATCTCTCTGTCAGTAGATCAAAGAAAATGTTGAAATCCTCCTCTACGGAGGGTTAAACGCCTTATTCAAAAGGTGGTTTCCTCGTTGGTTGGCTGCTTGGATTTTATGGCATATCAATCTGTGCAGGTTATTTAATACAAAATTATGCATTTGTTCGCAGACATTTAAATAGTTAAACAAATATGAGTTAAAAGTTGAATAGTTGGTTGGTAATTTATTTTTAATTGAGTTGATACTAATTCACTCGCACACTCGTATTGCTGTTACTTAGCCATACATGAATATGTGAAACGTACACAGAATGTTCATAACTCATATATAGATAACATAGGAATCCCGAAACACAAAAGCACTAACGACTTCTTAGTTCAGGTACGAAACTTTTTATTACCTTTGAGTTAAAAGGTTTTTCGACATAAGAGAGATACACAATCTTTCTATGCTGACTTTTCCATCGAGGGTGACCTGAAGGCTCCCTTTTTAATCATATTAACCAACCCTTCAACTAAGGTAGGATATGACACAAGGTCAATTTTTAAGCGGAGTTTAACAGGTTTGAATTCAAGGTTTTCCTTCTCCTAGGCTAGTTGCCTCACCAAGGCTGAAGAACTCAGTCTGCCATACTATTTACCCATAGGTGGAGGGAGAATGATTAGATTCATACCTTTCCCAAGGGTATTAGTGCTATGTGAAATGCTATCCCTTTTTAATAGCTTCTACGCTGAAGTGTAGGGGAGGGTGCTACTCTATTCCCAGGATTGCTCCCCTTTACTCTTGATCATTACCTTATATTGCTGAGTGTTGAGCAAGGCGGCATCAAGTAACATCTTTTGAGTCTTTGGTATGACTCGACCAGGGATTGAACCCCGGTCTACCGGACCATTGGCGAACATTCTACTCATTAAACCAATGGAATTCTATCCAATATTAATAATTTGTTAGCTAACGGTGAAGTGGTCTCAAGTATTGTTATTTAACACTAATTATTCTATTTCAACACTATCCATTCATTTTTACACAGGCAAATGATTCCGCGTATTGTTATATAATACCAATAATTCAATTTGGCCACACAGTTTAAGAGTTTCAAGAATTGCCTTTTTAACACTAATTGTATTCAACATTACTTGGGGGTGTCCTTGTGGCGAAATGGTTAAAGCGATGGACTGCTGAATCGTAATTAGCGAGTTCGTACTCCAATCGCGCTATTACGTTCACTTTCGGGCAAATACACTTGGGAAAGGTATGAACCCCCTTATCCTCCCAGCTATGAGTTAAATAGAATCACAACTGTTCTTCTCGAAGAATAGCTTTGGCATTAAATAACCCACAAAGGTTGATATGCCATTGAATAAAGAAACCAAACCAAACCAACATTACTAATGTGTTTGCCCTCAGTTTAATGCTTACACGTATTGCTATGAATCACTAACAATTCTATTAAACGTAAGTCATCTGTTTACGCACAGTAAAATTGTCAAACAGTTGTCTTTCTAACAATTCAATTCATCCTAAGTTATTCGTTGGTACAGTTTAAATGTTAAACAGTTCTATTTGACCCATTGATAGGACCCTATCAAGTACTACCACTCCGGGTCAGAGTAGACTTGGGAGCAATGGCAATGAAAGTGTAGTCCACCTTCTCCAGAGCGTCACTATTAGATTGTTTTGTGTCATATCAGGACACACATTGGGACAGAGTTGGTCTTACCCCTCTGCAAATATGCTGTCGGTGTATTCTACAGCCAATGGGATTGGGAAGGAACTGTATACAAATAAGTGATTATAGACAAATAAAAGTAAAATTTTGAAAATATAGTTATGAATACAAATAATAGAATTTCGGCATAAACTAACCCTCATGGATTTGATATGCTATTCGAAGAAATAAACCCAATCAAATTAAAAATGATTTATTTATTCTTTAATGTTTTCATTATTTCCTTACTTTGCTTTGCCGTTATTTCATTTTTTCATTGTATTTTTATTCGATTTTTTACATTTTGCCATCGGTTTTATTACTTCCGTCCCGCTTCTCCTTTCCATTCAAAACTCATTCCACTCCCTCGTTATTGATTCATTTAATTTTTATTGCTTTCCTTCCTTTCCTTCAGAATTTTTCTTTTGATTTTTATTTTTCCGTCTATAATTTTCAAAACATTTTTACTCTCATCGTTTTCCCCGTCTTTCTTTCTTTCGACTCTTTTAAATTTACGATCTCTCCAAACTTACGAATTTACCCTCCCTTCTTTTACTCGTTTGTCTAGGTCTTTATCTTCGTTAATCTTTCTTTCTTTCTTTCTTTCTTAAATCAATTTTACATAATCAAATTTAGCAACGGACAATGTGAAGCGCTGAAAAGAATTATGAATTATCTAAATGTTCCCTGCTGGCTGATTAGATAACATTTTTCCTAATTCTTTTCGCCATCTCTGTTTTTCGTTGCTATAAATTTTTAAGGTTTGAAAACGAAGATAATAATAATAATAATAGTATGAAATATTAGATTGTGAAAAATGATATAAACACCAAACAGAACCAATAACGGAAGCAAAAAGAGCAACTATTCGGTGGGACTTTGCTATTCAAACTGTTGGGAAAAAAATAGCAATTGACCAGATATAATTGTTAAAGACTATAAAGGAAACATACCTTCAAACTGATATGATAGCACCAACTGATGAGAATGTATCAGCGCAAGAACATAAAATAAGTAAATACAGATAATTGGAAATAGAAAATGAAAAAAAAATGTTGCGTCATAAAACTATAGCAGTTTCAGTAATAGAGGATGTCCTACTATTGATCAAGACAGATAAACAAATACCTGACCGTCCTAACTTATAGGAAACAACAGAAATTTTCCTTGGCAGAACTGCTCATCTCTTTAGGAGATTATTATCAATGTGACTGAAAAACATAATCCAAGATGTTGCATAACACATAAATACATACAATACATATAATCACTTGCTTCCCTCAAGCTAGATCTTGGGTAAAGGCCCGATGAAGGACAGTAAGAAACCGAAAGTAGTTCTAAAGATTGAGTCATTATTTTCATATTTTTTGAAAAGGTGAAAGTCAAATAAACCGAAAAGACATGAAAATCAAAGTGAAAGAAAATGAGACAAATACTTAGACCTTGCAAGAGAACGAAAAAGCTATGGAGCATGAAAGTGATGAAGATACCGATTTTAATTAGTGCGCTTGTAACGATCCCCAAGGGCTCAGTAAGGGACCGGAAGAGTTGGAAATCAGAGGACGAGCCGAGACCATCAAAACTACAGCATTGTTAGGATCAATCTGAAAATTTTTAAGAGTCCTGGCGACTTGAGGAGACTTGCTGTCACTTAGTCTCTAGTGAAAGGCCATCAGCTAACACTGATGTGAAATATTTGCCAGGAATGTTCTGGGATTTTGGGATACAAACAGATTACCTGTTTTCGGTCAGAAGACCAGACCTAGTTATAGTCAACAAAAAAACAAGATAAAATAACCTGCCGAATATATGACTTTGCTGTTCCGGTGGATAACAGAGTAAAACTGAAAGAAAGAGAAAGGCAAGATAAGTACAAATACCTAGAACACTAAAAGTCATGGAGCATGAAGGTAACGGTGATACTAATTGGAATTTGAGCACCCAAAACAATCCCCAAAGGATTGGTAAAGATACTGGAAGATTTGGTAATAGTAAGACAAGTAGAGACCATCTTCATAATAGAATTATTAAGATCGGCCAGAATACTGAGAAGAGTCCTGAAGACTTGAGAAGACTAGCTGTCTCTCAAACTCCAGTGAAAGACCATCAGCTGGTGGTTGTGTGAAAACCTCCAAATGAGTAAAAAATAATAATTAACAATATTGTTTTCAGAAGAAAAAATACATCATTGAAAAATCAGCATTTTCCTTCAATTATTAAAGAAATATTATAATCAATTTTCGCTCGCCTTTCCATAGTTACTCGCAATGAATCACACTAAAATGATTTACGCTCATTTTGGTTAACAACTTTTTTTTTCTTCTTTTTTCATTATTTCAAATACAGATTTTTCACATCCTCAACCTCCATTGTCTGTTTTGCCTTCTAGCAGAATATTTCAGAATGCAAAGCGCCGTTGATTTTAATTCTTAAACTACCCGGATGTGTCTCTTGGAAAGGACGAGAGCGCTTTTTAAGAATTAACTTTGCTGAAAGAAGTGCTGTAGGTGACTCGATAGCATTTTACACATGCAGTGCAGCCGCTTACATTATATCATATAAGGAGTGGACAGAAACGTTCTCGTTACAACCAAGGAGGAGTTTATTTAAATTTTCCCCCACTTTATCAGGACGGAGCATAAATATGAACACATTGACTGTATTTCTTGCAGAGGCTTAAGACCTCTGTAAACATGGATATTATGAATGACACTATACAGAAGTTGCTGATCAGTTGCTGCACTTCCGAAGAACTGAAGAATATGGTGTACTGCTTCGATGCCATTACTCCCAGGTCCACTCTGACAAGGAATGAAAGTTCTTGTTAGGCTCCCATCTATCGGTAAAATCATCATCATCTTCATCTTGTCGTCGCCACCCCTCCTTATTGTCCATCGCTTCCGGTAGGTCCGCGTATCCTCACAGAGCAGCTATATGTAGGCTCGAGCTGGCCGCCCTGCTTTTGCACGGCCATGTGAAGGGGTCCATTGGAGTACATTACTTATGAACTCGTCCCTACTTCTCCAGCAGTGTCTTGCATGTCTGGTTCGTCCAACATGCATAGTTTTCGTAATGGGTGGTAGGTGGCTATACAGCTGCTGCTTTATGTGTTGTTGCCTCCAGGACTTGTTCAGTATTGCTCGCAGCATTCTTGTGTAGTTGCCGTCAAGCTTTTTCTCCAGCCGCTTAGTAAGCGCTCATGTAGTGCATCCATATAGCAGTATCGACCCGATCGCTGCTTGGAAGAAACTGCGTTTCTTTTAATCGGTCAGGTCCGACTTCCATATGAATGATAGCCTATTGATAGCTGTCCATGCTTTTGTTAGTCACGTGTCGATGGTTCAAATAGATCTTAAAAATCACTCGTGTTTGATAGGAATACTTGTTACTTGAAGATACAATTTTTTTAGGAATTTTATTTCAGTTTAAACCATATAACTGCCAACAAACAAATAACTATTATTGAATAACAATAGTTTCTTGAAACCACATAATTTTTCATAAATTATTTGTATTAGATAAGAATACTTGATATATAACGGAATACAAAAGAAAACAATTCTTGAGATGTAAAAATATGAGAGTATGTACAATGAACATAGAATAACCCTAGACGGGTTGACATAACATTAAAATCAGTCAATCAAATTTATCTTTTAATTTAAAGTAACAGTAGGAATAGTGTGCTATGTATGCTGAATATGTTGGTCTGGTTTGGTTTGGTTTGGTTTATGACACATCAACTATTGTAGGTTATTAATGCCAAATCAATTTTTATACATACAAACTTCTATTTCAAGCAATTTAGTTTAGCATAAGTACATAGTTTAGTTCAATTTGACTTATAGATTGGACCTTATCAGGTGCTACCACTGCGGGTCAGAGTGGACCTTGGGGCGATGACAGTGAACTCCAGCATTACTTGAACCTCACCATCAGATTGTCTTGTGTCATATCAGGACACTCGTTAGGGGAGTTTTACCCCTATGCAGTGATACAGTCGGTGTATTCTTCGCACGCAGCCGACTGAGCAATGAATATATTGGATTGCTTAAGATAATTTCTTGGGCGGGACTCCTGGTGGTGCAGTGGCTAATGTATTGGACGGCAACATCGTAATGAGTGAGTGAATGAGTGAGTTCAAGCTCTATTCCCGCAATAACGTTCATTTTCGGACTGATATCCTTGGGTAAAGGTATAAGGTTTCTTATCCATCCAGCTATGGGTTAAATTATATCAACGCACCTTTTCGACATGGATGGCTTTGGCATTAAATAACCCACAAAGGTTGATATTATTCTTTTACAAGGATGGATTTGGCATAAAATAACCCGCAAAAGTTGATTTGTCATTAAAACAAAAAAAAGCAAACCAAATCAGATAATTTTTTCTCGGAATGGTCGATTAATTTTCAGCACAAAATCATATGATGCAAAATCACGTGGTATGCGGCTTAAGGCTTTTTTGTTGATTCAATCACTTGACAAGACAGTGAACAAACAACTTCATGTTCAACCCTCGCTAAAAATGATGGGAATAACACCACTTTCCCGTGGTGTAATGGTTATCGTCGTAGGAAATGGACACGGTGACTCAAGTTCCTGGACGAGACTGATTGCATTTCACATAGCACTAATATCCTTGGGAAAGGTATGAATCCAATAATTCTCCCTCTAGCTATGGGTAAATAGTAGGAAAGACTGGGTACTTCATCCTTGGTGAGGCAACTAGTCTAGGAGAAGGAAAACTCTGAATTCAAACCTGATAAACTTCGCTTAAAAAATTGACCTTGTGTCATATCCTGTCCGAGCGGAGGGGTTGGTACATAGGATAACATCTCTTTCCAAGATATCCAATCCGGGGTTGATAACGGAACCAGAAAATTCAACTATTTAATGACAAGCACGCTATCAATGGGTTGTACTTATTTCTCGGACTTATAACTTACATAAATTTTCAATAGAAAATTTGTTTTTTATTCGCTACCGACATACCTTAAGAGATTCACCGCCACGATTTAATTCGCTAGCAAACGCTATGCAAAACTAAAGCTTCACAACCTGGTGAAGAGGAGTCCCTGTGGTGTTGTGGCTAACGTTCTGGACTGTTATATCATAGTAAGCAAGTTCGAACTCCAGTTCCGCTGTTACGTTTACTTTCGGACTAATACTCTTGGGAAAGGTATGAACCGTCTTATCTCTCCAACTATGGATGAAATAATACCGCTACTATTCTTTGACAAGGATGGCCATGGCATTAGATTACCCATGAAGATTGATACGCTGTCAAACCAAGAAACCTAACCAAACTTGAACGTCACGATACCCAGTTTGAAAAGTACCCAGTTTTAAAAATGACCTAGCGATACATCTGTGTGTAAATAATTGAATAAAATTCAGTTTTATCAATCCAATGAATTTTATTTCCTTAACTTGACTGAAAAATGTGTTGATGAACGAAAAAAGTACAATAAATTTTCTTGTAAGAAAACGTAATAACTGTTAGAGCCCCCTGAGGTTCGAGGAATGTCAGTCTTGGCCACGTGACGCGAATGCTAGGCCTTCTCGGTACCCGTACTTGGCAACCTCACCTGACTACCGTATCCAGAGACGTGACACATCCGACCAGATCTGTGCCGCTGATACTTGAACATTATCGAATACATTTGATTTCCAAATGATCGATAACATATCAATAGCGGCTACACATTCCCTGGGCGTATGTTGACATCACTTTCAGTAGATGAAATGTCATATGCATATATATAAATACATCTAATTTGGATAATTCAGTTTTTCTACTTTCTTCATATATATATATATATATATATATATATAAAGAAAGTAGAAAAACTGAATTATTCAAATTGGATGTATTTATTGTGATGTAAGGCCAACGTTAAACGTTTCGGTTTTAATAACATTCATCAAGATTTTGATATCCTAAAGAATTGTTTACACATCAATGGATGCTTGTCAAGATAATAGGAGCAAATGAAATGTTTACAACGAAAAGATATAAATGTGCATCTAGCGTTCTTAATTTAAAAGTATTAAGTACGTGTTTCAAATATCATTCCACGTGCCATACTCTCGGATTCAGATCCGTATTTACTTTCATATATATATATATATATATATATATATATATAATTAGGTCGTACGTGCTAATCTCTCCAATAGAAAGCTTTTATCAGCGATGTTTTACGCTAGTGAAACGTGGGCTACAAAGACAGAACCGTGACTGATTACAACACAGAGGATGATGGAAAAATCCATGCTGGGAATATCATTGCCTGAACACTTCCGAAGTGAGGTAATTCTTTGACGGTGGAAAGTATAGGATGTAATCATGGAGTACTGAATCAGAGGTTCTGGTCAGACAAGTCACAGGGTCTACAAAAAATAGATTGACCCTTGCAATTGTGGAATGGTTCTCGGGAGACCGGAAATTCCCACTCGGAAGAGCTCTTGGACGATGGAAATTGTCGTGCTACTAGGGCCAGTATGGAGAAGAAGGACGAGATCAAGAACAAAATAAAAGGGTATTGGGAACAGTGACGTAGAAAAGATGAAGCTAACTTATAAAAGAAATAAAAGCATATATATATATATATATATATATATGTGTGTGTGTGTGTGTATGTGTAGTGCCTTCAATAAGATTCCAGATATTTTTTTGGTACTGGCATTTAAAATCATCGTAGATTCTTGAAAATTCAGTATGTTATTGCTATACATCGTATGAGAAGACTGACCGATTTTTATGATTTCAACTTCAAATGAACTACTACAGCAGTAATTGGAATACACTCTACTAAAGCCTGATTGTCACAGATGGTGAATTTCAAAAATGCAATCTGAACGTGAGGACACTTTAGAAGAACGATATGCAATAAAATTATGTTTTGAACTTGGAAAAAATGCCACAGAAATGTATGGAATGCTTCAGACCGTTTTTGACCATCTTGCATGAATCGAGCATCAGTTTTTGAGTGGCATAAGAGATTCAAGGAAGGCTGGGAGTTTGTGAGGATGATGAGAGGTGTGGGAGGAGTAAGGAAGTCAATAGACCAGAGTTGATTGGCCAAAGGGTTAGGGCTAGGGTTACAAGATTCCGTCGGAAGAGGCCAGCACGCTTCAAATCGGGTCTGTGGAATTTCCACCAGGACAATGCACGAGTCCACAACTCCATCCTTGTCACAGACAATCTGAGCAAGGTGGGCATCAAGACAGTTCCTTACCCTCCCTATAGTCGAGACCTTGCTCCCTGTGACTTTTGGTTATTCCCTAAGCTCAGATGCTGTCGTTATGAGACAATTGAGGAAATGAAAGAGGCTGTGACGAAGGAAATTGACACGCTCACGCAAGGGGACTTCCATGGGGCCTTCCAGAAGTTATTGTAACGGTACAATAAGTTCATTGCAGCCGGAGGAGATTTCTTCAAAGGGGGCTAGAGTTTCATGTGTGTACTATCAATAAAGTGCCCATACGAAAAAAGTCTGGAAACTTATTTAATGATCCTCGTATATATATATATATATATATATGAGGAAAAACTCCTATTTCTTGAGTAAAACATTAAACAACAATGCCTGAAGAGACTGTGGAATGTGAAATATCCTTTTTTGATATGACTCGGAGGTATACTCTGGTCTTGTGTGCCAATACCCGTTAGTGTTTTATCCCTACACTCCCAAGTAATTCAGAACTGGAGCCTCCCCACTGGATGCAGTTTAGAGTCATATATAAGACAACTCTTTCGGAAAAGTGACACAGAGCTAAGCCTCCATGAAAAATATGAACATATCATTTGGACACCAGAAAACTTGACGGTGGACTCTGAGCAAATATTAGTTTCACTGTAAAATCTTAGAAGCAAACGAAAAAGAAAAAAAAACCGCTGCAATAAATATAAAGATATTAAAAGCATATATATATATATATATATATATATATATATATATATATATATATATATACTTTTTCAAAAAAACAGACTTTCAAAGTTTTACCTACACACACATACACACACACACATACACACACACACATACATAGACATATATATATATATATATATATATATATATATATATATATATATATGAGTATGTGTGTGTGTGTGCAGGGTTTTGAAAAAAAAGTTTTTTTATATGTATATATACATATATAAGACTTGGAATAATTTGTATTCTCTAACAGTTTTCTTTTTTCAAAGTATTCTGCTTTGAGTTTTCTATCCTGAAATTTTCAGATCTTTCGTGTTCTACAGGCACGTTGCCATTTTTAACCACCCTATTTCTTTTATATGTGTACCAAATTTTAAACACAGCTGACTAGAAACAACTAACATCTATCGTCATGTTTCTTTTCAACTAGGTATGCCAATCGCTTGTTGAGGTCTGCAAGAAATGTTTCTTAGTTGTAGACCGATATGTACCATTTCAATGTTTCTTCTGTAGATTATGCCGAGACTTCTGCTAATATTTTGCTTCAGGAATTAAAATTACAAGATTATTCCATAATTTGTTCCGTAAGATTGGGTTATTCCCAAATATTTTCTTCTGTGCATCTTGGAAAAAAACATACAATTAATTTAGCTAATTCAATGTAGCTTATTTTAGGTATATTTTCTGAAACCAGAATGTTCGGCAATTAAATTATTTTGCGTATTACTGTTATGAGTTTATTTACTGCTAAAGAGATAATTATTTGAGAGTGTTAATTTCTTAATTTTAGCCTAGGGTTATATATATATATATATATATATATATATATATATATATATATATATATATATATATATATCCTATTTTTTCAGCGTTTGTTACTGGGTTATGTGATCATATATAACGGAAAATAATGAAAACTTGTGAAGTATATCCGGTCATTTTTAGGGTGCTATGGAGCATTAGAGCTGTCTTGTGTAAGATTTCAAACTTTTTCTCCTGTATTGAATTTGCTAGCATTATTTCAGGAATGTTTGGTTCGTACCTTGAATATGAAATATTTGCTTTTCCTAAGAATTCCCTTTATTTGTAGTTTTGATGTTTTCTTATTTTTCTCATCATCATCATCATCATCTTGTGCCATCAGCGCGAATATCCCTGACCCTCTCTCCCCATCTCTCCCTATCGTTCATCGCCTCCGGCAGGTCCTTAGGGCTACACCCCGTATCCTCATGGAGCTGTTGTATGGAGGTCACCCAGCTTTTTTGTGAAGGGATCCATAGGAGTACATCACTTATGAGCTCGTCCCTACTTCTCCAGCAGTGTCCTGCATGTCTGGTGTGTCTAACTTTGATAGTTTTTGTGATGGGTGGTCGGTGGCCGTATAGTTGCTGCTTTGTGGGGTGTTGCCTCCAGGACTTGTTCAATATTACTCACAGCATTCTTGTGTAGTTGCCGTCAAGCTTTTTCTCCATCCGTTTCGTTTGCGTCCATGTAGTGCATCCATACAGCAGTATCGACACGACCGCTGCTTGGAAGAAACTGCGTTTCATATTATCGGTCAGGTCCGACTTCCATATGACTGATAGCCTATTGTTAGCTGTCCATGCCTTTGCTAGTCGCATGTCGTTTCTTTTAAACATTGTTTTTTTAATTCTATCTTATTTGTTTAACTAGAAAGAATATAACATATCTATCTACATAAACATTTTTTCTCATCGGTTAAATTAATATCATTTTCTTTGATAGATTCTCCTGATATGTATTTTTCGTATAACGTTCTGAGAAAATATGAGGGAAGGTTGTTCGCTATAAGCACTGCTCGGAAGCCATGTTTGAATTTACAATTTTACTCCTGAATGTCTGAAACTGCTCCTATGGTGAGTCACTTTAGAATATCTTAAAACCCTTTCCCCAAAAGCGTTGTGAAATCTATGGGTTAAATCATTTAGGTTCGATATTAATTTTTTATACGACGACTTTACTATTGATATATTTTGACGACTTATTATTAGCAAATTGCATATAATATTTTATAACTTGTTAGTTTTTACATTGAGGAAGTACATTGTTTATAAGTATTGACCCTTCCTACACGTGAAAAACATTGTCGAATATTAAAGTACCGTGATAGTGTCTGACAAGTGAAAGCGCTTTTGCTTTCGCCAAATAAATTACTAATAAAATCCACGTGCTAAATCCGAATCTAAAAGTGGCTCCAGGTGACTTTAAACACGTACTTCAGTTCAAATACTCGTCAGTACCAGTGAATTATTTTAGAATTTGATATAAACATTTGAAATCATAGTGTAATCATTGGACGTTCGGGAAAGAGTAGACAAAAAAAAAAGATGAATTAAAAAAAGATAAAATAAAATATGATGTTTTTTATTGTTTTCTTTTTAAAATTATTCTTTGAATTGCAATGCTTCATTTTCTTTTCTTTCTCATCTGCAAAGGCGCTAGAAAATAAATGGTACATAATTAAGTCATGAGAATTGAAAAATGTCCACGTGATCTTTTGTCCAATCGTTGTACGCGTTGCGAGGTGCCGAAAGTGACGTCATCGAAAATTAATTTAACCGAAATAGTTTTCATCTGAAGCAAATTTACGGTCGCAAAGTACTTGATTAAAAGTCGCATTTACAAGTCGGAAACATGAACGTCAGAATTGAAGAAGAAATAATAAAATAAAATAAAATAAAATGAAATAGAACGAAGCAACAAACATGTCAAATTACAAAACTGAAGAGAATAGGCAGTTATTTTTTTGTGCAAGTTTTAAATTGTAGATAATGTTTGTTATTTAAATGTCTCGTCAACTTGCTTTACATTGAGATGTTTGTTTAGTTGGTCTAACAACGTTCATCGTAAAATAGAAACTTAGAAAAAACATAAAAAGAAAATAAAAACTGTTTTAAATAAGGCACGTTTACTGTGACAGATGCTGAAGATTTACTGATGTGACCATGTGGTAATTCAATTATAAATAAAAAGCCAATGGCATAAAAAATATAAAAATCAAATAAACACTAAATAAAATAAAAAAGTACAAAAAATAAAAATCTCCCTGGAAGTCTCGGACAGGAAGTGGAGTCTAGGCATGCGTGAAAATATGGGCTTCTGGCGCCAAAAAGAAATTCTTTCTCAGAACTTTATGGACAACTTGACCAGGAGAACGGCTATTTTACTGGTTCGGAAAACACATTTTCCTCCACGAAATAGTTGTAAACCTATGGATAAAATTTGGGTTTGAAAATACCCCTGTCTTTTTTTCCGGCCACTCATTCCTTTTCAGCCGAAACAACCAACAAAATAAGATAATAAGTGAATGGGATGAAAAGAAAAACTAAGTGACCAACTTCATAATCTTTCCCAACGCATCCAAATTTCTTAAATCCCAATAACTATAACAACATAAATAAATAATAATATAGATAAAAACATAAATAGTAAAAATATAAACAGTAGTACAAAACTAAGTAGAACTAGGTGGGAAAGTCGATTCTCTGAGAACTATGCAAGAAATTAAAATGTGACCATACAACCAAATGGTATATGCACAACCAAGACTCCTTCCTAGAGAAAGAAACGCATAAAATTGATGGTTAGATGGTTGTTTGGGTTTTATGGCATATCAACCTTTGTAGATTATTTAATGCCAAATCCATTTTTATGCAAATAGCCAGTTCTATTTAAAAAAATTCAGTTTAGCATCAGTATAAAGTTTAATTGTCAAAAACATTTCTACTTTAAGCTATTCAGTTTTGTCAAACAGTTCTAATTCAAACAATTCAGTTTAGTATAAGTACAGATTTTATTTATACACAGGTAAATGTTAAAACAGTTCTATATGAAACAATTCAATTTAGTGTAAATACAGTTTCAATGTCAAAGAGAGTTGCATTTCAAACAACTCAGTTTAGCATAAGCACACAGTTTAAATTGTCAAAAGCATTTCTATTTCAAGCCATTCAGATTTGCCAAACAGTTCTAATTCAAACAATTCAGTTTAGCATATGCACGCAGTTAGTTCTATTTAACTCCTTGACAGGGCCCTGTCAGATGCTATCAATCCGGGTCAGAGTGGACCTGGGAGCAATGGCAATGAATAAAAAATACCTGGACCTTGCCAGAGAACAAAAAAAAGTGTGGAACATGAAGGCATCGGGGATACTAATTGTAGTTGATGCGTTTGGAATGTTCCTTAATGGCTTGGAAAAATGTCTGAAAGAACTAGAGATCTAAGAAAGGCTCGATATCATCCAAATCCCAGTATTGGTAAGATTGGTTAGAATACTGAAAAAAGTCCTGAAGACCTGAAGAGATTTAGTGTCATTCAGACTCCAGTGAATTACACCAACTAAAACCGGCGTGAAAAACCCACAATGAATTAAATAATAAATAAGTGAATGTAGCAAACTCGCACAAAAGGAATTCAAGGCGAGCAAAACAAGGTAGGAATTATGAAAGAGACGGAAATTTGTTCATAGAGACAAAATGCCATTTGCAAAAACAGGAATCTATCCAAGAAAACGAGATGCATAAGATTCACTGGAACTCTGAGATCCAAACGATCATCAAATCCAGACAAAAAAAAAGCAAAAACAAAAACAAAAACAAAAAAAAAACGCACACAAAACGAAAACAAATAAAAGAAACAAACTCAAACTAAAGCAAAAAAAAAAAAAAAAGCAAAAACAAAACAAAAAAACGTACACAAAACAAAAACAAATAAAAGAAACAAACCCAAACAAAAGCAAAACAAAAACAAAACAAAACAAAAAACAAACAAACAAACAAAAAACAAGATTAGTGTTAATCCATCAGAAGAAAATAAATCATCTAGTGGATTTTACCATTCAAGCGTACTGCAGAGTGAAAATGAATGATAGCCAAATAATAGTCAAATAACTGGATCTTGCCAGAGAGCTGCAAAAGCTTTGGAACATGAAGAGGACGCTGATACCAACTGTCGTTGGTGCCCTGGGAATTGTCTTCAAGGGTCTGGAAAAGAGACTGGAAAAACTGACGATGTAAGAATTGAAAACGTCTAAACCATAGCACGATAAATATAATCTAGAATACGGTGAAGAATCCTAGGGACATGGGGTCACTTGCTGTCACTTAGTGAAAAACCACTAGCTAGAATACAGCAATGAACTGGTGAGTCTATACTGCGTGTAGTTTAGTATCAAACCTGAGGTATCTCTTTTTTGGGGATCTTTGAGCTGATACAGTCGGTGAATGCTAAGGGAACCTGTTTTGCTGACTAATCTAAAGATACCAACTTGCACCAGCAAGTGTGTATGAAACATCAAGTTCGTTTGATTAGGTTTTATGGCATATCAACCATTGTTGGTTATTTGAAATCAATTCCTCTTTTTAAATATATATTAAATATATGATTTGTAAACACATTTTTAGATGCATTTTTAAACGAGTCTGTGCTCGTTACCTTTGCACACAGTTAAGTGATTTAATGTATTGCTATCTAATACGAATAATCCTATTCACAATTAATAATTTTTTTACACACAGTTAAATGATTAAACAGTCCTATATCTAGCAATTCCATCTAGCATAAGTCAACAAAGTTAAATAGTTCCAAGTACAATGTATCTTTAGCAATTTAATTAACATCAGTTAAATGATCGAACAGTTCTATTTCAAGTTATTCATTTTTGCATAAGTCAATTGTTTGCACATAGTTTAAATAACAAACAGTTCTGTTTGCCCTATAGATAAGTCCTAATCAGGTGCTACCACTCTGGGCCAGAGTTAATTTGGGAGAGATAGCAATGAGGGAGTATTCCGCATTCCTCAAAGCTATCAGATTATTTAATGTCATATGCAGGACACTCGTTGGTTGGAGGAAGGTCTTACTCTTCTGTGCATTCTACAGCCCCAGACAACAAGGTTGATAAATCATCAAAAAGATAGTTTAAGGCCATAAATTTTGAGAGATTGACTTTTATCCTTTTTGGTTGGTTGGTTGGTTGTATTTATGGCATATCAATCTTTGCAGGTTATTCCATGCCAAATCCATCTTCACGTGAATAATCAGTTCTGTTTCGAACAATTCCGTTTAGTCAAGCAGTTCTAATTCAGTTAATTCAGTTAAGTATAAGTACAGATTTTGTTTACACACAGCTAAATGTCAAAACAGTTCTATGTCAAACAATTCAGTTTAGTGTAAGTATAGTTTCAATGTCAAAAAATGTTCTATTTCAAATAATTCAGTTTAGCATAAGTATGCAGTTTCAATGTAAGTACGTTTAATTGTCAAAAACATTTCTATTTCAAGCTATTCAATTTAGTCAAACAATTCAGTTTAGCATAAATATGCCGTTAGTTGTATTTAACCCATAGATAGGGCCCTTATCAGGTACTATCATTCCGGGCCAGAGTGGACCTGGGAGCAATGGCAAATAAAGGGGTACTCTGCATTCCCCAAAGCTCCAGCATGACTGGAACCTCACCATCAGATTGTTTAGTGTCATATCCAGGACACTCGTTAGGGGGATTTTACCCCTCTGCAGAGGTGCAGTTGGCATATTCTACTGCCCCAACCGACTGGGCAATTTATCCTTTTTGGATATTCTTACACAGAGATACATTCAAGAATGTAAACTACGGGAAAATTTAAGATATTTGATTTATGCAGTAAATATCAAATACTAAAAAGATAGAAAATCATAATAATATGAACTTATGTTTTCTTTTTTTTTCAGCATGTGTAAGTACGTGATCATATCCACTTCATGTCCACTGAAGAAATAAATATTTCTGTAAGGCTTATTTCGAAACTTCACTAAGCTAATGGAATATTGCTAGGGTGAGTCAAAAGTTTTGCAATATTTTGGTAACATTTGGGGTAATTCAGTGGTTCCTGATACTTTTGCGAAGATCATGAGGGTGATGAATCACATTAGCCAGTGTAGTGCCCTATTAGCTTTATACTTTCCAAGTGGTACTCACCGGATTTAATTCTATCGCTTGGAGCACGGCCACGGAATTCATAGTTTCAGGCCTAACTGACCTTATCTAATAGTCGAAATTCTTGTAAATCGAGTAGAAATATCTTAAACCATCTGATTACTATACTGTGATCAACTGTGCTTTTATCTTTCGCAAAACGAAAGTTATTACTGCTTCTGTGGCGTTATGGCTCGGTTTGAACACGTAAAGCTTACATTCCCGAATTTGAATACGTTGCACATTTTTCTGTGCGGCTTTCAAATCACACACGGAGTGCAGCAATGTACAACGTGTCAGCGCACCAACTACCACGATACTATCAATCACAGTGGTTACCTTCCATAACTTTAAATGCCTCAGTCACGAGATACACGCTCCACAAATTAGCACATACTAACCAAATATTGCAAGACTCACACTGATTTTACAAACGAGTTTTTATCAAAGTTTTTTTCCTTACTTCAGTCCTTTACCTCAAAACTATTGCATATATACAGAAAAAAGATATATGTCTCCTTTATATTATTGTACCTTGGTTTGTTTTTCATTTTATGGCATATTAACTATTTAATGTCAAATCCTCTTTATACGTATATATCAAATATATATGATTTGGTTTAATTGATTTTATGGCATATCAACCATTATAGGTTGTTAAAGGCCAAATTATGTTTATACATATATATTAAATATATATAATTTGGTTTGGGTTAGTTTTATAGCATATAAACCATAGTAGGTTATTTAATGACAAATTCTCTTCATACTTATATATTATATACATATGATTTGTAAATACATTTTTTGATAACATTTTTATCGAGCCTGTGCTCATCCTTTTACTCATAGTTAGATAATTTCACGTATTGTTATGTATCACTAACTAATTCAATTAAACATCAGTCATTTTTTTACACACTTAAATGGTAAAGCAACTCTATTCCTAACAATTCAGTTAAGTAAAAGTCATTTGTTTGCACATCAGGACCCTATCAGGTGCCACCACTTCGGGCTATAGTGGATTTTGGAGCAATAGCAATGAAGCATTACTCCACATTCCCCAATTCAGCATTTATTAGAGCCTCACAACCAGATTTTTTAAAAGTCACTCGTTGTGAGGGTCTTATCCCTCTGCAGACTGTTTTCAAAACACTAATAACTGATTACTTTCCGTTAAGCCGAAGTGACTGTATATTTTTTTCCGAATACCAGCTGATCTCGTGTTTGGATAGTGTCAGTCCTCCCCGAATATTCCATTTTCCCAGTCTCTTTTCTAGGTTCTTGGAAATTGTTCCAAGTACTCTTACGATGATTGGTATCACTGTGATGAATATCCGCGGTTCTCTTTGTTCATTTCTCGAGTTGGATCCTGTTAAACACATAAATTAGAACATTCTCGAAAAAGCGGATCAAATATTTTTCATAGAACCAAAAAAAAATAGGCGTCTCAATAAATAAGTAATTTCTACGATTCTCATAGGTTAGATCAGGTCACAAGTTGTGCTTACTCATACTTAGCATAAGTACACAGAGTTGACCAGGGAGCGATGAACTTTAGTTGACTCGAAATAAAATCTACCCGCGTAAACTTACAACATCTGATTTCGATCTACTCAAAGAGTATAAGAACCCAGAATTTCTTAGTTCAAGGGAGGAGGCGACACACAGGCGACCACAGACGACACATAGACGATACTCGTGGAAAAAAAAGTCAGACGCACTCAAATACACTAACACGCCAATAGTGGGCTTGAATGACCAATAGTTTAAGCTACTTAGACATACCAGAACATACACATAGACCTGTATGTAAGTACGAGTTGACGTCTAAATTTTCAGTTTCTTTAATTCTACTCGGCAGTCAGTTGGATCAACAGAGTTCACAATTTTTTTCTTGTTAACTATATTAAATTCTACTGGGGAGTCCTCGTTTGGTTTGGTTTTATGACACTTCAACCATTGTAGACTATTAACGTCAAATCCATGTTGTACATATAAGCAATTCTATTTCAGACAATTCAGTTGAGTAAAAGTATAGTTTTTGTTTACACTCAGTTAGATGTCAAAACAGTTCTATTTCAAACAATTCAGTTTAGCATAAGTACACAGAGTTGACCAGGGAGCGATGGCAATGAAAGGGTATCCGCACTCCCTAAAGCTTTAGCATTACTGGAACCTCATCATCATAAGCAGGACCTTCGTGGGGGGTGTTACCTCTTTTCAGAGAAGAAGTCAGTGTATTCTACAGCTCCAGCTGACTGGTCAAAGGAGTTTCCGTGGTGCTGTTGTTAACGTACTGGTCTGTGACATCGTAGCAAGCAAGATCAAACTCCAGTCGTGCTATTACGTACTTTCAGGCTAATACCCCTTAGAAAGGTCTGCAACCCCTTATCTCACCAGATAAGTAGTAATACAAGTGTCATGACAGGAACTAACGAAATATTTCCCTAAAAAGGGGCAGCTATAAACAATGTTTTCGATTGCTAACTTTTTATTTATTGAATAACCTTCGTAAAATGATGTAAATATATACGCGAGCAAAGCATGTCTTCAGGTATTATTTCCTAATATTTAAAAACATAATGTAATATGTTTATTGCTTATAATAAACTTAATAGTCAAGGTACAAGAGAGATGACACCGTGGCGTAGTGGCTAATGTAGTGAACGGCACTATCGTAGAAAGCGAGTTCGAACTACTGTCACGCTAATATGTTGCCTTTCTGACTCAGGAAAAGTATGAACTTCCTTATCACCATCAACAGTTTGGGTTTAAATAGTATCTTTACTGTTCTTCTACGGAAATAGTTTTTATATTTAATAAAGTTCGAAGGTTGATGTCCTCGTGGTGTAATCGTTAAAGCAATGGACTGCGGAAGTGCAGTACGCGTGTTCGTACTCCAGTCAAGCATTTACTTTCACTTTTATCCTCCCTGCTATGGGTTAAATAGTACCACTATTGTTCTTCAAGGAGAATGGCTTTGGCATTAAATAACTTACAAAGGTTGATATGCCATTAAACGAAGAAACCAAACCAAACGAAGGTTGATATGCCATTAAACAAGGAAACCAAACCAAACTATTCTTAAAAAAAACTTATTTCGTTTTGTTGAATTCATAAGATCAACTAGTATAATTCCTGAAATTTGGGATATTCAGTTTTTACGCAACTTATCAGTTTCCACGAGATCATATCCGGGTCACAAGTTTTTTTCACAGAAATTAGAACAGAAAAACCCCGCTCAATTCTACTTGTTATAAGTCGGCACAGGAAAATGGTGGAGAGAGAGAGAGAGAGAGAGAGAGAGAGAGAGAGAGAGAGAGAAGGGGGGCAGTTAACAACGTGTTAAGTGAAAGCAGCAAACTGGCATCGAAAGTATTACGAGCACACGTAGTACTGGGTAAGAATTATGATCGACTGGGAACTGTGCAAACAACAAATATCTGACCATATTGACAAACAGTAGATTCTTTCGGAGAAATGAGACGCGCAAAATCCTCTAGAACTTTGAGACCTAAGAGGATCACCTAATCTTGGTCAGAAGACAAGACCAAATTTCATTTAATGAAAAAAAAAAAAAGATAAAAAACATAAATAAAATTCCTCCCAACCCCGAACCCCCACCCAAAGCTAGGAAAAAACTTTTCAACTTTCAGCAAATCTCAGAATTAAAGTAAAAGAAAGCGTAAAACTAGATTATACAAATAAAAAGAGTCTTTGGAAATATACCGAAAAACCTGGAAAAAAAATCTTTGGCTCAGTCAGCTGGGGTTGTAGAACACAAAACTACTTCTCTGCAGAGGAGTAAGACTTCCATAACGAGTGTCCTGTATGACGCTAAACCATCTGATGGCGAGACTCCAGTAATTCTGGAGCATTGGGGAATGTGGAGTACTCCTTTATTGCCATCGCTCCCAGGTCTGGAGTGAGAGCACCTGATAGGGTCTTATCTGTGCGTTAAATAGAACAAAACTGTGTACTTATGTTAAACTTAATTGTTTGAAATAAACTGTTTCTTTGAAAAAAATGAATTTGGCATTATTTAACTTACAATGGTTGATATGCCATAAAACCAAACCAAACTAAAACAAACCAATACCTTAGCGAACTTGAAATTCGTGGAAGAACTGAGCCTCAAGATAGAATTTATCTTACCAGCGGAATGTGATACAAGGTAAAACATTTTGACTGGGGCCCTTCCTTACATTAATACTCGCACAAGAGCAGTGTTGAAAATAATTTTTAGCACTGCTGAAATGGTCATTTTCCCCCTTAGGTGGCGCCTGACTCTGGCTCTTTTAGAAAAGAGGCATGGGCTGACCGAGGAAGAGACTCAACCTATCCCAAAGCAAAGTTCTATATATTGGCAGGGATCAAACTTGCACTTTGTTCTGGTTCTGGTGAAATTAGTTAGAATACTGAGAAAAGTCCCAGAGAACCGAGGACAGTTTCTTTCGCTCGGATTCCCGTGAAAGGCATAAGTTAATCATTATCATTATCACCGCTGATAGCACAGATTCCTTTCAATCCCTTACTATCCATCCCCATTGGCCATCGTTCTTAGTAAGTCCTTTAGATAGCATGTAAGTTTTTGCTTATTGGTCGGCAGAGGTGTGTCACTATGTAGGACTGTAGTATGTCTTGGACGTCTTATTTAGATAGTTTGCAAGATGGCAAGTGGCCGAACAACTGTTCTTTTGCTCACACAACAGGCATCTTTCTCGTGTAGTTTTCAACTAGTTTTTTGTCCAGGTGTTTAACTGAGATATCAAATTTCCCACTAGTCGATAAATACGTTAATAGCAGTCCAAATATATGTATATATTGTCATCCACTAACTGACTGTTTCGTTGTATTGGAACTCTTCAGTGCGGCTAGACATGTGGGACACTTCAAGCTAGGATCGAAACCCACCCAAAATTACGTTACACTTAGTATCATACCACTCAACCATTTGGCGTGATACGTCAGCTTGGGAATTATAA
The DNA here is from genome assembly GCA_963585895.1 of Sepioteuthis lessoniana. Taxonomy (NCBI): domain Eukaryota; kingdom Metazoa; phylum Mollusca; class Cephalopoda; order Myopsida; family Loliginidae; genus Sepioteuthis; species Sepioteuthis lessoniana. The sequence continues at coordinate 42,420,787 of OY757928.1, read as the reverse complement.
GGCATTTTGGAGTAGCTTTCGTTTGTCTTTATTTTGCCTTTCAAGATACCAGAGTGATTAATTCATTAGAAGAGTTTTTCATTATGCGAGTGGCAGCCGTTAATTCCTTCGCAAGAGTGCTCAACCTACGAGGTATATACGATAAATTTCCAGACTTTTTTCGTATGGGCGTTTACAATTGCTGTAGACACTTGAGAATTCAGTATGTTATTGCTATACATCATATAAGATGACTTACCAATTTTTATGATTTCAGGTTCAAATAAACAGCTACAGCAGCAATTGGAATACACCTTACTAAAGCCTGGTTGTCACAGCTGGGGAATTTCAAAAATGCAATCTGACACTTTAGAAGAACGATATGCAATAAAATTATGTTTTGAACTTTTAAACTTGGAAAAAATGCCACAGAAACGTATGGAATGCTTCAGACTGCTTTTCGACCATTTTGCATGAATCAAGCATCAGTTTTTGAGTGGCATAAGAGATTCAAGGAAGCCAGGGAGTCTGTGAGGGATGATGAGAGTTGTGGGAGGAGTAAGAAAGTCAATACACCGGAGCTGATTGGCCAAACGGTTAGGGTTAGGGTTACTATGTTGAGGTTTTAAGGGAGTTCAGGAAGAGATTCCATCGGAAGAGGCCAGCACGCTTCAAATTGGGTCTGTGGCATTTCCACCAGCACAATGCACCAGTCTACAACTCCATCCTTGTCACAGACTATCTGACAAAGATGGACATCAGGACAGCTCCTCATCCTCCCTATAGTCCAGGCCTTACTCCCTGTGACTTTTGGTTATTCCCTAAGCTCAGAGGCTGTCGTTATGAGACAATTGAGGAGATAAAAGAGGCTGTGACAAAGGTCATTGACACACTCACACAAGAGGACTTCCATGGGGCCTTCCATAAATTGTTGGAATGATACAACAAGTGAATTGCAGCCGGAAGAGATTACTTCGAAGTTTCATGTGTGTACTATCAATAAAAGAGCCCATACGAAAAAAGTCTGGAAACTTATCGTATGCCCCTCGTATATATATATATATATATATATGAAGGGTTTTACTAATTTCAGAGGATTGTTATTTGGCGCGTTGATAGCACCATCCTGTTAAAACACTTGAGTTACTGTCTGCTTAAGGCTATGCAGCAACCATTCGGCTTGAGTAGGTGTATTTTCAAGAAGCGCTTAATTATCTGCGTAGTCTGCCTCAGTATTTGTTTCTCCAAGATATAAAAAAATCAAAACGAAACAGTTACTACTAGAGAGAAAATCTCATAATGAGTAAAATAATATTTTTTATGTCATACTTGTAAGTTGTTAATCTTCGGTTCGTCAAACAATATAGGCCCGCCAACATCTTACAAAATTTAATACAAGCTTTAAAATAAATTCTCGATAAAATGAATATAATAGGAAAAATTATCTGTAATCATTCATTTTCTCGTGTAAAACTGGCGCTAAGAAAAGTTGAATATACACCTAATAGTTATTTAAATTGCCGATAAATTGATCGTACCCTACATTCTCTATCTTAAATGCCTGGAGGGATATTTTTAAGTGGCATGCTGGGACGGATATTTTGCACGAATGAAAATTTTAAATTTGACCAACAATACACAAAGATTTCACAATTAGTGCTTTTGAGTACATTATCTATCTTCATAAGGACGTATGTATCTGTTTGTCTGTCTGTCTGTCTTTGCCTCTCGCTATTTCTCTCTATTGGTGTGATTCACTCTCATTCTCTCTCTCTTTCTCTCTCTATCTCTCTCTCGCGCGCTTTCTGTGTCTCATTCTTTCTTTCTCTCTCTCGCTCTCTGTGTCTCATTCTGTCTTTCTTTCTCTCTCTCTCTCTCTCTCTCTCTTTTTTATCTCTCTGTCTCTGTCTGTTTCAATGATTCTCTCACTCTCTCTTTCTCCCTGTTTCCCTCTACCTCAGTATATTTCAGTGATTATCTCTCTCTCTCTCTCTCTCTCTCTCTCTCTCTCTCAATGAGTCTCCGGTTGTCTCTGTCTGTATGATTCTCTCTATCTTTGTATCTACTTTGACTATCTGCATGATTCTCTCTGTCCCCCTTGGTATCCATCTGTCTCTGTATATTTCTCTCTCTCTCTCTCTATCTCTCTCTCCCCACCTATCTATCTATCTATCTATCTATGTGTCTCCGGCTATCTGTCAGCATGATTCTTTCAGTCTCTGCCTCTGCCTTCCACTTTGTCTGTCAGTATGATTCTCTCTCACTCGCTCTCACTCTCTGTCTCCCACTATCTCTGTCTATCTATATGATTCACTCTCTCTCTCTCTCACTCACTGTGTCTCTCGTTGTATCTGTATATCTGTGATTCATGCTCTCTCTTCCTCTAACGCCCGCTTTCTCTGTCTTTCTATATGATTCTCTCTCTCTCTCTCTCTCAAATGTTTTTTCTAACTCCTGCTATCTCTGTCTATCTCTATAGTCCCTCTGTCTTTGTCTTCAGCTGTCTCTGTCTTTATGAATGACTCTCTCTCTCTCTGACTCCCGTTATCTTTCTTTATATGTATGATTCTCTCTCTCTCTCTCTTTCTCTCTAGTTCCCACTCTCTCCCTCTATCTCTATGGTTCTCTCTCCAAATTTCTCTTTCTGTCTGTCTGTCTCTCTCTCTCTCTCTGTCCTCCACTGTCTCTCTATCTGAATGATTATCTTTTTTTCTCTTTCTCTTTCTGTCCCTCTCTATCTTATGCTCTCTCTGTTTATTTGTTTGATTTTCTTTCTCTTTCTCTCTGTCTGTCTATCTCTATTATCTTTCTCTCTATCTCTGTCTTCCGCTCTCTATTTCAATGATTCTCTCTGTCTCTCAGTCTCCTGCTGTCTGTTTATGAGTCACACACACACTCTCTCTCTCTCTGTCTCTCTCTCTCTTTCAACTGCTGTCTCTCTCTATCAGCATGATTTTCTCTCTCTTTCCCTTTCTCTCTCTCTCTCTCTCTCTCTCTCTTCCCCTCTCACTGTTCCAAGCTCTTTTATTAGTTGCATTATCTATCATATTACCTTTCTAACTCGTTTTACTGAAGACTCTTGTAAAGTTCATATCTTATGCCAAGCCTAGCCTAGGGCGCTAAACAGAAGTGGTTTTCGAAGTTCAAAACGAGTTTTTGATAACGCCATATTACTGTAAAAGTGCTTCTAGCTACTGTAGCGTCTAATGCCAAACGATGACCCCGATTCGTAGATCGTAATGAAATAATGATTCGCTCTCAATCGTCTTCGCTTATCTGACTATTTATTTAACTATCTCGTGGGAGGTATGGTGGTTTAACAAATAACGACACATTAAACGGAACTAGCGGACCAGGTTCAAATTCCTGTCGGGACAACTTACATTATTTTTTTACTGAAGAAATGCAACTTCCAACTTCTCACACCAGTAAGGATCTGTTTTTTAAAAGAATTTTTTTTACATTATCTCATAACAGAAAACAAATTAGATATTTACCAGATTAAAAATATCCATTGTTATAATGTCGTGCGGGTAACAAGTTTCAAGTTTATTCCAAACAGGACTCTGTTGATTGTAGCTTTGATAAGGAGTTTGTACATGGTACTGTTTCCGTCTCCACTTTTTAAAAACCTACTTCACTATACAAAACAATATTTACACGCTTCAGATTAACAATATCCAATGGATATATCTATTTTTCGCTTGATTATGAATGGCACCCAAAAGGTATTGATTGTAGTTTTTATAAGGATAATGGAAAGACAACAAAACACTATTGGTTTTTATTCATCTACTTATTGCCCTGTTGGCTAAGGCTGCAGAATACACCGACTGCATCTCTGCAGAGGGTTAAGAATCTCTTCAACGAGTGTCTTGAATATGACACTAAACAATCTGATGGTGAGGCTTCAGCAATGCTGGAGCTTTGGGGAATGCGGAGTACCTCTTCATTGCCATCGCTCCGAGGTCATCTCTGACCTGGAGTGGTAGCACCTGATTGGGCCCTATCTATAGATCAAATAGAACTATGTACTTTCGCAAAAATGAATTGTTTGGAATTGTCTTTAAAGTTAACTGTGTGTAAACAAAAAACTGTACTTAAACAAAACTGAATTGTATGACATAGAATTGTTTGGCCATTTAACTGTGTATAAAAATGACTGTTTAACTGAATCACTTGTAATACATAGCAATATTTGGAACCATTTAACTCTGCTGAAATGCTAAACAGAATTGTTTAAAATAGAACTGTTTTACATTTAACTGTGTGTAAACAAAAAAAACAAAAAAACAACTGTTTTTGAATCAATGACTAAATGTGCTAAATTAAGTGAAACCAACTGAATAAAAAAAAAACCCAAAAAAACGAGGTCATGCTTGTCTGAAAATGTTATCTTCCAAATGTGCTAAAAAATCATATATCTAATATATGTATAAAAAGGATTTGTCATTAAATCACCTACAATGGTCGATATGTCACAAAACCAAACCAAACCAAACCATAGTTATCCACTTTATTCAGTGTTTATATTTACCAAACGTCTCTACCTTGAGCAGGTCAATTTTTAAGCTGATCACAGTTGATTTACAGTAAGAGTTTTCCTTCTCCTAGATTGGTTGTGTAGTAGATATACGACAGGGGAATCGGCGAACCAAGATCGAACCCAAGTTGGGACAATGTGCATACATTCTTAACTTAAATGTAGATATCTACTTCTCACACCAGTAATGTATTTGGGACTTTTTTAAACATACCTCATATTTAGAAATCATTTTGTTTGGACCAGATTGCATACATTCATTGTTGTTATGTGAGAGCATCCAAAAGCTACGGGGTGTCCCCATGGCGTTGTGGCTAACATGATAGGCTGCGACATTGAGAACGAACTTCAGTCGCGGCAATACGTTCACTTTTGTACTAATAGCCTTGGGAGTCCCTTATCCCACCAACTATTGGTTAAATTGTACCAAACCAAAAGCTGTTTACAGTATTTTTTTAAACGATGGAAACGAAAATGCATATTCCCTATTATATTAAATAGGTAAACTCTTCATTATCTCAGATATAACAATTTTTATCTCCCCCAAACCCCTCTCCTTCACCTTGATGTAAGACAAAGGTGGATATTTAAGCGATGTTCTGCTTGTTTTAATGCAGAGTTTTCCTTCTTGACGAGTAGTGCTGTGGTTCTACGTTTAACGCTGCGCTGTGTTGACCCGGCGAATATAAGATCAAATTCCAGTTCGGCTAGTTTGCATTCATTTTTTTCTTAAAAATTATTGATATCTCCTTTTTACATGAGTCAAGGCCTTAGGGGCTGTTTTTTAACATACCTCATATTTAAAAACACGTTTGATGAGCACTGAATTCATTGTTGTAAAGTGAGAGTATCAAATTTTCAACTTAGACTACCATTTCTTTTCAAAGCAGATGGAATTCCTATGTCGTAGTGGCTAACGTGATAAACCACGACATCGTAGTAAGCGGGTTCGAATTCCAGTTGCGGCACTACGTTTACTTTCGGACTAATACCCTTGGAAAAATATGGAACCTTTTATTCACCCAACTATGGGCTAAATAGTTCCACTACTGTACAGACGCGCCACATGTGTCCTGACTACTGTATGGATACACCATTTGGATGCTGACAAAACGTACAGAGAAAAAGCTAGATGGCAACTGTAAAAAATGCTCCGTTATATACTGAACAAATCCTGGAAGCAACACCCCACAAAATGACTGCTGCACGACCACTTACCTCCCATCTCTAAAAGCATCCAAGTAAGACGAAAAATACCACTGGAGAAGCAAGGATGAACTCCGAAGGGACATTCTCCGATGGACCCCTTCACACGGACGTGCCAGTATTGGCCGACCAGCAAAAACTTACCACAATAACATTTTGTGAACGCAGGATATAGTCTGGTGGGAGCAATGGATGATGGATACGATTGGGGAGAGAGAGAGAGAGAGAGAAAGAGAGAGAGAGAGAGAGAGAGAGAGTGAGATAGTCAGGGAAATCGGTGGCAGCAGTACGACTTGATGATGATGATGATGATGACTGTTCTTTTATTAGGATTCCCATTAGAAATAAAGAAAACAAACTATCCTGGTCAAAGTGGACCTGAGAATAATGGTAATAAAGGGGTGACTTCACACTCCCAAAACTTCAAACCTGGGGCCGCACGACTGGATACAATTTTCTATCTCATCTGTGGCATAAAAATTGACCCGCTTTCCCTTCTGTAATCCTGGGTAAGGCTACCTTCCTGCATGAAACTCGAATAAAGAGATATTCTTTTTTTAAATGCTTAATAGGTGTCTTAGTAAGTATTTTTGATAGTTTTTTTTTTGTTTAATGATATATCAACCCTTGTGGGTAATTTAATGCCAAAACCAGCCTATTAGAAGAATAGTAGTGGTAATATTTAAGCCATAGCTGGGGTGGGGGATTTAGTCCGAAAGTAAACTTAATAGAGAAATTAGAATTCGAACGCTACGATGTCACAGTCAAGCATATTATCATACATATAACATACTGCACTACGAATACTCCAAAGTATTCTTAAATTCGATCGACATCCATTCCAACTCCTCTTCTTCAGTCATGGTGCTATGAAACTTGTCTTCTCCATGTCAGCAGTTGCCGGATGTGCATGAAAATTGATTCACTATTCTTCGATTAGTAGTTATAAAACTGAAATAATATGATGAATATATTTGATTGTAGCATTACAATTTCATTTATGGATAGCTATTAATAGGCTAATGCAGTTTTTTTCCAAGCAACAGTCATGTCGATACTGTTATATGGATGCACTACATGGACGTCAACTAAACGCATGGAAAAGCTTGATGGCAATTACACAAGAATGCTGCAAGAAATATTGAACAAACCCTGGAGGCAACACCCCAAAAAGCAGCAGCTGTATTGCCACCTACCACACATCACGAAAACTATCAAAGTTAGACAAGACAGACATGCAGGACATTGCTGGAGAAGAAAGGACGAACTCATAAGCGACATACTTCTTGTGGGCCCCTTCACATGGACGAGCAAAGGCTGGACGACCAACTAAAACCAATATGCAACAGCTCTGTGTCGATACATGATATAGCCTTGAAGACCCCCTGGGAGGAATGGACGACAGGGATGGGTGGTGAAAGAGGGTCAGGGAGATCCGAGCTGGCGGCACGACATCATGATTATGATGATTTCAGCACACCTGCATTTTTTCATTTCCCGCAGTGTTATATCTCAATAAAATTACAAGGTGAAGCAAAGTGAAAAAAAAAAAGAAAGAAAAGTTGGACCTTTTCAGAAAACTTAAGAAGTCTTAGAATATGCAGACGACACCAATACGAACCATGTTTTGGGGGAACTTGAAAACAATCCCGAAAAACCTGGAAGAGAGATTAACGAAAAAAGAAATCCGAGGAAAAATGGAGATTGTCCTGATGGCTAAAATTAATGAGGTTATTGTAAAGAGGTGTGGTGTGGTTGGTTTGTTTTTTCATTTAATGGCATATCAACGTTCTAGGGTTATTTAATGCCAAATCCACCCTTTTTTCAGAATGACAGCAATGGTACTATCCACAGCTGAGAGAATAAGGGTGTAGTAGCTATTGAAAAGTGAACCTTCGAGTCTCCCTTGACTAAGATTATGTTGAGTTACCTCTGACGAAACCTTGTTAATTAGTGTTTATATCCAACTTTATCACATTTTATAAGTGATTTCTAATCATTTTCCCCCCAAAATTCCAAAAGATATTTGTGGGGGTGTCCTCGCGTTGTAATGGTTAAGACGATGGACAGCGGGATCGTAGTAAGCAAGTTCGAACTCCAGTTGTGCTATTACGTTCACTTTCAGAAAGGTATGAACCCTCATATCCTCCCAGCCATGGGTTAAATAGTGTCACTAATGTTCTTCTAGAAGGATAGCTTTGGCATTAAATAGCCTACAAAGGTTGATATGGCATTAAACAAAGAAACCAAACAACACCAAACAAGATATTTGTAAGTGAAATTCTCCGTGGTGTAATAACTAAAGTGCTTCGTTGGAAGCGAATTCAAACTGCAGTTACATTATCACGTTTATTTTCAGGACTAATACCCTTGGAAATTATGAACCTTTTTATTCTCATGGGTATAGTGTTCGCCAATGGTCCGGGAGACCTGGGTTCAATCTCAGTCATACCAAAGACTTTTAAAATGGTACTTGATACCCCCTTGCTTAACACTCAGCAATATCATGTACGTATCTAGGGTAATGTGGAGCAATCCAGGGAAATGATTAGCGCCCTCCCCTACATCTCGGTGTAGAAGCTATTGAAAAGGGAGCCTTCGGGTCGCCCTGGACAACAGTCGCCAATTTTACTTTATAGGTTAAATAGTACCACAGCTGTTCTTCTACAAGGATGACTTTGGGATTAAATAAACCAGGGAAGTTGATATGCCATTAAACAAAGAAACTAAACTGAAATTGGTTGGTAATTACTTACTACGATGTCTTAGTCTAGCACGTTCGCTGTAATGCTAGGAGGACTTCTGGAGATCACAGAAAACGTGTATCTCAGACTTCAATGAAAAGGATGAGGTATTATTGGTATGAAAACATCAGCAGCAGCGGAGGTGGTGTAATGCCCGTGGTGTAATGGTTATCGTCGTAGGAAATGGACACGGCGACACGAGTTCAAATCCTGGACGGGGCTGATTGCATTTCACATAGCACTAATACCCTTGGGAAAGGTATGAATCCAATTATTCTCCCTCCAGCTATGGGTAAATAGTAGGACAGACTAGGTTCTTTAGCTTTGGTGAGCCAACTAGTCTAGGAGAAGGAAAACTAAATTCAAAACCTGTTAAACGTCGCTTAAAAATTGACCTTGTGTCATATCCTGCCCAAGCGGAGGGGTTGGTAAATAGGATCAGCATGTCATATTGCCAGCACCAATTTCCCTGACGCTCTTTCATTATTCGTCTTTATTCTCCATCGCTTCTGGTAGGTTTTCTAAACCACACCCTGTGTCTGCACAAAGCTGTTGTAGATAAGTTCAAGCATTTGCACGTCCGTGTAAAGGAGTCCATTGGACAACGTCGCTTCTGAGTTTGTCCCTTCTTCAGCTGTGTCCTGCATGTCTTGTTCGCCTTATTTTAATGGTTTTAGAGATGGGAGGTAGGTGGTCATGCGACTGCTGTTTTGTGGGATTTGCTTTCAGGATTTTATCAATATAGCTCCTAGCATTCTTGTGCAATTTCCGTCTTACTTTTTCTCTTTATGCTTAGTCAGTGTCCATGTAGTGTATCCATACTGGATAATTTATATGACTGCTGCTTGGAAAAAAATTGTGATTTCCATATAACTGATAACCTATCGATAGCAGTCCATGCCTTCGCTCGTCGAGTATTGATGTCATTTTCCGTAGATGAGAAATGAAAAAGACACGACGTAAAAGGATTGTTAAATAATCCAGATCAGAAGATCAGATCTAGTATTAGTTTGCAAAAAAAAAAATAAAAATAAAAATAAATAAATAAAAATAAAAAAAGGAAAAAAAGAAAAGAAAAAGAAAACAATAAATGATTGCTGGGTTGTTTGGGTTTTATGGCATATTAACTTTTGTAGGTTATTTAATGCCGAATCCCTTTTTATACAAATAAACAGTTCTATTTCAAACAATTCAGTTTAGCATTTGTATTCAGTTCTATAGTCAAAAACATTTCTATTTCAAGCTATTCAATTCAGTCAAACAGTTCTAATTCAAACTATTCAGTTTAGCGTTAGGACTCAGTTTAAATATCAAAACAGTTCTATTTCAAGTAATTTAGTTCAGCATAACAACGCAGATTAGTTCTATTTAACCCATAGATAGGACCCTATCAGGTGTTACCACGTCGGCAATAAATGAATTGATAAATAAATAAATTAACCAACAAAAAATATAACAAAAAACTTGACCTTCTTTATTAGTTTTGAGATGATGATCGTAACAGCAATTGTATTATAACATTTACCACCCCCTCCGCTCGGTCAGGATATGACACAAGGTCAATTTTTAAGCGGAGTTTAACAGGTTTGAATTCAGAGTTTTCCTTCTCCTAGACTAGTTGTCTCACCAAGACTGAAGAAAGCAGTCTGTCCTACTATTTACCCATAGCTGGAGGGAGAATATTTGGATTCATACCTTTCCCAAGGGTATTAGTGTTATGTGAAATGCAATCAGTCTCGTCTAGGATTTGAACTCGTGTCGTCGTGTCCATTTCCTTAGACGATAACCCTTACACCACGGTCACTTTCATTGTATTATAAATGCTGGTCAACTGTTTGCTTATTATTGTTTGCCCTATTAATTTTGCTCCAGACTGTACATTTTTTTCGTGGTTTTTAACTTCTTTTTTTTCTCCTTTTGATGAATGACATCAATTGATAACTCGTACAAAGGTGCGCAATCAACTTTATTGAATTTCTGGCCAAAAATATCGAGTTTTAGGGGAGAGAACACATCATTTTGATGACAAATTAACTAAAAAAAAATGTTAAATTTGTCACGTCATAAATCTTGAGCGTTAAATTCAAAATACACAAAGGACAGAAAATTATATATATATTTATTTAAACATTGCAAAGTTAAATAAGAAACTATGATTCGGGGCAAACGTACAGATACAGGTATGCACACACACACACACACAGACAAATACATCGGAAGTTTAGCATGCAGAGAATCTGTCCGTTTGTCTCACTATCTATCTATCTATCTATCTATTAATCTGTTTATCTGTCTATCTATCTTTTTATGCTTCCTTTCAATCTATATTTTCTTTCTTTCTTTCTTTCTTTCTTTCTTTCTTATCTTGTGTTTTCTTCTATCTATCTATCTATATATCTATCTATCTATCTTTTTATGCTTCCTTTCAATCTATATCTTCTTTCTTTCTTTCTTTCTTTCCCATCTTGTGTTTTTCTATCTATCTATCTATCTATCTATCTATCTATCTATCTATGTTTCCTTTCAATCTATACCGTTCTTTCTTTCTTTCTTTCTTTTTTTCTTTTGTTTTTCTATCTATCTATCTATCTATCTATCTATCTATCTATCTATCTATCTATCTTATTTTCTTTCAAAACAAATCTCTCTGCATTGGTTTTAGAATACGTTCACTGAATACCCTATTGATAGATCAAAACCTCTTCCCTAAAAGGGGTGATCTGGGTATAACATTAAACTACATTTGGTAATGAGGCTCCACTTTGGAAGATCTGAGATGTGTGGAGTGCACCTTCATTGCTTTTACTGCCGGGCCCACTCTGACCAGGAACGATAATACTTGTTATTTGTTTGGGACCAATATTTAGGTCAAATGAATATTTTCTGAAAATCGTTTGTATTAAATAGGAATATTTGAAGCCACTTAAATGTAATTTATTTGCATTACAAATAGTTTCTTGAAGATATAATTGTTTACTTAAAATTATTAATAGTTGCCCCGGCCGAATCCCTGCCGCATAGTCTGGAGAAGGTAGTAGGTTGCATAGGCCTCCACGTCAATGCTGACAAAACAGAGTACAGGTGGTTTTACCAAAATCAAAGAGGACACATTTCCTCACTAAGAGGTGGTTCCTTGAAACTAGTGGATAAATTCACTTTCCTCGGAAGCAACGTCTTATCTACGGAAAATGACATTATTACGTGACTAGCGAAGGCATGGTCTGCTATTGATTTGTTATCGGTCATATGGAAGTCAGACCTCTCTGATCAAGAAAAAACGCATTTTTTTCCAAGCAATGGTTGTGTCAATACTACTCTATGGATGCACCATATGGCGGCTGACAAAGCGTATAGAGAAAAAGCTTGACGGCTATGGCACAAGAATGCTACGAGCTACCTTCCATCCCTAAAACCATCTAAATCAAACGAACAAGATATGCGGGACACTGCTGGAGGAGTAAGAACGAACTCATAAGTGACGTTGTCCAGTAGACCCCATCACACGGACGAGCAGGTGTTAAACGACGAGTTAAAACCTATCTACAACAGCTCTTTATGGACACAGGATGTAGTTAAGGAGACCCGATGAATGCAATGGACGATAAAGACAAATGGCGAGAAAGCGTCAAGGAAATCCGTACAAGCGGCAGTACACGATTATGATGATGATGATGATTACGTGATTTCTGAGTGCAAACAAATTAATATTTTTAATTAGAAAAAATTTCTTGAAACCTAGGAATATTGCTATCAGATAGTAATTATTTGTATTAGGAATATTTGAAACCATTTAACAGTAATTTATTTGGATTTGGAATAGTTACTTGAAGCTATAATAGTTTATCAAGAATTATTATTACTTTCTTGACACCATTTTAAGTGCAAACAAAGGAGTATTATCAAATAGAAATCATAGATCGCCCTGACGCTCTCCCGTCACCTGACCTATCGTCCATCAATCCCGGTAGGTCTTCAAGGCAACATCTTGTATCAGCATAGAGCTGTTGTATAAAGGTTCTAGCTGGTTGTCCTATCTTTGCTTGTCGACGTGTAGGGGCCCACAGGAGTATGTGGCTTATGAGTTCGTCCTTTCTTCTTCAGCAGTGTCCTGCATGTCTGGTTCGGCTAACTTGGATAGTTTTCGTGATGGGTGGTAGATGGCCGTACAGCTGGTGCTTTGTTGGGCGCTGCCTCCAGGACTTGTTCAATATTGCTCACAACATTCTCGTGTAATTGCTGTCAATCTTTTCCTCCATACGTTTAGTTAGCGTCCATGCAGTGCATCCATATAGCAGTATCGACACGATCGCGTTTTATTTTATCCTTCAGGCCTGACTTCCATATGACCGATAGCCTATCGAGAGCAGTCCATGTCTTTGCTAGTTGCGTGTTGATGTCTTCTCTCAGTTGATGAGACACTGCTTCCTAGGTAGATGGTAATAGTTGAAATGATATAGATATTAGTATTAGTTAAAATTTCTTTTCTTCCGGTCTCTCTTTCTCTCTCTCTCTCTCTCTCTCTCTCTCTCCTTTTGTTACATTCCCCCGCCTGTCTTCCGTTTCCTTATCTCTCATTCTTCCGTTTCTTTTCTTTTCTCTTCTTTCCTTCTTTCTACTTCTGATTCAAAATCTTTCTTGGTGAACAAGTGTAACCAATAAGTTCTACGGATTATTCCTAAACAGTCATATGACATAATTTTAAACACGATCGCTGATTTATTGATTAAATTGTTACCCATTTCCTGGTATATAAAGTATTTCATCCATTTTTTTTTGTGTTTTATTAAACATCAATCGGTGATTTAACATCAGTAGATAACATCCTTCCTAGCCTTGACAATGATTCCTTAGAACCGAAACGTTAAAGCATCGACTTTCTTATTAAATTCTTCTTCTTCTTCTTCTTCTTCTTGGATTACCTTGTTTATTAATTTTCTCTTTATTGTCGGATTTGGGTCCATAGTAATATTTTTTACATAACTGTAAATTATTTGTTTTCTGAATAGTGACATGAAGCTATCAGTGATTATATATTTTTATTATTATAATTTAGATATTTGAAAACATTGTAGCTTGAAAAAGACTGACTTCGCCATCAAATAACCCAACAAATATTGAGATACCATAGAACCAACCAACCAACCAAAATATAGTTTCCCTTAATTTCTATGACGTTATAAGAACATCATTTGGTTGAGAAAAATCTCTGTAGCACTTTTAAGTATTAATCGTTTATTCAACCACTTCAAGAATGGTCTGGAGTATCAAAGAAAAGGGACAACCTAGGTTTTTATCTATTATTATTATCATTATAAATAGGAATAGATACTTGAACCCGTATAATTGTGCATAAATTATTGGTATTAGATTGAAATACGTGAAACCATATAATCGCAAGTCTCTTCAAGTCTACAGGACTCTTCTCTGTATTATTAGAAATATTTGAAACAATATATCATGGCAAACCAATGGTTATCATTAAATCGAGAAAATTAAAAATACTAAATATCGACATTAATTATTGATATTTGATAGGAATTTTTGAAATCATCTAAATGTATGTAAATTAAGGATACGTTTTTGAAATTATATCCAAATTAATAGGACTATGTGCCAAAAACTTAAACTGCAACACAATAAGAGGAATATGAACATATATAATCGGCATCAAGTCCCGCTGCTTGCAGGGATTTCCTTAACTCTTTCTCTCCATCCGTCCCTATTATCCATCGCTCCCGGTAGATTTTCCAAACTACATCCTTTGTCTGCACAGAGCTGATGTTGGTAAGTCCTTGCTGGTCGACAAATGCTGGCATGTCCGTGTGAAGGAGTCCACCGGAGAACGTCACTTATGAGTTTGCCTTTACTTCTCCATCAATGCCCTGCATGTCTTGTTCGTTTTATTTTAATGGTTTAAGAGATGGAAGGTTAGTGGCCGTTAGGCTGTTGTTTCATGTGGTGTTGAAACCCGAATTTGTTCAGTATAGTTCGTAGCATTCTTGTGCAATTCGCTATGATTATTCTCTGTGCGTTTTATCGGTGTCTATTCTAATATACTAACTTAGCTGGCGACGATGAACTTAGCAGATTCAATGCGGTCACAAGATAACATCAACAAAGTGGGTCACAGAAAAGTGAAGATAAAGGAGGATTACAAAGAATATAATTAATTACCTATGGATAGAGTTACAGATATTTCCGTTCGCTGACAAGATCACCAAATTACCGGAAAACAAAAACGGAAGTATGTAAGTTCCGATAACTAGCCATAAATAGAAAATGTGTGAGGCGAAGAGGATATTCATACTTCCACATGGGACTTGAAAAGACAATATAAGGTCTAATTTTTGACTGAAGGCAGACATCCCGTGGTCACTGAAAAAAAGGGGAAGAGGTCCGCTGGTCTCTCAAGCGAAGGGAGAGACTCGTTGGTCACTCAAGCAGACCTGTCAGCTCCTCGTGTGTGTTCTCTGGCCGTCAAACTACTTCACAAAAAGGGTGCACGCCACAAAAGAAAGATATGTGCGAAGTTTCTCTGACTGTATTCCTACTTCACCAACGTCGCCGTCGAAGAATAGAAATATAAACTATATGTTTATATATCTACGAGTCCTTCGTTGTTTGTCCAAAGTTGCAATATGCGACACTATGAAGTGCATTCATAGATTAGAATTAACACATTTGCAGCTTGGAACATACAATGAACATGATTCCCTAACTTCTAGGCATAAAATAGCCCGAGATAGTTTGACATGTCGTTAAAGTCAATAAATCAATCGCTGAGTAAACAAGAAATCGATATTATTAGACTAGAATTGTTATTTGAAATCATATAATTGTATATAAAATAGTATTAGATAAGAATACTTGAAATCATACAACTGTCTGGAAATTATTTGGATTAGATAGGAATGCTTGATATCATATGACTGCGTTAAAAATATATTTAAAAAGTGCACAATGAACGGAATGCTTTTAAAGAGAGCTCTTGTGTTTTAATTAAAACGCCACCATCTTCTAATCAGATGACAAGCTGCTGAAATTAGTAGATCAATTCATGTATTTCTGTAGCAATATCTCATCTACATAAAGCGATGTTAACGTTAGCGTAGATAAAGCTTAGACAACTACTGATAATTTAACGATCATAAGAAAATTTGATCTCTCTAATAGAATAATACGGGAATTTTTTCAGAAAATCGCTGAGTCAGTACTACTGTATAGTTAGACTACTTGAAGTGCAAATAAACGCATGAAGTAAAAGCTAGATGGAAACTACACAAGAACTCTACGTGTTGATTTGAACAAATCTTATAAGCAGTAACCTACAAAAGAATAGCTGTATGGCCACTTACCTTACATCTCATAAGCTATTCATTCTAGTTAAACGGACGAGACATGCTAGGCAGGGATAGAGAAGTAAAGAGGAACTCATAAGCAACGCCCTCTTGTGGATACATGGACGCACCACTGTGGGCCTACCAACAAAAATGTACATTCATCTGCTCTGTGCGGACAGTGGATACCGTCTAGAAGAGATGCCAAGAGCGATGGCCGATAGAGACAGACGAAGTGATAGAGAAAATTAAAGAATTACGTTCTGTCGGATGGTGTTGAGAAGGGTTGATATGCTGTTAAATCAATGGCTGTAGAATACACCGACTGCTTCTCTGCGGAGGGGTAAGACCCCCACCAACGAATGTCCTGGATTTTGACACTAAACAGTCTGATGGTGAGGTTCCAGTAATACAAGAGCTTTGGGAAATGCGGAGTACCTTTCATTGCCATTGCTCCCAGGTCCACTCTGATCCGGAGGGTAGCACCTGATCAGGTCCTATCTGTAGTTCAAATTGAACTAAACTGCGTTCTTATGCTAAATTGAATTACTTGAAGGAGAAGTGATTTAATATTTAAACTGAGTACTTATGCTTAACTGAATTGTTTGAAATAAAACTGTTCTGATATTTATTGTGTGGACAAAAAACTATGCTTACACTAAACTGAATAGCTTGAACTAGATCTGTTTGACAAAACTGTATTACTTGAAATAGAAATGTTTTTGACAATTAAACTGTGTACTCATGTTAAACTGTATTGTTAGAAATAGAACTGATTATTTGTATAAAATGGATTTGGCATTAAATAACCTATAAAGGTTGATATGCCATGAAACCCAAACCCCCAACCAACAACCTTTAAAAACAGGCTTAACAGTGAAAGAAATCAGTTTCGCAGCGAGGTTCGAACATCATCTTTATTTCCGATTTGTACTGTTTACTAATGGACATACAATGAAAAACAGATAAAATTAAAAGATGGACAAAGTTAGAGTTAATAATGGTTGTCAATGCTTCCTCTAATAAAAATTCAAGATAAAGTTCAGTTGTATTGGGTTTTTTTCTGTGAATTCTTGTCACAGTTGTCTGAGCCAATCGATTCCGTTCGTCCTAGCAAAGAAAGGAACTAAAAGATGAAAAACAGAAAACATTGAATGAAATGAAGGTATTCTTTAATTAAAAACTAGTGTCGACAGGCGGCCACGAAACGCAAATAAATAGAGATCGTCAATATAGTAATTTCTTCTCCATTGTTTATTTATTTACTTATTTTTTACTTATATATTTGCTCTTTAAAATTGTGGGTGTTGAATTTTTTTTTTACTGCTTTAAGTTACTTAAAATGTATGAGATTAGAAAATTGAAACGTAATTTAATTTGCCATGAATCAATTATCGGTTTGGAGAAGAAGAAGAAGAAGAAGAAGAAGATGAAGAAGAAGAAGAAGAAGAAGAACAACAACAACAACAACAACAAAGACAGCAACAACAGCAACAAAGCAATGAAAAATTATTATTATTATTAATGAAGTAAAGGAGGGGAATAGCAAGATGAGTAAAGAAGAAGAAGAAAAAAAAGAAAAAAGGAAGAAGATACTACTACTACTACAATTACTATTACTACAAATAATAATAATAATAATAATAATAATAGATATACGAAGAAGAAGTAGAAGAAGAAAAATAAATAATGACGAAAGAAAAAGAAAGAAAATATTATGATAACAAGGTAGAAAAAAGAGATGAAAGAGGAAATAACCGCAATACTACAACTAGTACTATTACTAATAAGAATATGGGAAAAAGAGTAAGGAAAAATTAAGGGCAAAACAGAGAAGCAGATGAGGAAAGAAAAAGAAGGAAAAGTAGGACCAAAAAATAAGACGAAGTATAAGTTGCAAGAGAAGAAGAAGAAGAAGAAGAAGAAGAAGAAGAAGAAGAAGAAGAAGAAGAAAAGTTGAAATTATAATGTCTCGAGCTAAAAGATTAGGAGTCCACAAAAGCCCACACGCACTACCCACTCCATGTATATGTATTAGTGAGTTTGTCTGTGTGTGCGTATATATATATATATATATATATATATATATATATATATATGTAAAATGTACTCAGGATGTTTTACCTATTTTATCATCGGAAGCAGTCATATAAAAATGAATATAAAGAATAAGAATCTTATAAAGTATTTAAGTGGTGCGTTGCTTGGAAACTCGGACTGATTGTAAAATTTCAAAACGAATAGGAAAGGAAATAAACGAACTTAATAAAATCTACATAAAATAATGTAGGTCTATTTTGTCTTGATAATGCGACAAAAGTCGGTTTATTAAAACCATAATACCGTCGTTATCATATTTTTTACTTTTTTCTCGGAGCGCAAAATAAAAAAAGAAAAAGAAGAAAAAACTTAATCAAACAGAACAACCCCCCCCAAAAAAACAAAAAAAAAATACAAAGAAAAAACAATAAAAAATAAAAACAAAGCAAAATGAAACAAAACAAAGCAAAACAAAACAAAGCAAAACAAACAAAAACGAACAATTTTTGGTGCATTTTGTACGCACATTGCAATATATTTAAAAGGATGTTAACTAATTTTAGCTTATAAGAATAGCATAAACAGTGTTACCAATTGCTTTTTTATCCAGTAAATTAAGGACAGTCATTAACGAGAAATATGAGCTTGATGCGTCTTAGATAGGTTTTTTTCTTTTAATGGTTGATTTAATGTCTATGTTTTATGGCATGTCAATCTTCGTGGGTTATTTAATACCAAAGCTATCCTTGTTGATCAATTTTCCTTAACATATATGGACATCAAACTACATTTCTCCTATTCTCGTCTGATGATCGTGGTAATACGTGAAACACTGAGCAACGGAATCATCAACCATGGGACCAAAATTCTATGCGCTATGTTCTAAACCGGCTCAGCTACAAAGGCATTGACCATATTCTATATCCTTTCTTTAACAATTTGTTTATATATATATATATATATATATATATATATATATGTGTGTGTGTGTGTGTGTGTGTGTGTGTGTGTATTTGTGTGTGTGCTTGTGTGTGTGTTTCTGTGTGTGTGTGTGTGTGTTATATCAATGAAAGAAGACTCAATGGATAGAGGTAACTTTGGGTGTTACTAAGCTTTAGAAGGGAAGAATAGTCTAGAACCAGAAATATGGTAATTCATAACATCCCCTAATTTACCTACCAAGGAAGTAGCGTCTCATCAACCGAAAACGACATCGACACACGACTGACGAAAGTATGGACGGCTATCTATAGGCTCTCGGTCATATGGAAATCAGACTCGACCGATAAATGAAACGCAGTTTCTTCCAGGCAGCGGTTGTATCGATACTGCTATATGGATGCATTACATGGACGCTAACTAAACTGCTGGAGAAGAAACTTGACGGCAACTATACCAGAATGTTGAGAGCAGCATTGAACAAGTCCTGGCGACAATACCCCACAAGACACCAACTATACGGCCACTTGCCTCCTATCACGAAAACTATACAAGTTAGACGAACCAGACACGCAGGACACTGCTGGAGAAGCAAGGAAGAGCTCGTAAGTGATATACTCCTATGGACCCCCACATATGGCCAAGCAAAATCAGGACGACCAGCCCGAACTTACATACAGCAGCTATGTGAGGACACAGGATGTAACCTTGAAGACCTGCCGGAGGCGATGAATGATAGGGAGAAGTGGCGAGAGAGGGTCAGGTATATCCGTGCTTGCGGAACGACATGATGATGATGATGATATATATATATATATATATGCCAAACTAATCTCCTCCTCCAAAACAATATTTTATAAAGAGGTAGAAAACATAAAACAGGCTCTCATCAACAATGGGTTTCCTAACTATATTGTTGATGAACAAATTAAACGTATTATCAAAAATGTTAACCAACAAAATGAACAGTGTACTACTCCATCCAGCCAACAAACATATATCAAACTTTTTTATCGTAACCAAATGCACTACAATTACAAATCCGATGAAAAAATCTTGAAAACATTGATTCACAAAAACATACTCCCCACTGATCCTAATAAAAAAATAAAACTCGTTATATATTATAATAAGTTTAAAACCTCGAATCTAGTCATTAGAAATAATTCCTCTCCCTCGATTGGAGTTTTGCAAAAAACCAACGTTATATATAAATTTAAATGTCCTTTAGGAGATTGTATCTCTGATAATAATAATATATATGTTGGTTTAACCTCAACTACCCTGTCGAGGAGACTGACAATGCACCTTTCAGACACAAGTTCAATAGCTCAACATTTAATAAAACATTCATGCCCAACGGCACAGCTACGGAAAATTCTCACCGACAACACAACAATATTAGAACATCAAAATAATAAACAAAAACTTCAGATTCTCGAAGCATTACATATCAGAAACCTACAGCCAACACTTAATAGAATTAATTTTCAAACCAGTGCTAATGTACTTAAATGTCTTTAGCTACTGGCACTAAATATAGAATCACATTCAAAAACAAACGCCACAACCTTCAACGGCAAAGACGCCCTTACACAGTTGTAATATGCTAAAACAAAAGTTACATCACTTTTGTAGTAGATCCTCCCCTGATGATGGCCCAAAGTCGGGCAGAAAGTACTAGGGATACATGCAACTATGGACAATACATAAATCAATTCCCCCAGAATACAATAAAAGTAATACGGGAATTCGAACGGATCCAAAAGAAAATATGTAGACATAAAATGTCTATTATGTTTAATGAAATTTGCATATATATATATATATATATATATATATAATTTTTTCTTAATGAATAGATATGCTACGTCAACAGTTCATTTTTCGTTGTTTATTTTATATCCTATCAACTCTTCGAAAAACTCTTTTTAAAATTTTCAAAAAGAAACATTCTACACCAAAACTTTTCAGTTTTGATTTTTTTGTTAAATGTCATATTAAACTTCGTGCACAACTGTAGGACAGACTTGGCTCTTTAATTTTTGAATGGTAACCAGTTTAGGAGAAGGAAAATTCTGAATTTAAACCCGTTATACTCAGCTTAGAAATGACTTAATGTCACATCCAGCTCGCAGTGAAGGGGTTTGGGTTAATCAATACTTATTAGTGAGAGATAAAAATCACAATTTATATAAATATCAAATGGGTTAGGGCAGATAAAGCTGTTTTTAGCGACTGAAGAATATTATAATTGAATATGAGTTAAAGATATATAAATTGATATCTTGTTGATATATATCAGTATAAGCATAGTATATATTGATATGAAAAGTAAATAAAAGATTGTAATCCGACAATATGTAGAAAAATTGATAACAACGATCCAAGTGGAAGGAGAGATTTATCTCTAAACTGATTAAAATTTGCACCTTATGCACTTCACACTGCTACTTCCAATACAACAATATGTGTACCATAGCCATGTACGGATATGTGTGAAACGTACATGGAATGTTCATGACATAGATACATAGAACATAGGAATTCCGAAACACGAAAAACACGTAACGACTTCTTAGTTCAGATACGAAACCTTTTATTACCTTTGAGTTAAAGGTTTCGACATAAGGAAGAGAGATGCACAATCTTTCTATGATGACTTTTTCATCTGCACCTCATCTCGTGCGGCGCCCGAAAGTCGACCCTTCTCGTTCAGTGTCTAGTTCTCAAATCTACTGACGTTCTTCAAAATCCCCCAAATCCTCCGTGCACGCTTCCGGTGCGTGACGTCATTCGCACTTTCTAGCCCCGTTTCCCATCTGGGCTATTGTGACATCTCTGAGTGACAAGTCCGCTTCGCGTGTGCGTGAACACCTGCGTTAATGTTGCACCTAAGTAACCCATGCACTGAGCCGAAAGGTTCTCAGCCTAACTAAACCCAAAGGCATAAAACGAAATCCCTCGGCCATTATATTACATAGGTTTTATAAACAAAAATTTGGTTCACTAATGGGGTCTCTGCTTAGCGGTGTTCTTGCATGCATTTATCTAGAATTCTTAGAATCTGGCCCCTTTAAATATATTATACCCAACACTGCACATTACTTCAGATATATCGACGACATACTACTTATCTATCTACAAGATCTTGATTTACAAACCATCATTGACAGACCGAACAATGTCGAACCTTCTGTAAAGTTCACATATGAACTTGAATACAACAGCACCCTACCTTTTCTGGACATTTTACTTATTAGGAATATTAACAAACTAGGATTTAAGGTTTACCGCAAACCCACATGTAGACCTCTCAATAAATCTCTCCTTCCACTTCGGTCGTTGTTATCAATTTTTCTATATATATTGATATATATAGAAAAATGTATACATATTAATATATATCAATATAAACATAATGGTATGTATTAATACATACAGATTAGTCAGAGATGAAAATCCCAGATTATATCAATTTTCATATTTACCCAACCCCTCCGCTCGGGCAGGATATGACACAAGGTCAATTTTTTAAAGCGAAGTTTAACAGGTTTGAATTCAGAGTTTTCCTTCTCCTAGACTAGTTGCCTCACCAATACTAAAGCCTGATTGTCACAACTGGTGAGTTTCAAAAATGCAATGTGACACTTTAGAAGAACGATATGCAATAAAATTCTGTTTTAAACTTGAAAAAAAAAAATGCCGCAGAAACGTATGGAATGCTTCGGACTGCTTTTGGAGCATCTTGCATGAATCGAGCATTAGTTTTTGAGTGGCATAAGAGATTCAAGGAAGCCAGGGAGTCTGTGAGGGATGATGGGAGTTGTGAGAGGAGTAAGAAAGTCAATACACCGGAGCTGATTGGCCAAACGGTTAGGGTTAGGGTTACTATGTTGAGGTTTTAAGGGATTTCAGGAAGAGATTCCGTCGGAAGAGGCCAGCACACTTCAAATCGGGTCTGTGGCATTTCCACCAGCACAATGCACCAGTCCACAACTCCATCCTTGTCACAGACTATTTGGCCAAGTTGGGCATCAAGACAGTCCCCTAGCCTCCAATAGTACAGACCTTGCTTCCTGTGAATTTTGGTTATTCTCTAAGCTCAGAGGCCGTCGTTATGAGACAATTGAGGAGATGAAAGAGGCTGTGACGAAGGTCATGGATACGCTCACACAAGAGGACTTTCATGGGGACTTCTAGAGGTTGCTGGAACGGTACAAGTGCATTGCAACAGGGGGAGGTTACTTCGAAGGGGACTAGAGTTTCATGTGTGTACTATTAATAAAAGTGTCCATACGAAAAAAGTCTGGGAACTTATTTAATGATCCTCGTATATATATATATATATATATATATATATATATATATGCATATATTTATATAATTTATAAGTGAATAGTTTGTTGGTAATTTTATTTCTAAATGAGTTAGAACTGCTTTGTTTGCGCACAAGAATTGCTCATATTCCTACAGTTAAATGGTTTCAATTATTGCTATCTCGCACTTAATAATTCTCTTCCATATTATTCATTTGTGAAGTGGTTACAAGTATCTCTATCTAACATTAATAATTCTATTCAACATTACTCCTTCGTTAGCACATTGTTAGATGGTTTCAAGTATTGCTATATATCACTAACAATTCAATTAAACATCAATTATTTGCCTACACAGTTAAATGATGAAACAATTCTATTTCAAACAATTGAATTTAAGCTGTCATTTGTTTGCACACAGTATGACTGTAAAACAGCTCTATTTGACCCATAGATAGTGCCGTATCAGGTGCTACCACCCCGGACCTGAGTCAATCTGGTAGCTATAGCAATGAAGGGATTCTCCACGTTCTGTAAAGCTCCCAGAATGAGACTGTTTAGTGTAATATCCAGGATACTTGTTGGTGGAGTCATACCCTTCTGCAGAAATGTAGTAGGTGTATTCTACGGGGCGATACAACTGGACAAAGTGTATGTGGGTGTGTATGTGTACGTGTGAGAGTGTGTGTGTGTGTATACATGTGCATGTGTGCATGTGTGTGTGTGTGTGTGCTTGTCTGTGTGTATATGTCTATGTGTGTGCGTGTGCATGTGTGTATGAGTGTGTGTATATGTGTGTGTGTGTGTATATGTTATGAGCACAATCGTAGTGCCACATGACAAATTAGCTTAAATCTAGTCTTTGGATCCAATAAGCATGCAAACCAAATGTGTTAAGCACAGATTAAGCTGTTTCTTCACACAGACTAACAAAAGTATTGCTGATTAAATAATTTTTCTAAATAAAACGAATTTCAAGATTGCATCGTATTTCTTATTTGTATTGTTGAAGTATTATTGAATAACTTTTAAAACGATGGTCTATTTTCATAAAAGAAAAGTTGGTGACCGTAGTCGGAGGTGACTCGACGGCTTCCATTTCAATAGCTACTACACCGAGGTGAAAGGTTTGGCGCTACTCCTTTCTCTGGACTGTTGCACTTTATCCTTGATACGTACCTTATAATGCTGAGTGTTGAGCAAGGAGGCTTCAGGTACCATTTTTTTAGTATTTAGTATGACTCAACCTTGGCGAATACTCTACCAATTAGACCAATGCTTTTGATTAGATGTTAGATCATAAAAAGGCACAGATAACATACGGATTTTTTTCGGTGAGAGACGGATCGTTCGTTCATTTAAATGAGCCGTCTGTCGTTAACATTTGTGACTTTTACTCCCAGTCAACCATTCTGCTATGTGTACAATGTCTGTGTAAAGGGGTTACCTCGTGGTGTAATGGTTATCATCGTAGTAAAAGGGATACGGTGATCCGCGCTCATGTCCTATATGAAGCTGTTTAAATAACATATTGATCTAATACCCTTGGGAAAGGCATGCATCTAATTATTCTCCTTCAAAATATGGGTTAATTGTCGGGCAGAATGGAATTTTTAACCTTCCTATTGCCAGCAGTCTAGGAGAAGAAGAATGCTGAAATCAAACCTGTAAAACCCCGCTTAATAATTGACTTTGTGTCGCATCCTGTCTGGCTGAGGGGGTCGGTAAATACATGTGTTCGATATCAGGCTAGTCTATATGATCCACTGGTTTTTGTTCTCTTTTAAAGGAATTTATAAATGGAAACAGATTAGCCCCCATGGGGCCTCATGTTTTCAAAATCCCAATCAAAACGTTATTCCGCACTAAGGTCTCTATCGACCACTTTAAGAAGCCCTGGTCTAAATCAAGCCGTTTCTTTTTGCATAGAGGGCAACCAGACAGAGAAAGTCTCATTATTCATTATTAAAGACTAGAATTATGATAGGACAGTATTCCTAATTAGTACCGTTTAAGTAGAATCAAATAATTTTGTAAATGTTGGCCTAATTTCATAAATGCTTTTGAATAGCAGATCTAATTTTTAAAAGGGCGCAGGAAACACACACACACACACACACACACACACACACACACACACACACACACACACACAGAGGATCGAAGCACACGCACACACGTTCTTTTTTGGCGATTCGAAGCGGTGGAAGTTAGCGAATCTTAGAAGGAGAAGATTTGTGAGAAAAATAACATTGCAAAAAATAAAAAGTAAAAAAAAAAAGTAAAAAGCCATGAGCAGAATAATTTACACGAGATTCCACCATTTGAGAATGCACGCTTGATTAAACAATAGATCTAAAAAGACAAGGAGAAAAGATCCTTAAATGTCCTGGGCGATATTTATCAATTTTTTGCGTGTCACTATTTTTATACTTGCACTGTTTACAAGCTCGATTAGTTGTGCCTTAGAGACGTCCATTCATCATGTTCTCACTCGCTTGGTATTGTCTTTAGGCAAAAATAAATAAATGAATAAGGAGAATAAAATATAAAAAAAAGAGGTAATGATTCAAAGGGACATCATTATATGGGTTAAAAAATGGCATGGGAAAGGATACGATAGACAACGTGGTTGAGCAATGAAGATCAATTCCATCTGCAACTCGATAATTTTCTTTTTTTCTTTTTTTAAATTTTCAAAACCAAGGATTGCCTGATTCCTCAGAACAAAACAATTGTTTAAAAACAGCTTGGTTCTCCATTAATCACGTAAATTGATTTAGTCCTTTAAAATGATATTCGAAGCACGTGAAACACGAAAAACTCATACCACTCGTTTAAAATGTATCTTAAAATCTCTACCCGCTTTCGTGGATTTACAACAATTTCAGAGATCACCGAAAAAGAAAAATGAAGTGATAAATATATTGGTTTGTTTAGAGCTGTCAGCCCTTGCTATTCAGCCCACCTTAGGAGAGTGGAGACCAGCATCGAGAAAATCAAGAAGAAAACAAGTTGTTATATCCCGATTGCGAATCGGTCATACAAGGCTTACTCACTCTTTCATTTTGAAACAGGAACCACAACCACAGTGTTCAACCTGCCAGACAACTTGCACAGTTAAAAACATTCTTATAGAAGGCAGAACTTTCGCTGTTATCAGAAAGCGATTTTTCAAAGTAAATAACTTAACCGATCTGTTCGAGAACGTCAAAATAGATGACATTCTGTCCTTCTTGAGAAAGACAGAGTTGTACCAAAAAATATGACAACTTAAAATTGGTTAATCTTGTGCAAACAAATGAAATCCTGCTAATAGAAAGTTTTACCTACCTTAATATTCATTTTGAAATCTTTGGTTGAATATGTATGTATATATAGACAGAATTTGGCGTTAAATGACCTACAAAGGTTGATATGCCATAAAACCCAACCAACCAACCAACCAACCAACCAACCAACCTTACTGGGTTATTCATTTTCTAAGTTTTTTTTTCTATATCAGTTTTAACTTTCGTCATCATCATTATCAAAAAGGTGCTGAAAGCACGGAGTCCTTTGACTCTCTCTCTCGTTATCTGTCCCTATCGTTTCTGGTACGTCTTCCGCTCTACATCAAGTGCTGCACAGAACTGATGTAAGTCTTTGTTGGTCAACCACCACTTGTGGGTAAATGTGTCGAAGTATCTAATAAACAGAGTCAATGGAATAATGCTAGGGTGAGTCAAAAGTTTTGCAATATTTTGGTAAGGTGAGAGACAATTTCACTGCTCCGAATATTAATGAACCAGTTCGAATTAGTAAAGCATCTTATTTGTCTAAATTTGTGAGACGAAATGTGATGGTTTTATCATCGAAGGTTTTCAGACTATTGTCTTCATCTTTATGGTTATTTCCACAACGTTTCGGCAAATATGTACTCTTGCCTTCTTCAGGACACATTGCCTCACGGTTATAGGCGTTGGTTCACTAAGCTTCTTAGGAAACAAATTATCTGGATGTTGCAGGTTCAATCCTGACTGCAGGCGAGTAACAATGCGGGATTACTTAACACTTGTATCCGAATATGGCAAACGGAATCAGAAGAGGCGACCCCTGAGGATTCAATAAAGGACGAAGTTCGAAGTTCCGTGTAGGTTCCCGAGTTCGACAAACACCTGAAGAAGGCCAGAGGACATATCGGCTGAAACGTTCTGGAAATAACAATAAAGATGAAGACAATAGTTCAAAAACCCTCAAGTTAAAAATCGTAAAGCATCTGTTCCTGAATTATCAATCAATCTAGATTATGCTTTTTCCCTCTCTCTACGTTGTAAAGGCGTTTAAGTAATTCTCTTTTCAAGCGACCAATTAATGGCAGGAATATTGTATTAGTCCAAGAGATAACCAAACACTCCCAACGTCACGGTATGTGACAGTGTATGATTTTGAATGTAACTAAAAGTATAATTCAAATGCAACATTGAAATATTTTATTCTTCGTTAGCAAAAAAAAAAAAAAAAAAAAAGCGGCCAGAATATATTGTCCAGTCGGCTGGGGCTGTAGAATACACCAACTGCTTCTCTGCAGAGGGGTAAGACCCCCCCCCTCAATGAGTGTCCTAGATATGTCACTAAACAATCTGATGGTGAGATTCCAGTGATGCTAGAGCTTTAAGGAATGCAGAGTACCTCTTCATTGCCATCGCTTTCAGGTTCACTCTGGCCTGGAGTGGAAGCACCTGATAGGGCCCTATCTATGGGTTAAATAGAACTAACGGCATACTTATGTTAAACTGAATTGTTTCACTAAACTTAATAGTTTGAAGTAGAAATGTTTTTGGCAATTAAACTGTACTTACATTTAAACTGCGTGATTATGCTAAACTGAGTTATTTCAAATGGAACTGTTTTTTGACTTTGAAACTCTACCCTACACTAAACTGAATTGTTTAACATAGAACTGTTTTGACGTTTAATTGTGTGTAAAGAAAATCTGTACGTATACTAAACTGAATTATATGAATTAGAACTGCTTGCCAAAACTGAATAGCTTGAAATAGAAATGTTTTTCACAATTAAAGTGTACTAACATTTAAACTGCGTACTTCTGCTAAGCTGAATTGTTTGAAATAGAACTATTTGTATAAAAATGGGTTTGGCGTTAAATCACTTACAAAGGTTGATATGCCATAAAACCCAAACAACCAACCAAAAAAAAAAAAGGATATATAGGAAGATAGCATTCCTTTTATTTTTTATTTAAATAAGGAAATAAATTCAAAATTTGGCCAAAAATCAAGAGCCATGGAGACTGCCTTAAAATGTTACAATTCATTCCAAAATACTTTCTATTGTTTATTTTATTTTTTACTAAACTCTTTAAAACAACTACAACAACAAAAAATACAACAAAAATCAATATACCAACCAACCAACCAACCAAACAAACAAACAAACAAACAAACCAATCAAACTCACGTTTATACTGAAAGAGGTTAGTGTGCATTTTGCTGATGTCACAGTCAGTAAATTTCCTGGGGGCTGAGTTTGTGACGGTAGCCTGTAAAATAAGAGAAGCACGCTATGAGAATCAATTTTTGAGGTTTCGATATCTGTGTCAGTGAAAGATTGCGAGGTACCTATCGCCTTGAGGATTATATGTCTGAAGCTGCTTAAATGTATTGGTTGATTTCATTCATTTTCCTGTCAGCCTGTCTTTGTCTACACATGTCGCTCACACACACACACACACATATATATATATATATATATATATATATATATATATATACGCTCCCCCACGGAGATTGAGGACTCTAGCAAAGGAATTTACGGCTGCTACTCGCATAATGTAAACCTCTTAGAACAAATTGAGCACTCTGGTATTCGGTAAAGTATAAATGTAAACAAACGAAAGATACTACTTAATGCCTTATAATTACCGAGCTGATATAGTTCGCTTGTTGGCTGAGTGGTATGATACTAAAAGTTAGGCGGGTTTCAATCCCAGCTTCTAGCGCCCTCCGTGTCTAGCCACACTGAAGAGTTATGATACAATGAAACAGTCTCTCTGTGGATGACAATATATATATATAGATAGATAGCATTTCCTCAATAATACATATTTCATTGAACATAATAGATATTTTTTGTTGATCCCTTCAAGTTTCCGTACCGATCTTAAGATATCCGGAGGGAATTAGTCTATAAACCTTCCATTATTAGCTATTTACCAAGTACTTTCTGCCCAACGCTTGCCCATCATCAGCAAAAAATGTAAACGCAACACAATACACCCGTATAAACGGTCTTTCTTACAAAGTAGTAATGTTAAAAAAAAAAGTTACATCACTTTTGTAATCCCCCCTTGCATCTTTTTCGCGGAAATCAATTGTGATAGGTTCTTTGATGTTCCAGAAGACTTTCAGGATGACCTTCTTTACTGACGGCATCATCCAGAAGTATTCTTTTTACCGGATAGTCATTGTTTTTCCTGGACTGTCTTTTCAACTCACCATGGCAAACCCACATTTAGATCATTTGAAAAATATTTTTGGCTAACACTTTTTTTCTCTGTACACATCACTTCTCAACCACAAAAGAATTGATAACAGACATTAGTTCCAATCTGGAGCACTCTCTTAAAGTTAACCATATTTACCAACCCCTCCGCTCGGGCAGGATATGACACAAGGTCAATTTTTAATCGGAGTTTAACAGGTTTGAATTCAGAGTTTTCCTTCTCCTAGACTAGTTGCCTCACCAAGGCTGAAGAACCTAGTCTGCCCTACTATTTACCCATAGCTGGAGGGAGAATAATTGGATTCATACCTTTCCTAAGGGTATTCCCATTTTGAATTGCATAAAAACAAATATTTTTGCGAGATTTGAATATTTTTACTATGACCCACTTACGAACAATGCAGAGGTTATATTTATGTAAAGAATTCTAAATTTTTAAAAACATTTCTTTACACAAAAATTGCCCGATTTTATTGAATCTCCCTCGTAGATAGATAGATAGATAGATTTCTTTAATTCATTGAATGACATTTATAATTAGATAGATTAATTGATAGATAAATAAATTGATTGGCGGATTCTTCTTACTTATTGAATGACCCAAGTAGATAGATAGATATACAGACAGATAGATAAGAATTTCCCGTTATTTATTGAATGATCCTTATATATCCCTCAGATCAAAGAACATAGAACATCGGCAAAAATCTCTAATATTTTCTTCTCTGCAAAAAGAAAAAAAGAAAAAAGGAAGTTGTGGAGAGGATGTAAAATTATATATATATATATAGGAAAATTTAAATGTTCAGCTCCTGAATGATTTTCTTGTCCTGAAGGAATTACTCCCAACTCTGGTTTAACTGGACCGAATAATACACACACACACACACACACACACACACACACACACACACACACATATATATATATATATATATATATGTGTGTGTTTGTGTGTGTGCCCACACATAGTCAAGAAAAAGTCACTTTCGGTTTTAAAACTATACGGCTTTTGAATTAAAAAAGGTATATGAATGATTCTCTTAATAATTTGAATTTTGCTTACTTCCTTGTTTCTTTTTATAGGAAATAATCGAAAGTGATTAATGATTTTTCAATTAACAAAAACAAAACAAAACAAAAAAACTTTTGTCAGATTTAGATTAAAAACATCTTTAATTTTGATATTAAATACAATTTAGGAAGATTAATCATATTGGGAATTTAGAGAAAGGCATGTATATACTGTTAGAGAAAATAGAGAGATCACGATATCATATATATATATATATATATATATACACTAAAGTGAGAAAAAAGTCTTGCAATATTTTGGTATGTGCTAATTTGCGGTCAGTATATCACGTGACCGGCGCTGACATCTTTTGCATTGTAGCATTGCATTTGTGATTTGAAAGTCGTACAGACTAATGTGCAATTTATGATGTATGAGTTCGAGCTGGGCTATAACGCCGTAGAAGCAATCAAAAATATTGGGTGAAAATTGAAGGCGCAGTTAAAATCAGTACAGTAATCAGATGACTAAAGAAGTTTCGTTCGGATAAAAAAAAAAAAACCCTTGATGATCAGGTAAGTTTAGATAGACCTAAACCCGTAGATTCCAAGGCAGTGTTCCAGGCCATAGAGGCAAATTCGGCAAGTAGCACTTTGAGAGTATCAGGGGACCGCTGCATCTCTTAGTTTTGTTTGTTTCTTAACCTTCACGACTTCTGCATGAGCACCTGTATCTTTTGCATCGTGCCTGGAGGAACTAAAATATTGCAAAATATTTAATTCACCATTATGCATTTGATAGGAGTCCCCGTGAAATACTGTCTAAGGTGCTTGATTGTAGCCTCGAAATAAGAGTGTTCGAATCCCACTTTTACTATTACGTCCACTTTAGGACTAATATCTAGAAACCCCTTGTCCCTACTGCTATTGGTTAAATAGTATCACTGCTGTCCTTCTGAAAGGATGGATTTGACATTAAATAACCCACATAGGTCGAAATACCATTATACAAAGAGACCAGACCAAAGCAAACCAAATACATTTGGTTAAGTGCAAAGGGAATATTATTTATCAATTATTTTACATCCCTCCATTTGGTGTTGAAAAATAATTGGTTTACTTATTAAAAAAATAATCCCCGCACATCATATACAATTCCAACGAGTTGACAGGCAAAAAATTGAAGGAAATAATTTACTTTTTGACTTTCATTCTTATTCATTCACATAAGATGTTGGTTTGTCGACTTTAGTCTTATCGCTTCAATATAATTACAAGGCTACAACGAAACTAATGCTAATATATCAATAAAATAGGATTTCTCTACATGTCACATGTTCAGAAAGAACTTTTCTTTTCCAGAGACGATACACTATCACCCTTAAATATAGCATTGCCCATTGAATAAATATCGTCCACAAATACAGTATCACTAAGAAATGCTATATTACAAAGAAATGCATTATCACCCATAAATACAGCAACAAACATGAACACAATATCATCTATGAATACAGTATGAAGAAGAAATGAATTAACCCCCATAAATGCAAAAATCATCCATAAATGCTGTTGTGTTCTGGTTAATGAACACAAGTAGTCGTAATAATAAGATAAACCACGATATGTGAGGAAAATAGTTATATTTACAGGAAAAGAGTATTTACAAGAGAGAGACTGTTAGTAAAAAGAACATAGGATTAGTGATAGAGTAATGATATACTTCAACAATAGGAACGGCTCTTTTGGTCTGGCTCGTATGCTTATTCGCAAACTGATCTCCGCTACTGCCATATATGGCAGATGGAACAGCTCATTATGCTGAAAAGGTAGGTTATACCCAACAAATACAATATCTCTAAAACATTTCC
Organism: Sepioteuthis lessoniana; assembly: GCA_963585895.1. NCBI lineage: Eukaryota > Metazoa > Mollusca > Cephalopoda > Myopsida > Loliginidae > Sepioteuthis > Sepioteuthis lessoniana. The sequence continues at coordinate 42,388,291 of OY757928.1, read as the reverse complement.
GTAATCCAAAAATACAGTATCATTCATGAATGTAATATCCCCCATAAATGCAATATCCCCGGGAAATTTCCATATCAACGATAAATGAAATATTACCCACCAATTCAATATCACCCAGGAATGCATTATCACCCATAAAAGCAATATCATCTATGAATTCAGTATCACCAAGAAATGTAGTAATACCTAAAATGCTTTATCACCCATAAATTCAATATCACTAACAAATTGCCGATTCACCCAATAATGTAATATCACCCATAAATGCATACTAAACATAGATGCAATATCATCCATAAATACAATATCACTCAAGAATGCAATATTGCTCATAGATTTAATATCGTCCATGAGTTCAATATCACTAAGAAATGTAGTATTTCCAAGAAATGTATTATCACCCATGAATAAAATATCACCCATGAATGTAGTATCAACTATAAATGCAATATTACCCATTATTACAGTATCACCAAGAAATGTATCATAACCAAGAAATACATTATTATACGTAAATACAATATCAGCTATAAACAAAATACCACCGAGAAATTGCAGATTCAGCCAATAATATAATATCACTCATAAATACAACATCATCTATAAATGAAATATTACCCATGAATGCATTATCAATGAATACAGTATCACCAAGAAATGTAGTATTACCGAGAAATGCAATATCATTCATGAATGCAATATCACCTGAGATGCTGATTCACTCAATACTGCAATATCCCCCATAAATACATGTCACCCAAAATACAATATCATCCAAAAATGAATATCACCCATAAACGCAGTATCACACATAAATACGATATCACCCAGAAATGTAATATCGCAGAGAAATGGCCTATTCCCTCAAAAATGTTATATCACACATAAATGCAATATTATCCACGAATACAATATCATCCATAAATACAATATCACCCATAAACGTAATATGATACAGTAACACGTAGAAATGATGTATTACCAAGAAATGTAGTATCATCCATGAACTTAATATCACGTAATACAGTGACACCCATAAATAGAATGCCTTCGATAAATACAATATGGATCTATGAATACACTATCACCAATAAATTTTGATTCAGCCAATAATGCAATATCATCTATAAATACAATATCAACCTTAAATACAATGCTATACATAAATGAAATATCGCCTATGAATACAATATCACCCTTAAATACAATGCTATACATGAATGAAATATCACCTATGAATACAATATCACCCTTAAATACAATGCTATACATAAATGAAATATCACCTATGAATACAATATCACCCATAAATGCAATATCCATAAATACTGTATGACCAAGAAATGCAGTATTACCCATAAGTACAATATCATGCGTGAATCCAATATCACCAAGAGGTTCCCATTCACTCAATAATGTAATTTCATGCTTAAATACATTACAACCCTAAAGCAATATCAACCATAAATAAAGTATCTCTCATGAATGCAATATCACACGTAAATACAATATCACCCATAAATACATACCCGTAAATACAATATCATCTATGAATAAAACATAACCCATAAATGCAGTATTACTCAAAAATAAAAAAAAATCACCTATTAATGTAATATCACCAAGAAATTGCCGATTCACCCAATAATGCAATATCATCCACATTTACAATATCATCCATAAATACGATATTACCCATGCATGAAAAATGACCCATATATGCAATATCATCCATGAATATAGTATCACTTACAAATGTTGCATTACCAAAAATGTAGTATCCCACATGAATTCAATATTGCTCATAAATGCAATATCACCCCTAAATGCAACATCATTCATGAATCTCATATCATCCATGAATGCACTATCACCCATAAATACAATATCATCCTTGAATGTGTTATATAGTCATATGCAGATTCACATCAGCATATACACATGCATATATATGCAGAACGAATCACAACGACGAGCGAAGACTTCTTCAGAAAAATATGTACCTTTCTCTTTATTGTAACGTTTGTGTGTGAGAGGGAGCTGGAGACCGAACAGAACTGCAATATAATGACCCTAACTCTTATGACCGTCAGTGTTGTGTCTTTCTCGTTCCCCAGGGTTGCTCAACCGGAGGCCCAGGGGTCCAGCTCTCTGCTGGATGATGGCTTTCTTTATTGCATCCTATCAGCAACTTCTCTGGACCCCAACTCAATCGGGGGCCCCGAGCCCCGTCGGCCTGGTGTGGTTCTCCCTACCACATCTCCTCTCTAACTCCCACTTCTCTCTGACTGTCTGACTTCTTGTCTTGACCGAGTTATATATTAGCTCAACGCCCACTCAATCGCCTACTCAATCTTTGGAATGGCATGTTTGATCGTCATCAAGCGGAAATAACTATCATGCAGTTCAGAGGTCACTCTCTGCCGGTGCATCAGTCTATGAATGTATCATGGCTTTTACCTTGTCCTATTTCATCAGCCAAATCCGCCCACGCGATCTCTTTTGATTACTGACCATTGGAATGTGTCACTTCCTTCCGGTGCGTCACTTTGGAATGGCATGTTTGCCCGGACCGAAGGTCAAAATACAACAAATACAGTATCACTAAGAAATGTACTATTATCAAGAAATGAGTTTTCACCCATGAATACAATATCACAAAGAGATGTAGCATCACCTATGAATACAAAATAATTCATAAATACAATATCATCCATAAATATTGTATCAGCAAGAAATATAGTATTACGAAAAAATTGAGTATCACCCATAAATACAATATCATCTATGAATGCAATATTACCAAGAAATTGCTGTATCACCCATAAATGCAATATCACCCAAAAATATAGTAATCCAAATAAATGCAATATCATCCATGAATACAATATCATCAATAAATGCAATATCACGAAGGAATGCAGAATCACCAATAAATGTCAGTTTGTGCCAGGTTTCGCACCAGACCAAGTGACGACAGTACTTATTAAAAATGACCTGATACCATATATAATTTGTGATGCTATATTGGAGTTTTTTAAATAATAGTATCCGTTGTGATTATAATGCAGAGTAAAATCATCTTTTGTGACTATAATTTTAAACTAAAAATAACGAGAGAAATAATTTTAATTTATTGCGAACTTTTTGTCCTCATCTTGGTAGTTTTTGTGTTGTTTCTTCTTTCACTACGTTTCGGCCAAATTTCACCTCTGGCCTTCTTCAGGTGATTTACCGCGACCTCGGATAAAAATGCTGAGTCTTATAACCGTATCCCTAGTAATTACTGCCTTCCATAGTTGTTGTCTATAGCACTATGGAAGGCAGTAATTACTGGGAATACGGTTAAAAGACTCAGCATTCCTATCCGAGGTCGCGGTAAATCACCTGACGAAGGCCAGAGGTGAAATTTGGCCGAAACGTAGTGAAAGAAGATACAACACAAAAACTAACAAGATGAGGACAAAAAGTCCGCAATAAATTAAAATTAATTCTCAGATTAAGAAACGTCATCTCAAAATGATTCCAATTAAAAGACAATTAAAAATAATGAATTATCGTCATCTTTATATTCGAAGAAAATAACCGTTTTTGTTAAAGAAGGATTGTTAATAGAAAATGACTTATTTTAACAGTAAGTCAACTCATTTGGGGTTATTATATTCCTAGAGGTTAGGGAATCGCGTTCATTGCATATTCTAATGTATGTTTTTCTATAATATACTTTTTTTTATTTTGCTCACGGTTCTGTCCAATAGAAATTATGAAAGTATTCTTTTTTAAGATCACCTACAATTAAATTTCTCTTATAAAATGTTATCTTTATTCTTAAAGAAAGATAACAGGATTTAATTTTTTCTAGGAATCGATTAAACAACCAAAACAGATAACAAGAAATATGAACATGCAAAACTGCGAAAGATATTATTTCAAATCAATATTGGATGTAGCTACATCGATTTTGATGGCAATGGTAGATTGGCATCATATTTCACAGAATTCCAGAATGTGAACCTCACCACTAGATGCAGTTTATCGTTTTATGTGGACCCTCATTTTCGTTGTTTTCTGCAGAAGATCATACTCAAACCTCATCGATACAGATACCTGTTGAATACACTATCTCTCAGTGCTCTGTAGACAAGTCCACCATTAGAAGGGTTAAATCAATAATCAAACTGTATAGAGATGGTATTAGCTACAAGTTTTAAGGTTGGAGAAATACATACTAGCATGTACCGTTACTTGTAGGGTTACTGCTTCTCAGAACTAAAAAAATACTTACCGACCTTCGGTAGGGATCACCTGGCGTTGGTACAGGGTTGACCATTGCAAGTTGATTGATTACCCCAAGAGGGATTTTTCCCAAGAAATACTTGCTTAGGAAGGCTAAGTTTATTCCTTAAAAGAGAATGCAGAAGATAACAAGCATCTGCGATGGCACAGCATGAATCTTGAAGTGTGCGGCCTCGAAGCAAGAGGGTTTGAACTCTCATCGCCCTAAAAAGTTCACTTTCGGACTTATCCATTTGGGAGAGGTAAGAACCCACTCATCACCTCAACCTATTGGTTAAATAGTATCACTGCTGTTCTACAAGGATAGCTTTGGTATTAGATAACCCACGAAGGTTGATATATAGATTAAAAAGTATTTCTGCTCTTCTCCTATAAGGATGGCTTTGGTATAAGATATTCCGCAACGGTTGATATGCCATTAAACAAAAGAAACTGAAACCTTTCCTTTCCCTACTTAACTTCCGTTCTTATCTTCTTCCCCACGTCGACCGTTCTTTTACCAGGTATTTAACTGTTGACTTTGATAACATGACATGTCTGGCAATCTTACGGGTGCTAAGGTTAACGTTTTGCTTCCGGACCAAAATAATTATTTCCGTTAAATGATTTGTTCTTCAGTAATTTCATTATCAGAGCAGAAGACACAAAATATGTTCGCATATAATTCTTTCATCGCCGTACAGTTATAGAACATTTGCATCGGAGAGCGATTCTGCCAACAAACAAAAAAGAATTTTGAAATTCTTTCGTCGCATAAGTTTCAACAATAATAAACCAAAACCTCAAAGAAAATACAGGTAAACAAAACCTATGTCACCACCCCCGGCAACAAACAGACAGACCAATTATAGAGTTCTTTTTGTTCTATGGATATTTATACAACGTGAGACGTTTCTTAAGCAAACTGCAGACTGAATATACATTTTTCTAATTGATATGCCTTACACACTTGAGTTGGTTGGTTGGTTGGTTGGTTGGTTGTTTTGTTTTACGACGTATCAGCCCTTTTCGGGTCTTTTTACTCCGATTTAAATTTCAACCAATTCAGTTCCGTATTAGTATAGTTTTTGTTTACAAACAGTTAAATGTGAAAATAGTTCTTCTATTTTAAACAATGCAGTTTAGCATGAGTACACGGTTGAGATCAATTTAAAAACAGTTCTATTTCAATTAGTTTAGTTTAGCATAAGTACACAGTTTCAATGTCAAAAACAGTTCTATTTCAAATAATTCAGTTTAGCATAAGTACGTAGTTTAAACGTCAAACAGTTTTATTTCAAGCAATTCAGTTTAGCAAAAGTTCACAGTTTAGTTCTATTTGACCCCACAGATAGGGCCCTATCAGGTGCCACTACTCCAGGTCAGAGTAGACCTGGGAGTAACGGCAATATAGAGCTTCTCCGTATTCCCGGAAGCATTACTGGAACCTCTCCATCAGATTGTTTTGTGTCATATCCAAGACATTCGTTCGTGGACCTTACCCCTGTGCAGAGTAGCAGTCTGTGTATTCTACAGCCCCAGCCAAATGGACCACAAGACACTCGTTGGGAGGGGTCTTATATCTCTACGGAGAAACAGTCGGTATATTCTACAGCCCCAGTCAACTGGGCAACTTACCCACTTCAGAAGAACTGAATAAGAAAATTACTATTCATTATTATTCAAAGTTCCATGGTCAACCTCAGAAACAAACAATTTAAAAAGTTTTGTTTAAGAATGGTTTCAAAGAGCAAGAGTTGTTATACTGGTTATCAGGAGGTGTGGGGGCTCAATTAAAAACATATATGTTGCAATGTATTGTGTGTACTTGACAAGTCGAGAGTAGATTATACTTTAAAGCAAGACCCCCTTTGGCGCGTGGCCCATTTGGGAACAATTGATCCGATTAGCTTAAGGTCAACGCTGCTAGCTATGATGGTGTCCTAGAGAGTAAGTGTAAAGCGTTCCCTTTAAGTGAAAAAGGAGGAAGATCACGACTTAATTACGTTGGTAGGTTGGGTTTTTATACCATATCAACCCTGAAAGATTATGTAATGCCAAATGCTGCAAATACATATGTATTAATATGATAGAAAAAGTCGAAAGATGGATAAAAAAAGTTTATTTACAGTCAATGTCTTTTATGAAAGAGATAGGCTTAAACCCCACCCATTCAATCAACTTTCTTATCCCTATTTTTTTAGCTCAATTAATTCTACTTCCACATTATCAAATGTCTAAGTGAAACCTGATACATTTGAACCCATCACCATACACACAGTCACAGTCAAAACCAAAAACCCCTACAATCGTCACTTAAACCCTCTCCATTTCTTCCCTTACTTTCCTCTTATCTTTAGAACCTCTTCCCCTCTTTAATACTTTTTATTTTCTCCGTTATGTTCCCTTTTGCTTAATTGTAGAAAACTAAAAAAAAATGTTTAGCCTGAGGAAGTTCTTTGACGAAACAAGAATGAAACATTACTATTACTCATCATCATCATCATATCGCGCTGGTAGCACGGATATACCTGACCCTCTCTCGCCACTCCTCCCTATCGTTCATCGCCCTAGGTAGGTCTTCAGGACAACATCCCGTATCCTCACATAGCTGCTGAATGTATGTTCGTACAGGTCGTCCTGCTTTTGCACGGCCATGTGTGGGGGTCCATAAGAGTACATCTCTTATGAGTAGGTCCCTGCTTCTTCAGCAGTGTCCTGCATGTCTGGTTCGTCTAACTTGAATAGTTTTTGTGATAAGGGACAGGTACCAGGTTAACGAAAGCATGGGCAGCTATCAATAGGCTATCGATTATATGGAAATCAGACCTAACCGATAAAATGAAACGCAGTTTCTTCCAGGCAGCGGTCACATCGATACTGCTATATGGCTGCACTACATGGACGCTAACAAAACGGCTGGAGAAGAAGCTAGACGGCAATTACACAAGAATGCTACGTGCAATCTTAAACAAGTCCTGGCAGCAACACCCCACAAGATACCAACTGTACGGCCACCTGCCCCTTACTATTACTAAACTTTTTTAAATGTTTAATTTATCCATCTGTCCACTTATTTTTATCCAAGGTCATTAGTGCGGAGGTAAAGACAAATTTAAAATTTAGAATTTAAACTTGGGTTGCCGTATTCATTTCAGAAAACGCTAACAGTTACACCTCGTGGCATCATCTAAGATCTTTGGTAAGAATATGTAAGCGAACCATTACCTTTTTGTCTTTGTAAAACATAATTATATCAGAAGTTAGAGGACAAATTCATATAACTCGGTAATAAAATCTCATCTAGTGTATCGTCCAGCTGGCTGGGGCGGTAGAATACACCTAGTGCATTTTGGCAGAGGAATAACGAAAACGAGTATCCTGGATATGGCACTAAACAATATGATGGTGAGGCTTCAGTAATGTTGGAGTTTTAAGGAATTTGGAATATACCTTCGTTACTATCGCTACCCGGTCCACTTTGGTCCGGAGAAGTAGCACCTGATCAGGACCTATGTATGAGTGCAATCACATGACTTGTTAAATAGAATTGTTAGAAATAGAACTGTTTGATCATTGAACAGGGAGTAAACAAATGACAGGAGTTTAATTGAATTGTAAGTGATACATAGCAATACTTGGAACTATTTAACTTTGTTGATTCATGCTTACAAATCATATATATTTAATATATACGTATAAACTAGAATTGGTGTTAAATGACCGACAATGGTTGAAAAGGTCATAAAACCAAACTAAACTAAATCATCATCAAGTATTTGTAATGTCAATATACGCATGGTTAAAGCAGGGGGTCCTATTGACTGCTTAATGACTTTATAGAAATCTGATCACTCTAACTGAATAAAACGGTTATTCATCCTAGCTAGAGTAGTATCAATATTATCGTATGGTTGCACCACTTGGACTTTAACGAAACATCTTCAGAAAAAGTTAGATAGCACGTATGCAAAGGTGCTGCATGAGGTTTTGAATAAATCTGGAAGCAGTTGCACCGCTACTTATGTCCTATCTTACAAACTATCCTAATTTGGTTTGGTTAGTTTGGGTTTTATGGCATATCAACCTTTGTAGGTTATTTAAAACCAAATACATTTTTATACAAAGAATCAGTTCTATTTCAAACAATTCAGTTTAGCATAAGTACATAGTTTAATTGTCAAAAACATTTCTATTTCAAGCTATTCAGTTTAGTCAACAGTTCTAATTCAAACAATTCAGTTTAGCGTAAGTACAGTTTCAATGTGAAAAACAGTTCAATTTAAAATAATACAGTTTAGCATAAGTGCGTTGTTTTTATGTCAAAACAGTTCTATTTCAAGCAATTCAGTTTAGCATATGTATGTAGTTTTGTTCTATTTGAGCCATAGATAGGACCCTATGAGGTGCTCCCAGTCCTGGCCCGAGTGGAACTGGGGGCGATGGCAATGAAGGATCACTCCGCATTCCCCAAATCTTGAGCATTACTGGAGCTTCACCATCAGATTGTTTAGTGTTATATCCATGACCCTCCTTGTGGGGACGGTCTTTCCCCTCTGTAAAAATGCAGTTGGTGTATTCTACAGCTTCAGTCAACTGGGCAATAAACTATCCTAAAAAGACTAGTACTATATATTGGGTACTACTGGAGAAGTAGAGAAGTGCTCATAAGCAACGTTGTATGGTCTGGTACACGTGAACATATCAGTGTTGGCTGACAAGCAAAACTTATACTCATCAACACTCAGCTGATACAAGATGCTGTCTTGGGAACTTAGCGAGATTGATGAGAGAGAGAGAGAGAGAGAGAGAGAGAGAGAGAGAGATTTAAAAAAAAAATCCGTGCTGTCGACACACCCTGATAATGATGACATGATCAGTGTGTATATACTTATTAATAAATGTGCCTTAATATTGTGAGACTTTATTTAGACAGGGCAAGAGTACTGTCCTCGTGGCGCAGTGGCTAACGCGACTGGATTGCGACATCGTAGTAAGCGAGTTCAAACTCCAGTCGCGCTATGACGTTAACTTTTGTACTAATAAATATAGGAAAGGTGCGAACTCTCTAATCCTTTTGCCATTGGTTAAGTAATACAACTTCGACTTTAAATAACCAGCGAAAGTTCATATGCCATTAAAACAGTTGCAGTTTCGTGTCATATCCGAGACACTCGTTGGGAGCGTCTTTTCCCTCTGCAGAGATGTTGCCGGTGTATGCTACTGCCCCAGCCGACTGGGTTGCGAAGACATAAGTAAGTACACATTTATTTTACGAGATTTAGTATACAATAACGAGCACACACGCACACACACACACACACACGCGCGTACGAGCACGAATACAAACAGGCACATGAACAAGCAGACATCCCCCACCACACACTTATATATATATATATATATATATATACATTTATTAAATAACTCGCGAAAGTTCATATGCCATTAAAACAGAGAATTAATATATCATCGATAAATTATAATATTGCTATATTATGTATCAACAATTTGTCTATTTCTCTCTCTCTCTCTCTCTCTCTCTCTCTCTCTCTCTCTCTCTCTCCCTCTGCGTGTATATATATATATATGTGTGTGTGTGTGTGTGTGTATTACGTATATATTGCTAAGTGCCCTATGAATTCTACTGCACTATTTATGTATATTTGCTACTTACGCACATCTCTGCAGAGGGAAAAGACGCTCCCAACGAGTGTCTCGGATATGACACGAAACTGCAACTGTTTTAATGGCTTGTCTTTAATTGGAATCATTTTGAGATGAGGTTTCTTAATCTGAGAATTAATCTTTATTTATTGCGGACTTTTTTTTTCCTCATCTTGGGAGTTTTTGTATTGTTTCTTCTTTCACTACGGTTTGGCCAAATTTCACCTCTGGCCTTCTTCAGGTGATTTTTACCGCGACCTCGGACAGGAATGTTGAGTCTTGTAACCGTATCCCCAGTATTTACTGCCTTCCTTCGGGGCCCGCGGCGCAGCGGATAGAGGCGTTGAGTCTCTGCGGTTCCAGGTGAGCACTGTCAGAAGATAGCGGTTTCAAATCCTACCCAAGCCGGCCAGAGGTTTACTTGGTCAAAAAACGTGGTGCGATAGATAACAACTATGGAAGGGCAGTAATTACTGGGGATACGGTTACAAGACTAAGCATTTCTATCCGAGGTCGCGGTAAAAATCACCTGAAGAAGGCCAGAGGTGAAATTTGGCCGAAACATAGTGAAAGAAGAAACAACACAAAAACTCCCAAGATGAGGAAAAAAAAAAAGTCCACAATAAATAAAAATTAATTCTCAGATTAAGAAGCCTCATCTCAAAATGATTCCAATTAAAGACAAGCCATTAAAACAGTTGCAGTTTCGTGTCATATCCGAGACACTCGTTGGGAGCGTCTTTTCCCCTGCAGAGATGTGCGTAAGTAGCAAATATACATAAATAGTGCAGTAGAATTCATAGGGCACTTAGCAATATATACGTAATACACACACACACACACATATATATATATATATATACACGCAGAGGGAGAGAGAGAGAGAGAGAGAGAGAGAGAGAGAGAAATAGACAAATTGTTGATACATAATATAGCAATATTATAATTTATCGATGATATATGTATAATTTAGCAATTTCATAAATATACAAAAATTCCGCACATTTGCATATATACATGTACATATTTGAAATATGATTATATTCAATTTCTTTATTTGCGGACATATGTTTTCTTCCACATATATCAAAAATATGAACATATTTGTACTCGTGATTTTTTATTTTATTTTTATTATGTTCTTGTTGATTTTTATTTCATTTTTTATTATGCATATATCAATTACGTGTATTTCAAATATATATATATGTATATATATACATATGCGGGTTTGTGTGTGTGTGTGTGTGTGTGTGTGTGTAAGTGACATATGTAGCATATACTTTAATATATTTACATATATACATATACATTAGGCATTTAATCTGTATCACACGCCTGTACATTTTCATAACATATAATTTGCTTGTTATTAAAATATCAGGCTATGTGAAAAATCTCATTATATAAATTTCCATCTCTTGTGACAGGATTTCAGAAAAGAAGAAAAATCATCTGACGTTCGTTTATGATATTTATAGAATACATATAATTACAAACAAAATGTGAAACATCTATAGAAACTGACCGTTTGTATTTTCTGTCGTAATTTTAATTATCGGCATCAAATGAAACGTCATTAGATTTGCGCATGTGCAATGCTGTATAACTCTCTTGATGAGCAAGCTAGATTACCAAGTGCATGCACAAGTTAGCCCGTACAATATATTTATTTACAAATTGGCGCTTTTTTGAAACGCGTTTAGAGTAACGGTTATAGTCCTATAGGCTATGTTCCTGGCGCTCTGTGTTCAGATCCTGGACGGGGTTGTTTGCAGTTCATTCCCAGCAAGGATTCTTGAGAAAAGAATGGGCCCGTTTATTTTCCCCCACCCACAAACTGTAAGTCAGACTGAGTTCTTTTATTACGGTAAATCAAGAAATCAAGAAGTAAAACTTCAGATCAAAACCTGTTAAACACTGCTTTAAAATTGACCTTGTGTCATACACTGTTTGTAGCGGAGAGGCTTAGCCAAATGCATGGTGTTTACGACTGTCGTCTTTGGAAATGGACTCGATTGCCCAAGTTCAAACCAAGATGATGCAGTCTGCGTTTCACTTTATGAAAATACTCTAGGAAAAGTTATGGATCTGTGTGTCAGACTTAGTTCTTTAGCTATGCTAAGGCAACTAATTAAGGAGAAGGAAAACTCTGAATTCAAAACAACGAGACTCAGCTTTAAAAAAAAATGACTCTTATATCCTGCTTTGAGAAGTTCAGTAAGTACATACATGTATTAACGACGTTGAGGATCGAATTGGTGAACCGAGTTCGAATTCTGACATGGGCAGTTGGGATTCACTTCCTTTTAATACAATTGCAGAAAGCATGAACGCAGTTCTTTCCAACAGTTGAATATCAGGGAAGTTTTGTGAAATATCAGAAAAGTTAGAGCTCCTTAGATTTGAAGAGTTAATCCATTATCGGATCGGATCTTTTTTTAGACGCTGTTATTTTCTATCTCATCATCCGGGCCATAGGTTGATCATAATTCTTGCTGTCACTAAATGGTCACTCATGTTGGTACTGAACAGGAGAATTGTTGCTTAACTTCTGACGGAGAAGTTCCGAAATCCTTATTTATCAAATTTTCTTTGTGTGGCAAACGAGCCATTGGTTGATCATAGTACTTACTGTAACTAAATGGTCACTCATGTAAGTAATGAACAGGAGAATCGTTACTTAACTTCAGACAGAGAAGTCCCATGACATAATGGCTAACGTGCTGGACTGTGAAATCGTAGAAAACAAGACCGAACGCCGGTCGCGCTATTACGTCTACATTCGGACAAACATCCTTGGTAAAGACATGACTCCTCATACAATCCTAGCAATTTGTCAAGGATGGCTTTAGTAGAAGATAAACAAGGATGGCTTTGGCATAAAATAAACCGCGTTATTTGATACTCTATTAAATAAAGAAACCCAACCAAGCCTTAACTGCTACTGTCGCATATTGCACCGCTAGACAAACAACGAAGGACTCGTAGATATATAAAAATATAATTTATATGTTTATTCTTCGACGGCAACGATTGTGTGTAGTAGGAATCAGTCTGAGAGAATTCGCACATATTTTTCTTCTACAGCGGGGACCCTTTTTGTAAAGGAGTGCGACAGTCGGAGAACACATACGGGGAGCTAACAGGTCTGCTTGAGGGACCAGCAGGTCTCTCCCTTTCGCTTGAGAGACCAACGGATCTCTGCATTCAGTCCAAAATTACAGACCATATATTGTCTTTTCAAGTCCCATCTGGATGTATGAATATTCTCTTTGCCCACGTATTTTTCTGTTTATGGCTGGTTATCGGAACTTTCATACTTCGGTTTTTTCCCGGTAATTTTTTTATCTTATCTGCGAACGGAAATATCTGTCACTCAATCCATAGGCAATAAATTATATTCTCGCCATCATATCTTATATTTCTCTTTCCTGTGAAAACAGCAGCATTGAATCTGCTAAGTTCATCCACGGCACTCTGTCGCTAGCAAAGCTAGTATATCATACTACCTTCATCGTGACCCCCTTTTTTTTACTGAGTTTTGTTTATTCTAACACAGTGTTGTATATTCTTCATACGAGGGTGATGATTGCTTCGACTTTCTCTCCATATTCGATGACCAATTACCTTTCTTTTGTTGAGAAAATGTCCTAAGGAAAACGTCTCTTACGAGCTTTTTCACTACTTCTTTGTAATGACATCTGTGTTTTCTTACATTTAACCCGACTGCATTTGAGGAGAGGTCCTTTGTTCATAGGTGGAAAAATATAAGCACACTATTTTTTAAACCGTGTATGCATCATAGGTCCTCTGGACCAACTAATTAAATTTCATACAATTTTTCTAAGTTCATAGATGTTTTGACCACATGAACGAAACAATTCAATTACCGCCAAGCTTTCAAGCGGTCATAACCTAAAACTCATACCCATTTGATCCAAATCTCCGCGTACAATTCCCCATTCACCTTTTCAAATTCTACACTACCTCTCTAATGATAGATAAAGCTACTCTATTATTTAACAGCAGTCTTCTCGTTGTCCATAGTACCAACGGTAAGGAAATTGTCCCCAATCTAAGAACTGAACTGGGTCATTGTTATTTAACTTCTAGTTGAAACAGGGGCTTTCAACTTGACTTGAATTTAAGATAAGTCAACCTTTTATTTAGTATACTTAATCTGGCATACAGTCCTCAAATTGTTTATTGTACCAATTTGGAAATGTTTACGGTAGGTTTTAAAAAGCCTCAATGTTTCGTAACCTCTAACTGAAACCTCTACTTTCAGCGTAACCTGAATTTAAATGGACCTCTTATTTAGTAATCTTTGCTTAGTCAGGTACATAATCATCTAGCTGCTTTCAGTAGCTGCTTTGGTTAAGTATTCAAATATCTAAGTAGAGATAGGACGTGTTATATAACCCGTACTGTCCTTGGGGTGAACATGAAGTGAAATTGTCATAACACTTCAGCCAAATAACTGATCACTGGAAAGATCTACGTCCAAAAATATCTGAAGATAAATTTGCCCAAAAGTGAAAGACTAGTACTGCGTTCGTCGTTATCTTTGTGGGCAACTATGAAGATACGTAAAGAATTTAGCACGGTTAGACTTTTTCTATTAGACTGTTGCTTTTATTCAAATCAAAGGAGACTGTTAACAAATAAACAAAAGAATATAAAAGTGAAATGTATCTACTAATGTAGACAAGGGCAGAAGAAAGTTAGAGAAGTTTTAGAAAAAAAGAAGAGAAGCAAAAGAAAGAGAAGAAGCAAAAAGTAATTAGAGGAAAAGTGAGGAGATAAGTGATTAAGAAAGAATATGCGGTTTGAATTACACCGAATAATAGAAAGAAGAAGAAGAAGAAGAAGAAGAAGAAGAAGAAGAAGAAGAAGAAGAAGAAGAAGAAGAAGAAGCAAAAGTAGTGAGAAAAGAAGAAAAGAAAGGAGGGAAACGTTAGATTAGAAGAAGAAGAAGAAGAAGAAGAAGAAGAAGAAGAAGAAGAAGAAGAAGAAGATCTGGGATCGGTGAAGAATAAAGAGAAAGAAAAAAGTAAATATAAATTCGTTCGTTAACGGGAAATAGGACAGAAAAAATTTAAAAAATTGACAAGAAGAAGAAGAAGAAGAAGAAGAAGATAGGGGAAATGTAAAAAAACAAAAGTAGTGAGAAAAGACGAAGAAAAGAAAGGAGAGAAACTTAAGAAGAAGAAGAAGAAGAAGAAGAAGAAGAAGAAGAAGAAGAAGAAGAAGAAGAAGAAGAAGATCTGGGATCTGTGAAGAATAAAGAGAAAGAAAAAAAGTAAATTCGTGCGTTAACGGGAAATAGGACAGAAGAAAATGAAAAAAAAAAATGACTAGAAGAAGAAGAAGAAGAAGAAGGAGGGGATATGAGCAATCTTAAAATATTGGTTTCCGAAAAAAAAATTACAGAAAGAAAAATGTCGGCAAATTTCGAATAGCAAACTTTTAATTCAACCTGACAGTTCGATAATGGCCTGTCATTGTGAGACAGTACTAGGGGCATATTTTTATTTCGTTTTCTGAACTTGGATAGATTTTGTTCTACCTTATTTTGGTGCCGAATCTACAGAATAAAACTTGTTCCTTCTCATCCTACCTCCCGCTATTTTCTGAATGCAACTTCTGTCGCTCAAACAACTTAATTTAGGATATTTTTCAGCAAGCAAGACGTAATTTTATCACATGGTATCTACACAATAATTTTGTGTAACAAATCAACACACACACACTCACATAGACACATACACACATATATATATATATGTATATAAACTAGTATGTAAATGCCGCCATAAAAATAGATTTAAACTCATATAAAAAAGGTTATTAAAAGAAAAATTGATTGCGATAATAATAGTAGGATCAAATTAATGGTATTAATTACTAATAATGGCTTTGATAATATAATATAATACTAATAATAACAATAATAATAACGGTACGAATTAGGGAGGAGATATACGATTCGCTTATAAACCGCAGACTGTTTCCCGAGGAACAAAAAGGATGCCACAAGGGAACTTGAGGTACAGGAGAGCTACAATTCATCGACCAACACATCCTCAAAGAGAGACAGAAGTGACGAAAAAAAAAAAACTAGCTATGGCACGGATTGACGACAAAAAAGTATATGATATAGTCCCGCTAAACTGGAAAGTAGATTATCACAAAATGTAGAAGAAATTAGGCGAAGTTATAAAATTTATCGACAATACCATGGAAAACTGGTGAGTCAAACTGACAGCTGAAACTTAACTGAGATGAAAATCCAGAGGGATCTTCCTAGATGTGCTGTCATCATTACTATTTGTGATAACGATGACGCCACTCAATCACATATATCGAAAATGTAGAGGCTGATGCAAACATCTTAAATCGCAAGAAAAAAAATCAACCACCTAATGTAAATAAACGATATCAAACTGTTTGCCAAAGTTGAGAAAGAACTGGAAAACCTAATCTAGACATTGGGGATATACATTGAACATATAAAGATGGAATTTAGCATAGAAAAATATGCCATGGTTATAATTTGTTGAATTGTGGCTCGTTCCACGTGACTTCCGGTATTGCAGAGGTATAAAAGACGTCGTGTTTCTTAAGCACGAGGGTTCTGAAAGTCTCGGTCATTAGTAAGACTAACTTTGGACGTAACATCCACAGTGCGACACTTATAATATTGATTGGACTGTTTATGGAGGTGGCCCGTGGTGTAGTCGTTATCGTCGTAGGAAATGGACACGGCGACACGAGTTCAAATCCTAGACCACACTGATTGCATTTCACATAGCACTAATACCCTTGGGGAAGGTATGAATCCAATAATTCTCCCTTCAGCTATGGGTAAATAGTAGGACAGACTAGGTTCTTCAGCCTTGGTTAGGCAACTAGTCTAGGAGAAGGAAAACTCTGAATTCAAACCTGTTAAACGTCGCTTAAAAATTAACCTTGTGTCATATCCTGCCCGAGCAGAGGGGTTGGGTAAATAGTACCCACTTCTGTTAATAGATAATTAACTCTTTATTTCACTGTGTATCTCTTCCTTACTACAATACAACATAATGAATAGCAGAAACGATATATGACGGAAGGAATAGAACTACTAATGTGTACTCAAATAGAATCCTAGGCAACTCAAATTTTGTGTATATATATATATATATATATATATAATATATATATATATATATATATATATATAGTATATATAGTATATATATACCATAAACTTGTTTTACAAAAATTCTGAAAGGGAATGTCACTTCCTCATATATTCTCAACAGAATCCTTCCCAACTAATCTTCTTTGGATATATATATATATAATATATATATATATATATAACAGAATTGTTCTAGAAAAAATTCAGAAAGGTAATGTCACTTCCGTTACTGTAAGCTATATGTGTGGAATATTATAATGAAGAATATTTTGGAAAGCAATGCTTAATAGAAACCGTTGAAATTGTTTGTCCGGAGAAGACAGTTTTATTCAAAGCTGGAACTCTGTTGTTGAAAGTATTGATATTTCGTCAATACTTTAAGCAACAGAGTTCCAGCTTTCAGGTGATTTAAAACTATAGTTGGAAGCTGCATCATGGAGATTTGATTGGTTTGGTTTGGTTTGTTGGGTTTTATGGCATATCAACCTTTGTAGGTTATTTAACGCCGAATCCATTTTTATGTAAATAATCTGTTCTATTTAAAATAATTTAGTTAAGCAAAAGTACACAGTTTAATTGTCAAAAACATTTCTATTTCAAACCATTCAAGCAGTTATATGTAACAATTCAGTTAAGTATAAATACAGTTTTAATGTCGAAAAACAGTTCTATTTTAGATAATTCAGTTAAGCAATAGCACGCAGTTTAAATGTAAGTACGGTTTAATTGGCAAAAAAGATTTCTATTTCAAGCTATTCAGCTTACTCAAAAAATTTAGTTTAGCATAAGTATGCTGTTCTATTTAACCCATAGATAGGACCATTATCAGGTGCTACCACTCCGGGCCAGAGTGGACCTGGGAGCAATGGCAATGAAGGGGTACTCCGTATTCTCCAAAGCTCCAGAATTGTAGGAACCTCACCATCAGATTGTTTAGTGTCCTATCAGGACACTCGTTGGGGGTCTTACTCCTCTACAGAGAAACAATCGGTGTATTCTACAGCCCCAGCCGACTGG
Source organism: Sepioteuthis lessoniana (assembly GCA_963585895.1). Lineage (NCBI taxonomy): Eukaryota > Metazoa > Mollusca > Cephalopoda > Myopsida > Loliginidae > Sepioteuthis > Sepioteuthis lessoniana. The sequence continues at coordinate 42,370,143 of OY757928.1, read as the reverse complement.
GCAATGGAGATTTGAAGATTTTTCTATTGCTATGAGACCGTTGCCATCAATGGAATAGCACTACTTGCAGTCTCTGTCAGGGTCAGTGATAATGAATTTAATGAAGAACTGACTGAACCAGTTCCTATCCATGACTCTAAGATAAGAAATGATATCTTTGAAAAAGTTGAGCGGGTTCAGCATGTCCATGATTTTGATTTGAGTAAATGTTTATGCTTATCTACTGACTTGCTGTTAATCTGGATGGCTAACATAATGGTGTTGCTGCCTTGTCGCGAGCAAAAATAAAAAATCGCATCCTGATTCATCATCTGCACATTTTCACTGAATGCTTCATCAGCAAAATTTGCGTTCAAAGATTTTAAATTTGGATCATGTGCTTAGTTTGATCACAAAGACAGGGGACTATATCAAATTTCATTCTCTTAAACACCGTCAGTTCAGCTAGTTGTTGGAAGATATGGATAATTAATTCTCGATTTTCCACTCTATATAGAAGTCTGTTGGTTATCATGTTACAAAGAGCTGAAAAGATTCAATTTGTTGTGACAAGAAATAATAATGTTTTTGGAGATGTAAGATCAAAACACCAGATAAAATTTGGCTCCAAGATCTGTTGATATTTTTACACAATTAACCGGTATTAATTTCAAATTACAAGTGAAAAACAAGCTAATCTCTCAGTTGTATGAGGAAATCAAGTGATTTATAAGAAAACTAAGCTTTTGGATCTCAAAGTTATCAAATGTAAATTTAGTTCATTTTCCTACGTCCAAAGAGCTGAATAACACTGCCAATATTGAGTTTGTACTTAGTTTTGCTAAATATGACAGCCAGCGGGATTTGGTATCACAGGAATTTCGGAAAAGGTTTCGTGATTTCTTAGTTTTCGACCTTAGTTTGTATTATTTTCAGCACTAGTCACCTTTGATGTTGCCAAGGCAAAAGAAATCCTGCAGATGGAACTATTAGAAACACAGCCTATTTCTCCACTCAGAGCAAAATATCTTGACGTGGGGATACTTAGATTCTTTTAATACTTTCAAGAAAAGTTAATAACTTCAGGAACTTTTCCACCAAAATTATAGCAAGGTTTGGGCTTTAGCTATATGTGTGTGTGAACAGTTATTTTCCAAGAAATTAATAAAAGCCTCTGAGAGAACGTGGCGGAATAATCAACACTTGACATCTCTGAACAAAGTCGAAACTGTACTGACATTTTAGCCAGACTTAATAAAAATTCTTTACAAAATGAGGTGTCAAGATTCAGGACAAAACACTAAAAATTATTGAATAATTAGCGAATGAATATTCAGGTTTTAATTGTTTTGATTTTAGTATAACGTATTTGTTTCTTTTTAAAGTTCAGTAAATGACTTCAATTATTTATATTATGCCTAATTAGTTGTGTGTAGCCCTCATGGCAACACATATCTGATCCATGTAGCCCTCAAGGGAACCTCAGATTGACATACCTGTCGTAGACTCTTAGGTAATTTAGCCCAGGATAAATAACCCCATATTAATCTACTGTTTATCCATAGCGAGATGGATTCATCCATTCTCCATGTGCATTAGAGCCAAGTAAATCTGTTATATAATTGCGGAAGGATTCTTTTTATATTATCAGTTTTCGTTTTGTATATCTTATCTTTCGGTTTAGTTAGGCTGAGAGCTGTTCGGCTTAGTGCATGGGTTAGTTAGGTGCACACATTGAGTGCAGGTGTTCACGCGCGCGCGGGGAGGATGTGACAATCACAGATGTCACAATAAAAACCCCAGATAGAAAATAGGACTAGGGATGTGAATGACGTCATGTCTGGAAGCGATGGGCTGAGGATTTTGTGGTTTGAAAAAAAAGCAGTTAGTTGAGATTCGACGCTAGAGGAAGGTAGTTGATTTTCGGATCTCGCCGAGGCCAGACCAGAAGTTTGCGGCAGAGTTCTGCACGTGGTGGGGTCAGATGGAAAAGTCAGGTAAAAGTTTCGTACCTGAACCAAAAAAAGAGAGTCGTCAAGTGTTTCGATTCCTATATGCGTAAGAACATATATGAACATTCTATGAACATTATGAACATTTTATGCATGGGAATATCTTGGTCGTATTTTTGGACCTATATATTACAAATCGCCAAGATTTGAACTTTGGTCGCCTTTTCAATTTCCCTCAGCGATAACGGTAGCGCTAAGAATACCTCTGCAGAGAGATAAGACCCCCTCCCCTTCTCGAAAAAATTAAGTATCCTATGTAAGATAAATTGCATTTAGTGGATAGGACCCCAGTTCTGAAACTCTGGGGAGTTTGGGTTTACCCTCTATTGTCAATAATTACAGGTCCACAGACCCGGAATGGTAGTAACTTTTAGGGCCCTATAAGTGGGTCAAATAAATCTACTTCAAATTTCTTTGTACTTTATTTTTGGTTTAAGTAAAGAAGGATAACACTTCTTCATAATAATACATGTCTTTTAATTATTTTTCGTAAGGGGTTGAACCTTCAGTGGTGTGTGTGAGACGGACGGACGGAGGGAGACAAGAAAGATTACAATATTGACCATAGCACGCTGTGTTATCTTCAAGACCCAACTTGTAGATTATTTTATCATATTTACCAACCCTAAGGTCAATTTTTAAGCAGAGTTTAACAGGTTTCAATTCAGAGTTTTCCTTCTCCTAGACTAGTTTAGCATTAGTACGCAGTTTAAATGTCAAAAACGTTCAATTTCAAACAATTTAGTTTAGTATAAGTATGAATTTTTGTTTACACCGTTAAATGTAAAGATAGTTAATTTCAAACAATTCAGTTTAGTGTAATTACACAGTTTAGTTCTATTTGATCCATAGATAGGACCCTATCTGGTGCTGCTACTCAGAGCCAGAGTGGACCTGGGAGCAATGGTAATAGAGGAGTACTCAGCATTCCCGAAAGCTCTTGTATTACTGGAACCTCAGCATCAGATTGTTTAGTATCTTATCCAGGACATTCGCGTTGGGGGTTTTACCCCACTGTAGAGAAGCAGTCGGTGTATTCTGCAGCCCCAGCCGATTTAGAGAAATCGAAAAATCGCAAAGATATAGTCAAAAGAATTTTACGTTAAGATTGCGTATCAGCGTGCTTAAGCCTTTGTTTTTTTTGGGGGTCGGCTATATTTATGTATTGTTGTGTGTGGTTGCATATTTGTTTGTTGGTGTGTGTGTGTGGTATTGTCGCTCTTTCTTGAAGAAAACGGGCATCATCACTTTCAGCTGCTGTATCTTGTGATGAACTGGAATTGAATCCTATGCTGTTAGATGCAGAGTAAGGACGTGCAGATTCCATCTAAAAACACCTGTAGAGCAGTTACACAGTGAACAAAATCTTCTGCGTCGAAGCCTGAAATATATCAATACAGCGCTGATGTGATAATAAGTAAAGAATCTACAGAAACCATGAGTAAAGAAACAGAAACTACACTTTCCACTACGGGAAGCAACGGTGTCAAATATAGGGGATGAAAACCTGTTCTGTTTTGGGCCAGTATTAACAGTTAATAATAATTTCCTCCTTTCCAGACAAATATGTTTGACCTAAAACTCTCTGCTATGGGCCGGATGTGAAAGCATATCAGTTCATTAGCTGGGTTTAACTGGTTAGCGTTTAAAATTTTCCTTCACCAAGACGAGTTGCCATACCATAATTAAAACAGTAAGTCAGACCAACTATCTACCAATAGGTAGCGGGAGGATAGTTGGATGCATATATCTTTCCCAAGTATATTAGCGCTATGTGAGATGCAAACAGCTTTGACCAGGTTTTGAATTCGGATTGCTGCGACCATTTGTTACAGCGATACGCGTTACACTACGAGCGCTTTCAGTCCTGATAAATAACTTGAAAACTTACAAATCCGTTCCCAAAATCGGCTTCCCATGATAATGAATTTTTTAAATAAATTGCTGAGAAGACTTGATGTCTCTGTTCCTTTGCTCTGTTCCTTTTACTTTTTGAGTATTAGGCGATCATTGGTATAGTGTAATTTTGTTCAGTAGTAGGTGTCACTATATATATAGCAGATAAAATTGTAAATAAATGAATAACAAACCGATCTACATATTCATCATTTTTATTTCTTTAAATTAAATTAAATGTTTGCTAAAAATAAAAGTTAAAAATCTTTTCTAATAAGAAAAATAATGTCAGAGCGAAGACATTTTTGATTACTATAGTTAAGATTCATGCAATGAAGTATAGCAGTAGTTGTTAGCTTAAAATAAAGGGATATATTTTGTGCGTCTGAAAATTATTTTGTGTACGTTTGTCATTATTTGAGAGAGAAAATATATTTAAGCCTTAACAAATATGTGACAGTAGCGGATATCTTCATGAGCAAACTTGCGCTGTTATATCATTATTAACAATATCGATGTAAACGAACTTTCGTTCAGTTTAAGAAAAACTAAATAAACTTGAAATTAAATGCATTCTTGAAAGAAAAGAATTTAGTTCTTTGCTTAAAAGAACTGAATCAAAAGGTTGAATAAACAAGATATAAATCTACTTACTAAAGAAATTTTTACTTCGATTATTTATTCAGTTTGGTAGGCTCAAGAAAAGTTGATGATTTATCTACGAAGATAATTGGCTAGAAATAAAGTATTTTTAATATTATTGGAGGGAAAAATTTTCTTAAGTAATTTTGGTTTTGATCCTAGAAAATTTTCGCGGCAAGTCAGAAATTGTCGTCTGCGAAGTATGTCGAAATTTCAAAATAAGCGCGAATGCAAAAATGAAGAAACCCAAATTACTGCTTCTGGTGCATATTTTTTGCACAGAACTCAACCCTTTTTTAAAAATGGAAATCAGGATATATATATATATATATATATATATATATATATATATATATATATATATATATATATATATGTATAATACCTAAAAGAGTCAGAAACTACCGAACCAGGTTTCACCTGACTGATCTTCAAGATAATTCAGCATTTATACAAAATGACACACACACACACACACACACACACACACACACACACATACACACACACACACACACACACAAACACACACACACACACACACATATATATATATATATATATATATAAGGTGTAAATAAAGCGTATATTAGAAAATAAAAGCTGATGTCACATAAAGAGTGCACAATTTTTGAAGATGCTAAAATAGAAATCCATTTGTAAATTTCTTGAACGACGCATTGTCGAGCCCAAGTACGAATTCACATGGCGTTCGGCTCGGATTTGGCCTTGAGGCTAGAACGTGTTCGTCTATTAAACGCTCAAGCAAAAGGCCAAAGAAGGCTGCGAGGCAGATTTCTTCCATAATGGAAAAATCCACAGGACACTGTTCGGTCGCTTTCTCTCAATTCAATTCATCAGTTGTCTGCCTTTCACAGTTTCACACATTTGAAAGTAAGATTGCCCACACAATTTTATATTATAGCCGAATAAAAATATTTGCTATTGTATTCGTTCTAACTTATGTTCTTGTCTAAAACGATTTCAGTATTTATCACAGTTTAATACTATCTACTGGCTTAAAGGTTATCGAATGTGTCCATTGGGCTCAAAATCCAATCACTTCCTAATTAGAGACTTTATGGTACACAATGCAGCAAAAATACCTCCCACATCTTAAACTTTCATCTTTGTGGCGTAGGTGAGCTTCGGCAAGTACTAATGGTAGCTCCATTTAGTAAATGCCATGGCTTCTCCGTTCAAATACGATAATTTAGGACCATTAGCGAGACCTATGTATATCATGCATTCACTGTTGAAGCGTTTTTAAGACTTTTTAATCTGTAAGAGAGCTTTTTGTGTTTATTTCCTTTTATATCAGAATAATGTTGTTCCAGATAGAAAATAGTTACTGCTATAGTTATAATTTTCATAACCACTTCTTCATCGATTAAAAGAAAGTCAACTGGGTGAAGTAAAAGACGCTAGGCACCAAAAATGGTAGAAATACCACTAGACCTGATTCTTGGTCGTTTTGTTGATCTTTAAAAATAACCTGTCCAAGTGATGAATGCAACTAACCATATTTAGATATTAGCATGATTGAGCTATTTTTACCACTTGCCTTAGTTCACTTACAACATACAGGTGACAGTTTAAAATGTGGTTTGTATAACAAGTGTTTACTTGTGGAAACCTTGCAAGTAAATTTAAATTTCTATCGGATTATTCTTTCTGAGAATAAACTGAAATATCTTAATTACTTTTGGAAAATTATGATTCCATTATTTTAATTCTTTCCAATTCAGCGAAAAAAAAATATTGTATTTTTTTTTCTGTTAATTCATGCGATTTTTCTCTCCCATCCCCATCTTTGCTTTCTCTGTCTTAAACACTTTCTCAGTTAAGTTTTAACTCCAAATGTCTAAACTTAACTGTGCTATTTTCTCTCTCTTTTTTGATTTCTTTTAAAAATTTACAAGTTGTTTGAATTTCACTATTAGTTATTGATATATTACTTCACGGCTATACAACTCTTTTTTCAATCTTTCTATTTGTTTTGGCTCTTTAAACTAGTTACTCACTCATTAAATTACTCTTTCTTTAGCTCACTCACTGACCCACTCATTAAATTTCTCTGTAGCTCACTCACTCACTCACTCACTCAATCACTCTTTCTTTTGCTCACTCATTGAAGAAATCATGTCACAAAAAGCTGCTAGTTTAAAAATTGAGCGAGTGTAAGTATGTTTATGAATAACAAAAAGAAAGTTTGCGTGGGTGAGTGAGTGATCTGAAAAAAGACTTAATTAGTGAGTGAGCGAAAGAAAGAGTAATTTAATGAATGAATGAGCAAAAGAAAGAATGATTTAATTAGAAGTAAGGAAAGTCATATCAGTACAATCAGCTTAATTGTAAAATAAACAATAAAGATTTATTATTGCTTGTAGAAATAGTTAATTGATGTTAAAATCAGATACATTCTGAAGGAATTGAATTTTTGAAAGTAACTGAAATTCACTCAAAAGAAATAATAGCAAAATGAGAGCAGTGATAGAGAAACTTCAATTGTACAAAAGAATTAGTCTACTTTATGGCTTTCTTAATAAAATTTAAAGCGGCTCCAACTTAGGTATAGAGTACATTAGCTATGATTCTAATTGGTTAAAAGAGTATTTTTTACTAATCTGGAGGAAAAAATTTCTGAAATTATTTGGGGTTTTGATCATAGAAAATTTTTGCAGGAGATCAAATAATCTCATTTGAAATGTCAAAAAAATGGCGCGTTTTGAATGAAGCAATAATTCATGAAGAAATGTAAAAATACAGATTCAAATTTTAAAGTTTCTAGAAGCTTCTTTTTTGCACAAAATTGACACTTTTGCTTAGTATGGAAATCAATTGATTTTCCATAAATATCCCCCCACCACTGGAGTGATAGAGTTATATATTTAGACAAACCAAAATGTTTCCCATGTTTATTAATATTACTAAACTATAAAGATAACTTAAAATGTACATCGCACTTGAGGTCAGTAGGACAGAGAAATTGCCTATTTGTCTATTTTTATAATTTTAAAAATTTCTATTTCTTTTCATTTCCCTGATGAAAATGCCATTACAAAATATATCCAGGTTCATATTTTTCAATTAGATTAGATAGCTTTTATATAGTCTGGTTTGAGTCTGTCAATAGATGATATCTCTATGGTTACTTTTGTCGATTTTGAAGAGCTTTTTATGGTCAGTCAAATTCAAGTTGAAATAACCAGCAGTGAATTGCAGAAAGTCCGACAAAAAATATGCTGCTTTTAACACAACTATTTTTCGTAGCTTTTCAAAGTATTCACTAATTCCAGAAACGCTGAGGAGAAAAATTAGACTTTGGTTACTGATACACTGAGTTGAGCTGAAATTCTGGAGAGATTCGAGTATATTACTTCCAGAACTTTTGTAGACGAAGACTAAGATTCAGAGTCTGTTTTTCAGGATGAAATCGAGCTTTCAAATGCCATGTAGTTCTTGTAAATTTTCTTTATTTAAAGAAATACATCGACGTTTTCAATTATTGGTGAATCTATTTTTTCTTCAAAGAGCTGGTGAGTCAACGCATTCTGGCTTTGTTAGATGTTTTGAACAATTACTAATTAACGTCTAAATATATTTTACCGAACTTTGGTTGGGTTTGGTTCAGGTTTATGTCATATCAACCATTGTTGGATATTTAATGTCAAGTCCTCTTTATATATATATATATATATATATATATATATATGTGTGTGTGTGTGTGTGTGTGTATATATATATATATATATATATATATATATATATATATATATATATATATATATGATTTCTAAACACATTTTGTAGATAACATTTTTAAACAAAACTGAGCTCATTTTTTGCACACCATTAAATAGTTTCAAGAATTTCTGTTTACAACTAATAATTTGTTTGAATACAGTTGAATGGTTTCAAGTATTGTGATATAACTGTCACAGTTTAGCATCAGTTATTTGTTTGCACATAGTTTGTTGATAATCTGATTTTAAATGAGTTAAAACTAATTTGTTTGCAAACTAGAATGGCTATTTTTCAACCCAATTAAATGTTTTTATTTGCCACCGCTATCTAACACAAATAATTCCGTTTAATATCAATCATTTGATTGCATACAGTTAAATAGTTCTAAGTATTGTTATGTATCATTAACAATTCAATTAAGCATCAGTCATTTATTAACTCTATTTCTCATAATTTTATTTGACGTAAGTCAGTTTCTGGCATACAGTTTAAATGTCAAACAGTTCTATTTGACCCATAGATATGGCCCTATTAGATGCTACCGCTCTGGGCCAGAGTAAACCTGGGAGCAATGGCAATGAAAGGGTACTCCACATTATACAACACTCAAGAACTGAAGCCACACCATCAGGTGGTTTTATGTCTTATCCAGGACTCTCGTTGGGGGCTGGTCTTATCCCTCTACAGTTATTCTACTGCCCTAGCCGACTGAGCTGGCCGAATTTTGAAGGCAACTGTAAACAACTGTCCAGTTATAGTAGTTTTGTTGATGTTTCCTTATTTCTCAGAAAATCTCTTATATGTTCATATTGGAAGTGAAGTCACTGTTGAAATTCATCCTTTTGAAGTATTTTAATGTCTCATTAGTGTAAAATTTATTTTAAGAAGCAGAGATTAGAATGAAAAAAACTGTCTCTTTGGCCATGAATAAGTAATAATAGTAATTATATTCTCTTTGCTGGTATAATTTATTAAACTGTTTCAAGGTATTTCAATTATGTTAAGGAAACCCTGGTTCTTTGTTCCTGGTGTTTTTCTATTTGCCATTAAAATGGCTTCTTTGCGATTAGTTGCTGGTTAGTTTGTTTCTATGGTATGTCAAACTGTGTTGCTATATATATATATATATATATATATATATATATATATATATGATTTGTTAACGTGTAGATTGCAGGTAACATTTTAAACAAGCCAGAGACCATTGTTTGCTCACAGTTAAATGGTTTCAAAGAATTGCTATCTACTATAAACAGTTCAGTTTAACACAAGTAATTTGTTTGCTCTCCGTAAAATGATTAAACAGTTCTATTTGATTCATAGATAAGACCCTAAGAGGTACGGTCAATTTGAGTCAGAGTGGACCTGGGAGAAATGGCAATGAAAGACTACTCCACATTTCCCAAAGCTTCAGCAATGAATCCTTACTGTCAGATTGATTAGTGTTATTTCAGGACACTCGTTAGCAGTCTTGCCGATCTGCAGAGGTACAGTCAGTGTATTCTACTGCTCTAGTCGACTGGGCTGCCTCTTTATGAGAGTCAACATATATATATATATATATATATATATATATATATATATATATATATATATATATGGGGGGGATGTATACGTGTAAATTTATCATACATTTCTGGTACGGGCAATATGTGACACACTGTGGAATAATGATGTTTTGATTTCAGAAATATGTATTTCCTAAACTGGTTGCCTAACCAAGGCCATAGATCCCCGTATGCTTAATTGTTTCCCATACCTGTAGTTTGTGGGATAAGAGGAATTCATATTTTTTCAAAGTATTAGCAGAAAGAAAACGCAATAAGCTTCATTCAGGATTTCATCATGGATTGTCGAGTCCAGTATATATATATATATATATATATATATATATATATATATATATATATATATATAGGATTATAAAAGTAAAAGTTGACGACTTTAGTCGAGGGTAACCCAAAGGCCCCCTTTCCCTGGATTGCTCCATTTTACCCTTGATTTTCATCTTATAATGCTGAGCAAGACACCACCGAGTACCATCTTTGGCATGACTCAACCTGGGATTGTACCCCAGTCTCCCGGGTAATTGGCGAACACTGCGTGTGTGCGTGTGCCTGCGTGTGTGTATGTGAGTTAACAATCATAAGTGTAAGGCAGATTAATAACACTCAATTCCAAGTTTCCTGTCTACGATCGACAAGTTATAAAGAACATTACATATGTATATATGTGTATCTATTCTTGTGTGTATGGGTTTGTGTGAATGTATGTGTGTGTGCGTGAATGTATTTATGTGTGTGTGCATGTTTATGTGTGTAGTATCGAGGCTTGCTGCTGGTATCACGTTTAGCATTTCTATCTTTTGATATTTGGCAAAGGACCCCCATATCATCGGGTTCAGAGTAAGAAAGTGTAAGTTACATTAAAAAAAAACAACTGCAGTGAATTGTGTAGGTGAACAAAATATCCCGCCTGAGAGACTAAGAGGTATAAATCCAGCACCTTGGAAAGGGTACATATATATATATATATATATATATATATATATATATATATATATATATATATCTGAACACTATAAGTTCGTTACTTTAGCTTTTATGAGGTTTGCACAATCTTTAGAAGGAAATGTGTGAGTATTAGCTATTCAACATCTATATAGCATGAAATATAGTCATATAATAAGACGTTAATGGACATGGCATTCACACGAAAAAGCGTGTAGTATACTCACGTGATAAGATGTTCCCATGAATACACACACATATATATATATATATATGTGTGTGTGTGTGTGTGTGTGTGTGTGAGCGCGTGCGCGTGTGTGTGTGTGTGTATTTGATTTCAAACTGTCTAAACAAAGGAGAATAAACTATGACTTTTGTCATATATATATATATATATATATATATATGTGTGTGTGTGTGCGTGTTTGACTTCAGACAGTCTAAATAAAGGAGAATAAACTATGACTTTTGTCAGGGTTAGGTGGTTGATGCCACAGGAAAAATATGTTAACATGTCTACGCAGTTATCAATTCACTTCTTTTGTTCAGCAATTTTTTTCAAGATGTCCATAGATGCATAATTGTTAAAATCGAAACTGTTATATTTCCAAATTCTTCAATGTAGCCTCTACAAATGGTTGTAGGTTTTCTAATGTTATTTTTTGATGGCATTTGAAAGTATATTTCAATGAAAATAACAAATAAATACATAGATAGATAAATGAATAACAATAAACAGGTTATTATCATTATTTTCAAAAATGCGAAACCTAATCGCAGTTTGATGCCAATAGGAGCCAATCCCAACTTAATGGCTTGAAGAGGTGTGTTTCGATGACCTTCTGTTTATTGGCTAAAACAGAACTTAATTTTCAGTCTTGTCGAATGATACCCCGTTGTTCGTTCTCGTTAGGGAGTATCTGTTCTTTTTAGTAAACAAATTAGTTAATTCAATTTTGAAAGAAAATATAATCTCGAAACAAAAACGATCATTATCACTTTATGTGATTTGTTCCTATGGTTCAAATCCTTTTTGTTGTTTTATGTCAGCCAAATGCCACGGTTCTTAATCATCATTAGCTGGAACGAAATGGAAGGTGTTAAATTTTCGCGGTATTTTTTTCATTTGGACGAAACTGATAATTTGGTTGTCAAGGAAACAATACACTATGTTCAATAGTGCTGGTGGTGTAAGATCTGATTATCTGTATAAAACATTGGTTTCTTTCAGTTTTTTGTTTAATGGCATATTATCCTTCGTGGATTATACAATGGTATGTAATGTAGAAGGACAGTAGTGGTACTAAACAACCCATAGCTAATTATTACATGCCATTGAATAATCAACGAAGGCTGATGTGCCATTAAACAAAGAAATTAAAAGAAACCAATGTTTTATTTACATTACATGCCCTCGAGCAGTTCTTGTATCCATTAGAATAAAAGGGTTCTTACCTTTTACCAGGGTATTAGTTCGAAAGTTAATGTAATAGGACGACTGGAGTTCAAACTCACTTAATACAATGCCACAGTCCAGCACGTTAGCCACTTAAAATAACACACACACACACACACACATATATATATATATATAGAGAGAGAGATAGAGAGAGAGAGAGAGAATTGAATGATCATAAAATACTGACGAATTTTAATTAGTCACAAGTTTCTTTTTTTTTTAAATTTAATTCTTTATATTATTTTCCAGATATCATAAATAATATATGACAATGGAAAAATCAAGTTACAGACTGTAGGAATCGACTATGATGATATAATTTTTCTATGCAAGTGACAGATTTACAATTTCAGCAGAAAGAAAATATTGTATCAGCCGTTTTAATGTGAAAAAAAGTTCGACGTGCAAATATGATGAAGAGCTTAGTATACAGATTTAAAACTTGAGGCACAGTAACAGACCACTTATAAAGCGATCGTTGCCAAAATGTTTGCCCAGAGGCTGTTTGTTTTTTGAGTCAGTATTTTATGGCCACCTTGTATATAAGCAGTTCAAGTTAGACAAATAAGACATACGGGGTACTGCTGTAATATAATAGCCTATGGATTGCGGTTCATGCCTTTGGGTTTAGTTAGGCTGAGAACCTTTCGGCTCAGCAAATGGGTTAGTTAGGTGCAACCTTGATGCAGGTGGTAACGCGTACGGGCGCACAGATCGGACATGTCACTCAGAGATGTCACAATAGCCTGAGATGATGAAACGGGTGACAAATTGCAGGTGACGTCACGCACCGGAAGCGTGCGGAGGATTTTGGGTATTTCGAAGAAAGTTAGAGAATTGAAGCTAGATGCCGAACGAAGAGGTTCGACATTTGGGGCTCGCTGAGGCGAGACGAATTTGCCGCACAAGATAGGGGCCAGTTGAAGAAGCCAGCATAAAAAGATTGTGTCTTTCTCCTTATGTCGAAACCTTTAACTCAAAAGTAATAAAAAGGTTTCGTACCTGAACAAAGAAGTCGTTACGTTTTTTCGAATTCCGAGATTCCTGTGTTCTACGTTATGTATATATGTTACCAACATTCCATGTCTGTTTCGCACATGGCAATATTCATGTATATGGCTATGTAACACTGCTGGAGAAGCAAGGACGAACTCTAAAGTGACTTTCTCTTATGAACTCTTGCGCATAGCACGTGCCAGTGTTGGCCGACGTGCAAAGGCTTACTTATATCAAGTCTGTGCAGACACAAGATGTAATCTAGAAGGCCTACCAGGAGCAATGGATAAAATGGATGGTTGAAGGCAGAGATAGATTGATAGATAGATAGAGAGAGAGAGACGGAGAGATAGAGAGAAAGAGAAAAAAAAATTTTAGAACTCCATACTGACAGTACTACTTGATGATTATATATATATATATATATATATATGCGCACGATCATCGACGTAAGGAAATAGCCATAACGAATCAGTTTCAGATCTTGAACACGGTTGCTTGCATTTCAATTCATATTAATGCCTTTGGAAAAGATGTGTATCGATCTATTCTACCCATCTCAAGCTATGGGAAATATAATAGGTTAGACTGGGCTCTCTAGCTTGGCAGCACAATTGATCAAGTAGAAGAAAACACTAAATTTAAAACCTTAGGGGTTTGTTCAGTAGAAACTGTTGCACACTGGTCAACCATTTTGTTATCAGCTTACAAAAAAAAAAGAAAAGAAAAAAAAACAACCTTTCTCTTTTTATCATTATTTATTCATTTATTTATTTATTTTTATTGCTCTTTTTCATTTCTCTCTTTCTTTCATTCTTTCTCTTTATTTTTGTTTTCTTTCATCTTTACTGTTTTCTTTCATTCTCTTCTTTCTTTCATTCTTTTTCTTTCTTTCGTCCAATCTCTTCTTTCTTTCTTTCTTTCTTTCTTTCTTTTATCTTTCTTTCTTTCTTTCTTCCTTTTCCTTTGTCTTTCTTCCTTTCGTTTTTTCTTTCTTCCTTTTCGTCTTCATCCCTTATCCTTTATCTTTCAATTTCTTTTTCTTTTCTTTCTTTCCTGATCCTGTTCTTTCTTTTAATAATTTTTAGTTTCCTCCTATATTTTAGGCTTTTTAAAATTTCTGGTTCGTTCTTTCTTTTTCTTTTTTCTCTCCCTTATTCGTCCTTCCTTTTCTTTCCTTTCCTTCTTCGGGCCTAAAGGCACATTTGTGATGAAAAAAAATTTTTCAAATTAGGTCGAATGTACAGCTTTTAAATTTACGTTTGTAGAAATGTTTATGCTGTTAGCGATTTTTGCACTGACAATTCGGTAAATTTAAATACATTCAAATAAATACAAAGTCAGCAAGAAATACTTTAAAATCGTTTATAAATAATTGCATTATAAAACACAATAGTCAGTGCATGAAGAATTTTAAAGGAGGGCTATATAAAGGCATTTAAAATCAATCCATCTCTCCAGTGCCAGGGTTAGCAGTACTTTAACGGTAATGGAGGAGCCTTGTTCAAACTTCGGCTGGGAAAGTTTTTCGTTCCTTTTGGCACTAATGTCCATCCTAAGAAGGCATGACTCAACTCCTTCCTGTTTGTGGTTAAATAGAAAAGCAGTTAGATAACTTTGTAATATAAAGGCCGCGGGATTTGGGGGGTAGTTAGGCTGAGAACCTTTCGGCTCAGTGCATGGGTTACTTAGGTGCAACATTAACGCAGGTGTTCACGCGCGATCGCGGGCGGAGCGCACGTGTCACTCAGAGATGTCACAATTGCTCGAGATGGGAAACGGGGTTACAGAGTGCGGGTGACGTCACGCACCCGAAGCGCGCAGAGGATTTTGGGATTTTGAAAAAGTCAGTTAGTAGAGCTGAGACCTGCCTTGGAAGAAGACCCTATTTACCAACCCCTCCGCTCGGGCAGGATATGACACAAGGTCAAATTTTAAGCGGAGTTTAACAGGTTTTAATTCAGAGTTTTCCTTCTCCTAGACTAGTTGCCTAAACAAGGCTGAAGAACCTAGTCTGCCCTACTATTTACCCATAGCTGGAGGGAGATAAGGGGGTTCATACCTTTCCCAAGGGTATTTGCCCGAAAGTGAACGTAATAACGCGACTGGAGTACGAACTCGCGTACTACGATTCCACAGTCCATCACTTTAACCAGTACACCACGAGGACACCCCCTGAGTACACCACGAGGACACCCCCTAAAGAAGACGGAAGAAGACGGTTGGCTTTCGCTTGTGGCGGGTGCCACTCGTGTTGGGGTGGGGGGCAGATGAAAAAACCGGAATAGAAAGATTGTGCCTCTCTCTCCTTATGTCAAAAAACCTTTAAACTCTAAGGTAATAAAAAGTTTTGTACCTGAACTGAGAAGTCGTAAGTGTTTTTCGTGTTTTGAGATTCTTATGTTCTATGTTATATATATGTATATATGTTATGAACATCCCACGTACATTTCGCATATTCGTGTACATGGCTATGGTACAACTTTTGCCTAGTGAGAATGCAGTTCATCTTAGGCGTTGAATAACTGGCTGGTCCAACGTTTGCTGCAGTCAACAGGTATCGTGTAACTCAGGTAAATCTGTCGCATGTTACTTATAGAGAAGATGTGATTTAGAATAGTTTATCGACATGACATTTCCAAGGACATAAAATGTTATTGATCATATATATATATATATATATATTTTAAAAGAAAAAAACCCCAAAGACCGGTTATTTTAGGATTACAAATGTATTTCCATCTTGTTTTTCAGTTTCTGATGTGAACAAAAAACACGAAGAAAATTCAGCTCCTGAATGATTTTCTTGTCCTGAAGGAAGTACTCCCAACTCTGGTTTAACTGGACCGAATAATATATATATATATATATATATATATATATATGTGTGTGTGTGTGTGTGTGTGTATATCAGTAAAATTAAAGTTGCCGACTGTAGCTACATTACATTAGCTGCTGGACCGAAGTGTAGGGGAGGACCCTACTTGTTTCCCTGGATTGCTCTACTTTACTATTGATAAGTACTTTACAATACTGAGTGTTAAGCAAGGAGGTATCTATTAACATTTTTGGTATGACTAGACCTTGGATTGAACCCCAGTCTACATGGCCATTGGTGAACACTCTACCCACACATAGATCGTTAATATTATTCTAAAGCGTATATATCAGTATATTTTATCACCTGTAAATAATTACGTTTTTTTCAATCAAACTTTAAATTTTATATAACCCAAACATAAATGTATTTTAATATTTCTTGAGTATAAAATTATACAACCCAAATGGATATTAAGCATTATTTCATATATTCCATATTGAATATATTTTATATTTTGTATATCTAAAATATTTGATATTTGATATTATTAAGTTCTATTTAATAAAAAGAAAACCCTCAGCCACATTGAAGCTTTAGCCAATAAAATAATGCGTGAATATGTATTAGAATTGTACTTTTGAACTCCTACCTATCATATTTTTGATTACAGTGCATGTATATATATATATATATATATATATATATATATATATATATATATATTTATATTTCTTTTGGGGGAGGGAGGAGGACGTTATTTCTACGTATTCTATGTAGATTAACCTCAAAATTAAATACAACCAGGAAATAAACAAGCCGCGTTTTCTAACCCTGCTACTTCAGCTTGTGTTTATTTTCTGGCTAAATTTGTCAGGGCAATATAAAGGGATGTTTGGGGAAAGGAAATTGAAGAATCTCTCCCTCTTTCACTCTTTTTTTTTTTTTTTGGCCATGAATGAAGGGAAGAGTCAGCCAGTGCCTACAATGGAATAAAAAAGAAACAGGAAATTAAAGGCGATGGTTTATACTAATCTTTTTTCTTTTTCATTTTTCATTCTGAATGCAAAATCGTTGCTTTTAGTAATGCAGTTTATTTGCGGGTGTGCTTAATGCTTACAGGAATTCATTTCGTGCATCTCGCTTTCAAACGAATGTTTTTTCATGAAGTTTCGCCTCGATTATAGAGGACTTGGATTTCATCTAGTTATGCCGGACAATATTCAACTGATAAGAAGCCAAATTGATGGTCTTGAGAATACGCTGATTGTGTCGGCTGTCGATGTGTAAGATATACCTCACAAAAAAAGAGTGTCTTGGATTTGATTCAAAACTGTATCTGGTGGTTAGGCTTCAAGTCTAGAGAAGTACACCTTCATTGCCATTACTCCTAGTTTCACTATGTTCCGGTGTGGTAGTATCTGTTATAGTTCAATCTATGGGTAAAATAGATGTTTGAAAATTATTTGTATTATATTGGGATATATATCATATAACTGATAGGATAAGGGAATCATCGTGGCGCAACCTGCCAGACTGCGACATCGTAGAAAGCATGATCAAACTCTTGTCGCGCTATTACGATTGATTTCAAACTAAGATTCTTGGCAAAGGTATAAACCTTCTTATCCTCCCAGCAACGGGTTAAATAGTACCACTGCTGTTCTTCTACAAAGATTGCTTTAGCATTCAATAGCCAACGGTGGTTGGTATGCCATTAGATAAAAAAGACCCCCACCCCCAATCTAAACCAAGCATTAACTAATGCTTTTGGGAAGAGTAAGTAAACAGTAAGGAAAGTTGGTGACCGTAGTTAGGGCGACTAGAAGGCTCCCGTTTCAATAGCTACTACACCGAAGTGTAGGGGTCACTACTCCTTTCCCTGGATTGTTCCACTTTGCCCTTGATACATAGCTTATAATGCTGAGTGTTAAGCAAGGAGGTATCAAGTACCATTTTTAATGTCTTTGGTATGACGCAACCTGGAATTGAACCCAAGTCTCCCGGTCCATTCCTGAAACCCCCCATATACCCCGAGTTATAGGTGAAATAGTATCACTGCTGTTTTTCTACAATGATGGCTTAGAAATTAAATAACTTACATATGCCATTTAAGAAAGAAACAGAAATTCAAAAGATTTGCGAAGAAAAGTGTTTTATAAAAAGTTTTTTTTTAAAGAGTTGAAATGCTATTTAAAAAAACTAGGAGAAATAAACTGGTAACTTTGTATAATATCTATTTGTAAAGTGAGACCTATATATGTATTATATAAGTAAATTGTAAAGAAAAAAGTATAAAATGTAGTCTATGCTATAGTAGCAGAATGGATTTAGAATATATATATATTTACCAACCCCTCCGCTTGGGCAGGATATGACACAAGGTCACTTTTTAAGCGGGGTTTAACAGGTTTCAATTCAGACTTTTCCTTCTCCTAGACTACTTTCCTCACTAAGGCTGAAGAACCTAGTCTGCCCTACTATTTACCCATAGCTGGAGGGAGAATAACTGGATTCATACCTTTCCCAAGGGTATTAGTCCTATGTGAAATGCAATTTGTATCGTCCAGGATTTGAACTCGTGTCGCCGTGTCCATATCCTGCGACGATAACCATTACACCACAGGCACCTCCATTTAGAATATAAAATATAAAATTATGGTCCAACATAACTTGCTCCAGTATTCAGAGCGTCATGCATTGCGTTGATCATCTGACGGGAAGAGGAGTATTAAAGCTTGTACGTATTTATTTAGGAAAATTGATCATAATACTTAATCGTACCAAGAAAAATGAAAAACACCCGTACAAATACAAATCTTGGTTGTTTGGTTCGGGTTTAATGGCTTAATTTTTCGTCAGTGAATATTTTTGTTTGTAAACAAATAGTCAAAGCACGAAGAAAGATTAATAGATAGAAAGTCCAAGTACCGTTTCGGCTACTGTGCTGGAACATCAGAATAACCGAGTTCGAATTTCAGTCATGCTATTGCATTCACTTTCGAACTAATACCCTTTCGAATGATATGAAGCCCCTAATCTTACCAGCAACGTATTAAATTGTACCACTACTGTTCTTTTACTAGGATAGCTTCGGCAATGAATAAACCACAAAGGTTGATATGCCATTAAACAAAGAGTCTGTGACTCAACCAAAGTTTAGTTGACAAGTTTTGCTTCACTTGTGTATGCTGTGTACATGGTCATGTTTCATAGATGTATCATATGTTTTCATAGATTATCTCCTAGAAGACACCAATTGCATCTCTGCAGAGGGGTAAAATCTCCCCAATGAGTGTCCTGAATATGACACTTAACAATCTCATGGTGTGGCTCCAGTCCTATAGCTTTCAGGGATGTGGAATGTCTTTTCATTGCCATTTCTCCCTGGTCCACTCTGACCCGAAGTGACCAATTAAATCTCTGTAAACCAATGACTAATGTTTAACTGGATTGTCAGAGATACATAGAAATACTTGGTACCATTTAACTGTGTGAAAACAATAGAAAAATTGTAAATAGAATTATTCGTGTTAAATAGAAATACATGAAACCGTTGGAGTGTGTGCAAATAAAAATGAGTTCAGGCTCCTTTAAAAATATTATCAACGAAATGTGTTTACAAATCATGTATATTTAATATATATGTATAAAAAGGATTTGGTAATTAATAACGTTCATGTTTGATATGCTGTAAAATCAAACCAAATAATATATCTTTAATATATAAGTATCACAGGAATTGGTATGAAATAACTGTTTCATATGCTATAAAACCAAACCATACCAAACCAAACATAACCAAACCAAACCAAGTTTGAGGTTTATAATTATGTTATCAGTTTCTATATCCATACTTTTTACACCATAGGATTTATTTAGGGTCTTGTTTGATCCTTGTGAGTTGCATTGTCTTTGCTTGTTTATATGGACTTGATTAATACTTTTTAGCAATGATTTTATTGTTGATGTTTGGGGGTCACAGGCCCGAGATGATGAGGAATTTTATACACACACACACACACACATACACACACACACACACACACACACACATATATATATATATATATATATATATATATATATATATATATATATTACTTCCTCTATTATTTCTAGAAACCTTTATCTGACATCGAACACCGTGTAATCACTAGGAAATGCACTCAGCGTGTAACTTGATTAACTTTGTATCAGATTTAGTCGGCAATCTTTTGTCTCATCTGTTATTCTATTAAGAATTATAATTATTGTTGGATTTGGAATCAATAAGTCGCAGCTTTCAACTAATTATACATTCAACTCGCTCCACGAATAAAATTAGCAAAATTTATCTCTTGACAAGATATAAATTTCTAGATTTAGCACAGTTTACTGGTCAACAGTATCAAATTACTAAGAGCGTGCATCCATAGATTTTTTTTCGACTGCCTCAGTTCAAGCGCTTGAAAGAAATTGGGATGATTGAAAAGAAATCTGGAGTTGGCTTTTATTTTTTTTCTTTTCAATTTCGTAGTGCAAATGGTAAATTGATTAAAGGTTTGGGCGATTTCAGATTTTTCGTACGCTTTTCACATTTGTATGGACCTCACTTGCACCAAAATTGAGACAGAAATCTGGATTATTTTTTTTCTAATTTTATAAATTGTGATAGTATTCTGTATTTTATTCTTTGTTTAATGACATATCAACCTTTGTAGGTTATTTAATGACGAAGCAATTCTCCTAGAAGAACAGTAGTGGTACTATTTAACCCATAGCTGGAAGGTTAAGAGGGTACATATCTTTCCCAAGGGTATTTGCCCGAAAGTGGACGTAATAGCACGACTGGATTACGAACTCGCGTTCTACGATTTCGCAGTTCATCGCTTTAACCATGACACCACGAGGACACCCCCCACTTAAGTGTGATAGTGTCTTGGCACAAAAAAAAAAAAAGAAAAAGAAAAAAGTTCAGCCATGTCTCTTCTTTATGGGTCAGGTTTATAACTTTTTGAATGACCCTCGTATTCACCCATTGAGGGTTATTTTATGCCTAGAGCTTAGGGAATTGCGTTGATTGTGCATTGATATTTACATTTTTTGTGTTGTTTCTTTAGATTTTTTTTCGCGCAGATATTTTATTGCAACTATGGTTATTAAATACAATCAATTTGTACAGAGTTGCATGGTTTTTGGTTGGTTGGTTGGTTGGTTGGTTGGTTGGTTAGGTGTTTTGTTTTACGGCGTATCAACCCTTTTCGGGTTAGTCAACTCCGAATTAAGTTATTTTGATAAAAGTTTCAAACAATTCAGTTTAGTAGAAGTAAAGATGTTATTGTATACAGACAGTTAAATGTCAAAGCAGTTGTATTTCAAACAATTCAGTTCAGTATAAGTACACCGGCTCATTGGCATCGTGGGTAGAGTGTTTGCCAATGGTTCGGGTGACCAAGGTTCAATCCTAGGTCGCGTCATACCAAAGACTTTAAAAATGGTGCTTGATACCTCCTTGCTTAACACTCAACAATATAAGGTACGTATCAAGTGTAAAGTGGAGCAATCCAGGGAAAGGAGCCGGGCCCTTCCTTACATCTCAGTGTAGTAGCTATCAAAAAGAAAGCCTTCTAGTCGCCCTCGACTAAGGTCACCAACTTTACTTACCTAGTACACAGTTTAGACTTCAAACACTGTTCTATTTTAAATGTAACGTAATCGAACGGCTCATAGGAAATTGAATGAATGGATGAATAAAAAATAAATAAAACAGACAATAGTCGTTGAATAATAAGGTAGAGACATTCATTGTAGTTAAAAATGATTAAGGAAAACTGGAGTTCCAAACTCTTGTGCACATGCACCAAGCAAGCACAAACGGATATGGTTCTGTTCCTGTGGCGACAGGCGGAAGTGAGGAGACGCTTTTGAGTCGACGGCAGGACGCGATAAGGTGAATGTGATGTGAGTTGAGAACGAGCCGCGAAGATGTAAGGAGAAGAACGTTTATGCGCTAAAAACTTTGGGGCACTCCAAGGGGGTGTTAGACCAAGAGTACATGCATGTTAGAACCAGGAAAAAATTCAAGGTCTTTTTCTCACTCGAGTATGTTGCTTATTTTCATCTAGTTGATGGTCGTCTCATGTTTCCAAACTTCCTTCCTTTCTCCCAACGACTGCTTGCCACCTAGTAAATAAACCTTTGGTGCATGTTTAACAGAGTTTTGTATTTGTCATCTTGTTACTCAGGTAACGGGGTACACAAACAATTCCGTTTATCATATGTAGAGTTTAAACACACAGTTAAACTTAAGTGAGTAAAGTTGGCGACCATAGTCGAGGGTGATCCGAAGGCTCCCTTTTCGATAGCTACAACACCAATGTTTAGGGGAGGTCGCTACTCCTTTCCCTGGATTGCTCCACTTTACCCTTGATACGTACCTTATAATGCTGAGTGTCAACAAAGGAAGCATCAAGTTCCATTTTTCAAGTCTTTGGTATGACTCGACCAATGATTGAACCCAGGTCTCCCAGGCCATTGGCAAACACTCTAACCATCATACCAACAACTCCGGGTCAGAGTGGACAAGGGAGAGATGGCAATGAAGGAGTACTCCGCATTTTCCAAAATTCCTGGATTACTGGAGCCTCATCCTCAGATTGTTTAGTATCAAATTTAGGACACTCTTTGGGGGAGTCTTGTCCCTCTGCAGGGATGCAGTCAGTGTATTCGACGGCCCCGGCCGACTGGGTCATGCATGTTTTCTTTTTAAGAATTTCTCTTTAATGCAGAGGATTTGCTCACAGATATATGCTTTCAAGCATCCTATCTAATGCTAATAATTATATGGTTTAAAGTAATCATTTCTGTTTAATCATGATAATTTGTTTGCATACGGTTATATGGTTTCAGGTATTCTTATTCAATGCTAATAATCATAATTAATATAAGATATGACCTATATGATTTTTTATTTTAAAAAAGGTATTTTTTCTTATTTTTAGTCTCAAAATTTTTTAAAAATCCAGCGCGCAGATACGTATTTTCCTACCCCTTCCACTAGGAGCTTGATTTGACACAATGTCAATTTCTAAGCGGAGTTAAATTCAGAGTTTCTCTTATTTTAAACTGCTTGCCTAAGTAAGGCTAAACAGCCCAGTTAGCTCTACTATGTACTCATAGCTGGGGAAGAGGAACAGAAGGATTTATGCCTTCCCAAAGGCATTTGCAAAAAGTGAAATGTACACTGCCTTGTTCAAGTTTTGAAATTGACCAAGATTTGACGTGAACTGCCTTTGATGATAAACATTACTCCAAGTGCACCTCTAAGTCACAAGTATCACTTAGTTAAAAAAAAATATGACCAAGGATTTAATATTGATTTTCTCGCAAAATTCTTTCAACTTATTTAAAAGTAACTAGAGATGCGGAGTCACCGTTGACTCTGCTACTATTAGTGATTATGAAATGCAATGGAAAATTTCTTTATTCAATTATTCACTAAGCTTATTTATGTTTGGTACGGGGCCAGACATATGAGCCATAAAAATGGATGCTAAGCATTGCCTGATTACTGTCATACTTCGTGAAGTCCCTAGAAATATGTAAATCTTATGTTTTACTGAAACGTAGTCACCGAGGACTGCTTAGTCAGTAATGAGTTATATATATATATATATATATATATATATAATGGATAAAATCGATTACCATAACGTGCGATGTACGGGCCGACATTTTGAGCTTGAAAAACATCTCTCCAAAACGAGAAGGATAAAATCCAAACCTCAAAGACGGAATCGTCAGCCAGTGGAACACTCTTCCCAATAATCGATGTAAACTACTGACCGTATCTCCAGCAGACTGCCACATATATTTCCAACCTAAACTCGTGTTTGCTGAACATATCGAATCAATTAGCAAAGAGATTTATTTAAAATAATGAATCTAATACAAGTTAAGTATTATATTAACCTTATATGATACATAATTTCCAGTATTTGATGGACTGACTTTAAACACTATGTCACAAATGCAATCAGCCAAAAATACACGAAAGTTAGCACTTGATCTCAAAATACCCACAATCTGCTGCTATTTGAAAAAAGGTACTTCAACTCTTTGTGGGAGTAATAAGGATGATCGCATATCTATCGCGACAGGTCGAGAAAGCACCTGTTTTTCACAACATTTGATGGACTGTCTGTAAACACTACGTCACAAATGCAGTCAGCAAAAAATACTGGAAAGTTAGCACTTGACCTCAAAATACCTACAATCTGCTGCCACTTGAAAAAAAGTACTTCAACTCTTTGTGGGGTAATAAGGATGATCCCATATCTATAGCATCAGGTCGAGAAAGGACCCGTTTCTCAAGAATATCATCAGTGACGAACAATGTCTTTTTTTTTTTGACAATGTTCAACGCAAAAGCAGTGGGCTGACAAAGATCAATCTCGGCAGTCTACTCTGTAAGTGGAGTTTCATGGAAGAAAATCGGAGTGTATGGTGGAATCATTGCGGTAATGATAATTTGGAGTTTGTAAACCACAATCAGACAATGAACGCAGACTCGTATTCTCAACAGTTGCAATGGGTGCGTGGAAATCTTCCTAGAAAATTCCCTGCACTCATCTATAGGAGAATTGTGCTTCTCCTTGATAATTCAAGTCCATCTTCAGCAAGAATCATACAGAAAAAAACTACCAAATTTAGTCTGGTCAGTTCTACACTATCCACCATATTCACTTGACCTTGCACCAAGTGTTTTCTATTTTTTTCTTTCTCTACAAAATTCTTTGAATCATAAAAGTTGAGATCAGGTGAAAACATTTGTGGAAAAATTCTTGAGCTCAAAACAAGCTGAATTTTACTTCTTCAGAGGAATCAACAAACTACTTAAGAAATAGAAGGTGATTTCAGATAATGACAAATATACTTTTGATTGAAGTTAATTCATTGTCACATTATTCATGAATAAATATTTTTCTAGAATGGAAATTACTTATGATTTAACCCAGTAGCATATTAATTGAAATAAAATGATATAATAATTTAATCAATTACGTGGGATATCATGCCACGAAAATATATTATTTTGTTGATTCATTGCTTGATTGATGTTAACGGCATCTCAACCCGTTTAGCAAAAGTCTGTTTGTCCTATATGAATGAATAAACAACTTGATCTAGACCATAGCTTCTCAAAGTGGTCCATATAACCTCGTTTTTGTCTCTTCATCTCCGCCAATTTTCTTCAAAATCCGTGCAAAGCTAAAGTACCTTCCTCTTGCTTGCCATTGTGCAGATGGAATCTTGGCCGATCTGCAAAAACTCACTTATATAAACTCTATGAGAACACGAGAAGCAGCCTAGAAGATCTACCAGGAGCAATGGATGATAGGGATGGATGGTGTGTGTGTGTGTGAGAGAGAGAGAGAGAGAGAGAGAGAGAGAGAGAGAGAGAGGGGAGAGAGGGAGAGAGAGTCAGGGAACTCCGTGCTATCAGGACGACTTGATGATTATGATGATGATCATTTTAACAATGAAATTAAACTTTTTGGTTTGGTTTGTTTATACAACAACGATTGTAGGTTATTTAATGCCAAATTCATTTTTATACATACAAACAGTTCTATTTCAAACAATTCAGTTTAGCATAAGTACTCAATTTATGTCAAAAACAGTTCAATTTCAAACAATTCAGATTAGCATTAGTATAGAGTTTGTTGACTCATAGTTAAATGACAAAACAGTTCTATTTAAAAAAATTCAGTTTATCATAAGTACGCAGTTTAAATGTCAAAAGCAGTTCTATTTCAGATTATTCAGTTTAGTCAACAAAGTTGAATGGTTCCAAGTATTGCTATGCATCACTAAAGTAAAGTTGGCAAACTTAGTCGAGCGTCACTCGAAGACTCCCTTTTCAATAGCGAGGGAGGGCGCTACTCCATTCCCTATATTGCTCCACTTTACCCTTGATCCCTACTTATAAAGCAAAGCGGCATCAAGTACCATTTTTTGAATCTTTGGTATGACTCACCCTCGAATTGAGCCTCGGTTTCCTGGAGCACTGGGGAACATTATAGTCATTACAACAATTCAGTTAAACATCAGTCATTTGTTTACACACAGTTAAAAGTAAAAACAGTTCTATTTCAAACAATTCAATTTAGTACAAGTAGAGGTTTTTGTTTACATACTGTTAAATGTAAAAACAGTTCTATTTCAAACAATTCAGTTTAGCAGGCAATGTCAGTTAGGCTTAAAATCAGACGAATTTGTGCACTTTAGGCGCCGCGCGTTGGTTGGGTTGAGAGTTGACGATGTAAAAGCAGTCAGCATAGAAAGGGTGTGTCTCTCTCTCCTCATGTCGAATAACCTTTAACTCACAGGTAATAAAGTTTCGTACCTGAACCAATTTGGTGAATATCGTGTATTTTGGATTCCCTATGTCTATTTCACACATCCGTATATTATGGGTATGTTACAACAGGCAGCGGTTGTATCGATACTGCTATATGAATGCACTACATGGACGCTAACTAAACGGCTGGAGAAGAAACTTGACGGCAACTACACAAGAATGTTGAGAGCAATATTGAACAAGTCCTGGCGACAACACCCCACGAGACGCCAACTGTACGGACACTTGCCTCCCATCATGAAAACTATACAGGTTAGACGAGCCAGACACGCCGGACACTGCTGGAGAAGGAAGGACGAGCTCGTAAGTGACGTACTCCTATGGACCCCCACATATGGCCAAGCAAAAGCAGGACGACCAGCCCGAACTTACACACAGCAGCTATGAGAGGACACGGGATGTAACCCAGAAGACCTGCCGGAGGCGATGAATGATAGGGAGAAGTGGCGAGAGATGGTCAAGGATATCCGTGCTGGCGGCACGACATGATGATGATGATGATGATGACAATTCCCTATGTCTATTTCACACATCCGTTGAGTATGTTACAATTCCCTATGTCTATTTCAAACATCCGTATATTATGGGGATGTTACCATTCTATTTAACATAAATAGTTTCAGTAGTAAATGATTAAGCGGTTCTATTTGACTCATTAATGGAACCATAACAGATACTACCACTCTTGTTCAGAGTTGACACGGAAGTAAAAGCAATGAAGGCCTATTCCACATTATACAAGGCTCCAGGAATAGAGCCTCACTATCAGTTGTTTTAAGGCCATATACAGGACACTCGTTGGGGGCGTCCTATCCCTCCTCGGGAATGTAGTGTGCATATTCTACAGCCTCAGTCAATTGAGCAGTGGCCATGAAGGGATAGAGCGAGTTCCTGTGATGTAATGGCTAAAAGGCTGAACTGCGAAATCGTAGGATGCGAGTTCGAATTCCAGTTACACTATTACGTTCACTGTCAGACTAATACTCTTGGAAAAGATATGAACCCTCATATCCTATCGACAATGGGTTAAATAAGAATGACTTTGGTATAAAATAACCCTCGAAGGTTGATATACTAAAGAAAGAAACAAAGAAAGAAAAGATGAATGGGTACTCTAAGCCTTACAGATCCCGTCACCAGATGGAATTTAGTGTCATATCTTGAACACTAGGACAGCCCTTTTTGTGTCTCTTACCCTTCTGTAGAGGCTATTTTCAGGGGATTCTAAGTCCCACCATCATCGTGGACTGAAGTCTAGGCAATAACAAGGTAAAAATTTTCAACGGGGGATACAATTGATTTTTAATTATGTTCATATTTTTATTTTATCCTTTAACAATCACTCTCCTTAGTAAATGAACCTTTTAGCTTTTCTTCAGTTTCTTATAAACAATTGATCGAACCACGAAACCATTTACGGGCAAAAACCACATCATATCCTCCCTTTATATCGAGTCGCTGTCAGCTCCGTCTATCTATAAATGTACCATATTCACAATTAACGCTATGTTAGAAATGGACATATAATGTTCATTACTATAGAATGTATAAAGAACATAGGAATCTCGGAATTCGAAAACACGTAACGACTTCTTGTTCAGGTACGAAACCTTTTTATTAACTTTGAGTTAAAGGTTTCGACGTAAGGAGGAGAGACACAATCTTCTATGCTGTCTTATTCATTTGGCCCCCACCTCGAGCGGGCCCCCACAGGGCGCAAGTTTGCCTCGCACCTGCGAGCTCCAAAATCGACCCTTCTCGTTTGGAATCTAGTACCCGACTCTTTCTCTCTTCAAATTCTCACACAAACCTCCGCGCGCTTCCGGTGCGTGACGTCACCCGCACCCTGGCACCTCGGTTCGTTTCGGACTATTATGACATGTGAGTGACACCTCCACCCGCCCGCGCACACCCGCGTTAACACCTGCTTCAATGTTGCACCTAACTAACCCATGTGCTGAGCCGAAAGGTTCTCAACCTAACTAAACTCAAAGGCAGGAACCGAAATCCCTTGGCTATTTTATAACATAAAGAGGTGTCTGTTCGTGCCTCTTCTTAGAGAGATACATTGAGAAATAATCTAACATAATTATTTTATTATTTGGTGGCCTATATTTTATAGATTTATAAACAAATAAAATCTTATCTTGCAGTTTCTTCACATTCTAAAAACTGACACCTGCAAACTAGCTATGATTACTATTTTTATAAGAATAGATATGGGGTTAAAAACCAAGACGACGTATTGTTCCTATAAGTATAAAATATAGGTAAATCTTGAATCTTATAACAACCTCAGTTGCTTAATACCATTTCTATTGTACAAATATTGACTTGCATAACAAAATCGAGCTTGGTTTATATGAGAATATATGGTAATTGTTTACGCTTCGGGTATAGATTATTCAAAGTCTAATTAAGAGAAAGAACGAATGTATTATTCATGGAACAAAACGTAGATAAAATATGTTGTCTTCGGGGCACGCGAATTACGTCAATATGTTATTTTCTCATATCAAATACGTTTAATCTGGAGGAAAAAAAAAAGAGTTCATTTCAGTGCATGGTTTTAGATATTTCGAAAAATAGCTAATGATGATGATGATGATGGTAGTGGTGGTGGTGGTGGTGGTGGTGGTGAAACTGTGGAGCTGATTAAAACTCGAGTTATGAAGACGTCATTTACAAGCGAATAGGGATATTAATCCCTATTCGCTTGTAAATGACGTCTTCACTCTAGTGTCTACACTCTAGTAAAGGTAAAAGCGAAATCCTGATTTTTTTATAGCTTTGATAAGTACTATAAGTCGAAGAATTGCAAATCTATGTCACCAATCAGTTTAATGGAGCAGAAACTTAGCACTCTTACTTTCCAGGTCATATGCAGCAATCATCGAGCTATACCTTATATAATACTCTCAACTACTCATCCATCGCGTCACTCGGGCCTAGAATACATTGATTGTATCCGCTACAGATAGGTAAGACACTTACAACAATTTTTTTGGGGGTCGGTTATTATGTTTCATAGCATATTAGCTCTTGTGGGATATTCAAGGCCAAATCCTTTATATATATATATATATAGTCATCCACAGGCAGATTTGTTTCGTTCAATCAGAACTCATCAGTGTGACTAGACAGTATCTCCCCGTCGCTGGGATCGAAAGTCCTGTTAAGTTTTTTCGTGTTTTTGATTTTTCAAAAACACATAACAGGATGGAAATAAAGTTATAATCCTAATGTGACCGGTTTGTGTTTTTTCTTAATGAAATTATTGCTCTGTAATGTCTGTTACATTGAGCTCTTTAGCAGGAAAATTTAAATGTTCACTCTTGAATAGTTTTCTTGATCTGATGGAATTACTTCCAACTCCGGTTTAACTGGATCAATGGATCTGACGATGGCCGGACAAAGACCATCCGTTCAAACCAGCATCGTTGTATTATTCCCAGATATATTTATGAACTTTTGGCTTCTTAGTTATCGAAACTTGAATAGATACGTAATTTAATTGAGATCAGACTAAGTATGTTTGCTTGAAATTAATGGATGATTTTTAATCCATTTTGAATAACATTGACCGAGTTATTGGTCGTGCCGGGCACGAGTAGCACTAGTCCCATCTCCGCCCCTGATATATATATATATATATATATATATATATATAAGTGAACAATTTGTCATTAGCTTTATATCTAAACGAATTAAAGCTCATTCATTTGCTTAGAGCTAAACTGTATCAAGTATAGTTATTTAACACTATTAATTTTATTTAATATTAATCATTTATTTTGATGCAGTTAAATGCTTCTAATATTGCAATTTAACTATAATAATTATATTCAATATTAATCATTTGCTTGCACACAGTTAAATGGTTTCAATACTGTCATTTAACGCAAATAATTCTTTTCAAAATTAGTGATTTGCTTGCACACAGTTAAATTGTTTCAATATAGTTATTTTAAGCCATTTTGACTTCATAAACTTGGCGAACGAAGCAAACTATTTTATTGCCAAACAACAGAA
Organism: Sepioteuthis lessoniana; assembly: GCA_963585895.1. Classification (NCBI taxonomy): domain Eukaryota; kingdom Metazoa; phylum Mollusca; class Cephalopoda; order Myopsida; family Loliginidae; genus Sepioteuthis; species Sepioteuthis lessoniana. The sequence goes on along the minus strand of OY757928.1, from coordinate 42,339,647 downwards.
CCTAAAATAAATTAGATATCGACAAGAAAGACACCAATAAAAAAAAGCAGTGATAAAAAATATAAATAAATTTACATAACTGGAAAAAAAAGAACAAATAAAAAAAAACTAATAATTCTGTTCAATATTAATCATTTGCTTGCACAGAGTTAAATTGTTTCAAGTATTAGTATTTAATTTAAGTAATTCTACTTTTCAAGCATTCCTATCTAATATGAACAAATAGCACATAGTCATGTGGTTTTAAATAACCAATGATTATAAATTTTAAATAATTGAACAGTTCTATTTGATCAGTGGATGGAACCCTAACAGGTACTACCACTTCGGGACATTGTTGATCAGAGAATATTTCTAAAATAGAGTTGTTTCACATTTTTCAAAGCAGGAGCGTCACCACCAGTTTAATATCCTGCTCAAGTCACTCAAATCGTATTTTTTTCGACGCTATTCTCGCACCTTAATTATAAAAAGGTTTGAGTGTTTGTTTGCCACACAAGCAATTTGAAAAATACGGTCGGGACTTTAATATAGGTTCAAAGGTTTGATATGACCAGCTGATTGATCGGATCGGACCTCTCCGACTGACCATCTGGTTAAGTAAGCGCCGAAAAGGAGTGTTACAGATCATATGACTCACGAACAGCTCAACTGCCTGGATACTGTTATCAAACATTGAAGGTGCCCGTGGTGTAATGGTTATCGTCGTAGGAAATGGACGGCGACACGAGTTCAAATCCTGGACAAGACTGATTGCATTTCATATAGCACATATACCCTTGGGAAAAGTATGAATCCAATTATTCTCCCTCCAGCTATGGGTAAATAGTAGGGCAGACTAGGTTCTTCAGCCTTGGTAAGGCAACTAGTCTAGGAGAAGGAAAACTCTGAATTGAAACCTGTTAAACTCCGCTTAAAAATTGACCTTGTGTCATATCCTGCCCGAGCGGAGGAGTTGGGTAAATATAGTTATCAAACATTACAAGTTGCTAAACACAGTCAATATGTGGTCTCCTTGGTGGTATCGTAGATTTTGTCCCTCTGCAGAAGTGCAATCGGCATATTCTACAGCCAACAGGATGACCAAAAAAAGGTTTCCTGGGTATCACACTAAACTGCATTTAATGGCGTGGTTCTACTTTTGGAGATCAAAGGAGTTTAGGGTACTCTTTCATTTGCATTACTCTCGTATCCACTCATACCGGGAGCCGTAGTACTGGTAAGGTCGCATCTCGAGTTAAAATATACCAGATCTATTTAAAATACAGTCGTATACAATAAGACCATATATAACTCCACAGCAAAAAAACAAAACAAAAAAAAAAACGAAAAAAACTAATATGATACAACTACACAAGAATGTAATGTGAAGTACAACGAACGCGATTCCCTAACCTCTTGGTATAAAAAACATTGGTGAGTTGACGTGCTCAATCAACTCATCATGGATTTTCTAGTGTAAATGAAAAGCTGATTAAAATTTCCATTAATTTCAGTCGAGTTCAGTGCGTCAAAGTTTACGATAATCCTCTGAATAGTAAATAAAGACGAAGGCAACAATACCGATTATCCCAGAAGTTAATTTACTATATAAATAGTCAAAGGTGGTGCACATCGTATAATGATTATCTGCGTGGGAAATACACCCAGTGGCCGGAGGTCGAATCCTTGACTAGGCTGTTTGCATTTCACATAGGGTTAATGCCCTAAGGAAATGTATGGGTAAATAGTATGGGTAAATATGGGTATGGGTAAATAGCTTTGGGTAAATAGTATGGGTAAATATGGGTATGGGTAAATAGCTTTGGGTAAATAGTATGGGTAAATATGGGTATGGGTAAATAGCTTTGGGTAAATAGTATGGGTAAATATGGGTATGGGTAAATAGCTTTGGGTAAATAGTATGGGTAAATATGGGTATGGGTAAATAGCTTTGGGTAAATAGTATGGGTAAATATGGGTATGGGTAAATAGCTTTGGGTAAATAGTATGGGTAAATATGGGTATGGGTAAATAGCTTTGGGTAAATAGTATGGGTAAATATGGGTATGGGTAAATAGCTTTGGGTAAATAGTATGGGTAAATATGGGTATGGGTAAATAGCTTTGGGTAAATAGTATGGGTAAATATGGGTATGGGTAAATAGCTTTGGGTAAATAGTATGGGTAAATATGGGTATGGGTAAATAGCTTTGGGTAAATAGTATGGGTAAATATGGGTATGGGTAAATAGCTTTGGGTAAATAGTATGGGTAAATATGGGTATGGGTAAATAGCTTTGGGTAAATAGTATGGGTAAATATGGGTATGGGTAAATAGCTTTGGGTAAATAGTATGGGTAAATATGGGTATTGATAAATAGCTTTTGGTAAATAGTATGGGTAAATATGGGTATGGGTAAATAGCTTTGGGTAAATAGTATGGTAAATATGGGTATGGGTAAACAGCTTTGGGTAAATATGGGTAAATATGAGTATGGGTAAATAGCTTTGGGTAAATATGGGTAAATATGGGTATGGGTAAATAGCTTTGGGTAAATAGTATGGGTAAATATGGGTATGGGTAAATAGCTTTTGGTAAATAGCATGGGTAAATATGGGTATGGGAAAATAGCTTTGGGTAAATAGTATGGTAAATATGGGTATGGGTAAACAGCTTTGGGTAAATAGTATGAAAAGTTGGGCTCTTTGACTTTTCTATAACAAGCTTTCTACGTGATGGAAAACTCTGAATAAGAATCCATTAAACATTGTTTGAAGAACCGACCTCGTATCACATCTTGTTAGTGTGGAGGGGTTAGTAAATACATATCTACAGTCTAATAGATACAATACAATGTGCCTGTGTTTTAGTTCAGGTAAAAGTAAAAAACAAATCTCTTTTCAAATTTGATTATTTCATTGTAGAGTTAATTACAAATCTGGTCTGTTTAATATAGCTATTAATCCAACACTTATTTCGAAAATTTTCCAATTTCTTATTTGCATTTCTACTTTTGAAAATAGATACAACACAAATCCTTGATTTCTTTTGTTCATTTTCCTGCGAAAACGTGACATTGATCAAAAGTCCAGTCGTTTAATGTGTCCAAGGCTTTTTTTTAGGTTTGGTTTGTTTAATGGCATATCAACTTCTGTAGGTTATTTAAGTTAATCTCCTAGAAGAACAGTAGTGATACTATTTAACCCATTGCTGGGAGGATAAGGGGGTTTATACCTTTCCCAAGTGGATTTGCCCGAAAGTGAACGTAATAACACAACTAGAGTACGAACTCGCTAACTACGATTCCGTAGTCCATCGCTTTAACCATTACACCATGAGAATAACCTCCTCTTGTTTAGAAAATAATGATAGTATGAGTCCGAATAAGACCAAGTCTTCAATACTGGCTACTTTTGAAGGAAGGTAGTCTACTCTTATCTGCAGCCAAATTGATACAAAACAATTTTTCTTTCTCCTTAAAGAAAAAAAAAAGAAGAAAGAAATGAATCGTATAGAAATGTGCCAAATTTTGATTGTACACTGTAAGTATCATTATATTTCCGTGTTAATTTTAAGACTTCGTTGATTTTTCCGAGAGAGTAGAGAAATTCGAATTTATCAAGATTCTTCGGTAGTGTTTCCATACTCTCGTCGGTAATTTTCGTCTACTGTTTTATTTTTAGGATGCTAACACTTTAAATTCAAAGTCATCCTGTATTCGATTTGAAGATAAAAGCCATTTTGACTTCTTAAACTTGGCGAACGAAGCAAACTATTTTATTGCCAAACAACAGAACCTAAAATAAATTAGATAACGACAAGAAAGACACCAATAAAAAAAAAAAAGCAGTGATAAAAATATAAATAAATTTACATAACTGGCAAAAAAAGAACAAATAAACAAAAATTGACAACAATAATAACAATAACCAAAACAGCACATCTTTAAAGGAACATTCACTGGAAGAAAGTTAAAAAAAATAACCCTCCCAAACATCAAACAAGGGCAAGTAATCAATATAAAGTGTATCGACCCAGAAAGAGGAAAAGGATTAATAATACTATCTTTCATTGGGTTATGTTCTTCTTTTATTTTTGGTTCATGAATAAAGTTTCAAATGAAACTATCGAACGCTGACGAGATTACAAAATATTCCACATACAAAATCCTCGACTGTGTTTGCTGTGGAAGCACGAATTAAACAACGTCTGTCAATTACCGTGGAATTCAGCGGCTCTTAATAACTTTCTTTGCACATAAAACTGACGGTAGAGTTAATGTAAGGAAGCACTAAACAAAGGACTAGAAGAAGAAAGAGAATAAGAAAAAATAATCAACAGCAATGGTTGCAACATGAGTAACCTGCATTGAACAATGGATGAAAGCAGAAAGAGAAGCGAGAACTTTGCATATATCAATGAAAATTTAAAAAAAAAAGATTGTTTGACGAAAGAGAAAGAGAAAGAGAAAGAGAAAGAAAGAGGGAACAGTTGGAAGAAAGAAAGGGAGAGAGAGAAAGAGATAGAGATAGAGAGAGAGAAGGTGAAAAGAAGAAGTTGTGGCGGGAACGAAGTGGCAGAAACAAAGTGGCGGGAATGAAGTGGGTCTCGGTCGGTGGAGTTGTTGTTTCTAAAGACCTTTAGCGGAAGTGAATGGCAACGTGACTTTTGCTCTAATCCCGAAATTTCCGCAGATAGGAATTGATGAAAAAAAAAGAGAAAAAAATTAAATGAATGAATAAACAACAATAACATTAACAGCAACAAAATGAAAATAGTAGAGTGTTCAAAAGGTATAAATAATGCAAGGGGAGGTTGGAGTAGGAACATCGGGGGTTAAGGTGATGGATTGGAAGGGTTACAGTTAGAAGGAGATTAGAAGAAGAAGAAGAAGAAGAAGAAGAAGAAGAAGAAGAAGAAGAAGAAGAAGAAGAATTATGAACGAGAGAATAAGAATAAGAAACTATGGAAATGGGAACAAATTTTTTTTCAGAAGAAAACAGAAGATGAGGAGTTATTATTATTATTATTATTATTATTATTATTATTATTATTATGAAGCCGATGATATAAATAAGAATCTATGAAAATGGTAATATTAAGATTTAATAAAGAAGAAGAAGAAGAAGAAGAAGAAGAAGAAGAAGAAGAAGAAGAAGAAGAAGAATTATGAAACAGGTTATAAGATAAAAATCTATAAAAATGGGAATGAAGTATTTTTAAAAAAATAAAAGAAGAAGAAGCAGAGGAATAAGAGAAGGAGGAGGAAAAATTATTCAGGAGATAATAAGAATAAGAATCTATGATAATGGGAATATAAAAATTTTAAAAAAATAAAAGAAGAGGAAGAAGAATAATAAGAATTTTTAAGCAGATAGTAAGAATACGAAAATATGAAAATGGGAATATTAGAAATTAAAGAAGAAGAAGAAGAAGAAGAAGAAGAAGAAGAAGAAGAAGAAGAAGAAGAGGAACAAGAAGAAGAAGAAGAAAAAGAAGATGATGATGAAGTGGAGAAGGAAAAGGAGAGGAAGATGAAGCAGAGAAGGAAAAGGTGAAGAAGAATTATTAAGCAGATAATAAGAACAAGAATCTATGAAAATGGGAATATTAGAAATTAAAAAAATAGAAGAAGAAGAAGAAGAAGAAGAAGAAGAAGAAGAAGAAGAAGAAGAAGAAGAAGAAGAAGAAGAAGAAGAAATCGGAAAATAGAAGAGAAAGGAGGGTGAAGTAAAAATAAAATAAAAAATAAAGAAATGATTAAAAAGAAACGCATAAGAAAGTTTAAGAGAAGGAAAACGAAGAAACGGACTGTTTAGCTAATCAGGTGATCATCATAGAAATTAACGAGAGGAGCAATTAGAAATAAAGGAATACGTCACGAAATACAAGTAAATTAACAAAAAACTACCAAAGACTTTGAGATGGCAACGGATCACTCGATCCTAGCCAGAAAACCAGACCTAGAGTTAATTAACCAAAAAAAAAAAAAAAAAAGAATAAAATAAATCCAATAAAACAAAATAAAATGAATAAATAAATGAAATAGATAAATAAATAAGTAAAAAACAAAACTAAATTTCTTGTAAATTTTGCCGCACCAGCAGACCCCAGAGTGAAAATAAAAAGAAAACGAAAAGATAGAGAAATACTTGAATCTTCCAGAGAACTGAAAAAAAAGGTCTGTGAAAAATGTAGGTAACGATTATACCAATGGAAGTTGGTGCGCTTAGAACGGTTCAGAAAGTCTTTGAAAAGAAAGGGAAGATCAGAAGAAGAATCGAGACCATCATGACAGCAATATCATTAAAATCAGCAAGAATACTCAATTAACTCTTGGAGAACTGAGAAGACATTCTGTTGTTCATTGAAAACTTGGTGTTTTCAGGTAGAGAAACATCACCCGATATCGACCAGAAAACCAGATTTAGTTTTAGTTAATACCAATAAACAAATCGATCAACTAGTGGACTTCACCGTTATTGTAGATCACAGACTGAAAGTCAAAAAAAGCAAAGAACTCGATAAATACCTGGACGTTACCAGAGAACTGAAGTCAATACTTTAAAATGTTAACAGTGATAACAATCATAGTTGGAGCACTTGAAATAATCCCAAAGGAATTATTTAACTGGGTGCAAACAAATTAGCTCTGACCCATTTAGAAATAAATTTACCCACAAACTATTCACTTACAAATTATATATATATATATATATATATATATATATATAATTTACAAACTATTCACGTACAAATAATACACACACACACACACACACATATATATATATATATATATATATACTGGCATATTGATTAGAGTGTTTGCAAATAGTCCGGGAGACCGGGGTACAATGTAAAGTCGAGTCATACCAAAGACTACAAAAATGGTATTTGATGCCTCCTTACTTAACACTTAGCGTTATAAGGTACGGATCAAGAGTAAGTGGAGCAATCCAGGGAAAGGAGTAGCGCCCTCCTCTACACTTGAGGTTGTAGCTATTGAAAAGGGAACCTTTGGGTCACCTTTAGCGTCGATCAACCAACTTAATTACTGACTATATATATATATATATATATATTGTTATCCACAGACAGACTGTTTCGTAGTATCACAACTCTTCAGTGTGACTGGACACGTAGGACGCTTAAACCTGGGATAGAAACCCGCCAAACTTTACGTTAGACTTAGTATTAGACCGCTTATCTAACAAGCGTACCACGTCAGCTAGGGAATTATAAGGTATTAGATAGCGTTCGTTTGTTTACATTTTATACCTTACCGGATACCAGAGTGCTCAATTCGTTCGAAGAGCTTTGGCATTAAATAACCATCAAAGGTTGATTTACCATTAAACCAAATAACTTAAATAAGAAGCGATTGTGTATATAGCCTTGATGCATTCGACGAGTAATATTACTTAGCATATCTACTCTGATTGAACGGTCACTAATCGTCCCAATTAACAACCAGTATCGTTCAACTATGAATTGTAACGCAATTCTCCTTTTATTAGTAACAGTTATCACCAAGAGTTTTGGTCTCAAAGCCTATGTAGCAGGTGTACTACAAGGGGACACGCTAACCCCAATACCTCTTTATCATCTGTCTAGACTACGTGCTTAGAACTTCGATTGATAAAATCAGATAAAAGAGCTTCGAGCTGAAAAAGAAAAGGAGCAGAAGGTACCCTGCAAAATCAATTACCGACGCCGACAACACCGATGACATAGCGTTAGTGGCGAATACACCCAACCAAGCCGAAACACTACTGCATAGCTTGGAACGAGCCGCTGCAAGCATTGATCTACATGTCAATGCACACAAAACTGAATATATGTGCTATAGTCAAACAGGTGACATTTCCACACTAGACGGAACCTCTCTGAAACTGGTAGACAAATTCACCTACCTAGGAAGTAGCGTTTAATCAACCGAAAAAGACATCGACACACGGCTAACGAAGGCATGGACTGCTATCGATAGGCTCTCAATCATATGGAAATCAGACATGACCGATAGAATGAAACGCAGTTTTTTCCAAGCAGCGGTCCTATCGATACTGCTATATGGATGCACTACTTTGATGCTAAATAAACGGCTGAAGAAGAAGCTAGACGGCAATTACCCAATAATGCTGCTATCGATAGGCTTTCTATCATATGGAAATCAGACCTGACCGATAAAATGAAACGCAGTTTCTTCCAGGCTGCGGTCGTGTCGATACTGCTATATGGATGCACTACTTGGACGCTAACTAAACGGCTGGAGAAGCTAAACGGCAATTACACAAGAATGTTACGAGCAATATTGAACAAGTCCTGGCGGCAACACCCCACAAGACACCAATTATACGGCCACCTCACCTGCCTCCCACCACGAAAACTATCCAAGCTAGACGAACCAGACATGCAGGACAATGCTGGAGAAGCAAGGACGAGCTCATGAGTGATGCACTCCTATGGACCCCCGCAAATGGCCAAGCAAAAGCAGGACGACCAGCTCGAACATACATACAGCAGCTATGTGAGGATACGGGATGTAGCCCTGAAGACCTGCCAGAGGCGATGAATGATAGGGAGAAGTGGCCAGGCAGGGTCAGGGATATCCATGCTGGCGGCACGACATGATGATGATGATGATGATATATCTATCTATCTATCTATCTCAGTCTGTTCTGATCTATAATGCAAATTGTATGGATTCCCCTGTCTCTCCCTCTCCATTCGTCTCTATCGTCCATCGCATTCGGCAGGTCCTCTTGACCACATTCTGTGTCTGTACAGGGCTGTTGTAGATTAGTTCTAGCCGAACGTCCAACACCTGCTCGTCCGTGTAAAGGAGTCCACTGGAGAACGTCGCTTATGAGCTCGCCCTTACTTCTTCAGCAGTGTCCTGCATGTCTTGTTCGTCTGATTTGAATAGTTTAAGAGATGGAAAGTCGGTGACCCTATAGCTGCTGTTTTGTGGGATGTTGATTACAGGATTTTTTTCAGTATGGCTCGTAGCATTCTTGTGCAATTGCCGTCAAACTTTTTTTTCCATGCGCTTAGTCAGCGTTCATGTGGTGCATCCATAGAGTAGAATGGACACAAACGCTGCTTGGAAAAATGCATTTTATTTTATCGGATAGGTCTGTCTTCCATATGACCGATAGCCTATCGATGGCTGACCATGCCTTTGCTAGTCGCGTATTGATGTTATTTTCCGTAGATGATACGCTGCTTCCAAGGTCGGGGAATTTGTCCCCTAGTTTCAAGGAGCCACTTGTTAGAGTGGAGATGTCTCTTGTTTGATTTTGATTACAGCACATGTACTCTGTTTTGTCTGCATTGAAATGGAGGCCTATACCACCTACTGTTTTCTGCAGACTATGCAGCAGGGATTCGACCTGGTCGGGTGTATTTGCCAGTAGCGCTAAGTCATCAGTCATCGTTATAGTTTGTGCGGGGTATCGTCTGCTTCTTGCCTTTTCCAGTGTAAAATTAAATCTATCAATGTTCGAAACACGCAGTTTAGGCAGATAATGAACAGGTATGGGGCTAAAGAATCTCTTTGCAGAACATCTGCGACTATGTCAAAGAAGTCTGTGTCTCCATCCGATGAACGGGCGGTACTTTGTGTTTTTATAGAGCATTATATTATTGCTACGACGGTTTCTTTGAGGAAATCATAAGCTAGAATTATTTCCTCCACTTTCTCTTTGTGTAAGAGTTAAATACCTCGGAGAAATCTACAAATAAGAGTGTCACCTTAAGGTTTTTTGCACGAAATCCTTCTAGAATTCATTGGATTTGCAGAATTTGTGATATTGTGGATCGATTTCTCGGAAAACCATTTTGATTCTTCTAACGAACTTTCTCAAAAGCGAGTTTGATGCGGTTGAGTTGCTGGGCATTGTAAATCTTGGCCGCTATAGAGGTAGGGTACTATTTACCAACCCCTCCGCTCGGGCAGGATATGACACAAGGTCAATTTTTATGCGGAGTTTAACAGGTTTGAATTCAGAGTTTTCCTTCTCCTAGACTAGTTGCCTCACCAAGGCTGAAGAACCTAGTCCGTCCTACTATTTACCCATAGCTGGAGGGAGAATAAGGGGGTTCATACCTTTCCCAAGGGTATTTGCCCGAAAGTGAACGTAATAGCGCGACTGGAGTACGAACTCGCGTACTACGATTCCGCAGTGCATCGCTTTAACCATTACACCACGAGGACACCCCCCAGGTAGGGTTATACCTCGGTAGTTCTCGGCAATTCCGAGGTCACTTTTCTTGGGGAAAGGGGGGATGCAGCCTTTTGTCCATCTGTCTATTGTGTTCTTTTTATATACGGCGTTGCCGTATTGGAGTTGTATATCTTTCCTTATTTTCCATACTTCTGGTGGTATTTCATCAAGACCGACAGCTTCCCTGTTTTTATTTTGATAGTACTACGTCCAATTCTCCTTGATCTTGTGTAAACTGTCCTTGTGTGATGTTTATATATATATATATATATAAGTGTATAAATATATATGTGTGTGTGTGTGTGTATGTGCGTGTGTGATTTGTGAGTGAATAGTTTGTTGTTAACTTTTTTAAAAAGAGTTGTCAGAGCTCAATTGTGTGCACATAGTTAAATAATTTCAAGTATTCCTACCTAACTTTCCTTGTTCTATTAAATATTAATCTTTTATTTGCACATTGTTCAATGGTTTCAATATTGCTATTTAATGCTAAAAATTCTCTTTAATATTATTGATTTGTTTGAACACAGTTAAATAGTTTCATGTATTGCTATTTAACATTTGTAATTCTTTTATCAAGTTTTGCTATGCAATATGAATAAATTTACACACAGCCGTACAGTTTTAAATAACTAATAATAGTATTCTTTCGTAAATGATTAAACAATTCTATTTGATCCATGGATAGGATTCTTACACGTGTCACGTGATAGCTCACGGAGACGAAGAGGTAAGACTGATACTATTCTCCCGTTGAACTAGCACTATCTAGCAGTCAAAAAGTGACCGTTAAGAGAGAATGTGGGTCACAGAGGAGATAGACCAGATGTTCGCACTTAGTGACCTCAGGTCGCCGGACATCGGAAGGGGAAAGAGAGAGAAGCCAAATGATTGGCGGGGACCCCAAACGGAAGTGGGGTTCCCTTCCTCTCAGCGGAAGTAAAGGACAAAAAAGTTAGTTTTTGAGCAAGGCTCGTGGCAGACGGACCATAGCCATTTTACTCCGGGCTGAAGACAAAAAGATTAGCTGAGACACGAAGGACTCCAAATCCTTCAAGCCAGTATTAAAAACAGTACAAAGTCTAGTAGCCCGTGAAAGAAGAAAATTCTCCAGTGGAACCCCGTCGAAAATAAGATAAGTAACTTTGGGGACATTTTCCTTTACACCCAAATTTCGTTTACCACTCTCTCTCTCTCTCAATTTGAAGAAGGACAAAAATCAGAAAAGACGTTTATGTTCGTGGACTGTCCAATTATATGTTTTTGACACTCTGAATGTGTATATATAACCGTAGTAAAGAACCTATGTATTTTCATTTTACCATGTGGTCTATGTTGTTATTTCATGCTTTCCTTTCAGCTTCTATTCGCCTTATGTTATCTTGCTTAGAACTGTCCTATTAATTCCTAAAGTATCACACGGGAAACCGGAGTTGCCGACTACTACAATATTAATATTATTACAACTAAAACCTATAGGCTCATTAACTTCCATTGTCTCGGGGAAG
>OY757928.1:42205429-42322929 GCA_963585895.1 Sepioteuthis lessoniana | reverse complement strand
CAGTCGGTAATGTTTTCCTTTTGCATAACAATGCTCGACTACAAATAAGCATCAGTACAACGCCTCTTTCGGGTGGATAACTTTATTGCATCCTCGATACTCACCAGATTTAGCGAGAGTGAAGAATATATATATATATATATATATATATATATATATATATATATATTGGCAGCATTTCTTAGTTGATACAAATTTCATTAAACATAATAGACAGTTTTTGTCTACATATTTTCTTCTGGATCCGTTCGAATTCCCGTATTACTTTTATCGTATATGCTAAAACAAAAGTTACATTACTTTAGTAATAGATCCTCCCCTATTGATGGCCCTAAGTCGGGCAGAAAGTACTAGGGATACATACAACTATGGACAATACATAAATCAATTCCCCCCGAATACGATAAAAGTAATACGGCAATTCGAACGGATCCAGAAGAAAATATGTAGACATAAAATGTCTATTATGTTTAATGAAATATATATATATATATATTTAAATAAATTGTCAATGGTTAAAAGCTTATAGATTGCAAGGAAGACATATAGGCCTAGGGAAGGTGTGGGCATGTTAATTATTAAAAAAATGTATATATTTGAACGACCGATTTCGTCTGGCTCTTGTCAAGATCTTAACGCCAGAAAAATATTTAAAATGGGGAACGCAAATGGAAAAAAGTAAAGGAATGGAGAAAAGGGGGGGAAAAACACTAAGAGGGGGCAGTAGTAGCAAAGATCAGATAGCTAGTGACTAATTACATTCAATCCCAACAAACAATCCCTCTGTTCACAGAGGGAAGGCCGAAGGGAACGAACATAAAGAGTCTCTAACACTTTGAGATGAAAAGGTGAATGTGACCGACTCAGATTACTGAATCGGTCAACATTAAAGTCTGCAACACATTCCCTACTATTAATCATGTGTTCCGCTATAGAGGACCCGGATGTATTTGCATGCTGACCTCTTTTACGTGTAAGATTAAAATTCAAGCTGGAAGATGCTGTCTTATATATATATATATATATATATATATTCATTTATGTACTAACCACTCCGCACCAGTAGGATGTGACTAAAGCAAAGTCTATTTTTAAGCGGAATTTGACAAGTTTAAATTCAGTTTTCTTCCTCCTAGATTCTTATCGGCTCTACTACATTAACTTGTATTAACCGATAGCTGGAGGGAGAGTAGTAATTTACGAAGGTCTTCGATTTAGCACAAGGCCAAATGAATGGGGCACCCAATGAGACTCGAACTCACTTGTGTAGGTTTGCTAGTCTAACTTGCTAAAGCTGGAGGGAGAGCAGTTAGATTTCCTAAGGGTGTTAGTACAATGTGAAATATAAACAGTCTCATCCAGGAATTGAACTTAGGCCACATCCTACATCCTACGATGATAATCATTATACCACGAATATTATATATATATATATAGAGAGAGAGAGAGAGAAAAAGAGAGAGAGAGAGAGTGAGAGAGAGAGAATGAGATTGAAATTCACCATATGGCGACACTTAGACAGGATTAACACAGCTTATTCATCTAGTTTACTTATCGTGGACTTAGAGAACACTGGTTCGGCATAGTAATTGTCAGACGTGACAAGATTACTGAAGTCGTCCTAAAGAATAAGACAGATATATGATGTCTATAAACACATTAAATCTAGACCCACAAAAATATATTCTTCGACAGATTTTTTTTTTTGTCAATGTACTTGTGATGTATTTCATGTGCGTAAAAATGTTTCCAAAGTTTTATCAAGAAAAAAATAAATAATAAATTAAAAATAGACCCCCCCCTAAAAAAACCAAACAAACATAAAAAGGAATTTTCTAGACTAAATTCGATTTCTCGTTTTCTGCCACATGATCCCGAAAACTTTCGCTAAAACATACATCTTATGGAGTTGGTTTTAGATTTAATTTTCAGGAAATTGAACTGTCTGTCATCCCTCTCCCGGTCTGCTTTAAAAATTGGGGTTTCATTCTCCCAGACTGGTTGCCCTATTTAGGTTAAATATTTTTGTCTGATTTACTATTTAACTATAGCTGGTGCGAGAAACGTTTTCACACTTTTCCCACGGGTATTAGCGTTATGTGAAAATCAAACTGAATCGTTAAGAATTTGAACACGGGTATTTGATTCCATTTCCTCGGGTGATAACCGTTGTGCCACAAGTAGTGTCAACCAAGATAGATTTTTTCTTTCTTTCGGCTTCGTCTGGAATTTTCCATTACAGTCTTGCGGAAAGTCCTCGGTACGTAGTGGCTGACGTAATGGACTGCGTCATCGTAGCAAGCAAGTTCGAACTCCGACCGCGCTATTAGGTTCACTTTCAGTCTTATACCATTGAGAAAGGTATGAGCCTTCGTACTTTCCCAAAAATAGATTAGATAGTACCACTTCCTTTGTTTTTTTACCTCTGTCTTCTGGCATTCGTGCCAGACAGGGTATCAGTGATTAATGTTAGACTCGTGGCCGAAGGGCCTCTACCTTCGCCTGGGGTACCTTTTGGTGGTCGAGCTGTAGTGATTGTATTGTATAGCACTGGACTCCAGATCCAGTTTAAGCTATAATCGGGCATCCGTACTGGGCTCACGTAATATATAGAGTGAGTCTATGTCCACCTGCTGGCTCATCTGGCTCACATTGCACAAAGTGAACCGGTGACCACCATAATCCGACAGAGCTCGAGCCTCGGCTCGTGGCCGACCTCCCCCTACCTTTACTCTCACTATAAGTCGACTTCGTGTCATTGACCTTGTGTAAAGTCCTGTTTGGTAGGAGGCAGAGACATATTAAATAGTACCACTACTGTCCTTCAGCAAGGATAGTTTTTGCATTAAATAACCCTTGATGGTTAATATGCGGTGAAAACAAGAAAAAAAGCATTTGTTATATGCTTTTCAGGAAATCATAATTCTAACTCGCTCAATTGAACACCCAGTCAACGGGGCCTAGAATATGTTCATGTTACTCGTCTCAGATTGTTATGACTCCTGCCACTCAAAAAATGGTGGTTTCTGAATATGTTACTAACCTGTATCTGATGATGAGACTCCAGGTCCTGGTATCTAAGATATGTAGCGTATACATACCTATACTTGAAACCATTTAACTTTATTGACTTATGCTGAATTGAATTGCTAGAAATAGAACTGTTTGATCGTTTAACTGTGTGTAAGAAATGACTGATGTTTAATTGAATTCTTAATGATACATGGGTATACTTGGAATCGATAAAATATGTGCAAACGAATGAGTAATGTTGAATAGAATAATTAGTGTTAAAGAGCAATACTTGTAAAGAACTTCACTGTGTGCAAACGAATGATGAATATTGAAAAGAATTATAAAAGTTAGATAGCAATGTTTGAAACCTTATGACTATGTAGCAACAATAGCAATGCTAATAAGCAGAAAAAATAGTTTTAACTCATTTAAAAACCAAATTACCGACAAAATAATCGTTTACATATATATATCTATTAGAATGTACGCAAGCCAATGACCAATTTTAAATTGTTAACTGATGTTAAATTGTTACTCTTACATAGCAAAACTTGAAACCATTTAACTGTGTGCAAAAAATTGAGTTCAGACTCGTTTGAAAATGTATCTACAAAATGTGTTTACAAATCATATATTTAATATAAAACGGGATTTGACATAAAATACGGTTGATATACCATAAAACCAAATGAAACCAAACCTAACCATTCGGCATAAAATAACGTTAAACGTGTTGATATTCCGTTACAATTAGTCGATGTTTAATTATACCAAGAGATAGATATGTACACACGCTTCACCTTGATAAATTTTGCAGGGAATGATAACTTAACGTGCAGTTATATTTAGAGTAATGATTTAATAAATTCATTTCTGTTTGGTTTGTTTCAAGCCCAGAAAAACCAGTTCTCACGAACCCTCTGTCCTCATACATGTTTCCTTGAATACAATTGTTCTCTGTTATATTGAATCATTAATCTTCATATACACATACACACATATATTTATTGATATATACCTAAGTATGTATTGGCGCCTCTTGTGGTGTAATTGTTAGCAAGTTAGCATTACCAAATCTACACGAGTGAGTTCGAATCCCATTAAGGGCCCCATTCATATGCCCTTGTGCTACATCTAAGTCAATTACAACTTCAAAACGAATAGCTTCTCAAGGGGATTTATTTTTTAAAGTTATTTATTTCTCTTCGACGCGTGTTTCTAGTGTTTTCCGCAGTCTTCATATTTCTTATTGGTCGTTAACTCTATAAATACTTTCCGCGACTAAAGTGATCATTTTGTGGATAATTTCATAATGATTCTCATGTTGGGCCCATCAGTAATCAACGACAATCTTCTGTGACGGTAAATTAGATTATATATATATATATATATATATATATATATATATATATATATATAAGCACATGGCTATTATCTTTAAACGAGTCGTTCGAGACAATCCAATAAAAATCGCCAGTATTTGCTTGTTATCTATGATGGCGGCGAGTGTCGTGCTAAAATGAAAACGAGGCATTATCATCAAATTTGCATAGTATCAGTTCCGTAGGGCCTCCTAGGTGTCATTTTGTATCATATGCAAATCACTTTCACTTTAGATGCGATCTAAGCAATTCGCCATTACGTTTTAAATTTTTTGTCTTTATTGTAATATTTCTTTATTTCTATTGCTTTATTTTTGTTTTGTTTAAATTATGTCTCTTCGTCCATTTCTGGTTTTCTTCTTTTTATGTCCATCATTTTTGCACATATATATATATATATATATATATATATATATATATATATATATATATATATGTGTGTGTGTGTGTGTGTGTGTGTGTGTCTGTGTCTGTGTCTGTGTGTTATCTTCCTCACTGTCATCTGTGTTTCTGTTTTTGTGTTTCTTTCGTTCATTCATTCATTTGTTCATTTTTTTCTTTCTTTTACTTTTTTTCTTCTTTTCTAATTACTTTTTTGTATTTTTTCACTCGTACTCATTCATGTTTAAACATCTTATTTACGTCCTCTAAGGGAAACTTTTCTTTCATTTCCCTGTGTCTCTATAGCTTACCTTGTGTTTTTTTCTTTTTTTATTCAGTCAATTTTTGCCTTCTTTCTTCATTCTCTTCTTTTTCAATTTGTTTCGATTAATTCTTTCTTTCTCTCTTTCCTTCGTCTTTGTTTTTTTTTTCATTTCTTCTCCAAATTACCCTTGGTCAAAAGAAAATTTTCTTTCACTTTCGTTCTCTTTCTATTTTCTCTTGCAATTCATTTTTTCATTTTTATCAACTTCTTTCTTGATTTTTTCTTTTTCTTTATTTTTTCTCAACTTTAACTGATTTAGTTTTTCTTCCTTCTCGTTTCCTTCCTGTATTCCGTCCTTCTTTCTTTCCTTCCTTCCTTCCTGTATTTCTTTTTCCCTTTCCTTTGTTATATACTTTTTGTATGCTTCTTCACTCTTTCTTTCCTATTAAATTATTCGATTTACGTCACTTCTTCCTCATTTTTCTAAACCTCCTTCTTTCTTCATTTACATTTCTTTTTCCTCATTACCATCTCTCATATTGATTGTTTCACTTCATTATCTTTATCCCGTTTTTTTCTGCCTTTTTCTCTTTTTATTTGTCTAATCATTCTTTACTCTCTCTTTCATTTTCCCATTCATTTGTTATAGTCATTTTCATTGTTCTGTTAGTACTATCTTGTTCTTTTTCTTTTGATTAGTGACCACACATTTTCTTCTTTTCTTGCTGGCTTTCTTGTGTCTACCTTTGTTGCTTTCCTTTTGCCTATAAGTCCTTCCAGTTCCTATCCTATATATTCAGCTTATACGCCATAAATTATTGAAGGGGTTTATTGCCCAGCCAGGGGCAAGGAATTAATTCAACGAATTAGCGTGGAAATTACTCCCAATATACCTGACAGGAATTAATACGATGCATAAAATTTTATTGTGCAATTATAAAAAAAAGAAATAAATAAATGAATAAATAAATAAATAAAGAAAATTATCATGTGTTAGTCATATGTTAAAATTGTTTCTTTAAAGAATTGCTAATGTCACTATTTTCTTTATCACTAGTATGCTTTTGCTGACATATAGTTAACTTGATGCACACACACACACACACACACACACACACACACACACACACACACACACACACACACACACACACGCACGCGCGTGCGTGTTTGTGTGTATATATATTTGGTCTTGTGCCACAATTAAGCAAAACTAACGATATATATATATATATATATATATATATATATGTGTGTGTGTGTGCTTAGTCGGACTGTATATGGTGCATCCATATAGTAGTATGGACTTGACCGCTGCTTGGAAAAAATTGCGTTTTATTTTATCCGATAGGTGTGACTTCCATGTGTGTGTGTGTGTGTGTGTGTGTGTGTGTGGAATAACTGTTAAAGTGCTGGACTGTGACCTCGTATTAAGCGAGTTCGTGTTGTATACTGATCTCCGACCTGGCCAAGCAGTCAAAAGAAGGTATGCACCAGTGTAAATAACAGGTGCATCCGGTCGAAGATATCAGGAGATCAGGGGTGACCTTGACTGTCGAGGGGTTGAATTGAGTACGAAATTGTGACGCTCGCAGGAAGAAGGGGGCGTCAAATTATTATATAACCCCGGCTTCAGGATGTTCGGATCAGTTGGAGATAAGATGCTGTAGAGAGAACCAGCACCCAGCAGAGGGTGCCCTCAGGACCCTCGATTGAGCAGTTGCAGTTGGAGAGACGATGCTGGAATGCTACCCTCATAAGAATCCCACATCAAGGCTCCCGGTTGAGCACCCTAGGAGAACGGGAAAGAAAGGTAGTGATAGCCAGAAGAGTGGGGTCAATATGTTGCAGTTCTGTTCAGTCTCCAACTCACCTCTCACACAGTAAAACCTTTTCTATGCAACTCTATCTTTCTTGTGTAATATAATCTGTTATCTAATATCCGTGTTTGTGTTTTCATTAGTGACCCTTTCCAGGGCCACAACAGAAAGATAAACTCATTTACTCATATAGAATCATTTGATATATACATAATATACATACAAGTAATATTGAAAAAATACAAGAAATATGCACATATTGTTCCATGAACAAGTAGTATGTAGGAGGGGTACAAAATGGATAAAGACAGTAAAATGTGTATTTACTATTTCTTAAAAAGGGAAAGAGTCCCTACCTTAAAGAATAGAGGAAAAAGTAGCTTGAGAATAGGTTTCTTAGACTGTCATGTGACATCTCATGAAGTACCCAACGGACGCGCCAATTCTCTTTGGGGATTATTATTCATCACTTCCAAAAATGACATTTCTTTGACTCAATCTCCTGGTTTTTATGTTTGCTTGTTTTATGATTCATTGCAACATTAACCTTTTATCACAGTACTTGGAATATTCTTTTGATACAATATTAAGCTATATTTGGTTACACATAATTTGCTAAAAGCATCACTACCCTCATAAGAATCCCACATCAAGCCTCCCGGTTGAGCACCCTAGGAGAACGGGAAAGAAAGGTAGTGATAGCCAGAAGAGTGGGGTCAATATGTTGCAGTTCTGTTCAGTCTCCAACTCACCTCTCACACAGTAAAACCTTTACTAACACTCTCGAACCCTTTCAAATAAAGTGAGAGGTATATTTTATAAAAAAAAGTGTCTTTACAGGTAATACTATTCTGAGTGTGAGTGAAGCTGAGAGTAATGGTTAGGAAGGTTTTTCCACACTCCTCTGTTCTCCAGAAATGGAAATGATTCTGTATATATATATATATATATATCTCCTTTGTACAGCATTTTCCAGGGGTAAAATTCTTACGAAAATAAACCAGCCTCGTTATTTTATATACTTTGGTCAGACTGCACAACAATATCACACTTAAAGAGCAATTGACCAGATTCGAACTCGCAAAAAAACGCTAGTAAAGTTGGCTGTAAGATATGTTTGCTGATCATTATGCTATGATTGAAGGATTACAAACACACACACACACACACACACACACACACATATATATATATATATATATATATATATATATGTATTATCCAAAGCCAAGTCAGCTGATGTTGGGAATGATCCTATTTTAGGATTTTCTTTCTACAATTAATATGTAACTCGAAATCCAATGGAGAGTTCAGTTTAAAATAAATATGAATTAAAATACATATAATATCTATAGATATAAATATATATATCCAATGGAAATTTATAAAAATCCACAAAATTCCAGCCACCCTATCTCCCTAACCAAAATTTCACCTTACTTTTAATATAAAAAACAGATCATTTGTCTTTCCTGTCTGGTAAACAAATGTCATACAACCCATGTAGCTTAATATATATATATATATATATATATATATATATATATATATATATATATATATATATATATATATATATATATGAAAAACCTTAGGTATTCAGAGAATAACCTAATTAACAAAATACATCACATATTTAAAAACTCTGATGAAGGTTTAAGGTGAAAACCAAAATTCTACAATGAATAAAATCCTCTTTTCGATACCTTGTTTTTCGTATTTATACATTTAAATACTGTTGGATTCACTTCTATTTCCACCCCCCCATATATATATAT
Organism: Sepioteuthis lessoniana; assembly: GCA_963585895.1. Taxonomy (NCBI): domain Eukaryota; kingdom Metazoa; phylum Mollusca; class Cephalopoda; order Myopsida; family Loliginidae; genus Sepioteuthis; species Sepioteuthis lessoniana. The sequence continues at coordinate 42,314,288 of OY757928.1, read as the reverse complement.
ATATATATATATATATATATATATATATGTACATATAATGCAGTGCGCTATAATTCCCAATGAAATGTGATTATTGTTGGTGAAATAATATATCGATTGAAGTGAGGATAGCGTAGACGCAAAGTCCACCATTGTTCTGATGATCGTATAAGTGAGAAACTAAGAGTCTCCAGACTCAGTCAATTGTGTCTACGCTATCATAATATATGTATATATATATATATATATATATATATATATATATATATATATATATATATGTGTGTGTCTGTCTGTGTGAGAGAGGGAGAGATTGTTGAAAATTTTTCGGTACCAGAAAAATGATATGGTCTAAAGCTATGAAATTTACAGTGTTCTGAAATTTCATTAGTCATTTACAAAATGCAAGGAATAAAAAAGGAAAAAAAATCATTCCTTTCTTAGTTGAAACGAGACATTTCGGATTAATATATACGTAATATATTGTATCTGCGTTTCATTTTATCGGTCAGGTCTGATTTCCATATGATCGAGAGCCTATCGATAGCTGTCCAAGCTTTCGTTAGTCGAAGTCTTTTTCGGTTGATGAGACGCTGCTTCCTCGGTAGGCGAATTTATCTTCTAGTTTCAGAGAGGCTCCGTCTAGTGTGGTAATGTCGCCTGTTTGTTTGTAACACATATATTCAGTTTTGTGTGCATTGACATGGAGGCCAATGCCTGCGGCGGCTTCTTCCAGGCAGCGGTTGTATCGATACTACTATATGGATGCACTACTTGGACGCTAACTAAACGGCTGAAGAAGAAGCTAGACGGCAATTACACAAGAATGTTTAGAGCAATATTGAACAAGTCCTGGCGTCAACACCCCACAAGACACCAACTATACGGCCACCTGCCTCCCATCACGAGAACTATACAAGTTAGACGAACCAGACACACAGGACACTGCTGGAGAAGCAAGGGCGAGCTCATCAGTGGTGTAGTCCTATGGACCCCCGCATATGGCCAAGCAAAAGCAGGACGACCAGCTCGAACATACATACAGCAGCTATGTGAGGATACGGGATGTAACCCCGAAGACCAGCCAAAAGCGATGAATGATAGGGAGAAGTGGCGAGAGAGGGTCAGGGATATCTTTGCTGGCGGCATGACATGATGATGATGATGATATTGTATCTAGGCGAGTGGATAACTTTTTGGAAGTTTTTATGTTCATTGTGTTTTGGTGCGTCGCTATTCTCACCAAGTTGAAATTTGAGGAAACTTTTGAGCGAAAGGAGTAGATATGCAAGATTATGATGTCACCAGGAAGTGCCAAGAATACACGCGAAAGGTTTCCATTGGAAATAATCTATAGTTTTGTGACTAGGAGTGTAGAAAGATTTTCCTGGTAATTTTTGATCCTACCAAAATAAGACATTGGATTTGTAATTTTCTTAGAGTAAATGTTGTTGTTCGATGTATGCATGCCACAACCACGTGACTTTGAGGGGAAACAATCTTTTGTATGATATACTCTGAGGAAGATGAATGCCCTATGTACGGAAAATGGAGGGACATAGCCAATTTTAAATTGATTATATGAATAATGAAACAAAAAAGTATACAGTAGTCTTAGAAATTGAGAGAAGAGAGAAATTCGTAACTTGACATATATGCAAAAATAATTTTTCTTGAAATATTCAATATTGGATTGACTAAATCTTTATTTTTCGTCTGAAGTGTAGATTATTTGAAAAGAATTAAACCAGTGTACTTAAAGTGAGTGTTATATCTGTCTGAGGTCAACTCAGTGTGATCGACAAATAGTAATTGTTGGGATCATTTGGGAGCTAGCAGTTTCTTTGGGAATTTTAAAGTCACTTGAATATGAATTCTATAACTAAAGAATTAGAGATTTCCTGTCGAGTAGTTGCTAACGTGCTGCACTGCGACATCCTAGTACTTGAGTTCGAACTTCAGTTCTCTTTCTAACAAATACTCTAGGAAATGGGATGAACTCCCTTATCTTTTCAGCTGTTGGGTTAAATAGCACTACTTCTGTTCTTTTTAAGGACAATTTTGACATTAAATAGCTCACAAAGATTGATAAATGTGTTGTATAACCATGATACAAGTACACGTATACATATACATGCTGATACATAATCAACAATAATGACGAACGAACACACTTCTTTAGAAAAAATATACCTTTCACACTTTATTCTCTAAAGGATTGTGAAGGGGTTGATGTTGGTTATGTGTGAGAGGTGAGTTGGAGACGGAACAGACTGACACATATTGACCCCAAGTTCCTCTGACTATAGTAGCACTTCTTCCTCATTCTGCTGGGCTGTTCAACTGCGGCCCTGAGGGCCCAAGCCCTCTGTCTGGAGTTGGTTCTCACTCCGCGGTCAACTGCAACTGGAACTGAACTGCAACTCGAACTCCAACTAACTCAAACTGTCTGTGGCACCTGGTTATATAATTGTTTGTCGTACACCTGCTTCCTGTGGGCGTACGCATACAGGTCAAGGTGATAATCCGATATCTTCGACTGGATGCACCTGTTCCTTGATTGACGGCTCGGTCGAAGGTCAATATGTTACAAATGATTAAATAAAGAATCCGAACCGAAACCATATTTAGGAATTAGATTTTAACTTGAAAATATTTAGCCCAGTGCTGTTAAATTTGACAGACCAGTAGAAGTTTTTGCTGTCATGATTTCTATGAATATTCAAAAGCAAAGGAGATGGTTTCATTCTGAATCAACACAGTGAAAGAATATTGCAGAGAGGATGATTAAAACAGATAAAGCTGGCAGATGGAACAGCGTACGAAGAAGACAAGATGGCTATACAGCAATAAGATTTCGATAAAAATTTTCTATTCGTCTCCGAAATAAAAGTTTGAAAATAACACACGGATTTAGGATCACTTTTGAAGAAAACGTCAATAATAAAAGTGGGAATTTAAAACTATAATAATGACTTTGTCATCGCTGTCATCAACCGCATGAAAATCTACAAATAACGGCTTTTGGGTTCTAGTTGCAATCAAGTGACATATTGCACTTCAAACTAAGTGACACCATGTGTGTATGTGTGTGTGTGTGTGTGTGTGTGTGTGTGTGTGTGTGTGTATAAAAAGAGAAAGTAATGAACAAAAGACATAAAACAAATAAGAATGTTTATTTATTATTTATTAGCTTTTTATTGTTTTCAACTAGGTCACCATCGGAAGAAAACATTTTTAGGAAGTTTTTTTAAAAAAATAATCTTAAAAAGAATTGATATGCTCTGAAAGAAGCAACGGAAAATGAATGGGTAATATAGCACCGGCATTCGGTAAATGAAAATTATTTTTTGGTATTCGAATTTCTTAAACTGACCTTTGATGACCTTTACTCTCGTAATCACCTGACATAGAGGTTTCCATTTGGAAATCATTTGTGGCGTAGAATATGCGGGGTGCCTTTCAAATTGGTCGTAACTGTTTGAATATGCATGAGTTAACCCATATCTGCTCATCCTATTTAAAAGCATCGTTTCGTAGATGATTTAGCTTGATGTTAAATCCACATGGAGCCAGTGTTTGAGTGGGGGGGTTATTCAATTATCTTCCTGCTTCTATTATGGCCATAATAATGTTCAGTACGTTTTTTTTTCGATTTCTTCTCTGAATGCAAATATTTATTCCTTTAAAATCATGACCGCTTAAGCAGAAAGGTTGTTATAAAAGTTCAAGTTTGTTGTCATCCATAGATTTGTCTATGTAGTTTTTAGGGTAAAGGGAAATAGTTATTCTTTCCTATGTATTTCGTCATCCTGTGCAATCTAGTAAGTAAATAACATTTTTACTCTTGCGCATAGATTCGTAGCTAATTAAAAAAAAGTTGAGAACTCGAGAATAAGAATATATATACAAGTATATATATATATATATATATATATGTATATATGGGGGGGTGAACGGAGTTCCTTCCAAGCGGTGATTGTGTTAGTAGTACAGTATGGGAGCACCACCTGGATACTAACGAAATGCATTAAGAAAAAATCTAGATAGGAACTACACAAGAATGCCTGGTGTGTTCAGAGAAAAAATCTTGGAAGTGATAACCCTCAAAACAGCAGCTATTTTGTTACATGCCTCTAATCAAAGTAACAATCGAAGTAAGAGAAAGAAGATACGCTGGATACAAATGGAGATATATAAGGACAAACTTAATAACAATGTTCTATGATGGGATCCTACACATCAACGCGCCTGTGTTATCCAATCACCAATGACTTGAATATATCAGCTTTGTGCAGACAGGGAGACCATCCAAAGGCGATCGACTATAAGGACAGATGTCAAGAGAGAATCAGAGACATAATGCTCTATGAGAATTATTTTTTTATTTATTGCGGACTTTTTTGTCCTCATCTTGGTAGTTTTTTTGTGTGTTGTTTCTTCTTTCACTACGTTTCAGCCAAATTTCACCTCTGGCCTTCTTCAGGTGATTTACCTCAGATAGGAATGATGAGTCTTCGAACCGTATCCCCAGTAATTACTGCCTTCCATAGTTGTTGTCTACCGCACCACGTTTTTGACCAAGTAAACCTCTGGCCGGCAGATTAAGAAGCCTGATCTCAAAATGATTCCAATTAAAGACAATGACAAAAATTCGGTACGGACCCAACTATGGAAGACCAGATAAGGATTATAAGACCAAAAAAATCCATCCTTGATCGCCCTTCGTGGCGCAGCGGATAGAGGCGTTGAGTCTCTACGGTTCCAGGTGAGCATTGTCAGAAGATAGCGGTTTGAAATCCTACCCAAGCCGGCCAGAGGTTTACTTGGTCAAAAACGTGGTGCGATAGACAACAACTATGGAAGGCAGTAATTGCTGGGGATACGGTTACAAGACTCATCATTCCTATCTGAGGTAAATCACCTGAAGAAGGCCAGAGGTGAAATTTGGCCGAAACGTAGTGAAAGAAGAAACAACACACAAAAAAAACTACCAAGATAAGGACAAAAAAGTCCGCAATAAATAAAAAATTAATTCTCAGATTAAGAAGCCTCATCTCAAAATGATTTCAATTAAAGACAATGATAATGCTCTCTATATATTTATAAATGTTTGGATATATTTGTTTATGGTTGTGGGTGTGTTATCATATATTAAACTTAAAATTGTATTTATCATGAGAGGAAAAAGACAAAATCATGAACATGTAAGGATATAGAAAAAAATAAACTTTTAATCATTTACAGAGCAGGAACAACTATTAAGCAAAATAAACACATTCTTAGAGTACCGCTGTTTTTATTTGTTTCTTTTTTATTTTTTGTAAAAAATATGTCTTGTACTAAAGAGACGATATTTATGATTAAATCTAAAAAAAAAAATCTAATGAAAAACTTTCGAAAAAAATAAGGAAAAAATACCATATTTCCTTCATCATGGGAGTTTTCTTTTTTGTAGAATTCTTAACCCAAGAGTACTATGCTTCATTATTTATTGCTTCTTAAAGGACAGATTGCCCAAGAGATAACGCATTTAAAAACGTTCACGAACAGCTGAGATCGTCTAATTTCGTTCTCTCGACCCTGGGTGTGATACTAACTAGCATCAACTGGTAAAGCTTCATAGATGAGCCGGGAAGACCCCTTCATTGTCATTACTTCCAGGTCTACTCTGATTCAGTGTTTAGGGTCCAATATATGGGTCGAATAAAACTGATTCTAAATTATTAGATGGAATAAAGAGCAAAAAGAAAAAAAAGGAAACAAAACCAACCAAGAATGTAAATATGAACATACAATGAACAAGATTCCCTAACGTCTAGACTATAAATAACCCCAGACAGGTTGAAAAGCCGTTACAATTATTCCCTCAGTCAATCTAAATTTTTGTATCTAGGAATATATTAACTGAAAGCAAGAAGAATAAAACGGTCTGAGGAAAAGTGTGTAGTTCCAAGCTTTGATATATCCGGGACTTGCTCTGAGAATGAACATCGAACATCTTGGCATTTTGGTATTTTGTAATTCTCATAGGAAAAAAGTTAATCCATTATGAAAATGAGCACATAACTCATAACTCAATAAGTCCAGGGCCTGACATATAGATGGCGCCACTAATAAAAAAGCATGATTTTTTAAAAAACATTTAAATGGCACGCGTCAAAAATTACAGTTATTTAAATGAAGTTAATGTTGCAAATTTTCACAACAATGGAAAAATCTGAATTTCCCGTCAGAAACCATTGCTTTCTGATGGGAAAAATAGTTTTCAAGCAAAGCAATAACTTGATAAGTGTTATTCGGACTCTGCTTTGTCGGAAACAACGGCTAAAAGGTGGTATGCTGACTTTAAACACGCTCGTATAGACACAAATGATGCTGAACCTTCAGGTCGCCTAAATTCGGTAGCTGTTCCGGAAACACCAAAAATTCCACCAACTCGTTTTGGCCGATCGTAAATTGAGGTTGTGTGAGATAGCTGAGGAGTTGAAGATAGAAAGCTGTGTATTTGCGTTTGCTGACGGTCGATCAAAAAGAACGTCGCGTCGACGATTCAGAGGGTTGTTAGCAACTATTTCAACGCAACAAATAAAAAGAGTTCTTGCGTAAATATATGACAATGGATAAAACATGGGTCCTCTACTTCACGTCGGAGTCAAATCAACAGTCAGCTGAGTGGACAGCAACAGATGAAAGCCGTCCAAAGCGACCAAAAGACGCAAACATCCGCTGGCAACGTTTTGGCCTCCGTATTTTGGGATGCACAAGGTATTTTGTTGATCAATTACCTTGAGAAAGGAAAAAAAACATCAATAGCGACAGTATAAAGCAATATTGGTGTGTTTAAAGGAAGAAATCCGCCCCCACAAATGACCATAAATGAAAAAGAAAAAGTGCACTTTCTGATGAAAGTGCACCGTGTCACAAGTCGATCGCAACAATGGCAAAACTACATGAATTCTGCACCAACCCTATTCTCAAGATTTGGTCTTCAGCAACTACTGGCTGTTTGCGGACCTAAAAAAAATGCTGAAAAGAGATTTTTCTCCAATGAAGAAGTAGTATCGGGAATTGAGGTGTATTTTTAAGCCAAAGACACAAAAGGAATCGAATTGCTAGTGAAGCGTTGGAATCAGTGTATCATAAGGAGACTTATTCAGTGATGTGTTACTTTCTTGGTGTAAATAAACACCAAGAAATTATATGCTCATTTTCAAACGCCAAGTTTCAAACCCCAACTACAAACTTCTGCTTATCTTTGGTTAGCACAAAGCCAGAAGTAAGATTGATTAATGTTAACAGCATGCCAAGCAATCTAGGTTTATTTTATGCCTAGAAGTAAGAGAATTGCATTCATCGTACATTCATATTTCCATTTTTTCTGTTGTTTCTTAAGATTTTTGTTTTTTATTTTTTATTTCTTTGCCCGCGGCCGAATCGAATACGAATAAATTTTGAACAGATTTCACCGATAGATGGGTCCCTAACAGGTACTACCTCTTTACATCCGAATGGACCAGGGAGTAATGGTACTCTACGCTCTCTCGATCTCAAAAACTGGAGCCTCATCATACGATACAGTTTAGTTTGATACTCAGGACGCCTAATTTTTTGTGAGGTCCTACTCCTTTGCAGGGGTTAAAGTCAGTCAGAAGTAAAAGGCACCCAGTGAGAATCACTCACACAAACAGTGGTCTACTTTTCTAACCTGCTACTACTCCACACGTTGTGTATATCTTTTTTTTTAACCACGTAGCAAGTGACAATAAATAAAACTTCTATAAAAAACAGATAAAGCTTTTCTATTATTTTCTGGAAAAATATCAGTACAATATCACATCATATGGAATGACAAGAGGACGAAAAAAAAAAAAAAAAGGAAGTCGAAGCAAAGTAACAAGAAGAAGGAAGTAAAAGAAAGAAACAAAGAAGGAATAAACAATGAAGGAAAGAAAATGACAGTGTATATAAAAAAAGAACTAAAAAATTAAAGAAAATATGAAGAAGTACTCAGTTTTTGCTTTTTGCGATTGATAAGGAAAATAAGAAGGTTCTTATTTTCGATTTTCTTGGCATTTCAGATATGATATATGAATCGAATAAACAACCATTTACTGGTGATAAAACTCTATTTTAGGAAAAGTGACTGAGCAACGTCTAAATGGAAACCCTAAAACATTAGCCTTGCCGGAATGCAGTAAATTTAAGCACAAATTATCAACATATGAAAATATAGCTCTTAAATATATATTTATTAAAGAATCTAGATTCCTAACTGGCTTCAGAAAGAGAGCATCTTCAATAAACCCTTATACCTAACAACTGTTATTTCTTTGCAGAAGAAAACTATTCTCTCTCTTCGCAAAGAGTAATCGTGTTTTGTTAATGGCATATCAACCTACTTGGGTGAATTAATGTCAAATCCATGCTTCTAGAAAACAGTAGTAGTACTATTTAACTCATAGGTTGGAGAATAATGAGGTTCATACCTTTCTTAAGGATATTTGTCCGAAAATGAGTGGGTGTCCTTGTGGTGTAATGGTTAAAGCGGTGGACTGTTCGTACCCCAGTCGCGCTATTACGTTCACTTTCGGGCAATTATTCTTGGGAAAGGCATGAACCCCATTATCCTCCCAGCTATGGGTTAAATAATACCACTATTGTTCTTCTAGGAGAATGGCTATGGCATTAAATAACCTACAAAGGTTGATATGCCATTAGAAAAAAAAGAAACCAAACTGAAAGTAGTAGCACCTCTGGAGTTCGAACTCGGTTGTTACATTTCCACAAGCCTGAGCACCTCTGGTGGTGTAATGGTTAGCAAACTAGACTAGCAAACCTACACGAGTGAGTTCGAGTCTCATTGGGTGCCCCATTCATTTTTGCCTTGTGCTACATCGAAGCAAAGAGCTTCGTAAATTAATACATTTCCACAAGCCATCGCTCTAACTATTATACCCCAAGGACACCCGAAGGTTAAGTCTTCCAGAGCGTGTTACTCATCAGGCCAACTACGATTGGTTGGTTGGTTGGGTTTTATGGCATATCAAATTTTGTAGGTTATTTGATGCCAAATCCTATTTATACGTATATTAAGCATATGATTTGTAAACATAAACGTTGTAGATAAACTTTTAAACAAGTCAGAGTTCATTTGTTTGCACACAATGAAATGGTTTCAAGTATTTTTATATAACACTAACGATTCAATTTGACAACAGCCATTTATTTGCAGACAAAGAGTTATTCGTATCACCTTTAGGAGAATTGTTCGTACATTTGGTTTGGTTTTATGACATACGAGGTGCATACGATAAGATTCCAGACTTTTTTCGTATGGGCACTTTTATTGATAGTACACATATGAAACTCTAGTCCCCTTCGAAGTAATCTCCTCCAACTGTAATGCACTTGTACCGTTCCAACAACTTCTGGAAGGCCCCAGGGAAGTCCTCTTTTGTGAGCTTGTCAATGACCTTCGTCACAGCCTCTTTCATCTCCTCAATTGTCTCATAACGACAGCCTCTGAGCTTAGGGAATAATCAAAAGTCACAGGGAGCAAGGTCTCGACTATAGGGAGGCTGACGAACTCTCTTGATGCCCATCTTGGTCAAATATTCTGTGACAAGGATGGAGTTGTGGATTGGTGCATTGTCCTGGTGGAAATGCCACTAACTCGGTTTGAAGAGTGCTGGTCCCTTCCCAAGGAATCTCTTTTTGAACTCCCTTAAAACCTCATCATAGTAACCCTAACCCGAACCCTCTGGACAATCAATTCTGGTGATTTGACTTCCTTACTCCTCCCACACATCTCCTCATATCTCACAGACTCCCTGCCTTCCTTTAATCTCCTATGCCACTCAAAAACAGATGCTCGATTCAAGCAAAATGGTCGAAAAGCAGTCTGAAGCATTCCATACGTTTCTGTGGCATTTTTTCCAAGTTTAAAACAGAATTTTATTGCATATCGTTCTTCTAAAGTGTCAGATTGATTTTTTGAAATTCACCAGCTGTGACAATCAGGCTTTAGTAGGGTGTATTCCAATTGCTACTGTAGCTGTTCCTTTGAACCTGAAATCATACAAATTGGTAAGTCATTCAAAAGATGTATAGCAATAACATTGTGAATTTTTAAGAGTCTACGACAATTCTAAATAACCATACGAAAAAAGGCAGGAAACTTATCGTATGTACCTCGTATCAACAATTGTAGGTTATTTAATGCCAAATCCTGTTTATATATATATATATATATATATATATATATATATATATATATATATACTCTTTAAGAAAAAACAACGAAACAGGTCTGGTACATTCAGCTCTTTGCCAGGAAAATTTTAAATATTCATTCGTGAAAAATTTCTTGTCCTGATGGAATTACTCCCAACTCCGGTTTAACTGGACCAAGAATACTATATATATATATATATATATATATATATATATATATATATATATATATCAAATACATATGATTTGTAATACATATGATTTGTAAACATTTGGCTGATAACATTTTCAAACGAACCTGAGATCCTTTTTTAGACTTAAATTGTTTCAAGTATTGCTATGTAAGAGTAACAATTTAACTTTTGTTATTTCTTTGCATGCATTTAAATAGATTTAAATGATATGTAAGAGATCAGTTTGTCGGTATTTTAAAAGAGATTGAGTTTATCCATTTGCACAGAGTTAAATGGTTTCACGTATTGTTGTTATTTATTATATTTTGAAGATTTAGGTTGCCAACAGCACAGCCAGTGTCACGATCCATACTTTCTATATATAGGATATTCGAAAGGATTTTATAAATCCCAGAGCATTGCACTATTTATTCATTCTTATAGGTGACTTTGTTCTTGATGTTGAGAGGAATGTATCGAATTTGGCTGAGGGCAGTTTGAATGTGCTTCCTGGTGTTTCATTTTTCACTATGCTGTTCATGCGTATTTTTCAAGCTTGGCCGATGGGAGCTTGTGGTTTTTGTTTAAGTTATTCCAGCTTTTTGGGAGATAGATATTAAGAGCTGTTTTTTAAAGAGATTTTCCACTTTTAGGAGCGGTTCGTGTGTGAGTGGTAGATTCTGTGTGTCTTTTTCCTTGGACTACCTCCTTAAATTTCTCTTGATTTGTTACTTATTGTTGTTGAGTTTGGACTTGCTGAAATTCGACCGAGAGTAGTTTTTTCAGGTACTTTTGAAACTTAGGCTAATCATTTGGTTCTAACTGGAACAATTTCTCTACTAACGCTTTATATTTGTTGTCTTGATTGATTGCATCAACTCTCCGAGCAAACGAGGCGTATGTTTTTTTCTCCTGTTTAGGACCCAACAGTTTTTCTTTCTTCTAAGAAGCTTACGTATATCTTGTGCTTTATTTGTAATATTTCCTTTTCTGTTTTTATAAACGTCATATGACCTTGAATAAGCCGGATGGTCTGGTCGGTAGTTTGGGCATTTCTTTTCATTGGAACACTTTTCTTCCGATAGGTCTGGGTCCTTTTTACCGCACTTTGCACATGTCAGTTGTTGTCTGCAAGCCTCCCTGTGGTGTTCATATTTTTATATTCAAAGCATCTCACGAATGTTGGGATACATTGTTCAACCTTTCTTGAGGCAGTAGCCAATGTTTACTTCTTTGAGAATATGGGGATGATTAAATGTCAGGATGTAGATGTTGATCTCTATTTGGTAATCATCTTCTCTGATTGTGATTCTTTTGATGTTCATCACGCCCTGTTTTCCCAAGGCTGCTGTCATCTCTGGTGGAGCCAAAGCCTGCTCCCTACTTCTGACAACTCCTTTAGAAGTGTTAAGTCTCTCGTGACGATATGCCTTACAATTGGTTGTGTGGAAGCCTTTAATCTTGAGGATGATTTTGGTCTGCTTCCAGCTGTCCACTTCGATAAGCAAGTTTCCGTTTAGAAATTTCTTTATGATTTTGTGGTTAGATCTTGACGCGATAGCCTTTTCTATTAAGAAAGTGAAGATTTTAGCTTGGCAGACCTCTAAAGATTTTATAATTCTGCTGTTTCATTCTCCGAGTTTGATTCAGATAAATTTCTTTTAGCTTTCCTAGACCACGTTTTTACAAGTTGATCGATTTACCATTATCGGCTCCCAGACTCCAATATATATATATATATATATATATGTTGGGCCCCTTGAGATTGAGAAACCATATCCTTAAAACATTTCTTTGGTTTATGTGTTGTCCCGTATTGCCACTTTCCGTTGAACAGTAGCTTGGGTAACCTAACATCCTCGATCATGATAAGGTGCCAACCCCAATGTAACTGATCGTGTACATCGATCATATATGTACTCTATGTATATTAGAGACTGTCATTTGATGTTTAGGTTTCCCTTGAGGAAAGCTTGATGGAATCTTTCCAAGACTTTTATGTGACAGTGGTATGTTGTCCTAGTCTCAGCAGTGTATTAAAAAGACATAGATACTAAACTAAGTTTTGATCGTGATGCTTCTATTCGACGACACCAAGCTTTTGAACTCTCCGCAGGCCTTTCAGGCTTTTTCGATCATTAGGTTTATTTCAGAACCAACGGTTTCATCTCGAGAGATTGCTGCCAAAATACACAAAAAAAGTCAACCATATCCAATCTCATAAACCGGACGAAGATGTCTGGTTTGACATTGGTCCTGTTGATTATATAATCGAAGATATTCCCATGTCTAGACCTAAGTTGTGCCCAAGTTACAGTATGAATTTCTTTCTGTTGAAAAACTGTGTTACAAATGAGATCTATTCTAGTGCAAAGCTGAAGGCGTAGACCATAACTAATTCTGTTACCAAGTCTCGTGATCATGTACAACATGGACGTTGAGGTCATTAAGAAGGAGGAATTTGTCAGCGTTTGAAATAGAGTTTATAGTTGATCTCAAATCATGATAGAAAGCCATAGTAGATTTCTCGCTGCTGGGAAAATTAGAGGCATAGAGAGAAAGGACTGTCCTGAAGTTATAGTCTGATAAAAGAACTCAAAGGTTAATGATTTGCGCACAGAGGTTATACGGTTGTTCCAATTGACTGGTTAACTTTATCCAAATGGAAAAACCAACGGTCACTCTCATCTAACCTCCTTTGGTTTACCTTTTCAGAAGGACTGGTATCTCGCGCCTACTTCTGTCTGCTGGTCTTTCTCATTTAGACGGGTTTCTGAGAGCGTTGATATATCAACGTTGAATGGAACTAACTCCTTTGCTATTATGACTGTTCGTCGTTCAGGGTTCTTTGACCATCTTGTGATTGCAAAAATGTCCTGACATTTCACTTTCCAATACTTATTCAATGCTTCTTGTGTATTTTTTTTTAATGTTTCTCTTGCAGTTGTGAACAGCTGTCAACTACAGATTGGTGTTTGAACTGACATTTATTGGAGTCACCAGTTCTTGACCCCCCACCTAGGTGAGCGGTACTATCCTAGAAAGTGCTACTGAGATTCTTACGACCGCGCCAAAACATGAAGCTGTTCTGTCTATAATATAGCGACGTTAGGTTGGTCTCGAGCCACACACGTGGAGATTCTTGACGATGTGCTTCCAGCTTGTTAAGATTGTACATGTTGCCAGTCCCCCGTCATCGAGGGGTTTGAGGAGATATCCGTTGATATAACGCCCTCCTCTTCTTCAAAATCGGATATCCAGTGACAAGGCGAAGGAAGATGACTATGATTATGAAGGTTGCGTATGTTATTGTCACGGAGACTCTCTCAATAAGGGGAGGAAAGCCGACCTTTTTTTACATTCATACACAGACACACGCAAGCACACACACACACACACACGTGCACACACACACGCACATATATATCTAATTGTTAATTTATAATGCTTACCGTTCTTAAAAATCGTAAAATCTTTACCGTTTATCTCAAAATGTAGAGCAATGTCATCATATATTATGAATTTAAAAAAATGTTAGACACAAGAAAGACTCACCACACTAAGTTTCTCGGTTAAAATGGGCAGGTGGACCGGTAATTCAACGAAGACATTGTGTTTTTTAAACTCTTTTACGTGGCTGGAACGTAGATGGTGCAATAATCGATTTGAATAGCCCCATTCTTTGTTTAACGGCACATCAACCTTTGTGAGTCATTCAATGTCAAAGATATTCTTATAGAAGAACAGCGCTGCTACAACCTAACCCATAGCTGGAAGAGATAAGGTGTTTCAGTACCTTTTCTAAGGTGAAAGTAAACTTATTGGCGCAGCTGGAGTTCGATCTCGCTTACTACACCATGTGGACTCCCCCCCTGTGTTTAAATCAGAAGTATTAAGAATAGTTACTTGAAAATGTAGTTATTTACTAAGGTTTCAAATCATTAGTAACTTGAACTCGTGTTATAGTTGATTTGATAGGTTTGTTTTAATGGTATATCAACCTTCGTGAATTATTTAATGCTAAAGTTACCTCTTATAGAAGAAGAGCAGTAATAGTATTTAACTCCTAGCAGAGAGGATAAAGGGTTCTTAGTGCGTAGAGTGTTCGCCAATGATCCAGGAGACCACGGTTCAATCCCAGGTCGCGTCAGACCAAAGACTTTAAAAATGGTACTTGATACCTCTTTGCTTAACACTCAGCGATATAAGGTACGTATCAACGGTAAATTGGAGCAATCCAGGGAAAGGAGTAGCGTCCTCCCCTACACCTCGGTGGAGTAGCTATTGAAAAGGGAGCCTTCTGGTCACCCTCGACTACGGTCGCCAACTTTACTTACGTTTCCCCAGGGTATTAGTCAAAAATTGAACGGAATAGCGCGGCTAGAGTTCGAACTCGCTTACTACGATGTCACAATCCAGCATGTTCATCACTACGCCACGAAGACTTCTGCAGATCAGAGAGAGAAAGAGAGAGAGAGAAAGAGAGAGAGGGGAGAAGAGAGAGAGAGAGAGAGTTAAATAATAATAATAATAGTAATAAGATAATATGTCTGTTATTGATGATGATGACGATGATGGTGATCACAAACTGACTGCTTTGTTATCAGTGGCAGTATTGAAAAGATATTATCGTCGACTCAGTGATGAAGTGGAAACGCCAATCAGAGCGCGATCACCTCTTGATCACTTTTATTCCAGCGGTACGAGATCTGCGTCTACTAATCCAAGAGGCGTCGAAAGACCCAATGCCGCCTTCGATAGCTTTGAGGTGAAAGTTGTCGATGCTATCTCTGCCTCAACTTTTAGACGTTCATCTTTTATATCGGTCGACAAAATGGCGGCGGCTAAAACCAAACGAATCAGTTGAATTGAAAGCATTGATTAAAAGCGACTTTGATTGGAGCCGTGAGGGAGAAAGAAAAAGAGAACGGAAAGAAATGAGGGGGCAAGAGTAGAAAAAGGGGCTAAGAGATAAATTAATAAGCAGAAAAGAGAGAGAGAGAGAGAGAGAGAGAGAGGAAAGAAAAGATAAGAAAGAAACAAATAAAAACAAGACTGCTAAGGAAGAGTAATATAAATAGAAAGATGAAAAAATTGTGTGGGGAATCAAAATCAAGAGAAAAAAATGAACTATTAGGATCTATTAAAGAAGTATTTTCTAATTTTGATGGGCTTTTACTCTCAGCCTTATTTCATATACACTTCTTAAGATAGTCTGCGAAAAATTTTAAAAACTCTTTTGAGAGTTCTTCACACTAGCGTCTGCTGATGGTTTTCAGCAGGAGTTTGAGTGACAGCAAGTCTCCTCAAGTCTCCATGACTCTTCTCAGAATTCTGGCCGATCTGTTGTTTGGATGGTCTCAACTCGTTCTCTTATTTCCAAGTCCTCCAGTTCCTGAACCAAACTTTTGTTAAATGTACCAAGCACGCCAATTATAATTAGTATCACCATCATTTTTATATTCCATTATTTTGTTCTGTTCTCTAGCAAGGTCAAGGTACTTATCTTTCTTTTCGCTTTCTTTCACTTTTACCGTATGGTCAGCCGGAACGGCAAAGTCCACTATACTGTAGGTTCTCTTTTTTGTTGACTATCACTAGGTCTGGAAGTCTGGCCGAGATTAGATGATCCGTTTGTATCTCAAAATCTGAGAGAATTTTGTGCGTCTCATTTTCTAGGACAGATTTTGGGTTGTGTATATGCAATTTATTCGTATTGTCTTGCAAAATGCCCAGCGGATCACCTTCCCCACTCAGTTCTGTCCTTATTATTATTATTATTAATATTATTATAATTATTCTTGTTGTTTTTTCTCTCCATGCGAGTTTTCCACGCCAGTTTTAGCTCATTTTTTTTCTCGCGAAAGACTGAGTGACCACAAGTCCTATTAGTTTTCCAGGACTTTTCTAAGTATCCTAGCCGATTTAGTGTAGTGCTGTGGTTTGTATGGTCTTGATTCTCTCTCTGCTCTCCTATTCAACCAGTATTTTTTTTTGTTCTGGACTTTGGGAGCGGTTCCAAACGCACCACACATAATTGGCATCGTTGTCGCTTTCATGTTTCTCAGCTTTTTCAGCTTTCTGGAAAGATCTTAATATTTGTCAATCTTTTCATTTTCTTTCATTTTTGCGTTTTTAAAAGTCTCCTGGGAAAGCAATAGCACGAGATGATATTTATTTTTATCTATTTAACTAATCATATTTACCAACCCCTTCGCTCGGGCAGGATATGACACAAGGTCAATTTTTAAGCGAAGTTTAACAGGCTTGAATTCAGTTTTCCTTCTCCTAGACTAGTTGCCACACCAAAGCTGAATAACCTAGTCTCCCCTACTATTTACCCATAGCTGGAGGGAGAATAATTGGATTCATACCTTTCCCAAGGGTATTAGTGCTATGTGAAATGCAATTTGTCTCGTCCAGAATTTGAACTCGTGTCGCCGTGTCCATTTCCTAGGACGATAACTATTACACCACGGGCACTTCCAAACTAATAACTAATTTAACTAATAAGGGATCATCCAATTCCCGGATATGTTGATCTTTTTCTATGTCTAAATCCTAGAGAATTTAATGAGTCTCATTTTCTTAAACAGCTTTTAATTTGCTCATAAACTACTTGTTAGTTTGGTGAAATTTTAATCTCTTGCACAGTTCTCAATGAATAAACTTTCCCAATTAGTTATACCTTGGTTTGTACTTCTTTTCCACCTTCGCTTATATTATGATAAACTGTTTTATTTAATCTCTGTCGTCGCATAACCTACAATGGGTGTTCTTTTTTATCGATTGTTACTACAAATATTATTACATGTACATTAATTAGACTTTTATCATGAGTCCCAATTATTTTCCTCATTGCAAAATTATCATTCTAACTCTTATTAGCGGCCTTTCACCGAGTGAGAGTAATTTATTTGTTTTATTCAGGCAGTCATCTTTACATGTTCCATCTGAAAGGCAGTAGACAAAGGTTTCAGCATTATTACCTTGATTCATCACTGAATATCATTTTCATCTAATTTTTTTAACGCCACGATGCTTTTCTTTCACACGTAATAATTTCATTTTCTTTTTTGTGTGTGTGTGTGTTAGAGTTGATTTTTGTTTGGCTTTTCTCTATGTAAATTCAATTTCATTCGGCCGATTTCTTACATTTCTTACACACAGGCTGGGTTTCCTGTGGCCCAGGCGGCTGAGGCTGCAGAATACATCGACTACTTCTCGGCAGCGTGGTAAGACCCCCACCACCACCAACAAGTTTCCTAGATATGACACTAAACAATCTGAGGGCGAGGCTTCAGTAATGTTGGAACTTTGGAAAATGTGGAGTACCCCTCGGAGTGGTAGCACATCAGACCTAACCGATAAAATGAAACGCAGTTTCTTCCAGGCACTGCTATATGGCTGCACTACATGGACGCTAACAAAACGGCTGGAGAAAAAGCTAGACGGCAATTACACAAGAATGCTACGTGCAATCTTAAACAAGTCCTGGCGGCAACACCCCACAAGACACCAACTGTACGGCCACCTGCCCCCTATCACGAAAACTATTCAAGTTAGACGAGCCAGACATGCAGGACACTGCTGGAGAAGCAGGGACGAACTCATAAGAGATGTACTCTTATGGACCCCCACACATGGCCGTGCAAAAGCAGGACGACCAGCACGAACATACATTCAGCAGCTATGTGAGGGTACGGGATGTTGTCCTGAAGACCTACTTAGGGCGATGAACGATAGGGAGGAGTGGCAAGAGAGGGTCAGGGATATCCGTGCTACCAGCGCGATATGATGATGATGATGATGGGTCAAATAGTACTAAACTGTGTACTAATGCTAAACGGAATTCTTTAAAATAGAACTGTTTTTAACATTTAGAATGTGAGTAAATAAATAACTGTACTTATGCAGAAGTGAATTTTTTGAATTTGAACTGTTTATATATATAAAAAGGGATTTCGCATTAAATAACCTACAATGATTGATATGCCATAAAACCAAACCAAACCAAAAATTGACTGCTGATTCGACCCATTTGTTTTTCATTTGTTTTGTCGTAGATTTTCTATTTCCAAGGTATATTGCATTGGGTTACCTATCCAGACATCTTGATGGCATTCGCAGTCTAATATTTTTTTCCTTTTTATTTAACAACCCAATTACAGTAAATTTTCTAAATAGCTGGTTGTGAACAACCAACGTCTTTCATTACCCTCCACTGTGGATTGCCTTCGTGAATGATTGTTACGATCTTTTCCGGGATTCAATGAATGCGCCTTTTCTTTTTTTAGCCATGTTTCCTTTCTATTTAGTATGCCCAACCGCTTGTTTAGGTTTGTATTTTCAATGTATATATTTACCCATCCCTCTGCCCAAGTAGGATGTGACACGAGGTCAATTTTTTCAAGCAGAGTTTAACAGGTTAGAATTCAGAGTTTTTCTTTACCATGACTGGTTGCTATATCAAGGTTAAAGACCCCAGATTGCTCTACTATTTGCCCATAGCTACTGGGAGAACAATTGGATTCATACTTCCCCAAAGGAAATAAGAGCTATGTGAAATACAAACAGCCTCGTCTTGAATTTGAACTCGGATTGCCGCGTCCATTTCCAACGATGATAACCATTTAAAAACAGGCACCTCCTGTTTTTTAAATGTAAACCTATTTGTACATCTCGGCTTCTATTGCTATTTGTTTTAAGAATAAAATTACAAGATTATAACATATTTTCCTCAACGTTGGCTAATTTAAAAATATTTCCCTCTAAATGATTTGAAGAAATTTATAATCTAAATAATTTAATCAAGTTTCTTTAAGGTATATTTTATGTTATACTATTAAATAAAACCGTTTTGCGCCTTAACTGCTTTTTGTTTATTTACTGCTAAATGAAAAAAAGGTAAACATCTAAGTGTGTTATTTCTATAATTATTGCCACCCTGTCTAGGGGCTTAGAATATGATGACTGTATCCCCTGTAGAGGGATAAGATCTCTCTCCAAAATTTGGCGAGATGAGTATGACATGGATAGAGGGAATTCTTTTATGGAGCTGTGGGAGTATTGAATACTCCTTTATTGCCATTATAATTCACCTCATTTTGGAGTGGTAGTATATACTCGAGTCATATCTATTGCTTAAATAGTTATGATTAAAAATTGTTCGTATTCAATAGGATTGTGCACAAAAAAAAAAAAAAAAAAAACTCCAAAGAAACAACGACACAATAATATAATTATGAACGTTCAATGAACGCGGTTCCATGACCTCTTGACATAAAATAACATTAGACGGGTTTACATGCCGTTAAAATCAATCAATTCATCATAGAATCATATTTTTGCTAACGATAGTGCACACACATTTTTGCCCTGACGTGTAGTTCAAGGAGATGCAATTGATTTATTTCAATAGTAACCAGTAATAAAGAAACATGGTGTTGAATCAACACCTCAAATGTTTGTGGAAGAAATTGAGTAACTGAAAGTAACAAAACAGCAGATGTCTACGGCATTTCTCTGGGGATCTTGAAGCACACAGACCTTGTTATACATGCAAGGTTCTGCAATATCCTTGCCTGAAGCTGGCGACAGAACAATGAACTCAAAGACTTCAAATGCACATTAATTATGGGCTAGTAAATATGCTAACGAGGAAAGTCAGACTACTCGAACTAGAGAGAGATAATTCGCTTGCTAACAGACTTTTTGGTGACGAAGTTTTGAGATTTGTTCGTACCTTTTATTAGGAAGGTTTGAATCTATAGCATACCTTTTATTTAACAGTAAATGAAGAATGCTCTTTTCATAGAATCATTACTTTTGGCTTGGTACAGTAAGTAAAGTAAAGTTGGCGACCGTTGTCGAGGGTGACCAGAAGGCTATTCAATAGCTACTACGCCGAGGTGTAGGGGATAACGCTACTCCCTTCCCTGGATTGCTCCACGTTACACTTGATGAGTACCTTATAATCCTAAGTGTTAAGCAAGGAGATAAAGATTCCAAAAAATACTGCGAAATGAATCTGGACATTTCAAACATTTTTCTCGAGCTCTCATTCTTCTCGTTTTTTTTTTTTTTTGTTATTTCAAAGTTTCAATTTGAATATTTCTAATGAAAATGTTATCCAATCGAATTACGGGTAAAATACGTATGCCTGAAGATTATTCTTAATGGATAGGAATTCTTGATACCATATCATCATCATGTTGCGCTACTTGGTTATATTTTCCAGCTTCTGTCTCGCCATTCGTCTCGATCATCCATCGCTTCCGGTAGGTCTTCTAAATTACATCCTGAGTTCGTACAGAGCTGTTGTATATGAGTTTTTGTTGGTCGGCCAACACTTGCACGTCCGCGTGACGGGGTCTATTGTTCGTCCTTATTTCTCCAGCAGTTTCCTATATATCTTTTTCCTCTTATTTGGATGGTTTTAGAGATGCGAGGTTGGTGGTCGAAAAGCTGCTGCTTTGTGGGATGCTGCTTTCAGGATTCAGGCTATATATTTTTGTTAAGAATAGTGACGTGCTGCAATAATTGTTTACGAAGAGTTATTGCCAAGATGAATAAAAGGTCATCAATATTTTGATTGCAGCGTATATATCACATGACCAAAGGTGTTCAATCCATGGACGTTGCTCCCTCTGGTTAGTTGTATGATGATAGTTGGTGGGATAAACATGGTACATTGGTTCCAACCCCGTGTGATTTGAAAGCTACACAGATGAATGTCCAACGTACTCCAATTCGAGAACTTATGCTTTACAAATTTAGACTGGGCCATAACGCTGTGGAACCAACTCAAAACATTTGCTGTGCGAAAGGTATAGGTGAAGCTGTAACCAGTTAGTTCTATTAATTTTGATGGGGGTTATAAGAACCTCAAAGTTCTGGGAAGGTCAGGTAGGCCTAAAACGGTGGATTCTGAGGTCGTACTTCAAACCGTTGAATAAAATGTGGAGAATATATTGCGGGGAAGTCGGTCTGGCTGTTGTGAATAATAGATGTAGTAAACATAATTGTAAAAATATAATAAACTTAATTGATAGAAATGTGAAAAACAAAAGAAAGAAAACATAGAATATAAATGCCATAATAGAAGTGAGATAGTCTTTCTGTAAAGTTCG
This sequence comes from Sepioteuthis lessoniana, assembly GCA_963585895.1. Classification (NCBI taxonomy): domain Eukaryota; kingdom Metazoa; phylum Mollusca; class Cephalopoda; order Myopsida; family Loliginidae; genus Sepioteuthis; species Sepioteuthis lessoniana. The sequence continues at coordinate 42,292,768 of OY757928.1, read as the reverse complement.
CTATCACACGTATGGAAAACTAAAGGAAAATGTATATGTAGATAAAAATAGGAAAAAGCACTTTGATAAAAGCCATCTCGTGTGTGTGTGTGTGTGTGTGTGTGTGTGTGTGTGATTTAAATTCCTACCTTCTGTCTATTTAGGCCGGAAACATGGCACGTCGTCAAGGCATTAGTCTCTTGGAGTGATGTTGGCGGAAAGAGAGGATTTGATTTTTCGCTTTCTCCTTGACTACTACCTCTAGTGGTTATTAGCAGAACAATTTCGATAGAAACGGGAGGTAACGACCTTTTGTGTCACAGAGCACCAAATAGAAGAAATTATCTCCAGGTGATGGATACAATCCCAACAAGTATGAGGCGTGCTCGCCATCTCACACTCCAGTATGGGTTGTCACCTTAATGACTTCAGCAAAAGCGTTCGGAGCTGCCGAATTGTACCACACGTTACCAAAATATTGTAAAACTTTTGAAGCACCCTTGTGATTTTAATTACTAAAAACCATATAAATATGCGCAAAAAATAATAATTATTATACAGGAATAGTTAATTGAAATTACATGATTATGCCTAAATTATTAATATCAGATAGGAATGGGACAAGACACTACTGGCCGGTCCCCATTATCTCAACCTCCTAAACCACTCATGGCCCTCAGGTCGTCTAATGTTTTTTCTCATTTCCAGCCAGGGGTATATCACACAAAACACAACATACACAACCGAGAGGGTGGAAGGAAAGAGAACAAATACGAACTAGGGTTATCTCCAAGTGCAAGAAGGGAGAAGTTTGTGACAAATTTTGTTTAGCTTTCTGTGCATCTGTGATCTATCACGAGCGTGTATTCGAGCGAAATTCCCACAAAGCCACCGGGAACGCTGACTCGTACTCTCACGTTGGCTAACTCGGCCTCTAGGTCCACAGGTCCTAGCAGTCACCTTTCTCTGGGTTCTAGCAGTCGCCTTTCTCTGACCGTCGGCTTCCCCCCACTTCTGTCAACGCCCCGTTCTGGTTCTGCTCTATTCTGTTGACTGCCTCGGTCTGTCCTGTGACCTTGCCTTCCTTCGTCTTCTTCCGTTCTTGTGAGAAATCTCGCGCGCAAGCCCTTTGTGAGGGTTTCGCGCCAAAACAGAGAAAGGGATCCTCTGACTGGCACCCATACCCACACCCAGAGAAATGCCACCCATCGTGTCACAGGAATACTTGAAACCATAATATTTTGTAAAAAATACTTGTATTAGATAAATAATTTTATATGTGTGTGCAAGCAAATGATTATAGAATCCAAAGTTACATGGAAAAATAGATTCGATTTCAATAAAACATATAGTAATGTACCAAGTTTCGACATTAAATAGCCCCTAATCATTTGATATGTCGTTAAACGTGTAAACAAACAAATCAAGGTCACCTTTCTGATTGAGTCTAATTGTAGATTGAGAGTAAAAGAGGCAATGCCGTTATCTTTCTTTTTTATGGAGAAAAAAAGCACCAAATATTAAAAAAATCTGGAAGATTTTAAGTATTTCTTCGAATTGAGGCCATTCTAGTGATTTATTGTGTTATTTTAGGGTTTCTATCCGAAAAGAGAATATAAAAATATAAATTTGTTATAGGTTCATATGCATCCTAAATCCATATTACTCTACCTTCAGACTTATTTTTTATATCTATATATTTATATGTATTATATATTTTTATATGACATTGCCTAAAAAACATCAAGAATACGTTACGGATATTCTGAAATACATCTATATTCAGGTTTGGTTTCTTTGTTTAATAGCTTATAACCTCCATGGGTTATTTATTGTCAAAGCCATCCTTGTAGAATGACAATAATGGTACGATTTAATCCATACGCGGGGTTACTAATGGAGTTCTTATATTTCCCAAGGGTATTAGCCCGAAAGTGAAAGTAATAGTGCGACTGGAGTTTGCTTACTACAACATCGCAGTCAAGCATGTTAGCCACTATGCCACAGAGACTCACCTTTTAGATTTTGGTGTTAAATTGACACTAATTTAAATTACAATCACATTTAGAAATTTCCAACTATAAAGGTTTATCAGTGTGTTACAGAAATAAAAAAAGTTAATTTTATGGTAAAAAAAATTGACGACGTTTTAAAAAAAATACGAACCTTGTTTTAGCAAAACAACAACAACAAAAACAAAAGACTGCTAAAAAAATACAAAAAGAAACCTTTCAACCTTCAGACTTCATTTCAAACGTGTCCACTTTGAAAAGAGAAGTTAGAAAAAGCAAAAAAACAAATTTGGGGGAAAAATTACCCCAACTAAAAAACAGCTAAAAACTAAAGAAAAACCGTTAGGAAAACTGATAATGGCAAGGTAAGAGCATTCACACAAAACGGAATATATGTGCTATAATCACACAGGCGACATCTCCACACTAGACGGAACCTCTCTGAAACTAGTTGACAAATTCACTTACCTTGGAAGCAGCGTCTCATCAACCGAAAAGGACATCGACACGCGGCTAACGAAGGCATGGAAAGCTATCGATTGGCTATCGATCATATGGAAATCAGACCTGACCGATAAAATGAAACGCAGTTTCTTCCAGGCTGCGGTAGTATCGATACTGCTGTATGGATGCACTACTTTTACGCTAACTAAACGGCTGGAGAAGAAGCTAGACGGCAATTACACAAGAATGCTGCGAGCAATATTGAACGAGTCCTGGCAGCAACACCCAACGAGGCACCAACTATACGGCCACCTGTCTCCCATCACGAAAACTATCCAAGCTAGACGAACCAGACATGCAGGACACTACTGGAGAAGCAGGGACGAGCTCATAAGTGATGTACTCCTATGGACCCGCACATATGGCCGGGCAAAAGCAGGACGACCAGCTCGAACATACATACAGCAGCTATGTGAGGATGCAGGATGTAGCCCTGAAGACCTGCCAGAGGCAATGAACGATAGGGAGAAGTGGCGAGAGAGGGTCAGGGATATCCGTGCTAGCGGCACGACATGATGATGATGAGGATGATGAAGAGCATTTATATATTGATTCAACCTTAGATATGGCAACCAGTTTAAGAGAAGGGAAACTCTGAATCTAAACCTGTTAAATAACTCTTGAAATTAACCATGTGTCTGATCATGCTCGTGTGGTTAGTTGGTTGACTGTTTTGTTTTACAGCGTATCAACCCTTTTTGGGCTATTTAACGCCGAATTAAATTTCAAACAATTTATTTTAGTATAAGTATAGCTTTTGTTTACAAACAGTTAAATGTCTAAACAGTTCGATTGGATGTCAAAACAGTTCGATTAAATCTCAAAACAGTTATATTTCAAGCAATTCAGTTCGGCATGAGTACACAATTTCAATATCAAAAACAGTACTATTTCATACAATTTAGCTTAGCATGAGTACACAGTTTTGTTCTATTTTACCCATAGATAGGACCCTGTAAGGTGCTACCATAGCGGGCAGAGTGGACTAGGGAACGATGTCAGTGAAGTGGTACTCGGCATTACCCAGGGCTCCAGCATTACTTGAACCTCACTATAAGATTTTTTTGTGTTATATCCAGGACACTCATTTAGGTGGGGGTCTTAAGCTTCTGCCGAGAAGCAATCGGTGTATTCAAAAGCTCCAGCCTATTGTGCAACCTGGTCGTATGGAGGGGGTTGGTAAATACATATACTAGCTTATTTACCTGTTTTATTATATGCTTTTTAACTATTTGGAGGCCAGGAAAATATAAACTTTTGACATAATTCTTAGGTTTCAACTGGATGAAGGGTCGTCGATGATAACAATCTTTAAAAAATGAAATTTGAAAAGTTGAGCCAAGACTGGCACGGTCTCTATTCGTAGACACACACTCCGAAGCTCCAGCATTACTGGAGACTCCTTATCTGATAGTGTTGTGTCATATCTAGGACACTCGCTTTGAAGCAGGGTCTTACACCTTTGAAGAGATGCAGTTAATGTATTTTACAAGCCAAGCCGACTGGGTGGCATGATGGTTAGAGTGTTCGCCAATGGCTCGAGAGACCTGGGTTCAATCCCAGGTCGACTCATACCAAAGACTCAAAAAATGGTACTTGATGCGCGTTGCTTAACACTCAGTATTATAAGGTAGGCTTCAAGGGAAAAGTGGAGCAATCCAGGGAAAGGAGTAGTGCTCTCCTCTACACCTCAGTGTTGTAGCTATCGAAAAGGGAGCCTTCGGGTCATGCTAGACTACGTTCACCAACTTTACTTACTTACATAAATAATTTGCACGCAGCTGTAAGGTTTCAAGTCATAAAAAATATTAATCTTTATTTTTTTACTCATTGATGGGGCCCTAACAGGCATTACTACTCTCGGTCACAGTGGATCTCTAAGTAATGATCATTAAGGTATACTTCACATTTTCAAACGCTAGAGGAATCGAGCCTCACCATCAGTTGCAGTTTCGTGTCATAATCAGGATACTGGTTTGGGAAGGTCTTACCATTCTGCAAAGGAGCAACCAACGGGTTCTTCAGTCCCGTCCGACAGCATGGGCATTTGCATTGTTGTACATTGCTGGACATTGCTTGGGAAATAATGACGAACTCATTAGCGACGTTCTCTTATTGAATTCTGGATATGGCTAAGCAACAAAAACTTACATTTAACAGCTCTCTATGAACACTGGATACCGTCTAGATAACTTACCACGAACGTTGGCTAATAGGGATCGATGGTTGGAGAAAGAGTCAAAAGAATCTGTGTTGTCAACACTCCATGATGATGATAATGATGTTTCATTGCCCACGAAATTCTCACTGAGTTTTGATTTGGTAGTCTTAAAATACTTGCGCACTTTTTTTAGTGCACGTTATTATTATTATCATTATTATTATTATGTCGTCTCTTTTAGAGTTTTTCACCACAGTATTAGCTAATGGTTCCACACAGGAGTCTGAGTGACAGTAAGTCTCCTTCAGTTTCCAAAACTCTTCCCAGTACCCTGGCCGTTCTCAGTAATGCTGTCATTTGGATAGTCTCTACCCGTCCGCCAACTTCCAGGCCTTTTAATAATCCTTTAGTTATTGTGCCAAAAGCACCAATCACAATAGTTAAAATCGTCACTTTCATGTTCCACAGCTTTTTCAATTCTCTAGCAAATGTCGAGGTACTTATCCTTCTTTTCACATTCTTTCAGTTTTATTCTGTGGTCAGCTGGGATAGCAAAGTCGACTTATTATTATTATTATTATTATAATTATTATTATTATTATTATTCGTATGTGTGCGCGTGTGTGTGTGTGTGTGTGTGTGTGATAAAAGAAAAAAAGTGTGCCGCGTTCAATGAGTAATAAAAGCAATGATTCAATTGATTTCTATATTATTTTGCTACGTATTATCATGAAGAAGAACAATTGAAAAACGTATTTACCTATTTTTTTATTCGCATAATTCTTTTTATTACGTTAACCTTGGGCAACCATGTATTTCTGTCTCCGTTTTTCACTTGTTTTTTTTTTTCATCTTGCGTTTGACACTTGTACGAATCAAATACGTGACCAACCAGTAATTGTAACAGCGGGTGGGTGGGTGTTGGGGCTCCTTTTTACCCTTCTAATTGATTCACTAACAAAAAAGCAATCGTTTTGAATGAACGAAATAAAACTAAAGAGGTGATTGAATTCAACGGGCTTAGATAAAAAAAAAAATGTAAAAAAAAAAAACGTAAAAACAATACATGTTTCCTCCATGAAGGTCAAATGATCTATTTAAAAGAAAAGGTTTCCAATTTCTGTTATCTGTTCGATGAATGATTGCAAATTTACCTGTACAAAAAGTTGAATCTGAATTAATTTTCACATTGAACTTCATTTCAATCATAATCATTTATTTACAACTCTTAAAATGGATCGAAATCTTTCTCATATTTTGATGAGTGTAATCCTGAGGATGAACTTCTACCCTGGCTTTGTGATATATATATATATAGTACAATTAAATGGAAACTCAAACTCGGTTAAGCCGTCATAATAAATTTATTTCGGCGGAGAATATTGTTGATATGACTCTTTTACATGCTCTGTCTTGTCGCAGAGATGCGAATGAGGAGTTACAGTTTGTATTCAGAAGATAAAATAGGGTAATTAAAAAAATGAAATTAAAAAATCAGAAAATAAAGATAAAAAAAACGTAAAGCTAAAATCAAATTACAAAGTTACAAATTCTTTCGTTCATAGGCATGAGCAGAGGAGGTTAACATGTTATATGTTAGATCGTTTAAGAAACAGGAGTGGAATTAATCGGCTTAACCGAGTTTGAGTCTCCATTTAATTGTACTATATATATATATATATATAAATTTCATTAAACATAATAGACATTTTATGTCTACATATTTTCTTCTGGATCCGTTCGAATTCCCGTATTACTTTTATCGTATTCGAGCGAAATTGATTTATGTATTGTCCATAGTTGTATGTATCCCTAGTACTTTCTGCCCGACTTTGGGCCATCATCAGGGGAGGATCTATTACAAAAGTGATGTAACTTTTGTTTTAGCATATTACTACTATGTAAGAGTGTCTTTACTGTTGAAGATTATGGCGTTTGCTTTTAAATGGGTTTCTATAATTAGTGTCAGTAGCTAAAGACATTTAAGTACATTGAAAATTAATTCTATTAAGTGTTGGTTGCATGTTTCTAATATGTAGTGCTTCGAGAATTTGTAGTTTTTGCTTATTATTTTGATGTTCTAATATTGTTGTGTTGTCGGTGAAATTATTATACAAACCCATTTAAAAGCAAACGCCATAATCTTCAACGGTAAAGACGCTCTTACATAGTAGTAATATGCTAAAACAAAAGTTACATCACTTTTGTAATAGATCCTCCCCTGATGATGGCCCAAAGTCGGGCAGAAAGTACTAGGGATACATACAACTATGGACAATGCATAAATCCTTTTCCCCCGAATACGATAAAAGTAATACGGGAATTCGAACGGATCCAGAAGATAATATGTAGCCATAAAATATCTATTATGTTTAATGAAATTTGTATTAACGAAGAAATGCTGCCAAAATATACATACATACATACATATATATATATATATATATATATAATGAAATATTGAGAAATGTTAATTCCGAAAAATGATAATTAAAAAAAAAAGGATATGAAATAAGGAAGTAGAAAATAAGAATTCGTTGCAAAAAATGTTAAATTTCAAATAGAAACACTTCTAAAATTTTTTAGTTAAGTGCATTTGTAACCAAGAAAGTTTCAAAGTTTGGGCACCTTCCAAACTTTCAAGCCTTTTTATTGGTCAAGTTTGTGAATAATCTTTGATTTGTTACCAGTGAAAATTCACATTCTTGTTTCTTCGGAAAAATTGTCAATTTTTGAGCAGTATTTTTTCCTTGCGTTCGTATGGGATAATTTTTTGTCCTTTCGTGTTAGAGTCTCTGACACGTTCAAATTAAAAAAATGGGACTGGGCGATTATCTCCATTACAATGGCTGTAATTAGCGAAAATTATCACTGAATGTATTTTATTATTTATAATGAATATTCACCTTTGAATTGTTTAATTTGAATTAAACAGATTTATTTATTCAATCTTTAAAATGATAACTGGAGGTTACTAATTGAACAAAAAAATAAAAAAGGTATTTTTCTGCATAAAGCTTGCAGTTATTTTTTATTGAATTTAATCCTATCCAAAGAGATAAATTTATTTCAATTTAATATGCTAAAATCAAGAAGGCTCTTTAACATATGCAATTTTCGCCGCAGGAAAATCAAATTAATTTTAAATACGATAAAAAAAAACAGCATTTAATTTATTCAAATAGATAGTTTGTACAAAGTGTGTATTCATTTTTTTTTTTTTTGGAAAACTTAATTTGAAAAACTAATATTCATTGTAATTTTTTTTTTACTGTAGACATAAAAAGGATATATTTTAAATTTCTAATACGATTTTTATTGAGAAAAATAATGAAATCTAAGAGCCCTTTGAAGCACATGAATATAAAGAAAGTAAGAAGGAAATACAGAATATAAAATTCTACCAACCGATGAATTGAAGAAAGAAGAAATAAGACTTGTTTGAAATCCTCAAATTCTACAAGCCGAAGCCTTGAAAACAGGAACATTAAGAAAAAAAAAAAAAAAAAAAAAAAGAAAATTAAACAATATAAAATTTTTAAAGAACTGTAATGTCTTTTTTCTTTAAAACAAATTATTTTGAAAAAGCGTTGTTAACAATTTTGAAACTTTCAAACGGATTTTGTAATTAAAATGTGGATAAATTGAAATTTTATAAACTTTATTATCAAGTTACTTATTTAGCATATGGAAATAATATGGATTCAGCGAATCATATTTTTAAATATATCTTATTTATATTCATATTTGAGAAATCTGATGGTATGTAAATAGGAAGAATAGAAAAAAAAAACGAACAAAACAAAACAAAAACAAGATATTCACAAGATGTTTTTATTTATATGTTAATAATATGCCCTTGTTACGTTGCAGTTTTTAAAAATCATCTTTAAGGCGATGTTGTCTCATCCGAAAAATTCTTTTCAAATAAAAAATATGAAACAAAAAAATGTGAAAATTCTTAACGTTCTGTTATGGTTAACAGCGTTCCGTTGAAAAATGTCTGTCACAGTTGTGTCCGAACATTATCTATTGGGAGTGTCCTCGTGGTGTAACGGTTAAAGCGATGAACTGCAGAATCGTAGTAAGCGAGTTCGTACTCCAGTCGCGCTATTACGTTTACATTCGGGCAAATACCCTTGGGAAAGGTATGAACCCCCTTATTCTCCCAGCTGTAGGTGAAATAGTACCTCTACTTCTCTTCTAGGAGTGTTGCTTTGGCATTAAATAACCTAAAAAAGGTTGACATGCCATTAAACAAAGAAACCAAACCAAACCAAAAATTATCTATCTATCTAATGAAAAAAATTGTCAATAGAAGGATATATTATATTATATTGTAGCAAAGTTGGTTTAGTATCTCAACTAAAATTGATGGTACATAATAAGTTTCTCCGTTACTCAGAATTTCTGCTATCATATTTACCAACCCCTCCGTTCGGGCAGGATATGACACAAGGTCAATTTTTAAGCGGAGTTTAACAGGTTTGAATTCAGAGTTTTCCTTCTCTTAAACTAGTTACCTCACCAAGGTGAACAACCCAGTCTGTCCTACTATTTACCCATAGCTGGAGGGAGAATAATTGGATTCATACCTGTTAGGGGTGTCCTCGTGGTGTAATGGTTAAAGCGATGAACTGCGGAATCGTAGTACGCGAGTTTGTACTCCAGTCGCGCTATTATGTTCACTTTCGGGCAAATACCTTTGGGAAAGGTATGAACCCCCTTACTCTCCCTCCAGCTATGGGTAAATAGTAGGACGGACTAGGTTCTCCAGCCTTGTTGAGGCAACTAGTCTAGGAGAAGGAAAACTCTGAATTCAAACCTGTTAAACTCCGCTTAAAAATTGACCTTGTGTCATATCCTGCCCGAACGGAGGGGTTGGTAAATAGTACCTTTCCCAAGGGTATTAGTCCTATGTGAAATGCAATTAGTCTCGTCCAGGTTTTGAACTCGTGTCGCTGTGTCCATTTCCTACGACGATAACCATTACACCACGGACACCTCCGGAATTTCTCCTATTGTCACTATCATCGGAAATGAAGAGAAGTAAATTAAGTTGACGTTCGTATCGGTTGGCGGAGGGTTTTATTAAATACAAATACAGAAAAAATAGGAATAGACAGACTGAGAGGAAAAAGATAGGAAAAAAAAAAAAAAAACACAAGAAAGTGATAGATACATCAAGAGATCAGATGCGACACGCGAGTTCTGCGTTACTATCGATTCGTTCAGACTCACAGAAGTCATGTTCATATTCGTCCATAGTGTCCCGATGCAAAGTATTGACTAAAAAGACAGGTCCCATTCATTCATTCATTTGTATCTTCCTTGCCTTCAGCGGGGTGTCCTCGTGGTGTAATGGTTAAAGCGATGGACTGCAGAATCGTAGTAAGCGAGTTCGTACTCCAGTCACGCTATTATGTTCACATACGGGCAAATACCATTCGGAAAGGTATAACCCCCCTTATCCTCCCAGCTATGGGTTAAATAGTACCTCTACTTCTCTTCTAGGAGTATTGCTTTGGCATTAAACAACCTAAAAAGGTTGACATGCCATTAAACAAAAAAAAAAAAACAACAACAAACAAACAAATCCCTGCCTTCAGAAGATGTTGGCAATTGAGATATGGAGGACATGTAGCTCGTCATTTTAAAGCACTATACATTGAAATTAAATTTGTCTTTAATCATTTCCTCTAAAATCGTTTTTGGGGAGTCCCCGTAGCATAATGATTAACGCACTGGACTACGACATAGTTGTAAATAAGTTCGAACCCCAGTCACTTCAATTATGTTCCCTCTCGAAGTGATACTCTTGAGAAAGGTATAAAGAACATTATCCTCTCCAGCTATGGGTTAAATTGTACAACTTCTGCTCTTTTACAGGGATGGCCACTAAATAACACACGAAGTTTGATATGCCATTTAACAAATAAACAAAATCTAAAATGGTCATACCTAACACCAATGACGTGAAAATGACCTAGACGATTGCCCTTCTCACACTTTGAATGTGATCAAGACTAATTGTTACGTTCCGCTCTCTGGCCAAACAACCGACAACACGGAATATATATAACATTATATATTTATTTTCTCGACAGACGCTTGTGTGAAGTAGGAGCAGTTAGGAGAAGAATTAGAATCGTTCGTCTATGATGTAAGTAGACGATGGCCGAGACAACGCACACAGGGCAACTACGGGACCAGCTTTCGTGAATAGCGGAATTTTTTTCACTCTCTTCCGTTCAATTCGTTGTCCTTATATTACCTTCAAAGTCCCACGCGGAGACCTGGACACGCCTCCACGCCCCCGCAACTTTCTTCCGATATCTGGCGATCGGGATGTGTCACTTCCACCGTCTTTGAAATGGCATGTGTGATCGTCATCGAGCGGAAATAACTGTCATGCAGTTCATAGATCACTCTCTTCCAGTGCATCACTTTGTAGCGGCACGGTGGGACCTTCACCTTGTCCCATATTGTCAGCCAAGCTCACCTACGTGATTTCTTCCGATTACTGGCCATTGGGATGTGTCACTTCCGCCATCTTTAGAATGGCGCGTGTGATTTTCATCGAGCGGAAATAACTGTCATGCAGTTCACAGGTCACTCTCTTTCGGTCTGTGAGTGTACCGCGGGATTTTACCTTGTTCCATATTGTCAGCCAGACTCGCCCACGCCAATGGAATATGCACTTCCGCCGTCTTTGGAATGGCATGTTGGCAGGGTCGAAGATCAATATACTATATAATATTTTAATTTAAGGCGCGCAATTTTTATTGGTTCACTCTGTAACACCAATGAGTTCCAGTAGCGTAATGGCTAAATTGCTGGACTGTGGCCTCAAAGTAATCCCTCTATTATGATTTCTTTCGCCCTCATACAACTGGGAAAATATAAACCCCTGCTTTTTTATGCAATTAAGGTAATTGTTAATGATATTTTATTATTTAGTTTGGTAAGGCTTTGAACTACTCGGTGTCTCTAGTTTAGGTGTCATAGTTACATAGGCGCTCGCACGCCCCGGGGCAAAGGTTATGACAATAATCATCATTGATAACAAACTCCCCGACAAAAATGGGGCTGAAGTGAATTGAGAGTGTGGTTGACGTCATATCCGGACGGGATGGTCCTGAGAATTTGAGGAATTTGAAAAAGACTTCAGTTGAGGTTCGAGTTTTGAAGGTAGCGGTTGAGTTTTTCGGATCTGATGAGGTCAGATCAGTTTGTGTCTCCACCGGCACAAATGATTTGAGACCTTAGACACTACGAGATGCGCCTTGCGTAGGGGGTGTCAGCATAGGATGGTTAGCATAGACTTTTGATATTTGTGTCTCTCTCCTCGTGTCACCCAAGACTGAAGCCAAAAATAAATAAATAAATAAATAAACTCGTTCGTATCAGAAACGACAGAGTCAGCCTCTATTTATTATTATTATAATTATCATTATTATTATTATTATTGATATCATCATGAGTATACAGCACGTTATCTTCCACGCTGTGTTGAATATTATCACTGCTGTTCTTTAGTAGAAAAGGTAGATGAATTAAACTTTAAATAACCCAAAATATTTGATACACCATCAAATCAAACTTTCTTTGCTATACTTTTGATACTAGTTTACATACATACATACATACATACATACATACATGCTACCTGTGTCTACACATACCGGTGCCAATACGCTCACTCATGCAAGCATATACATACATAATATATACATAGAAATCTTCATCCACACGCACCAGTACATATATGTCATCTCTCACATATATACGCATATATACACACTACCTTTGTCCACACACACAAATACAGTTACGCTAACTCTCACAGGAACGTACGTTTATACATACACACTACATTTTTCCACACACACCGGCACATATACGCTCACTCCCACATGCATATACGTACATACGCGCATATATACACACTACCAATATCCACACACACACCCGTACAGACACTCTCATTCCTACATACATACATACATACTACCTTTTTCCATACACACCAGTATAGATACGCTCCCGACATCAAGTGTCCTGTATATGACATTAAACAATCTGATGGTGAGGTTCGAGTATTGCTGGAGCTTTAGAGAATGCGGAGTATCCCTTCATTGCCATCTCTCCCAGGTCCACTCTGCGCAGAGCTTTAGCACCTGATAGGGTCCTATCTGTGAGTCAAATAGAAATAAATTAGGTACTTATGCTAAACTGAATTGCTTGAACTAGAACTTTTTGACTTTGAAACTGTACTTAAGCTAAACTGAATTGTTCGAAATAGAACAGTTTTAACAAATAACTATGTGGGAAAAAAAACTATACTTATACTAAAATGAATTGTTTGAATTAGAATTTTGACTAAACTGAATAGCTTGAAATAGAAATGTTTTTGACAATTAAACTGTACTTATGCTAATCTGAATCATTTGAAATTGAATTGCTTATTTCTATTAGAATGGATTTGTCATTAAATAACCTACAAAGGTTGATAGGCCCTAAAACTCGCCCAACCAACCAACCAACAGATACGCTCACTCCTACATACATACATACATACATACGTGCTACTCATGTACAGTATACATACTCTTGTAGACACACTAACTCTAACACGCATACATATATACATTCATACATACGTACATATATTCGTGCATACATTTATGCTACGCCTATACTCATATGTACTTTTTGTTGACACATTGGTAACTACATGCAAATGTACTTTTGCACGTATGTACTCATAGAAGCAGGAGGGTCTGACTACGTGTTGCTGAGGAAATTGCAACTGGGCATCAAAAACACAGTGGTGATTACCAAACACGCGTCTAATTCAATAATCTAAGGAGTAAGATGGTCACTGAGTAGCTTGGCATTGTCACATTGTGCCATAGTAAATACTTACTGTAGTGTTTCCCTTTCTTTAACTCGTTTAATAAATTATCCCTTTCACTTCTCCTCAAACTTCCGTTTTTATTTAATTCATTAATGTTTTAACTTAGGGATTCATTGAGGATAAATGTTAGCGGCATGTCAACCAGTCTTGAGTTATTTTATGAGTTGATTGGTGGCTTGATTAGTTGTTTGGTTGTTTTACAGTGTATCAACACTTTTCGGGTCATGTAAACCTAAATGAAGTCATTTTGATAAAAGTTTCAAAACAATTCAGTTTAGTATAAGTATAGTTTTTTTTTTGTTTACACTATGTTAAATGTCAAAACAGTTCCATTTCAAAAAATATAGTATAGCATAAGTACACAGTTTAAATGTCAAAAACAGTTCTATTTCAAACAATTCAGTTTAGCATAAGTATAGTTTTTTGTTTATACACTTTAAATTTCAAGACAGCAATGCTTCAAATAATTCAGTTTAGTATAAGTACTCTGTTTGGTTTTATTTAATCCATTGATAGAACCCTATCAGGTGCCACCACTCCGAGCCAGAGTAGACATAGGAGCGTTGGCAATAAAGGGATACTCCACATTCCCCAAAGCTCCAGCATTACTGGTTTGGTTTCTTTGTTTTATTGCATATCAACCTTCATTGGTTATTTAATGCCGAAGACATCCTTCTAGAAGAACAGTAGTAGTACTATTTAACTCATAGCTGGGAGGATAAAGAAGTTCTTGCCTTTTCCAAGGGTATTTGCCCGAAAGTGAACATAATAGCACGACTGGAGTTCGAACTCGATTACTACTATTCCGAAGTCCATCGCTTTAACCATTACACTACCAGGACACATCCAGCATTGTTTTGTGTCATATCGAGAACATTCGTTGGGGGAGTCTTACCCCTCTGCAGAGAAGCAGTCAGTGTATTCTACAGCCCCAGCCTACTGGGCCAGCCTAGACTTTACGCTTTAATTGTATGTTCATGTCGACTTTTTTTCGTGTTTTTGCTCCTTAGGAGTTTCTTTTGTACATGGTCTTACCGACTTTTAAAACAGTACTTGATCGATAAATAGGACCCTAACTGATTCTACGACACAGAGTGGACCGAAGAGTAATGTTACGGAATGGTACACCAGTTATCTCACGATCAGATGCTGTTTAATTTCCTGCTTAGAACACTCCTTTCTTTTGGGGCTGTAGTCTGCGCATTCTAAGCCCCACCGACAAGACGTTTTAGCTTATTGAGTACCTCCCATTCCATCAATTTTTCTACTTGTCTTACCATATTTTATTTGCTATTTTTACTTTTAACTTTTTACTTTTCTCTCCCTTTCCTCTCTTTTATTTTCTTGGCAATGTTTTAAATAAGTTTTTAATTGATTTATTTATATGTTAGTTAACAAAATGAACGCTTTCTATTTTTTTTTCCTGGGGGTCTACTTAAAACGAAACGCAATTGTTTACAACGTTTCAGAGGGACAGTTATGCTTCTTTTATTGAGACCAATCGCAATTTATGGTTGATTTAAAAACGAATCACTTTGATTTAGAATTCTGAAGAGCCGAGATATATGGAAGGCAAGTTTGCAATATGGAACAAACAATTCGTGACTTTGAAGGCTTTCTTTCCAGCTTAAAGGTCAAAGCGTGCATTTCAAATGAACGTTCGCAATAAAAAAATTAAAAAAAAAAGAAAAATAATCTCCCTATCAAAAGCGCTAAGTGATTCTCTTATGACATAACGTTATCGCACAGAGAAAAAAAACAAAACAAACACTTCCAACAGTTGTATGAAACAATTTGTTAATTATTCGCTTGAAGGCCATTTTCGGTGGACATAAAGTTCGATTTCGAGTCACATCCAATCGGCAGAAGATATAAAATAGTTAATAACAAAGAAATAAATATTAAAAAATAAATGAAGGTTTGGTTGGTTTGGTTTCTTTGTTTAATGGCATATCAACCTTTTTTAGGTTATTTAATGCCAAAGTCATTCTCCTAGAAGAACAGTAGTGGTACTATTTAACCCATAGTTGGGAGGATAAGGGGGATCATACTTTTTCCAAGTGCATTTGCCCGAAAGTAAACGTAATAGCACAACTGGAGTACGAACTCGCTTACTACGATTCCGCAGTCCATCGCGTTAACCATTAAACCACAATGACACCACCCCTAAATGAACGTGCTCTATCATTAAAATAAAAAAGAACTATGTGTTCAGTTTTTATTTTACTCCTTGGGAATATTTCACATCAATTCTTAATTGGTGTTTTTTTTTTTTCTTTTTTTACTCTGGTTTGAGTAAAAACCAGTCTGCTAAATATTCTAGGTGTTTTTAACAGTGCTGTGGTCTGGATTAACTTAATTCTTTCTCTAAAATCTATTTTACAATGTACCTTTTCATGGCCTTTGGGGACCTTTTCAAGAGCAATACCTATAATTGTAGTCCCTTTCACCATAGCCTTTTCAGCTCTCTGGCAAGGTCTAGGTATTTTTCTATACTTCCATTTTCTTCTACTTTTATACTATTATCCACTGGATGGGCAAGATCTGCTAGTTCATTTCTTCTCATACGAGGTTGAATTTTTGGCCGGGATTGTGTGTCCTATTTGTAAAATGAACTCTCATTTTCAAGAAAGACTTTGTTTTGTTCGTATACCATTCATTAATAAGCTTGGTAGAATTTTACTTTCTTGCACAATTTTCATTGAATTATTCAACCCAGTCATGTATACTCTTGAATTTTTTGTGCCATTTTGCTGCATTCATTTAATATGTGATTACACATTCATTATATATTCTCTTACACTTACAGCTCATTTAGATCCTTTGAATAATGAAGAGGGAGATAGATAGATAGATAGATAGATAGAGAGAGAGAGAGAGAGAGAGAGAGAGAGAGAGAGATTTGTAAACAAAAGTGTTACGGTCCTTCATTCATTCATTCATTCACCCCGGTTATATAAAACTTAGAGTTTAATAAATGGTCTCTTGTTTAACTTTGATTATATAAGAAACCTATCAGTTGTGAAGTGTTCTTTATTTGGTCACAGAAAATCGAACGTACCGGAATTATCTAAGCAAGTGTTTCAAAATAGAAGTTTAAATTAAAACTCTGTAGTACTTTGACAACCTTTTCAAATTAAGTAGTGAACGTAATTAAATAAAGTTTTTATAGGTTAGCATAATTTAGTACTTGTTTCTGTTGAAATTACAATGGAACTAATTCATTTTATCGTCTCTTTAAGCGTTGTAAAAGGTTGGATAGAATTAGCTGTCATTTTTGGAACAGAAATCTAAAAGCATCAATAGATGATATTTAAACTTTAATTTTACTATAAGAAAGAACAATATTAACAATTATGAGTTGTTATTATTTTTACTTTGTTTTAAAACTCATATCGTAAAAATACCTTAAGAAGCGCAGGTGGTTTAAGGTTTATCGTCGTAGACAATAGACACGCCGATCCGAGTTCAAGTTGATGCTGTTTGTATTTCACATATCGCTTATATCCTTGGGAAAGATATGAACCGACTATTCTCTCTCCATCTATGGGCTGATAGTAAGGCAGACTGGGATCTTTAACTTTGATATGGCAACTGATCTAGGAGAAGGAAAACTCCGAATTCAAACCAGTTCAACTTAGCATTAACTTTGACCTTCTGTCACATTATGCCTGTGCAGTAGTGGTGGTGGGGGTAAATACATTTCTCGGATTCCATGACGAATAAAACCTGACAGATTGTCACTGGTCTATGTATAAAGATTTGAACCTTCAGTTATCCCAATAGAAAGCAACCACAAGGTGTTAGATTTAATGAGTAAGCCGACCACAGCATGTAATGAATTGACTTTCAATAAACAAGCGCACGATGCTCATCAGGGTGTTTTCCTCGTAATGTAATGGTTAATGGGCTGGACTGTGGAATCGTAGTCAGCTAGTTCGTGCTATTACGTTTATTTACTGACAAATAACCTTGGGGAGGGTATTGGACTTCTATATTTTCCTAGCTATCGGTTAAATAGTACGTTTACTGTTTTTCTAGAATGATGATTTGGCATTAAATAACCCATAAAGGTTGATAAGCTTAAAACAAAGAAACCGAAGAAACGATATTCATTCTAATGGCATGGCTGCCACTGCTCACGAGACATACCTCTCACTCACTCACTTTCTGACAACAGCCAGCTTGCCCAGAATACACCGACTCTAGAATACACCGACTGTACCTCTGCTGAGGGCTAAGACCCCCAATGAGTGTCCTGGATATAACACAAAACAATCTGATGGTGAGGTTCCAGTTATACTGGGGCTTTGAGGAATGCGAAGGACCCCTTCATTGCCATTGCTCCCTGGTCCACTCTGGCCCAGCGTGGTAGCACCTGATAGGGCCCTATCTTCCATTTAAACTGCGTACTTCTGTTGAACTGTAGAACTATTTTCATAAAATGGATTTAGCGTTAAATAACCTACAAATTTTGATATGCCATAAAAACCCAACCAACCTACCAACCAACCAACCAACCGCCAGCACTGATGGAGTGGCAAATTACATCTGAAATATCATATTTCCAACCCTGCACTTTAGACCTTTCAAAAACTTTGACTCAGAGAATTCATTGTTAGAATTCCCGTGACCAAACCTTGGAATTATTTGTAATACACCGGATGAGACTGAGAACTCATAAAATATTTTACTTGACAGACTGTCTTTATTAGAGGGTGTTTTATGACCGAGATGATCTTAATCCTTTTGTAAGTAATTTTTTCTTTCAGTATTGTCTTCAAAGAACATGAAGCAACAGGCGCTGCCATGTTGCAGACTTTTAAAATAATCACTGAAAAATTGATATTTCCTTCTACTTTCGGGAACAGAATTGTTTTCTATAAGAGAATTGTTTTCCATAAGAGAATTGTTTTCTATATTGGATGTCACAAAAAATTCATGAAGAAATATTAAGAAATTCCCTGAAGATATTACCAAATATTTGTTTTTTAATTTAAAGTTTTTCAGTAATTCTAGCAATCTTCACCGAAAAAATATCCCAGAATATATATATATATATATATATATATATATATATTTCATTGCCTATTGATTTGAAAAACGCGAAACTCTTAGTCACAGAATGTGGAGTTAATTTCTATGTTATACTGCTCGTATATCCTCTATCACGAATACCAAGCACTCTCTTCGTAGATACCAAAACCTGCAAACATCCTGATGATAATGATGCGTGTGCAAGTTTGTGTGCGGATGTTAGTGAGTGTGTAAGAGAGAGAGAGAGAGAGAGAGTAAGAGAGAGAGAGAGAGAGAGAGTGAGTGATACTCTCTTATATATATATATATATATATATATATATCAGTAGATTTTTATAAATCATTTTAACAACTTACTCAATTCTCTTGTCAATATATTTAGCAACGACGCCCTTAATCTAAAAGAAAGAGTTAAAACGTGCCACAACGAATTATAAACGATCTCACTCTTGTTTTTTTTCGAAGGATGACAATTTTATCAAAAAAGTAGACACTATGTAAGGTTTGTGTTGCTGAGTACATGATCAAAAAGACCATTAATTTATTATTGTCCCTTTTTTTCTTTAAAAAATTGTTTTTTGAAAAAAAAAAACCCAAAAACGAACGCACTTACCATTTGAGTAATTCTATACTAATCTACTCTTTGAATCGATAAAATCTAAAATAGACCCATTTCGTGCACTAAATAAACTGGTACCAAATTGAAGCAAACAGCGACACAATGACACCATGTAAAAGCACAATAAACATTAAATTCTGAGAAAGAGGTGGAATTTAGGTGATCCAAACCGTAACTCGCCTGTTTGATTATAACACATGCGACATTTCCACACTAGACAGAACCTCTCTGAAACTAGTGGACAAATTCACCTACCTAGGAAGCAGCGTCTCATCAACCGAAGAAGACATCAACACACGACTAACGAAAGCATGGACAGCTATCGATAGGCTCTCAATCATATGGAAATCAGACATGACCGATAGAATGAAACGCAGTTTTTTCCAAGCAGCGGTCGTATCGATACTGCTATATGGATGCACTACTTTGATGCTAAATAAACGGTTGGAGAAGAAGCTAGAGGGCAATTACCCAATAATGCTGCAAGCAATATTGAACAAGTCCTGGCGGCAACACGCCACAAGGCACCAACTATACGACCACCTGCCTCCCATCACGAAAACTATACAAGTTAGACGAACCAGACATGCAGGGCACTGCTGGAGAAGCAAGGACGAACTCATCAGTGATGTACTCCAATGGACCCCCGCATATGGCCAAGCAAAAGCAGGACGACCGGCACGAACATACATTCAGCAGCTATGTGAGGATACGGGATGTAGCCCTGAAGATTTACCAGAAGCGATGAATGATAGGGAGAAGTGGCGAGAGAGGGTCAGGGATATCCGTGATACCAGCACGACATGATGATGATGAAACCGTAACTCACTATCATCATCATTATCAAGTCATTGTCATAGCACGGGGTTCCTTGACGCTATCTCGCTTATCGTCCATCGTTCCTTAACCGATCGTCTTGAATGTATTTAGTAACCGTACAGAGCTGAAGTATGAAAGTCCTTGCTGCTTGATCTACACTTGCTGGTCGACCAACACCACGAAAAATGGTTTGGGCCATCTGCTAGGCGATGTGTAAGAGAACGTCGCTTATGACGTCTTATTGATAATACTCTCGCAAATGTAGATTTTTAAGAAATGAAAAGTAGTTAACACAGGAAGATACAAAGAAGAATTTCAAAAACATTTTATGGCCATGAAAATGGTGACAATGAGTCATTTTAAATAGGACATCTTTGTATAATTTTATTTGGATTACTTATTTGAATAATACTAGTTCTGAGAAAAAATCGGAACACGTATCATTTTAATTATGTTATCCTGACACATTTTAGCAATTTAAAAAAGTAATCCTATTAATCCTGACTCATTCCCGTTTATTCAAGTCAGCTGCTGCTGTGGAATATACCCACTGCATCTCTGCCTGACGGGGTAAGATCCTCCACAACGTGTGTCCTAAATATGACACTAAACAATCGAATGTTGATGATCCTGTAATGCTGAAGTTTGGAGAATGTAGAGTAACCCTTCATTGCCATTTCTCCCAGGTCAACGCTGACCCGGAGGGTTAGCACCAGATAGGGTCCTACCGATAGGTCAAATAGAAATGCTTGACATTTAAACTGTGGGAAAAATGACTTCCGCTAAAGTGAATTGTTGGAAAAAGGACTGGTTTTGTTTGGTTTCTTTGTCTAAAAGAATATCAACCTTTGTAGGTTATTTAATGCCGAATCTATTCTCCCAGAAGAGCAGTAGTGGTACTATTTAACCCATAGCTGGGAGGATAAGGGGGTTCATACGTTTCCCAAGGGTATTTGCCCGAAAGTGAACGTAATAGCGCGACTGGAGGACGAACTCACTACGATTCCGCAGTCCATCGCTTTAACCATTATACCACGACGGCACCCCCGAAAAAGGGCTCTTTGATCATTTAATCGTGTGTAGATAAATAACTTGATGTCTAATTGAATTGTTAGTGATACAAAGCAATACTTGGATCCATTTAATCATGTGCTAACAAATGATTTATGTTGAATATGATTAATGTTAAATAGCCATACTTGTAACCCTTTCCCTATCAGCAAACAAATTATTAACATTGAAGAGAATTATTTGTGATAGATAGTAATAATTGAAAACATTTAACTGTGTGAAAACAATAGCAATATTTGTGTGCAAAAATTTAGTTCTAACTCATTTAAAAGCGAAATTATCGACAAACTCATCTCTTACATATCATGTATATCTATCTAAGTGTGTGCGAACAAATGACGGATATTAAACTGTTACTGTTACGTAGCTATGCTTGAAAACATTCAACTGTGTGCGAACAGATGATTAATAGTAAATAGTATTATTCGTATTTGATAGAAATACTTATTTATTTCAGCCGTTTATTTAGCATCAAAGTAGTGCATCCATATATCATTTAATTGCGTGCAAAAATGGGGACAGGCTCGTTTAAAAGTACAATCAACAAAATGTGTGTACAGATCTATAATATATATGTATCAAAAGGATTTGCTATTACATAACATACCATGGCTGCTATGCCATAAAACGCAAGCAAATCAAATAATATATATTTAACATATATGAATAAAGAGGATTTGCCATTAGATAATCTACAATGATTTGATATGCCATAAAATCCAACCAAACCAAATCATATATATTTAATATATACGTATAAAGAGGATTTCGCGTTTATAAACTTACAATAGTTGATATGCCAAACCAAACCAAACCATATCATATATATTTAATAAATATGTATAAAGAGGATTTGGCATTAAAAAAATCTACAATAATTGATATACTTTAAAATTTAACCAAACGAAATCAAATTATATATATATATATATATATATATATATAAAGAGGAATACATTAAATAACCTACAATAGTTGATATGCCTTAAAACCAAACCAAACCAAATAACATATGTTTAATATATATGTATAAAGAGAATTTGGCATTAAATAACTTACAATAGTTGATATGCCTTAAAACCAAACCAAACCAAACCAAACCAAATCATATATATTTTACATACGTGTATATGTATAAAGAGCATTTGACATTCAATAACCAACAATAGTTGATATGCCTTAAAACCAAACCAAACCAAATCATATATATCTAATATATATGTATAAAGAGGCGTTAGATAACCTACAATGGTTGATGTGCCTTAAAACCAAACCAAACATTCCAGTTATTCATACTCAGTTTTGTATCTTCGCTTATTAAATTAAGCAACCAGGGAAGTGAATGCGTTCGGTTTGCTGTGCTACCGAAGACAAAAGAAACACAATTTGCTTGTCGTGGTTTCTCTGTTTCCGAGATCGAGTGGTAACCTAACAGGTCAGGAAAAAACCAACTCGAACAATTTTACGACTGTAAGAATGGAAACAAAAGGTCTATTTTGAATATGACATCTTTGAATAAATTTACTTGGAACACTTCCTTAAATAACACCTGTTCCGGGTATTTACGACACATTCTAGATATTCTCAGTAAGTTACGTGACTTCGCTTATTCCCACCGGAGCAAAAACTAAACTCTTTACAAAGAGAGCCATCCATACTAAATGGTAAAATAATTTTTTTAATGGTGCATTATTAACTGAGAACACACGTCAGAGGAAACAAGTGTTTTGTTATCTTCACAATTTCATTTTAGTTTAAATCTTGTATAAACATATATCTGACAATGGTTAAATACCAGGGCAGATTGGGCTATTTAGCCATCGTATGGCATCTTGTCTAAGAGAAGGAAAAGTTTGAATTCAAACCAACCCTACTCTATTTAAAAACTTTGTGTCGCATCCTGAACGAGGCGAAAGATTTGGGTAAATACATACATATCAATGGGGAGGGATTATGATCGACTCAGAATTGTGCAAAGAAATGAGATTTAAGCACCCAGACCATTAGTATAAGCAAAAAACCAAGATAGCACTAAAAGTAAATACCTCAGGAAATTAAAAATTCTAAATTCATTTTAAAATTTTAAAATTAATTTAAAAATCAAATCTTGTTAGATAATGTATTTTTAAATAACCTGGGAGTTTTCCAGTGTGCTATGTTGAGTAAACCACTTTAATAACACTTCTGTGGTCAATGTGGATTACTTGACAATGTCTAGAACCTGTCTATTAAGCTATAAAGTCGTCAAAGTCCTATGTGAAGAATATCTTTGCCCAGTCGGCTGGGGCTATAGAATACACCGACTGCTTCTCCGCAGAGGGGTAAGACCCCCCCCAATGAGTGTCCTGGATATGACACTAAACAATCTGATGGTGAGGTTCCAGCAATGCTGGAGCTTTGGGGATTGCGGAGTACCCCTTCATTGCCATTGCTCCCAGGTCCACTCTTGCCCGGCGTGGTAGCACCTGATAGGGCCCTATCTATGGGTTAGATAGAACTAACAGCACACTTATGCTAAACTGAATTGTTCGATTAAACTGAATAGCTTGAAATAGAAATGTTTTTGACTATTAAACCGTACTTACATTTAAACTAGGTGCTTATGCTTAATCGAATTATTTGAAATAGAACTGTTTTTCGACATTAACTGCTTGAATAGTTTGGAATAGAAATGTTTTTGACCATTAAACAGTGTACTTATGCTAAACTTAATTGTTTTAAATAGAAAAGATTCTTCACATAAAAATGGATTTGGCGTTAAATAACCTACACAGGTTGATATGCCATAAAACCCAACAAACCAAACCAAACCAAACCGAAGAATATCTTTCAATGGAGGCTTATTGGCAGTGTAAACCTCCTCTCGACAAACTTATTATGTCGTCAAAGTATCATGCCTAAAAATTCTTCTTCATTAAATTGATATGACGTTAATCAAATAAACCAAACAAATCATCGCTCATCAAAATTATCTTTCATCATGTTTTTAACCTCATGATTTGTCTGAAGGATTAGATTTGTGAACTTATAGGACATCAAAGAAAGCCGACGGCGCAGGAGGATTTAACAGGTTTTTCGACCAATAGAAAACTTTCTGGAGTTATTGTGTTGCGACTGTTTTCTAGAAAGTGTTTCATACATTTTTCTTTCTTTCTTTCTTTCTTTCTTTCTTTTAACGGATTGTCTACCTGTCTAGAAATATTTTATGCCAAGAATTTAGTGAAACGAGTTCATTGTTGGCTAATATTAAATTTTTTTCTGTTCATAATTACATTTTTTTGTGAAGCGTTTTATTTTTGCACACGGTCCAGTCAAATATGAGTAATTTTTAAACTAGTCTATTTGATTCATAGATGGGACCCTAACAGTTACCAACACTCTGAATCAGAGTGGGTCTGGGAGTAATGATAATAAAGCAGAACTCCACACCTCCTAGAGCACAAGAATTATAGTTCAGTATCAGATACCAATTTGTGTCATACCGTGGTCACCATTTTTTCCGGCGTTTTTATCCCTCTGTAGAAGATGCAGTCAGCATATTCTTAACCTCTCCGACAGAATGAATATCTGTCTTGATGAATTCAGTTTCGTTTTGGTACCTTTTGTGTACACCTCATACAAAGAGTTCTGATAGTTGTCACATTGGAGTGATAAATATTATGTTTATTTTTATCTCATTGCATATCTTACCGTTATATCTATCCACTATTCTACGACCGTGATGTCTATGTCATTGACTCCAATAACGGTCAATAGTAGGAGGTTCATTCATTCATTCATTCACTCCCCGGATGACTACAGTTTTCTATGATTCGGAGAAATATATGACCTGATTGCCGGAACAGATATCATAACCTAGACAGCAAAGAGAATAATTATCTCCGCCTTATCATTTAAACACATAAATCCTCAAGTAGTCGATTGAGGCTTGATGGTTATTTATTCAAAAAGAGAAACTGGTCAGCTGTGTTCAAATATCAGTCAAAATCATATGTTCAGTTCACAATATTGCTATTAAGAAAGACAGGATTCCATATTTTTTAAATACGAGGAAACTAGTTTAGGATAAAGACAGAACTTAGTTTGAAACAAGGAGCATGAGACCGTCACACCCTTTTGAGTTGTCTTCTGATTTTGTCATTGAAAACTTAAGATACATCCCTAAAAAAACTTTTATTCGTATATAAAACATTAGATAGTTTGGTTTTGCTTTTGCTATTACTGGGCAAGTAAAGTGGTTATGATAATTTGGTTTCCCAACTGATCATTTTTCTTCTGCTTTTGCGGCAAACTGTAATATAATGGCCGAGGTATTTCGGTTTATGCCTTTGGGTTTAGTTAGGCTGAGAACCTTTCGGCTCAGCATATGGGTTAGTTAGATGCAACATTAACACAGGTTTTCACGCGCACGCGCACAGAGCAGACGTTTCACTCAGAGATGTCACAATAGCCCAGATAGGAAACGGAGGCTAGCGAGTGCGAATGATGTCACGCACCGGAAGCGCACGGAGGATTTTAGGAGAGTTTGAAAAAGTCAGTAGAGTTGAGATGAGACCTGCCTCGGGGGAAGACGGTTGGCTTTCGTTTGCTCGCGGAGACCTTTGTGGTTGGTGCCACTCATGTTGGTGGGGAGGCAGATGAAAAAGCCAGAATAGAAAGATTGTTCCTCTCTCCTTATGTCGAAGAACCTTTAAACTCAAAGGTAATAAAAAAAAAGTTTCGTACCTGAACAAAGAAGTCGTAAGTGTTTTTTTTGTTTCGGGATTCCTATGTTCTATCTTTATGGACATTCGATGTACGTTTCAGACATAGCCATATCATGGCTTTGGTACAAATATCTAGCAACAGGGCAGAGCATAAAGTAAAGTAGGTTCATGTCTTTTTCATGGTTCTTTATACAAAATCAACACAAACTATTTCATTACGAATTCAGGTTTACTCGATCAATTCCATTTTCTGACCGTCACTGCATGACTGATTACAAAATTTAAATTTTGTAAAATCCCAAAATATTTTTTCTAAAATAGTAAACTGTCAATATTAGGGTGAGTCAAAAGTTTTGCAATATTTTGTCAACTTATTTGCTTTTTTATTCAAGATGCAAAAAAAGCAAATTAGCATTCAAAATAGAGGCCATTATGCTGCACCGCCAGTTTTTTTAATCCTACGCTGATACCAATTATTGTCTTTCGATGAAAAGAACTCCTTCACTGAAGTTTCCACCTTCTCCAAGTTGTTAAATCGTCACGTCCTCCGGAAGTGGATCAGCGTAGCTTGGAATATACTGACCGTATTCCCAGCAAAGGAATACCCTGGTTATGATACTAAAGTATAGTACGGGATCTCTTCGGATGTGGGGTACTCCTTCATGGACTAATCTGGTGTGTTCAATTCTCCATAGGTGCCCCATTCTGGTGGCCTTGTGTCAGACTAACCGAAGCCTAGAAGATGACTACGAAATCAAACATGTAAACATTTGCAAGGTAGGCTAGATGACCATTGGTAATGTGACCAATTCTCAATGAATCCCCCATTCTATTTGTCTTGAGCCAAACAAACTAAGCTTTGTAGATGACTAAGAAACCAAATAAGGTGTAAACGTTTGTAAACTAAGCAAGCAAACGATTGTTAGAGTGTTCATATCTCATTGGGTGCACCATGCTTCTGACTCTCTGCTGTTGATCCTAACTATGCAATTGGTGCAGCCGTTGGTCGTTTAACTGCGCAAGCTAAGTTACTGCCAATGGGGATGTATGCGGTGTTAGCAGCACTTTGATATTTTCTTTCGTGCAGCTTTTTTATTTCCCTCTGAGGGAATGGAAAATTCCTATTCAAAAACTCTAATCTGTTTACTGCATAACTTAATTCAATCTTGTTTGTTCCAGTTTAGCTCTAGAAATCCAGACAGCACAATTAATAATTGTTGTTAAAACATTTTACTGTCGCATTTCCCCAATTTTCAGTCGCGCCAAGCCTAATGTTTCAAAAAATGGGACGATTAAAAATATCTATTTAAAAAAATTAGTGTTTTATATTTTTTCAAAACACTTCAATCCCTTTTACTGCTTTACGAGGGTCGCTCAAAATGATCTGGCCTCACCCATATTTTAGATTTGTCGCATACCTCTCACCTTTTTATGGGTTGCACCTGCAAAGAAATAAAGATAGAAATCAGTGGGGAGGGCAAAGATCAGGTGGGAAGTTGCTAATGTGTTTGACAGTGACATAGTTGTAGTAAGACAGAAATCTGAATTTTTTCCAGTTTTTTTCCAGTTTTATAAGAAGTAGTTGTGTTGCCCAAACGGAAATATTCAGTTATGGCTCATCTTTCCCGGGGAAGCTTAAAACTTTCTAAACGACTCTCTTAAAAGACTTAGCGAACCCTATATGACCCTGCGAAACACTTTGACACACAGTTGCTTCATTATTTCCAATGTCCTAGATAACGTTTGCGCATATCAAATTTGTCACTATGACTAAATTTTAGTCTCTAACGTAAATCAACCTTGTCGGTTGGGTGTGCCGAATACTTTGACTCCAAAAAGTGACCTAGTGTGAGAATACCCACCTCTGCAGCTCGTTGCATAAGTTACTAACTCTACGTCGAGAACTTATGTGTGGCCGGATCGAGCGCGAGGCAGGTTCACAGGGAAAAGAACAAAAACACAACAACAACTTTGTGGTTAAAACGCCAAGGGAGGATGGAGAGCATGGAACACTTTGTGGATAATTAGTTCTAGTTTGAGTTTCGGCTGGCAAAAGATTATCTTAACTAACTGGGTCCGGCTAGTAATGTCGCTGTTCGTTGTTTCTTTGTTCCGGCCGAATAAACTTTCCTCGAACCCAAACTAAGTCTTACTGCTAGGATCCAAAACGCGCCTGTATATATACAGAATGTTTCATTATTATTTGCGGCTAAGGGACACCCACGAATAAGCCCATAACTTTTTGGGGGGTCATTTCTCTCTTTAAAAAACTGGACATAAAAATAATTTCTAGCCTGGCCGTCTCCGATACAGGGACATTAAATTCAGACCCTTTTAAGTTTTTTACCAGTACACGACAAGTACTTAACACTTACCCACGTCCGTGGCCATATGTATAAACATTTTCTTATCTACATTTCCTTAATCTAGTTAATGGGTTTTCCTAACATTTGAAATTTGATACCCAGGCCGAATCTAACTCATCTTGCCACATATGTGTGCGTGCGTGCGTGTGTGTGTGTGTGTGTGTGTAGGTGTGTGTGTGTGGACACACATGTGCGTGGGCGTATATATATACACACACACGCACACATATATGGGTGCACACACACACGTGCGTATACATGTATGTGCATATATCCAACTCATAGTGTCACACTAGATATGACACAAAACTTTCTGATGGTGGGGCCCCAACCTTGGAGATTTGGGGAATATGGAATAGCCCTTCATTGCCATTGCAAACGGAATGGTAACACCTAAGAGGGTCCCAACTAACGGTCAAATAGAACTGTTTGACAGTTATCTCTGTACAAAAATGATTTCTGTTAAATTGAATTGATAGGAATTGAACTATTTGATCATTTAACTGTGTGTAAACAAATGACTGATGTTTAATTGGATTGTTAGTCATAAATAGAAAATCCTGGCGCTATTTAACGGTGCAAACGAATGGTTAATGTTGAATAGAATTATTAGTGTTAAATAGCAATACTTGAAACTCTTTAACCGTATTTCTTAATTGAATTATTCGTATTACATAACATTCTTAGAACAATAACTGTGTACAAATGAATGGATTTTGTTGAAATAAAACCATTTGTGTTAAATAGCATCTGCAAAGTAGATTAAAATTGAATAGGATTATTAGTGTTGGATTGCAAAAATTAAAACCGTTTAACTGTGTAGAAACAATAGCAATACTATTGTGCAAACAAATTAGTTCCTAACTCATTTAAAAATGAAATCACATAGTATAATTCACAGGGAATCATCTTTTCTAACCAGTGATGCCTACACTGGTATTCTTTTTATGCCAGTTCACTGAATTCAGTTATCAAAATTATATTACTCCTTGCAAGTTTTCACCCCAGCATTAGCAGATGGTCTATCACTTGAGTCTAAGTGACTGCAAGTCTTCTAAAGTCTCCAGGATTCTTTTTAACAATGCTGTAGCCTGGATGGTCTTTGATCTCCCTCCGTTTTCCAACTCTTCCAACGACCTTATCAAGCCTTTGAGAATCGTTCCAGCGCACGAATTACTACTCGTATCACCTCTGCCTACATGTTTTATTGTTTTTTTTTTAATTTGCATATTTTACTACCAAATGGTTTTGTCTTTTTTGCATCCGGTTATTAGTATGTCCTCTTGCATTCCCCTACTACTTGTGGGTAGGATTTTCTTTCGTTATTTTGCTATGTCCTATTTTGATTGTATTGCTTGACCCTGTCGCGGTATCTTCTAAATCCCTTTTCTTTCGCCAATATCCTTTGATTTATATCTTCAGGTTGTATTGTCAGATTTGTCTGCTGTTTTGTTTTGGTCTTTTCATTCCAATATTTCCCATGCTTTTTTCTTCTTTAATTACAACTCTCGCTTGTTTTCGCAATTTCTTTACCCTTCCTTTTCGCCTAATTTCCCATCTAGGTTTTGTATTTCTGTTCGAGTTCCTTTGGTGCACACCGATTTTATTATTGGTTAATTTCATTCCTGCATAAATTAGCTCGTTTAATTCAGTGATGTTGTCCGTTGGGACATTTGGTTATAATTTGTTTGTCTTTTTCAGTTTCCATCTTGACTTTTTTCCTATATTTGTTCCTGCGAGATGATTATGTTGTCTTGTTTTCAGTCTTGATTTTCTTTAGTAACTCTATATTAATTTTCTCTTCTGGTATTAACGATTGTTTTGCTGTGTTGGTGGATATGGTTTTGCAGTTTTCATTACTTTGCGTTTCGATTCAGTTAGAAGGCACTTGCTCTTTAGAATTTAGTGTTTTGGGTTGCGTACTGGGATCTTATAGATATTCTTCCCAATTTATTTGTTTGTATATTTCTGGTATTTCAAGGTCTGAAAACCAACCTTTATTTATCTTTCTAGCTTGGTCAGCAAATCTTTGACTTTTTATATTAAATCTCCAAGATTCTACCCAAATTTATATCATTATTTCTTTTTTAAGAAACGCTCTTAAGATAACAGTGAAGTATATTTTTGTTGTCTTTCCTGGTTTACTTCTTCAGTTGGTGTCTCCGAGGTGAGTGATTGCTTTGGTCCTTGTTTGTACCTGAAATTAAAACAGATATGTACCTGAAATTATTATCATTATTTGTAGCATTAATAGTCAGCTTAGATTTATATAGCGTAATGTCGAAAGTATATAGGAAAAAGTGAACGCTATATTATAGGTATTGTTAGCTCAAGTATCTCTAAATCAGTTCTTCCAAACCTTTTTACGTGAATGCACACCCAGAATACTTTGATGTCTTCTACCTTCCCAAGATTATACCATTATCTAAATCACTACTACCTCACAACACCTAACCATATTTACCAACCCCTCCGCTCGGGCAGGATATGACACAAGGTCAATTTTTAAGCAGGGTTTAACAGGTTTGAATTCAGAGTTTTCCTTCTCCTAGACTAGTTGCCTCACCAAGGCTGAAGAACCTAGTCTGCCCTACTATTTACCCATAGATGGAGGGAGAATTATTGGATTCATATCTTTCCCAAGGGTATTAGTGCTATCACAACATCTAACGCCCACCTGGTAGGTTGTATAGATGCCATCGGCAAATACAGCCAAGTCATTATTTGTGGTTGAATCAGTTTTAGTTTACATCTTTGAAAGACGTCACTTGCTGCTATTGTTATATTCTCATTTGCTGGTTCATGCAGAAATATACATATATATGCTGGATACATACTGACGCAATGAATTAATCAGACGCAAGCATGATAATGACAAAGACGCAGGAAGGAAGACGCAGGAAGACTTCTTTAACAATATTTTACCTCTCACTTTATTGCAAGGGTTCGAAAGGGTTGTTCAAAAGTTTCATGTGAGAGGGAGCTGGAGATCGAATACAAACTGTTATATCTTGACCCCTTGTTATGATCGTCACGTTGTGTCTTTCTCGTTCTTTAGTGCTGCTCAACCGGAGGCCTAGGGCCCACTCATCAGGGCTCAAAAGCCCCTTCGGCCTGATGTGGCTTTCCCTACCACATTTCGTCTATAACTCCGTCCGATCTTCAACTCAACTGCCACTGGCTCGTCGAACTCAACTGAATTATATAATCGTTCGACGCCCACTCGATCTTTGAAATCGAATGTTTAATCGTCATCAAGCGGAAATATCTGTCATGCAGTTCAGAGGTCACTCTCTTCCGGTGCATCACTCTGTAGTGTACCATGGGATTTACCTTGTCCCATTTCATCAGCCAATTTCCGCCCACGCGATTTCCTCTCCTAACTGCCATTGGAATGTGTTACTTTCTTCCGGTGCATCACCTTGGAATAGCATTTTTTGGGGCGGGGTGGAAGGTCAAAACACAACACTATACTCATTCTTGAATCTTCTATCAATATGTTCAGCAGTTTTTAGAGAGAAGTTCATTATCCTTTTGTTATCGATGTGATTTTTTTTGTTTAAAATGTAATTCAGAAATCAGAAGCAGTATATCTCGCACGAACAGATAGCACAGATAATTACCACGTGTGAAAAGCGTTAACATCAACTTCATTAAATTTGAGAGCTGGTCGTGTTCTTTAATCTATACTTGTAAAAGGCATGTCAATTTCCCTAGGATTATTTTATGCTTAACGGTTAGGAAATTGTGTTCATTGTATGTTCATATTCACATTTTTTATGTTTTATACATAGTGAAATGATATCAAGTGCTCTTACCTCATACAATTAATTTGCGCTAATTTGTATATTTTCAAATATTATTATCTGATAAAAATTTATAATTAATGGTTTCGAATAGCTATTTATATTTGAAATACTCTGTTTTTTTTTCACAGAGTAACAAATTATAATAATTTCTAATAAACAATTATAGCTTCAAATAACTATTCTTAATACAAAACACTTACAGTTATATAGCTACAAAGATTCCTATCGAATACAAATACTTTTTAAATAGATTTACTTAACCCATAAACAACAGGTACTATCATTCCAGGTTAGAGTGGACTTGGAAGTAATAGCAATGAAAGAAAACTATACATCCCTGATCTCCAGAAATCGAGCCTCAATGTCAGATATAGTTTATTGGTATACTCAGAATACCCTTTTTGGGATACGTCTTACCCTACTGCAGCGAATCTTAAGCCCCTGTGACTGGTTTTTAGAAGAAATTTCCTATCTTACAAGTTTTTATTTCAATTTTCTAAGATTTATTTCTTATCCACCAAGTTTCTAGCCCTCGTTGAACAGACGACTCGATTGCTTTGGTTGGGTTTTATAGCGTACCAACCATTAAAATTCCAGATAGTGTTATATATATATATATATATATATATATATATATATATATATATATATATATATATAATAAAATTTATGATTTGTAAACACATTTTGATGATACTTTTTTAAACGAGCTTGAGCTAATACTTTGTAAACAGTTAAATGGCCTCAAGTATTTCTATCTAACGTGACTATTTCTATTTAATATGAAACATTTCTTGGCACACAGTTAAATTGTGTCAAGTATTGGTATGTAACATTAACAATGTAATATTAGCTATCATTTGTTTGCACACCTTGAAGTGATGGTAAGTAATGCTATTTAACACCAATAATTCTATTCAACATTGCTCATTCGTTTCAACTAAGTTAAATGGCTCCAAATATTACTAAGTCTTTCTAACAATTCAATTTAAAAATCAGTCAATTGTTGAATAATCTTACAGGTCCTGGCGGCAACACCCCACAAGACACCAACTGTACGGCCACCTGCCTCCTATCACGAAAACTATTCAAGTTAGACGAACCAGACATGCAGGACACTGTTGGAGAAGCAGAGACGAACTCATAAGTGATGTACTCTTATGGACCCCCACACATGGCCGAGCAAAAGCAGGACGACCAGCACGAACATACATTCAGCAACTATGAGAGTATACGGGATGTAGTCCAGAAGACCTGCCAGAGGCGATGAACGATAGGGAGAAGTGGAATCGACTTATGTGGTAGGGCTAAAAACCAAAACATTAACTGTTGCCAATAAACTAATCGGTTACGAATCCTATATATATATATATATATATATATATATATATGATACGTATATATATATGCTTGATACGTAAATAAATATATATATATATATATAAATATATATACACACACACACACACACACACACACACACATATATATATATATATACGTATCATACATATATATATCCTATATGATTCGTTTATATATATACATACACATATATATATACATATATATATATATATACGAATCATATTGGACACACACACACACACACACACATATATATATATATATATATATACGAGATCATTTAATAAGTTTCCAGCCTTTCTTCGTATGGGCACTTTTATTGATAGTACACGCATGAAACTTTTGTCGCTTTCGAAGTAATCTCCTCCGGCTGTAATGCACTTGTTGTACCATTCCAACAACATCTGGAAGGCCTCATGGAAGTATTCCTGTGTGAGCGTGTCAATGACCTTCGTCACAGCGTCTTTCATTTCCTCAATTGTCTCATAACGGCAGCCTCTGAGCATAGGGAATAACCAAAGTCACAGGGAACAAGATCTGGACAATAGGGGGGGAGGAGAACTGTCTTGATGCCCATCTTCGTCAAATAGTCTGCGACAAGGATGGAGTTGTTGACTGGTGCATTGTCCTGGTGGAAATGCCACTAACCCGATTGGAAGAGTGCTGGTCTCTTCCGACGGAATCTCTTCCTGAACTCCCTTAAAACCTCAACATAGTAACCATAATCCTGACACTTTGCACTGGTTTACCAATCTGTGGTATGAATTGGCATACACCTTACAAAAGCCTGATTGTCACTGCTGGTGAATTTCAAAAATGCAATCTGGACGTGAGGACACTTTAGAAGAACGATATGCAATAAAATTAATGTTTTAAACTTGGAAAAATGCCACTGAAACCTATAGAATGCTTCAGACTGCTTTTGGACCATCTTTCATGAATCGAGCATCAGTTTTTGAGTGGCATAAGAGATTCAAGGAAGGCAGGGAGTCTGTGAGGGATGATGAGAGGTGTGGGAGGAGTAAGGAATTCAATACACTAGAGTTGATTGGCACAACTCCATTCTCACCCTCCCGATAGTCCAGACCTTGCTCCCTATGGCTTTTGGTTATTCCCTATGCTCAGAGACAGTCGTTATGAGACAATTGAGGAGATGAAAGAGACTGTGACGAAGGTCATTGTCACGCTCACATAAGAGGACTTCCATGGAGCCTTCCAGAAGTTGTTGGAACGGTACAACAAGTGCATTGCAGCCGGAGGAAATTACTTTGATGGGGATTTGAGTTTTTATGTGTGTACTATCAATAAAAGAGCCCATACGAAAAAAGTCTCCCACTATCTAATAAAGATACTGAAAGTCTCCCACTATCTAATAAAGATACTGAAAGTCTCTCACTACCTAATAAATATAGTAAAAAAAAAAATTTCTTAGAAAAAAATCAAGCCGACCACATGTGGCACTTTATTTGGCCAGAGTGGAAAAGGGAGAAGTAATCCCAGACAATATGGCACCAAAAAACTTCCTCCTCTATTGTCGAGAACTACTATTGAGACTCTCAGTACGAATTCAGGAACCAAACTGGAAAACAGGAAAAAATAGCCAGCTGATGGGTTTCGTCACTTGCTTCTTGAATAGTCGATAAATATTCTAAAAAGGCAAGAAGCTTCCCTAGAAAGAAAACCAAAATCAAACGAAAGTACGAATTCAGAGACCAAACTGGAAGGCTGGGAAAATAGCCAGCAGATGGATTTCGTCACTTGCTTCTTGAATAGCCGATAACTATTTGAAAAAGGTAAGAAGCTTCCCAAGAAATAAAAGTAAAATTAAACCAAAGTCGACTACTGAAATTCTACCAAGTTAAACAACTGAACGAAAATTCAACCGAGAATTCTGCTGAAAAGAACTTTACAGAAGACAGGAAATTAAAGTAACACTTAAACATTTCGATAAAACTAAAAAGAAAAGAAAAATACTCAAATCCTAAGGACTTTGTTTCCCGGACACTCTCTCTGAAAAATTCCCGCAAATTACACTAAAATTTGCAACACTTATCTGTCCCATTCTTTCTTTTTTCTTTTGTATAGAATTCCCTTTTTTGTCAGTGTTATCTTTTCGAATCAGTATCCTAAACGTTTGAACTTAACGTTTTAAATTACACACTAAAGCCCCTTAAAAAATTACCCAGTTAAACACTAAATCTGGCTTTAGTTTCACTTCCTTCATATCAAAATTTATCCCTAAAGTTTCTTTTATATTGCAAATTTAATCGTTTCAAATTTTTTAAGAGAGAGAGAGAGAGAGAGAGAGATGAATTCATAGGTTTGATTTGCACTACTTCTAGCCCATGGTGATCCCAGTTATTTTTGTGCAAAGGAGGACGTGAGTTCGAATTTCACTTGCACATTATCCTTTTGTATGCGTCCGTCCGGAAACGTGTGCGTTCCTATGACAGTTAGATAAACACCACGTGCCAATTTTTAACAAAAGGTGTTTTTATTACCAAGAAAGTGAAATTGAAAGAAGAAAAAGTACAAATGACAGCGCACAATAAGAAAGGTCAGCGGCCGCGAAGACTTAAGAGATTTAAGGTAGGTCTAGGCAGTTTGCAAAAAGGAAAAATAGGTTTAAAGTATAATATTTAAACGTAACAAAGTTATTTAGAACAAGAAAATTACAATAAGTGACACATCTAAGAACATCTAAAAGAAAGCAGAAGTGAATAAGGATCACGTGATAGTAAAAGGGGTTTCACTGAGGAAGTAAAGAAATGTACATAAAATGTAACATTAAACGAATGTTTAAATAATAGAGAGTTTTTACAATAGTTCATGGCTTAAAAGAAAGAAGTATGATATCACGTACCGGTGATGCTGTTGATAGGAAAAGAAATATGGCAGATGAAAATCTAACAGCTGCATGTTATAAGTTCTGGCGAAGTCCACAGTGAATGCTTTACCGTTCATTTTTTGGGGGGACTAACCGGTAGTAGTTCAGTGGAGAAAGCGTGAGACTGTTTTCTTATATAAGTAAAAAAAAAAAAAAGTGAAGTTGATGACCGTACTCGTGGGTGACCTGAAGGCTTCTTTTCAATAGCTACTAAACCGAGGTGTAGGGGAGGGTGCCACTCCTTTTCCTGGATTGCTCCACTTTACTCTTGTTACGTACCTTATATTTCTGAGTGTTAAGCATAGAGGTATCAAGTACCATTTTTAAAGTCTTTGGTATAACCCGACTTGGGATTGAACCCCGGTCTCCAGGATCATTGGCGAACGCTCTACTCACTAGACCAAAGAGCTGAAAAAAAGCCGAAAAAGTGAGATAATAGTAAATTCTTAGGGCAGAGCACATTTATAATTTTCGAATCAAAGTAATCGTCAATTTCAATGAAAAAGTAAAAGTGAATTATTTGGATTAAAAATAGATAACTGAAGCTATTATGGAATAAACAAAACAGTCATCCCATCAAACAATTAATCAATCAATCAGTCAATCAAAAAACCAACTATCAAATCAACCAATCAATCAACTAACCAACCAAACAATTAGTCAATCAAGCAATCAAAAAACCGGGTTGTCAGCCAATCAATTAATCAATCAACCAATTAAATGACAGCCTAACCAACCAACTATTCATCCATCCATTCAGCCAGACAACCGATCAATCAAACAATCAATCAATAAAATAAACAACCAACCAGATAATAAATCAATCTATCAAACAACTAAGCAGCCAATTAAACAATCGACCAATCAAACAACAACCAAGCGAATAAACCAACCAACCAACCAACCAGTCAGCCAGCCAGCCAGATAGACAGATAATCAAGCTACCAATCAATCAATAAACCAAACAACTAACTAGCTAATCAACTAATTAATCAATCAGTGAACCAGCCAGTTAATCAATAAATAACCAAATCAATTAAATATCCAGTCAACCAATAAACCCTCCAGCCAATCTATCAACCAACTAACCAAAAAACCAGCCAGCCAGCCACTCAAAGAACCAACTAATAAATAAACCAAATAACCAACAAGCTAATAAACCAATCAATAAACCAACAAACCAGCCAATTAATCAAACAACAAAGCGGCCTGGTCGTAAATAAATCAGATTACCAATCAAGCAACCAACCAATGAACCAGTCAACCAAGTAACCAATCAACCAATCAATCGACCCATAAACTAATCTGCCAATCATTCAAGAAATAGAACAATCAACTAATTAACCAAACAAACCATAAAAGCAAATCCGGAAAGAAGTACTCGGAAAATATCAGGCAAGCTCAGCATCTCACAGTCCAGTGTGGTTCGTTATGTTCATGACCTCAGTGAAATCATCCAAATCTGTCGAATTGTGCCTCACACAACCAAAATATTGTAAAACTTTTGATTCAACTGAGCACGAGTCCAAATTAATGATATTAAACATTTTTCAATTGTATTCTATTTCGGTTGATGGTTGTCAAATATACAGTGATACTATTTACCAACCCCTCCGCTCGGGCAGGATATGACACACGGTCGATTTTTAAGCGGAGTTTAACAGGTTTGAATTCAGAGTTTTCCTTCTCCTAGACTAGTTGCCTAACCAAGGCTGAAGAACCTAGTCTGTCCTACTATTTACCCATAGCTGGAGGGAGAATAATTGGATTCATAACTTCCCCAAGGGTATTAGTGCTATGTGAAATGCAATCAGTCTCGTCCAGGATTTGAACTCGTGTCGCCGTGTCCATTTCCTACGACGATAACGACTACACCACGGTCACCTCCAGTATACAGTGATAAACACTTTTTTCGAAACTGAAAAAAATTCCGCATAGTTTATCAAGTATATTTTGCTATAATCAAATTTTGACCTTTTCGATAAGTACATTTTTTTTATTCCTAGAAATATATAGCTGAATCTTTGCAGAAAAATTGAGCGAGCCACACATGTCTTAAGCTATTGGAACTTAACCAATAATTCTTTGAAGAAGGAATTTGTTATTGGCAACTGACACTGTCTTTGTTACCGAAACTTTTACGTGACCATAGGGTCACAAACAGGGGCATCAGTTTTTCTGCATTTTCATTTGCTTTTTGTTTGACAGAGCAAAAAAAAAAAAGACGATGAAGACAATAAAAAAAAGAAAAGAAAAAGAATTTGTGAAGGGTGAGGAGAAATAAGAGGGAAAGATAGTAAAAGTTGATAAAGAGAAAAAAAGAGAACCATGAGTGAAAAAAAAACGAGTATGTGGATAAGAGAAACAAAGAATGACAGAAAGCGTTAGAGATAGAAACAAAAAGAAATAAAAGGAGAAAGAGGAAGGGAAGAGAAAAACAGGAAACTCGAGAAAGAAGACGTTTGAGCTTCAACGAAGTTAAGCAACAATAGCATGGTTAATCCCATGAGAGGGGTGAACAAATACTAACTACCACTTCAGTAAACAGACAAAGAACTCTATGACGAGTATGCAAAGTTTAATGAATAACAACAGGTTAAAATTTTTAAATTTGGCAGTTAATGTCAGCTCGAATCTGATTGGCTATTTTGAAGTTGTGCCGTTAGCCCCCGCCCCAACTGTTATTTAAGTGAGATGAACAGAGGGACCTCCCTCTTTTTTTCAGCATGGGTAGAGGCTTCGGAAAAGCTTGCTCTTTTTTGCTTTGCTTTGTTTATTCGCCTTAGACTTTGGGTAGTTTTTCTTGAGCAAAATGGCTTGAGTAAAAGGCCCATTAGTCGTTTAGGATAAGCCTCTTTTCTTTACAGTTTTTTTTTTTTGTTACTTATTGAAACAGTAAGCCGACGCCAAGGCTATTTGTGGTTTTTGTATACTGTCCTCTTCAAAAGAAAGTTTAATCTAAGGTCTGGAGGCAGTATAATTGAACTTTTTACCAACAAGAGAAGCTGTTGACTGGTCAGAAGATGCACTTAAAGCCTCTGTAGATTCAACAGAAAAAAATCGAGTTGTAACAGAAAGGTATTCATCTCTAAGAGAAGGAAGCGGAGATCTACTCGAAGTTCATTTAAAGAAACAGTAAACTTCGTTTTCAACAAGTCTACCCAGGAAACTAGAAGAACACGGTTGTCCAAGTTGATTCTATGAAAGAAGGAGACGCCGAGAAAAGAGTAAACCCTAAGAAGTTAAGTAAAGTTGGCAACCATAGTCGAGGGTGACCCGAAGGCTCTTTTTCGAGAGCTACTACACCAAGGTGTAGGGGAGGGCGCTACTCCTTTCCCTGGATTGCTCCACTTTACCCTTGATCCATACCTTATAATGCTGAGTGTTAAGCAAGGAGGCATCAAGTACCATTTTTTTAGTCTTTGGTATGACTCGACCTCAGATTGAACCCAGGTCTCCCGGGCCAATGGCGAACACTCTAACCGCTAGGCTAATGTCCAGTAAACCCTAAAAACGGGCTTTAAAAGAGCTTTGACATAAAATAGTAAAGAATGGTGTTTTATCATTAACAAAAGTTAAACAGACAGTAGGTGATTGACGGCATGACTTCGAGCAAGTCAGTCATTATATTTCTTTATACCGTTCTTTTTTTTTTGTTATAATATTGTCGTTACTTGAATGTATGTTATTTTTGTTACCTTAAATTCAATGTTTTCGACAAGCATTGGGGAAAATATTCAAATCCGGATTGTGTAAAGTTTATTTCTCGTGAAATAAATTACTTTGTGGGAACTGGTTGTTTTTGTTTTTAAGAAATATAGACACAATTCTCTTTCAGGTTTGGATTCAGATTCCCCTTTTTCGTGTCCTTTATTTTTATACTTTTCTCTCTTCTTTTGCCAGGAGTGACAGTTACAGCAAGGTAATTTCTTAGGCTGAACAGAGATAAAGTTTACTTTATTTGGGTAAAGTTATACTTTATAGCGACAAGCATTCGAATGATTTTGCTAACTTTCGTGAGTTGGTTGTAATTTAAGACCAAAACCCTAGCATATTTTTGAATTGAACACATTTCTCATGAAAATGGTATTAGTACTGGATACGAATGATAGATATAGAAGGAAAGGAAATACAGAGAGAGAGAGAGAGAGAGAGAAAGAGAGAGAGAGAGAGAGTAAGAGCAATGTTACATATTGATTCTTGACCAAACTGTGTAAATAAACGGAAACAGTCCTGTGATATATTGTAAGTTGTAGGAGCTATGAAATAATATATGCAGATGCTTTCTTGTAAGTTGGAGTTAGATGGAGACAGTGAAGGCCTGAGTCAGAGTCAGCTGGCAGTCACTGAGAGCGCTCCACAGTGGACTCCGGTTGAGTACATCCGGCCTAGAAGCTGAAAAAGCTCTTGGGGGTTTTGAAGATAACACAGCGTGGTATGGCCAAGAGCAGAGGTTATGAGTCAATATAGCAATCTGTCTTTGTTTCCCTCCATCTATCTCACACATCACAGAAGCTTTGACTCCAAAAAGAATAAAGAGAGATATATTCTTATAAAGCAGTGTTGTCCAACATTCCTCATCGGGGTATAAAACAGAGAGAGAGAGAGAGAGAGAGAGAGAGAGAGAGAGAGTAAGAAAAATAGAACGATGGATGTTTTGTTGGCTTTATAGCACTTTAACCTTTATCTGGTTATGCCGAAGTCAGTCTATGAAAATGGTATTTTATGGCTTTAAGTAAATGGTAACAATTATTGATAAAGAACAAAACATTTGAATAAATATTCTTGAGGCTAATAACTTATAAACAATGATATGGTTTCAAGTATTCCTGTTGCATATTAACCTTTGAAAGAATCGCCAATCCAGGATTTCTGGGATAAGATGTTCCAGATGTGTAAACAAAGTGATTCCCGGAAAACAATCGATGCGTGGGTGTAGCTGCACACGTGGGTTAACAACTGGAAGCAGGTCATTTGGGTTGACAAGTGCAACGTGTGGACGTTGGGAAATTTTATTTGTATTGGTATCAACAGAGTCCTTGTCATTTACCGAATCACGGCAAGTGAGTCCTAAGAGGGGGCGGAAGTCAAATGCCCCCCCACGTTCCTTGGCTGAGAATCAGATGAAGTGCTGAGTGGGTTCCTGAATATGGAATTAACGTGTTTAAGAGGTTATGGGTCAATATAGCAGCCCCTCGCTAGTCTGTTCCCGCGTCGTTCGTTTCCCTGTTTCTCTCTCGCACTTTCGCAAGTTTCAACTCTTTCGAGAAATAAAGTGAGAGATATACTTTAATAATAATATACATATTATCACATATAATATAAATGTAACAAAATGAAAATGATAGGGTTTTAAATATTCCCATGTTATTCTAATAACTCTTACCAATTAATATAGTTTAAAGTAACGATTCTCATTTAACAATAATAATCGTTTGTTTATACTCAGTTATATGATTTCAAGTATTGCAATTGATTAATAATGATAATAATAATCTTTAAACAGATATAGAGGCTAATATTGGCCCAGTCGTCTGGGGCTGTCGGGTACACCGATTGCTTCTCTGCAGAGGGATAAGACCCCACCAACGGATATCCTGGATATGACACTAAACAGTATGTTAATAAGGCTCGAGTAATGCTGGAGCTTTGGGGAATGGGGAGTATATCTTCATTGCCATCACTCCTCGGTACACTCTATCTAAGAGTGGTGGCCCCTGATAAGGTCCTATCAATAGGTCAAATAGAACTAAACTGTGTACTTATGTTAAACTGAATTGTTTGAAATAGAAAAGTTTTGACATTTAAATCTGAATAAACAAAAAAAAATATACTTATACTAAACTGTATTGTTTGAAATAGAATTGTTCATATGTATAGAAATAGGTTTGCCATTAATAACATACAATGGTCGATGTGTACCATATTCACAATTAACGCTATGTACGAAATGGTCATATAATGTTCATTACGATAGAACATAGGAATCTCGAAATTCGAAAACACGTAACGACTTCTTGTTCAGGTACGAAACCTTTTTATTAACTTTGAGTTAAAGGTTTCGACGTAAGAAGGAGAGAAAATCTTCTATGCTGTCTTATTCAATTGGCCCCCATCTCGAGCGGCCCCCATACGGCGCAGGTTCGCCTCGCGTCTGCGAGTTCCAAAAGTCGACCGTCTTCGTCCAGTGTCTAATCTCAAATCTCTAACTTTCTTCAGATTCTCACACAAACCTCCGCGCGCTTCCGGTGCGTGACGTCACCCACACCCTGTCACCCCGTTTCGTCTCGGACTATTATGACATCTGAATGACACCTCCATCCGCCTGCGCGCGCCCGCGTTAACACCTGCCTCAATGTTGCACCTAATTAACCCATATGCTGAGCCGAAAGGTTTTCAGCCTAACTAAACTCAAAGGTATGAACCGAAATCCTTCGGCTATTATAAAACAGATGTGCCATAAAACTAAACCAACACAAACCGAACCAATGTGGTCTTGAGAGTAATGACAATAAAGAGGCGACTCCTAACTCTCAGAGCTCTGGAACTGAAGCCTCACCACCAGATGCAGTTAATGTAAATCCAGGTAAACTATTTTGGAATAGGGTTCTTACATCTGTGAAGAGTATATAGTCGGCTTATTCAATGCTCCACTGATAAGGTAAGTGAGTCAGAGAGAGAGAGAGAGAGAGAGAGAGTGTGTGTGTGTGTGTGTGTGTGTGTGTGTGTGTGAGAGAGAGAGAGAGAGAGAGAGAGAGAGAGAGAAAGAAAATGAGTATAAGGTAAATATTCTGAGTGAAAAAATGAAAGGAAAAAGTGACACAGTTGTGTAGAAGTAGAAGATCAAGAATAGAATAAAAAGAAAATATGAGTGTAATTAAACGAAGAAATAAACAAGAAAAGAAAGATGCTGGATGATGGAGGAAAGAAATTAAGTGAAAAGTAAAACGCGATCAAAAAACGTTTTCTTTGCAAAAAAAAAAAAAATGGCCAATATAACAATGGAAAAATATGCGTATGAAAATGACGGGAAAAAATAAAGGTAAAAACCCATAACGATTGCAAACAATGCTGAAATAGCCAATAGCATTTATTCGGATATATATTTTTTGTCTCTCAATTGATTGGTCGACATTTTTTTAAAAGAAATACAAGTAACTATAGGATAACCGGAAGTGCATAGCTAGAATGAACGAGTAAAGCAGAATACTAAAGTCTTCAACAAGAGTAATATATATATATATATATATATATATATATATATATATATAGTGAGTGAGTGAGTGAGTGAGAGATAGAGAGAGAGAGATTTGGTAAATTGGACAAGATATTAAAAAATATGTGGAAAAGTGGATTCACCGAAATACTAACTGTAGATTCAAACATTTTTAATCAGTTATAAGACTTTCGGCTTCCACTTATTTTTTCAAATATATATATATATATATATATATATATATATATATATATGTGTGTGTGTGTGTGTGTGTGTGTGTGTGTGTGTGAAAGTGTATGGGTATATTTTAAAACAAATAAGTTTAAAAACTAACAAAAAACAGTCAGTTTAAAATCTGGAACATCGGTGCCAATAGAAACGAGTAGAATTGAATGTTTATTCGTTTGCTTATGTTTTATAGCATATCAGCCATTGTGGGTTATTTAATGCCAAATTCATTTTTATACAAATACATGGTTTGCTGTATCGTGGTAAGGAAAAGATACACAGTGAAATAGTGTTAATTATTTATTAATTGAAGCGGTACAGTCCGACAAGTATTATAAATCTCGCGCTGTAGATGTTACGTTCGAAGTTGGTCTTACTACTGACCGGGATCTTTCAGAGCTGTCCCTCTGCTCCTCTCTGCTTCTCCGTGCTTGTGCTTCTTTCATATTTCCGTGCTTCGTTTAATTTCCGCGATACCGGAAGTCACATGGTACGAGCCACTATACAACACAGTTCTATTTCGAAAAAATCCTTTTCGCATAAGTTCACAGTTTGTCAAAACATTTCTATTTCAAGCTATTCCGTTTAGTCAATGTTCTAATCCAAACAATTCAGTTTAGTATAAGTATTGTTTGTTTTTTACACACAGTTAACTGTCCAAACAGTTCTATTTCAAGCAATTTGTTTACCGTTAAGTACAGTTTCAATGTCCAGAACATGTATATTTCAAACAATTTAGTTTAGCATACAAAAACAGTTCCATTTCAAACAATTCAGATTAGTATAAGTACGCAGTTTAGAAGTGAAAACAGTTCTATTTCAAGCAATTCAGTTTATCATAAGCAAACAGTTTAGTTATATTCCACCAATCGATAGGATGCTTTCAGCTGTTACCACTCCTGGCCAAAGTGGACCTGGGAGCGATGGCACTGAAGGGATTCTCCGCGTTCCCCAGGACACCAGCATTACTGGAACCTCACTATGAGATTGTTTAGTGTCATATCCAGGACACTCGTTGTGGGTGCGGGTCTAAATCCTCTGCAGAGATGCAGTCTGTGTATTCTACAGTCCCAGCCGACAGGGTAAAGTTATATTGGAATCGTCTTAAGTGAACACATACTGGAAAAAAGGATATTCTTCTAAAATGCAAAATGGTTTTTTTTTTCATGCCAGTCAGCTTAGGAATAAAATAAAGTCAAATAAAAAATATCGTAGAAAGAATATAAGACTAAGATAAGAGGTGCCCGTGGTGTAATGGCTATCGTCGTAGGAAATGGACACG
This sequence comes from Sepioteuthis lessoniana, assembly GCA_963585895.1. Lineage (NCBI taxonomy): Eukaryota > Metazoa > Mollusca > Cephalopoda > Myopsida > Loliginidae > Sepioteuthis > Sepioteuthis lessoniana. The sequence continues at coordinate 42,247,784 of OY757928.1, read as the reverse complement.
GCGACTCGAGTTCAAATCCTGGACGAGGCAGATTGCATTTCACATAACACTTATACACGTGGGAAAGGTAGGAATCCAATTATTCTCCCTCCAAGTATGGCTAAATAGTAGGGCAGACTGAGTTATTTTGCCTTGGTTAGGTAACCAGTCTAGGAAAAGGAAGACTCAATTCAAACCTCTTAAAGTCCTCTTAAGAATTGACCTTGTGTCACATCCTGTCCGTGATACATACAAGATTGGTAAATACATATAAGACTAATATTATCGATATCACTTTGGGTTTCTGCTAAAAGTGGAACCCGACGGGCTTTCTGGCCGTCTTGTACACAATAAGAACATAACGAGAATATAAGAAGACTGTAATAGATTATCGAATTTAAGAATATATCAGTCAGCAATTAGAATGAGAAAATATTAGAATAAGAGGATATTAGTGTAAAGGAATAAAAAAAATACAATCTCATCAAAGTAAGGTCTCCAGTGAACTTCCTTCTTGAAATGGTTTTTCGTAATTCGGTTATTTGGTCTGGAGGTTTTTAAAACTATTTAATGATTCCTAATTTTAGGGTAAAAACCATAGAAGGTTGAACTCTTTTTTGATCCTTAGTTATCAGATATAGAATAAAAATTTCATTTACATAATATCTAGTATCTAATGCGGAAAAAACCTTCAGTAGATTGCTCCATGGAATCTCCTATGGTATCTACTCTTGCAGTCAGAATGTGCAGACCTGACTTGCTCGTTCATGTGCAGGTATCCACGAGAAAACATCGTTTATGATTTAATACTTGTTTCTTCAGCAGTGCCCCATATGTCTTATTCGTCTTACTTGCATGGTTTGCGAGATGAGAGGTAAGTATACGTACAGTAGCTGCTTTGAGGGGTGTTGCTTCCAGAATTTGTTCATGACAGTCCACTGCATTCTTGTGTAGTTTCCCTTTAGCTTTTTCTACATGTGTTTTGTAAACGTCCATGTAGTAAACCCATATTGTAGTATGGATAAAAAGTGATGTCAACATAAGATTTGCAAAGGCAAGAAATGCTTTTGACGGCTTATTACTCAATCAATCACTCAATAATAATAATAATAATAATTAGAGACTCTTAGTTGGGGAAGGTGATCCACTAAGAATTGTGCAAAAAATTGAAATTTGACCATAGTGCCAAAGTATGTGCACAAACCAGAATCCGTCCTGAAGAATGAGACCGACAAAATTCTTTGGGATTTTGAGAAACAAACGGAACATCTGACCCTAGCATGGAGACACTATCCAGTGATAATTGATTAAAAACAAACGAACTGCAGTCTTGGTAGATTTTGCCGTCTCGGTGGACCACATAATGAAAATCAAAGAAAAGGAAAAGAAAAGAGGGAAAAGTACTCGGACATTGCCAGAGAATTAAAAAAGCTTTGGGACATGAAAGTGATGGTGATATCTATAGTCATTGGCGCGCTTGTAACAATCCCCAAAAGCTTAGAAAAGGAAGCGGGAAGAGTTGGAGATCGGAGGACAAATAGAGACCATAAAAATTGCAGCGCCATCTATTTTGAGACACTCCGTACAAACTAATAAACAAGCAACTGCTCCGAGGATTATGATGGTGATACAGGCCCTAACTCAGATATCAGTCAGTGTTGACACATTTATGCTTGAATAGCACTTCTCAGATGTACAAACATCATACCAGACAAAAAGACTAGATTCCATGTGTTAAGTGTAATCGCTTCACTCAAGTGTCGTATAACAAAAAATATACTAGATCAATTGGCTTAGATAGAACATTATAGTAGCTCTAGCAATACCCTAGTATCTTTATTGAAATGTTTAAAAACATCAGCTAACAGTTAAGTAGGAGGGATAAAACATAATCTTAACCACATGAACCATATTGAAGAAGTTAAGCTAAAAAGAATGTCTGCACGGCAGAAAGCCTTAAAGAGTCAAATATATGAAAATAGCTGATTTGACGAGATCAGAAAACTGAAAAACAAAACTAAGACGCAATAGCTAGTAAATTATCAGTAAACGTTGAAGAGACCTTTAGATCAACGGAGTAAATTCTCTGACAGCTGAAATCACCTCGATAGATAAATGTCGGAAATATTTAAGCTCTAAATGTTATTGGCCCTACTCAGTGAAATAGTAGATCTTTGGAGAAATTTTTGCTGTTACAACCTGATCCACTCTGACCTGGAAGGGTAGTACTTGTGTAACATATTGACCCCCGCCAAGCTGTCAAAATAGGAAATGCACCTGTGTAAATAACAGATGCATCCGGTTGAGGAATATCAGGATAAAACCTTGATCGTGGACGGGTTGAATGAGTGCGATTTGTGACGCCCACAAGAAGAAGGTGGGCGTCGAACAATTATATAACCCGGGGGAAGACAGGAAGTCAGGCAGTTGGAGTTCAGACCTGTTGGAGATAAGATGCGGTTGAGAGAACCAGTACCCAGAGAGGCTGGGCCCCCTGGCCCACGGTTGAGCAGCCCAGGAGAACGGAAAAAAACCGCTGAAAGCATTTCTATTTCAATCTATTCAGTATAGTCAAAAAGTTCAATCAAACAATTCAGTTTAGCGTAATTACAGTTTCAATTTCAAAAAACAGTTTTATATCAAACAATTCAGTTTAGCATAAGTACACAGTTTATATATTCTAAACAGTTCTATTTCAAGTAATTTAGTTTGGCATAAGTACGCAGATTAGTTCTATTTAACCCATAGATAGGGCCCTATCAAGTGCTACCGATCCGGGCCAGTGTAGACCTGGGAGCGATGTCAATGAAGGGGTGCTCCACATTTCCCAAAGATATTGTTTAGTTTAATATCAGGACATTCGCTGAGGGAGTCTTACCCCTCTGCAGAGGTGCAGTCGGTGAATTCTTCAGCCCCAGCCAACTGGGTAACCTAACGAATGAATAATATTGGCAAGAATTATTAGAGTTGAATAGCAGTACTTGAAATATTTAACTGTTTGAAAGCAATAAATAGCAATACTTAAAACGATTTAAGTGGATGTAAACGAATAAGCTCTGTGTCATTAGAAATATTATCCACAAACTAGTCGTTAGAAAATCATATGTATAAACAGGATTTGGTATAAAATAACCAACAAGAGTTCAAATGCCATAAAATTCATTCAAACTGATCTAAATCACGTATATTACTTAGAAATACACAGGGTAAGTGAAAATGAACCATTCCTTAAAAGAGATAAAAACTGGAGGAAGAGAAAGTTTCTTGGATTAATTTTCCGCAGCTCTTCGGGCAGCATTACTTAGTGTAAGGGCAACACAGATTTCTGGTGTTTCTGGAAGATATGGATCAACGAATCAAAGATTACTCAAAGAGACTGCACCTATATAATGCAACATGTATTCCTTTGATGATGTTTACCTGCTGCTGCTAAACTTTCTCCAAAGCAGCAATGGATTATCTTGATGATTGTCACTGCAAACATCTGAGAACCATCATTAGACACTGAGGTGTACAAGATGTGCAATACTACTCCACAGTAGACAAGGGTGGTACAGCTATGATGGTCCATGTTTGGTTATATGTTACGGATGCCCAAAGAAACACTAGCACAAAAATCCATGGAATTTGTTGTAATAGAGTGTAACAGCTACCGTGTACGAATGGTCCCCGCACTGCCCAAACTTGCTTGATAAACTGCGGGCGAAGATCCACGATGCAAGATTAGAAGCCCTAATATCTGGCAAAAGGCTGAGGACGCTAAGCAACCTCGTGAAAGAAAAGGCAGACTGACTTCAAGTGAAAAAGGACTGAATGCTGCTGCCGAATGTTTCAAGCTTCTATAGGGGTTGAAGCAGTAACCTCACCAAAAACAAAATTAAAAAAAGAAATGAACAAGCTAGCAAAAGAATAAAACTATTTTAATAGCAGGGATTCCACTGAATCTTGTACTAAACATATGTAAAAATACTGCAAGGTTCTTGATTCAAAAGAAAAGGTATATATGGGTGATATTAAGATTTGTGCCAAGAATGAAAAAAAAAAGAATATCGAATACAAACTATTAGAATCTTCGACTAAGATGTAGGAATGGAATTTGTAATGGAAAAATATGCCATGATTGTAACAGAAAAAGAGAAAAAAAGACAAAGAGAAATAATTGATGGAATAGAATTGCCCCATCAGGAAAGCATCAGAACATTCGGAGAAAAAGAAAACTGCAAATACCTGGAAATATTAGAAGTTGGCATTTTCAAGCAAACAAAGATGAAAAAAAAAAAAAAAAAGAAAGGAATACTTGAGAAGAACAAGATTACTTCTCAAAACCAAATTCTGTTGCATAAATCTTATACAAGGAATAAATAACTGGACAATCTCTCGTAAGTTCCTTAAACCATTATTAAACTGGGCAAAAGAAGGAGATCAGAAATAGGAGCCACAAAAAAGAGAATGGGTGGAGATTTGAAAAAGAATGGAGACCTTAAAGACCACATCTCGGCTGAAATCAGCAAGAATATTAGCAAGATTCCTGGAGATCTGTGGAGACCAGCTATTACTACAGCAAAAACCACCACTTAATAGTTGTTATGAAAAATTTTCAAGGTTTATAATAATAATGATAATAATAATAATAATGATAATTCTGGGATACAAATAGATCGCCTAATTTCGGCTAGACGACCAGACCAAGAGATAGTCAAAAAAAAAAATATATATATATATATATATAATATGCCGAATTGTGGACTTTGCTGTCTCGGCTGACCAAAGAGTAAAATTGAAAGATAGTGAAAAGAGAGTTAAATACCTTCACCTTACAAGAGAACTAAACAACTATGAAAAAACGAAGGTGATAGTAATTGTAATTGGTACACTAAGACCAATCCCCAAAGAATTGATGAAAGGACTGGAAGACTTGAAAATAAGAGATCAATTGGAGACTATTCAGACTACAGCATTATTAAGATCAGCCAGAATACTGAGAAGAGTCCTGGTGACTTGAGGAGACTTGCCATTACTAAAACTTCTGTGAAAAATGATCAACTAACATTGGTGTGAAAAAACTCTGAAAGGAGTAAAATGGTAATAATAGAACCAGAAATTCGAGAAAGAATTTAGGTTAACCAGACCACAGCAGTGCTGAGGTCGGCAAGGATACTTAGAAGGGTATTAGAGAACTCGAACCTCAGGAAAAATTAACTGTTATTATTGGTGTGAGCAGCAGTCGTGTCGATACTGCTATATGGATGCACCACATGGATGCTAACAAAATGTATAAGAGAAAAAGTTTGTCGGCAATTACACAAAAATACTTCGAGCAATATTAAACGAGTCCTTGAGGCAGAGCCCCACAAAACAGCAGCTGTACGGCCACTTAGCACCCATCACGAAAACTACCCAGACTAGGTTCTTCAGCCTTGATTAGGCAACTAGTCTAGGAGAAGGAAAACTCTGAATTAAAACCTGTTAAACTCCGCTTAAAAATTGACCTTGTGTCATATCCTGCCCGAGCGGAGGGGTTGATAAATAATATCACGAAAACTATCCAAGTTAGACGAACCGGACATGAGGGACACGGCTGGAGAAGTAGGGACAAATTCATAAGTGACGTACTTCTGTGGACCCCTTCACATGGATGATCAAAGGCAGGACAACCTGCTAGAACCAATATACAGCAGCTCTGTGTCGATACAGAATGTAGCCTTGAAGACCTACCTGGAGTGATGGACGATTGAGACTGGTGGTGAGAGAGGGTTAGGGAGATTATTATTGGTGGTTCGATATGATGGTGATGGTGTAAAAAAAATCGTCAAAAGTAAGATTGTAATAGTTCTGTCGACTGTATGTCCAATAGTTCCGTTAAATGCTTGAACTGGACTACTGCTTACACCTGTAATTTATTTATAGGGGTGAAGGCAGGAACAACCATATTTTCTAGATGAGTTCATAACAGAAAATGGTGCATAAGCGTTCCACAGATTCTTTAGGTTTTAAATTCAGAGTTTTCTGTCTTTAAGACCAGTCGAAGGTAAATACCATGGTTTGTCGTACTATTAACCCATAACCGGAATGGGTTAGGTAGGGTAGGGTGCAGTACGATAGAAGAGAATGATATTTGCTTTAGCGCAAAATGAAACACAAACACCCAGGTCCAGGATTTGAACTCTGCTAGTAGTAGTCCATTTTTAACCGTTACGCCAAGAGTGCTTCTTGTGATAATAATCAACTGGTGAAGAGGGAAGGATTTATCCCACTTTCCATCCAGTCGAATGTCTAACACACTCACATATGTTCGGTGGTAATGACAAAAATACCAACGGACCCTGTTTTTTTTTTTTTTTTGCTAAGGTCTATATACAACGTCTAGACTTGTAAATCTCGTATCCATTCGTTGTAGAATTCTTCACCTTTTAAAATTGGGGCTGTTTCGTGTATAAATGTATTCTTCTTTCAATTGTGCTTCAACATAAGTTAAACAATGTTTATCACTGTCACACAAAACTTATCTTTTAACGGGAGCTACACACAAATTGGGACTCATGTGTAGCTGTCACAGAAAATTCATGATTCCCTCGGCATTCACCTTTTGGGACGTCTCAGGCGTCAAGTGATAAACTCAGCCCTGCTTAGCAGGTATTTCTTGGAGAGAAGCCTCCTTGGGACCACTCGATGGATTATATAACACTCATCCGGCGTGAGAGCCAGGTGAGACCACCCAAGAGCAAGTATCTAATGAAGAGGGACGTTTGTCGTGTTTATTTCGAAAGGGTTAGAAAAGAGCTTAAGTCAAAATCGAAATCATGAATCCTTATCGATGCCGTCAACATTTTGGCAGTGTCGATGGTATCTTTCAGTACTTTTATTATTGATTGGGCACAACAGAAAATACCGAACACGAATAAAAAGTAAAGGAATCTTTTTTGCGAGTTCAAAGGGATACACCCGAAATTGAATATTATCTGCTTACATATACAAAAAAACAACAGATGGTATCAACTTTAAAACAGAGTTGAGTGAGGTATCAAAGACTTGAGCGATAAAAATCTGAAAATGATTTTTATAGTAAAGAAAATGAGCAGTGTTAATTTTAGAAGAATGAAATTTATAGATTCTTTTTTAAGTGTGATACAATAAACTGTCAAAAGAAAAAGGAAGCGAGGATTATTTTTAATTCTTGGCCTGGCAGAAAAACACAAAAACATATGAACTTTTTTTTAACCAGAGAAAGAACGAAGGAAAGGAAAGCAAAAAAATCTATTTTGTAATCGGAAAAACAGCTAGCCAAAACAATTGCAGAGCAGGAGTTAGGGGCACGAAGAGGCCAGCCTGGTGCAGGCCGATTTTATGGGAAGTATCAAACTTTGAGAAATGGAAAATGTTGGTTTAATTTTGGAGACGAGTAGTTTGCTGGACGTAATGAGTGGGTCTTGTGATAAGAGAAGATCCGCCCGCTGCGTTGAGAGGGGCACACAAGCTAACATATTGTGGTGGGAGGAAACCCTTTACCCTTTGAGTGGCAGGCACAGGGATTCACCGTTGGGGTAGAAGAGAGCAACAGTGAATAGAATTAATCACTGAAGATTAATTTAGGAGACGGCCGTTGATGAGATACGCCCATTTGGAGGTAAGAGAAGCAATTATATGAACTCAGTTTTTTACCGAAAAACGACTGTTAGACAGAGAAATCTCAGTCACAGTCAGTCGAAGAGAGATAGACATGGCGAAGCGAAACAGCAATGAATCCATGACATTCTGCATTTGAAGCCTTGAGCTTCCGAAATAGAGAAGCAAGTGTCACGAGTTTGTAACCGGAACCTGACGAACAAAAAACTTAGCTGAATTGGAAATCGTAGAATGAATTAGCTTTTTAAAAGACTATATTTACTGCTACAACTAGACTGACCGCTGAGAGAAATGGCACCAAGACTCTGAAAAGTATTACTTCACCCAACGGGGAAGGGATTTGTATGATCGGACTTATTCATTTTTGAAAAGAGAACTGAATTATTTGTTATTTTGTTTGTCAACTAAACTTTGTTTTAATCATTGAGAACCCCGCAGTGTTTTATCTCTGGTCTTCAACTTCAATTTATTTTTCTTCGAAAGATCAACGCTGCCTTATTTGTTTGGCGCTCGGCAAAAAGTGATTTCATTTATCTGGATCTAAAACACAACGTGGGCAGGTGACCGAAAAATCCTCGGTTCAATCCTTCAATAGGGCAGTGACCTGTCGGTGGTTTGGGAGGTCGACGGGGTGTCATTCGTTGCACACACACACACACACACACACACACACATATATATATATATATATATATATATAAACTTCTCTGCACGGGTAGAATGTGACATAGAATGTGATATAAGTCAATATTAAAAGCGGAGTTTAACTGGTTTAAAAATTCAGAATTTTCCTTCTACTAGACCAGTTGCCATACCAAGGTTAAACAGCCCAGTCCACACAACTATTTTACTATATCTCGAAGGATGCAAACTATTCACAAGCATATTAGTACGATTTGAAATGCAAACACCCTCGTTCTGGATTTGAACTCGGATCACCGTATTCATTTCCTATGTCCCTAACCAGTTGTCCACGATTTCCTCATTAATTATATATATATATATATATATATATATATATATATTTCCTCATTATATATATATATATATATATATAATTAATGAGGAAATCGTGGACAACTGGTTAGGGACATAGGAAATGAATACGGTGATCCGTATATATATATATATATATATATATATTTGGGTTCATGGTGCATACCTCACTCGCACCCATTTTGACATGGGCAGCCTCCAGTGCCAATTAGACTTGGAGACCTTGGCCTGATACAGGGTCCGGAATGCTAGATCAATGTACCTTGTTAAATCCAGCCCACCATTTACGTGGACGAATTTTTAAACAGCTATTTTTGCAAAATCAATTATCTTTCAGCTCTTTTTTTCCTTGAAGTAAACTACTTAAACTCTTATATACTTTGGTGTTTTCCTATTTTCAAAACCTGTCAAACTGATTTGCCTTTGTGCGCTTTGCTTCTGTTTATGACTCTTCCAATTGAGGCCTTTAACTTTCGGGGACAAAAATCCCTACACCTTTGAGGTGAAGAACTCCTTTACTGAAGTTTCCGCTTCCAGCTGGTTGTTGAAGCGTCACAAGTGTCGAAATTAAGCTATATACTGCGATAATTAATAATTCGAGGGAGCTAGGTCTGGACCAATTGCTGGGTATGGCATCGGTTCGATACCCTCCAGTTCCTCTGTTTGGGTCCCTCAAGTTTGTCCGTTCGATTCCTTCAAGATTCCATGAGTTAATTCTGGGATGTTCAAGCAGTATGAGGTTTTGAGTTGAATTATTGCAGAAGAGATCAATTTCCGTTTACAATTGCTGGGCACTTTTGCAGAAATGGCATATCCCTGCGCCAGCTGTTGGGAATACAGATTGACGGCGATATTTTGACCCTCCGGAACGAACTCGGAGCGAATTACACCCACAAAATCCCACCAGAGGCTATGCATCACCTGGTGTTGGAAACGCGAATATTGCAAAACTTTTGATACACCCTGGTAGTTGTGGGAAATCGAGTGATAGTGTAAATTGTCTCAACGACGACGACGGTAGTGGTATTAACGAAGACACAGCAAAAGATGAGAGGAGCTGAAACAGGGTTTCGTAAAATAACCTGATTTTTTCTTCATGCTTAAAACTGTTTTCCTAATATATGTATGTCATGTTTGCATTTAAGAATTCGCAGAATCCTTTCTAAAATATAAATCAGGAATTATTCCTTAAAATTTTTTCTTTCTTTTTCCGAGCATCACGGGTAACTTTGCTAGTTCTTGATATACAAAAAAAGGAAAAAGAAAAAGAAAAGAGAAAAAGAAAAAAAAGAAAAAAAGAAAGGTATTCGAAAGACGATTAAAAAGCATTCTGAAAAGTTTTCCCTCGTTTCAAGACACGAGTCTTTGAAACATTTCTGCAGTAAAATATAGTCTTTTTGTCAACATGTCTCCAATGCAGTGCGTTGGAAACGAAAACGAAAGTGAAAATAGATCTTGTTGGAGGGCGAGTAGCGATGGGGAATTCTTGTATACTGGGATCGGATGAAGTCACGATTTCTTCTATGGTGCAATTCTCTCTTTTAATAGAACATAATCGTGACGTTAGGAACATCGATTATGTGAAATAAAAAAAAAAAACTTATTCAAGTAGATTCGTCATCTGCAGGCGTTCAGGTAGTTTTTTTTTCCTTTGATTTATTATTTGATACTATTTTATTCCTATATTTCATATACTTCGTTATTATTTTGTATTTTGTTTTTGATTATTAATATTCTGCTATAATAATAATAATAATAATAATAATAATCTTAAACTATGATATAAACACAGCTAATGATTAATTGTGGAAATAATAATCAGGTTGGTTTGCTTTAGTTTCTTTGTTTAATGGCATGTCAACCTTGGTGGGCTATTTAATACCAAAGCTATATTTCAAGAAGAACACTTGTGGTACTATTTATCCCGTAGCTTGAAGGATTAGAAGATTCATACCTTTTCGAGGGTATTAGTCCAAAAGTGAACGTAATCTCGTGAATGGATTTCGAACTCGCTTACTACAATGTCGCAGTTCTGCACTTTAGCCACTACGCCACGAAGACATACGGTTTGGAAATATAAAGAGTATGCTTTATTATTATTATTATTATTATAATTATTATTACTATTATTATTTGATAATCGTTTTACGATTTGTGTATATAAGCATAGAACGAATATTTTGAAATTTTACTTTCTTTCGTACCAAAAGCTATATTGTACTAGACTGAATAAGAAAAAGTACGACTACTGTTTCTTCTTCTTCTTCTTCTTCTTCTTCTTCTTCTTCTTCTGTGAGTTTTTCTGTCTTTATTATCTAGTTGTTCTAACTATTGGTTTTTCACTTATGTCTGACAGAAAGTCTTCCCAGCTCTCCAGGACATTTCTAACTATTCAAGTTGATCTTAACAGTAATGCAGTCTTTTTTGGTCTTGATTCTTCCTCTTATCTCCAGTTCCTTCAGTCTTAAGAACCATTCCAAGTGCGCTAACTACCATTGGTATCACCTTCACTCTAATGTTCTATAACTTTTTCAGCTTTCTGGCAAATTAAAATTTTTTGTTTACCTTTTCTTTTTCTTTTATTTTGACTCCGCTTGAGATGACAAGATATTTTTCATGTTAATTAACTCTAGGCCAGGTCGTCAAATTTTAATTTCTTCCCTAATTCCCAGTGGATCCCCATTCCCACCCAGTCATTATTTTTTCAATCCTTGCGAGTTTTCACGCCTGCGTCAGATTGTGGTGTTTCTTTGGAGTCTAATTAACAGCAAGTCTCTTTGGGTTTCCTGGACTTTTCTCAGTATTCTTATCAATCTTAACAATTACCATTATCATCATTATTCTTCATGAGAATCTTTCACACTACCTTTAATAGAACGTTTTACATTATTGGAAGACTTTTGGATTCTTCAAGTACACAAGCCAATTTTATTAGTTCTGTGGTCTAGATGATTTCGTTTTCTCCTCTAATCTCCATTTTATCGAATGTCCTTTCCAGGTTTTTGGGAATTGTTCTAAGGGTCCTGCTATATTACTGTCACCTTCATGTTCTACACCTGTTGATTATGTGAATATCCAATTCATTTCATTGCCCAGTCGGCTGGGCTGTAGAATAGACATACTGCTTCTCTGCAGATGTGTAAGACCCCAAAGCGATCTGGTGAGGTTCCAGTAATACTGGAGCTTTGGGAAATGCAGAATACCCCTTCATTGCCATAACTCCCAGGTCCACTCGGACCCGGAGTGGTAGCACCTGATAAGTGTCCTATCTATGAGTTAAATAAAACTAAACTGTGGTTTAAGTTTACTGTTTTTGGCTTTTAAACAGCGTATTTATACTAACTATGTGTAAATAAAATCTATACTTATACTAAACTGAATTGGCTGAATTAGAACTGTTTGAATAAACTAAATAGCTTGAAATAGAAATTTTTCTGACAATTAAACTGTACACTCATGCTAAATTGTATAAAAATGGATTAAATAGAACTAAACTGTGTACATATGCTTAACTGATTTGTTTAAATTAAAACTGTTAGACTAAACTGAATAGCTTGAAATAGAAATATATTTGACAATTAAACTGTTTACTCATACAAATCTGAACTGCTTGAAATAGAACCGTTTTGACATCGAAACTGCATACTTATGTTGAACTGATTTGTTTGAATTAAAACTGTATGACTAAATTGGGTAGCTTGAAATAGAAATGTTTTTGACAATTAAACTGTATACTAATGCTAAACTGAATTGATTATTTGAATAAAAATTGATTTGGCATTAAATAACCTACAAAGGTTGATATGCCATGAAACCAACCAACCAACCATTTCATCTCTTTTGCCACTAAATATACACTTGTTATTCTGCTGGATATTATCAATTTTTGCTCAAATAAAAGTGGTCTTTATGTCGTTGTTTTGAGCTTCGATTAAAAGAGATTCTGTTTCTCTCTTGAGGTTTCCCTTTCATAGCCATATTTAGGTACTCTTGTGTGTTAATTTCTTTGATAGGATTTCTGCCATAGGACTTATTTCGAGAAATTTTCTTGTTCTAATGAGGTACTTTTTTCTTATTTTTTCTTTTATCTCTATTCGATGGTGTCCACTTCCAATATTCCCAAGCAATGTTCCTTCTCCCAAAGTGTTCTGAGAACATACTGATTTTGGAGTTCAATTCCTTCTGCTGTCTCTTTTCTCACTTTTCAACCTCGAGCTCGAACTAAGAATGTTTTCTTATCTATGTCCGATATTAAGTGACCTTTAGTGACGACCCAAAAATATTACAATATATATATATATATATATATATGTGTGTGTGTTGGTTTATATGTAGAGGGGCTGGGTGTGGGCACAAAGGCCACTGTTAATTTTGAGAATTACCTTTTTAATCAAATATCTCTTTTTTGATGGATATTATATCCCCCAATCTATTCAAAATATTTTCCTTACGTTAGATTATACATAATTAATAAAAAAATAATTTCTAGCGTTTTTGTTTAAAAGTTATTCAACTTTTAAGATGATAAGTGAATTTTACACACACACACACACACACACACACACACACATATATATATATATATATATATATATACGTGTGTGTGTGTGTGTGTGTGGTGTGTGCGTGTAGTATGTATGTGTAAAGTTTTACATAATGTATCAGTCTCTTTATCCATATACGAAATTATTTTCCAGCATTACTCAGGAGAAAAGTTTGTAAAAGTTTTACAAAAACTGTATTGGCGCTGTTAGAGTTCATTTCAAGACACTGTCACAATTATTTCTCATATAATCCTGTAATAACACCAGATTCACGTATATAAAAATCTTCAGAGCTAAAGCAAAAGATAAAAAAAAAAGTTTCCATTGCTTATATGAAACGTAGTACATATCTCGTCTAGATGTTTATTTTTTGACTATTCAGACACTCACGATCAGGAATTGCCTGCTAAAAGCTTTTCCTCTGATCGAGTGTAAATAAAGCAGGTTACTTCACAGTTTTCTACACCATACGATTTGGCCAATAATCCAGCCTAACTAGGTGCCAACAATGGAACGCATGTACAGTATCTTGCCGAAATTTAGATACCTGATATTAATTTATTGATTGATTTTAACGGCATGTTAACCCGTTTAGGCTAATTTATAACAAGAGGCTAGGGAATCGCGTTCATTTCCCATTCCTCTTAACCTTTTTTTGTGAGTTTGTTTCTTCAACTCCTGATCAGTGAAGTAACGGCAATAAATTCCCAAATTTCTAGAACTGGAGTATCACCATTAGATGTAGTTTAATCTCATATCCAGTACCCCTATTTTTTGAAGGAGTATCTTACTCATTTTAAGGGGCTACCGTCAGCGTATTCTAAGCTTTGACAACAGGCCGACATCTATCTATCTATCTATCTATCTGCATATATATATATATATATATATATAGAGAGAGAGAGAGAGTGATATATATATATATATATATATAACCGGACATTGGCCTAGCGGTTAGAGTGTTCGCCAATGGCCCGGGAGACCTCGGTTCAATCCCAGGTCGAGTCATACCAAAGACTCAAAAAATGTTACTTGATGCCTCCCTGCTTAACACTCAGCATTATAAGGTACGGATCAAGGGTAAAGTAGAGCAATCCAGGGAAGGAGTAGCGCCCTCCCCTACACCTTGGTGTAGTAGCTATCGAAAAGGGAGCCTTCGGGTTACCCTCGACTATGGTCGCCAACTTTACTTACTTATATATATATATAAATGAATAATACACAAGCACACACACATATGTATGTAGGTATAATAAAAATTTGACAGAGCGTAAAATCGCGGCTTTTAGTCAATTATTAAACAACTATTAAGCTAACTCGTGAACCAAAAGAAGGTGATAAAAATTCAACTCGAAATCGTTGTCTAATATCTTTAATAAAATATATATACAAGAAGATTTGCTGCCTAAATACATACACGTGCACATACACACACATTATATATATATATATATATATATATATATATATATATATATATATAACATTTTGGTTTGATCTTGAATAGTCAACTGAGAGGATGTAGCAACAGAGAAATTCTGAGATTAGTGTCAGCATAATTCAAATGCTTCTTTCTATCTGTATTAAGAATTCAAAAGACCTCATCTTATTGTCAGGCAATTCCTGATTCTTTCTTTTTTATTGCAACAACGTCGTGCAAACAGTTTAAGTGCAAAATCTGCATACGATTCAAAAGTACAAAACTGAAAAAGTTTCTGAAAGGTCAGAATTAAAATGTTGCAATGACAAATAAAAGAAGCTCAACAAGACTCGTATACATCATGATTACTAATAAAAACGTAGAAGTTCACCTGTCATATTTCACTTTCACAGAGAGAAATAAGGAAGAGGAGGATATTTGAAAAAGAAGAAAAAGGAGGATGGGGATGTATGAAGAAGAAGAAGAAGAAGAAGAAGAAGAAGAAGAAGAAGAAGAAGAAGAAGAAGAAGAAGAAGAAGAAGAAGAAGAAGAAACAACAACAACCAGAACATTATGGAGATGGATGAGATTTGAAGAATATCAAGGAGGAAGAGTAGGAGGAATGAAGAATTATTACTAGAAGTAGAAAAGAAAAGAGAAGAAAGTATAATGAAGAAGAAGAAGAAGAAGAAGAAGAAGAAGAGAAACAAACGCCAACAGAAATAACAACAACAACCAGAATAGGTAGGAGTAGATAGAAAGGGGAGAAGAAGAATATGAATAAGAAGAGAAACAACAACAACCAGAACATGATGAAGATGGAGGAGATTTAATAAAGAAGAAGAAGAAGAAGGAGGAGGAGTAGACGGATGAATGAAGAATTAGTACAAGAAGAAGAAGACAAAGAAAAAGAACAACAACAACAACATCGGTAACAAGAAGAAGAAGAAGAAGAAGAAGAAGAACAACAACAACAACCAGACAATGATGGAGATGGAGGAGATTTGAAGAAGAATGGGAGGAGGAGAAGAATGAATGAAGAAATAGTACTAGAAGTAAAAGAGGAAAGAGGAGAAAGTAAGAAGAAGAAGAAGATGAGCAACAACAAAAGAAATAACAACCAGAACAAAGTGAAGAAGGAAAAAGGAAGAAGAAGAAGAAGGAGGAGGAGGAGAAGGAGGAGAGTTACAATTACCATTGCTAGAGAAAAGGGTAATTTCTTTTTGAATATTTTCTAGTTTCTCCTAATTTACCGCTAAATACCCAGATGAATAATTATTGCAGGTTTTGTGGTGACCGAGATGAAATAGTCCATCAGATAACAAGCGGAAGCAGTAAATTACCACAAAAGGAATACAAGAGCAAGCATAACTGGGTGGGAAAAGTAATCTATTGAAAACTGTGTAAGAGATTCAAGTGGTGGTGTTTGGCTTAATTTGGCTTTTTTTTTAATGACATACTATCTCGTTCATGATATACTTCTTCGATTATCCAATGTCGTGGATTCCAAAATAATAGAAAAATGAACGAAAGTCGGAATCCTCTCCTTCCCGAAAAAAGGGTGAACTCGGAATCTCTAAGAACTACTTATATAACTCTAACTGCAATAGCTGCGAAGATTTTTAATGTCCAACTTCTCAACTGTATCTAACAAAAAAGTTGACGAAGTTCTTTGGAAAAATCAGAACGGCTTTCGAAGAAATCGATCCACAACTTATCAGATTTTGACTATTCATCAGACCATCGAAATATTACGCGAAAAAAAAATCTTGTGGCACTACATTTAAACTCATATACTTTATCACGAAAGCCATGAAAAACAGAATTAGATACAGGAGCGCAAACCCTAGCAAAAGTGATAAACCAAAGATTCAGTGAGACTAGCTCTTGCCACCTCAAATCGTTATCGTTGTGAAGTACATTGTGAAGTGCGTTGTGAAGGCTACAAATTTAAAAAAATCACGAGAAAGGGTTAATAATCTTATGCACTTGGATGATGTCAAGATAATTGCTAAAAATGAAAAAAAAATCGGAGATTGTGATACAAACAATAAGAATATATAGCCAGGATATAGGTTGGAAATTTGGCATTGAAAAATGTACTTTACTCATAAGTTGACTAACACGTCTTATGTTTTAGATTAAGGCAGCGTTTTAGTTCAAGGGTAGAACATTCAATTCTTTAAGAAAGTGATTTCCGAGTATCCCTCGTGGGTTTGAATTCCTACTTAAAGGAGTCATAGACATAATGTTTTGCCTCAATTATGCAACTGCTTTGCATGCGTGTGTGTGCAAATATATATATATATATATATATATATATATATATATATATATATATATATATATATATATATCTTAAACTCAACTACTATCACACATACACTGATGCATATATCATGGACACATGTTTAAAAAAAAAGAAAACAGTTCGGAGGCCAACAATGCCTTAATTAGATGATGACTCGTTGTGCAGGTGTTATTTCGGCGCCAATGTATCTTACACAGAGATCTTATAATAGAACTTAATGATTGAAATGTCAGATCATTTATATTATTCAAACTTTACATCTATCTATCTATCAATCTATGCATTTGCATATATTTACACAACTCCACCGCCATGAGCAGGATGTGGCACAAGGTCAGTTTTTTAGAAAAGTTTAACAGGTTTTCTTTCCCCTTAGACGGGTTGCAATACCAAGTCCAAAGAGCCCACTCTGGCTGACTATTGTTCTCATAGTTGGAGGGAGAATAGTTTGATGCATACCTTGTACTTAGCATTATATGAAATGTATTTGAGTTGCTGTGTCCATTTCCTATATGAAAACCACTACACTATGAGCATATTCTCTCTCTCTTTTTCTGTCTCTCTCCTTTATATATATATATATATATATATATATATATATACATATAATGTACTTTCCTGTTGATGATGATGAAGGCAAATTCAACAGTTCATTTACTGGCAGGTTAGATTTCCTATACTGATTAATTTTAATAGTGATCATTGGGCCCATTTTGCTGGGGCTGTAGAATACACTGACTGCGTCGCTGCAGAGAAGTAAGACCTCTCCAAGGAGTGATTCAGACGGCTGGGACTGTAGAGTTCACTGACTGCATCTTTGCAAAGGAGTAAGTCTTCTCCAACGAGTGTCCTGTATATGATACTAAACAATCTGATAATGAGGCTCTAGTAATGCTGGAGCTTTGGGAAATGCAGATTAGCGTTCTATCTATGAGTCAAATGTACTTAGGCTAAACTAAATTGATAGAAATAGAACTATTTTTACATTTAAACAGCGTACTTGTGCTAAACTGAATTGTTTGAAATAGAACTGTTCATACGTAGGAAAATGGATTTGGAATTAAATACCCTACCATGATTGATATGCCATAAAACCAAACGAAACAAAACCAACTGTCGCCATCATCATCATGACGTGCTGCTAGTATGGATTTCCCAGAATCTCTCTCACCATTCGTCTCTATCATCCACCGTTTCCGGCAGGTCTTCTAAACTACTTCCTAGGTCTGTACAGAGTTTTTGTAGGTAATTTCTAGTGGGTGGTCCAATACTTACCCGTTAGTGTGAAGGGGTCCATTGGAGAACGTTACTTATGAGTTCATCTTTACTGCTCCTGCGGTGTCCGACTTATTTGAATAGTTTTAGAGGTGGGAGTTAGTTGTCCGAACAGTTTCTGTTTTGAGGGATCTTGCTTCCAAGATTTGATCAAAATAGCATTTTTGTGCAATTCCCGTCAAACTTTTTCTCTATATGCTAAGTCAGCGTCCATGTGGTGCATTAGTAGAATTGACATGACTGCTGCTAGGAAAAAATCACGTTTTATTTTATTGGATAAGTTTGACTTTCATATGATCGAAAACCTATCTATACCAGTCCACGTCTTCGCTAGACGCATATTGATGTCATTTTCAGGAGATGAGACGATGCTTTTGCGATTGAGGAATTTGTCGACAAGTTTCAGAGAACCTCGAGCCAACACTCTTATTTGTGGATTACTCAAAGGCATTTGACTCAATAGACAGAGGGGAGATTGAGAAAGTTCTTCTATCCTTTGTACTCCCCCAATAAAACTGCCACCGCCATATAAAAGTACGAAAGTAAAAGTTCGCTCACGGGAAAGACAAGCAGACTTATTTGACATTGTTGCTGGTGATCTACAAGGGGACACAGCCTCCACATCGGTTCATAATTTGCTAAGACTACATACTTCGAGCGTCGATAGATCTAATGAAAGAAAATAGTTTTACTCTAAAAAAGGTAAGAAGCAAACAATACTCCTCACTAACTATTGTGGACGCAGACTTCACAGATGACATTACACTTCTGGCAAATGCACTTACCCAGCTGAATTCCCTGCTGCATAGTCTGGAATAGGTAGCAGGTAGCATTGGCCTCTATGTAAATGCAGATAAAACGTAGTACGTGTGTTTTTACTAAAAGAAGACATGACACAAATATTTCATAGGAGTAAGGTATATGTAGAAGAATCCACATGTTTGATTAACCACATCAGCTGTTTGGTATTTAATATGCCACAAAGTTCTCACAATAAGCTGAATGATCACAGGTTTTTTCAGAGTTGCCCATCTCTAGATACGAGGATCATTAAATAAGTTTCCAGACTTTTTCGTATGGGCATTTTTATTGATAGTACACACATGAAACTCCAGTCCCCTTGCAAGTAATCCCCTCCGGCTGCAATACACTTGATGTATCGTTCCAACAACTTCAGGAAGCCCCATGGAAGTCCTCTTGTGTGAGCATGTCAATAACCTTAGTCACTGCCTCTTTCATCTCCTCAATTGTCTCATAACGACAGCCTCTAAGCTTAGGGAATAACCAAAAGTCACAGGGAGCAATGTCTGGGGGATAGGGAAGCTGAGGAACTGTCTCGATGCCCATCTTGGTCAAATAGTCTGTGACAAGGATGGAGTTGTTGACTGGTGCATTGTCCTGGTGGATATGCCACTGACCCGATTTGAAGAATGCTGGCCTCTTCCGACGGAGTCTCTATATGAACTCCCTTAAAACCTCAACATAGTAACCCTAACCCTAACCGTTTGGCCAATCAACTCTGGTTATTGACTTCCTTACTCCTCCCACACTTCTCATCATTTCTCACAGACTCTCTGCTTTCCTTGAATCTCTTATGCCACTCAAAAACCGATGCTCGATTCATGCAAGATGTGCCAAAAGCAGTCTGAAGCATTCCATACGTTTCTGTGGAATTTTTTCAAAGTTTGAAACAGAATTTTATTGCATATCGTTCTTCTAAATTGTTCTCACGTCCAGATTGGATTTTTGAAATTCACCAGGTGTGACAATCAGGCTTTAGTAGGGTGTATTCCAATTGCTGCTGTAGCTGTTGATTTGAACCTGAAATCATAACAATTGGTCAGTCATCTCATTAGATGTATAGCAATAACATAGTGAATTTTCAAGAGTCTACGACAATTTTAAATTGCTGTAAAAAAGTCTGGAGACTTATTGAATGTACCACGTATTATGTCAATCATTGTGTTATATCGTAGTAAGGAAAATATACACAGTGAAATAGAGTTAATTATTATTAACTCAAGTGGTACAGCCCGACTGGTAATATAAGTCTTGCACCGTTGGTGCTACGTCTGAAGTTGGTCTTCCTACTGACTGACGTCCTTTCAGAGCTATCTCTCTTTTTGCTTTTGCTTTTGCCTTTGCTTTTCTCTTCTCCGTGCTTCAGAAACACGGCGTTTTTATACTTCCGTGATACCGGAAGTCATGTGATACGAGCCACTCTATAACACACAAGTTTAATCCCAACCCATCCTCTGATATATATATATATATATATATATATATGTATATATATTAACAATGATGGACTCTCTTGTCTATCTCAACATTTGAGTGCCCAACAATTCAGTTAAATATATGAAGTGTTAGACGACCTATATAGGTGATTTGTTTATAGTGGTGAAGGATTCTATACAAACAGCCACATTAAATAGATCCACTATTTCAGATGTGCTCACTATTTACAAGGTCTGGCCTATTGTTATTTCGAATTCTATTGCGAATTTCTTCAAGCAATTTAACTCATTTGGTAATTTTTTTTTAAAAAAGATACACATCACACTTTCTTTTGTGAATTTCTTTCGGTTTGCTCTTCTCAAGCCACTAAAAGCTTGAAAAAAGTCCCCCGTTCTAGTCTGGAGATATCTGTTTAAATTGCACCAAAATGAATATTTTTGCGAAATCAAAATTATTTTTTCTATAAACCAATTTAAAACGTTGCATAGATTACATTTAAAAATTCTGAAAAAAATAAAACGAAGCTGAGTTTTCTAAAAGATTCATTATATCTATTAAATGACCCTCGTATGTGAGTGCGTGTAAGACAGAAAGAAAGAAAGAGAGAGAGAGAGAGAGAGAGAGAGAGAGAGAATTTTTCATCATGAGAATTTAAATCCTTTCTAGTATGATTGGGTTTTAGGGCATGCCAACATTTATGGGTTATTTAATGCTAAATCTTGTTTATATATATATATATATATATATATATATATATATATATATATATATTATCAACAAATAATTCACTTACAATCCATATGATTTGTAAACGAATTATTTGTTGATAACATTATTTTCAAACAAGTTAGAGCTTATTTGTTAGTATTCAGTTCGATGGTTTCAAGTATTGCTATTTATTGTTTGCACACAGTTAAATGGTTTCAAGTACTGCTATTAAACACCTTAGTTTGATTTGGACACTGTTAAATTGTTTCAAGTATTGCTTTCTAATACTAATACCTCGTTACCTAATGCTCTTGCACTGGAGCTTCACCAGCAGATGACATAGTGTCACATACAGGAAACTCTCTAGTGAAGGTCTTACTCTCTGCCTATTCTACAGCCGATTGGGCTAAGTGTGCATCGAATTTCTGTACAATATCTTTACAATAGTAAAATAGGCGTTAATTCTATCAAGATTTCTATGAGAGGTTAATGAATATAGATACACAATCTATCGTTTCATGTATGCAGCTCCTTTTATTCATACAATTTAATTCTCATTTGTTATTAACCTTTATATTCAGGCGGCGCCTTTTCAATAAAATCCCAATTAAATTCGCTTTTAAATATTTGCCTCATGCAATAGAAAACTGAATAAATATTGTTTATTTTCTTGTATTTGTATGAAGAATAATGAACGATGCTTAAGTATTTTCATTCGGGTCTCGAAACAAGTAACAAAGGAGAAATGTGAATGAATATGTTGAAGCATCCATTTTAATCAGTGTAATAATTTTGATTCAATAAAAAGAGCTTGAGACTGAAATAAATAATTCTATTCTTTTATAGAGAAAGTTTTCTGAAATCTTGAATTCAAGATGCGTCGTCATATTATACAAAGTATTACTTTTACAGTATTGTTTTCTTTTTTTTTAGTTTAATTTGGTTTATTTATTAAATGGCGTAACAACGTTCTTGAGGAATTTTATACCAAAAGTGTCCTTGTAAATGAACAGCAGTAATATTATCTAACCCATACTTGGAAGAATAAAGGGGTTCATATCTTTACGAAAGGCTTCAATCTGAAAAAAAAAACACAACATTATAGTGCAACCAACCAACTAACCAACCAACCAATGACCCGAGAATAAATTCAATCTTACTTCTTTTATCCTAACTATCCCATCAAAAAAGAAAATCGGAGGGTCCCTCTTGAATTGTGGTTAATTTTCTGGTTTGGATTGGTTTCTATCTATAATGGCACATCATCCTTCCTGTGAATTGGACTGCGACATCGTGGTATACGAGTTCGAATTCCAGTTGCACTGCATATTTCTATCATATTGTCAGATTTACCCAATCTATTATTGTAACACACACACACATACACGTATATATATATATATATATATATGTAATTGGCTTTAACGGTTTATCTAGCAATCTAGGATCATTTTATGTCTGGAGGTTTGGGAAGCAAATTCATTTGTCATTTATATTTACACTTTTTGCAGTTGTTTCTTAAGAGTTTTTTTCTTTTGGTTCTAGATTGGTTGTTTGTGTTTTATGGCATATCAAATCTTGTGTGTTATTTGATGCCCAATCCTGTTCATATATATATATATATATATATATATATATATATATATATATATATATTTCAAAAGGAATAGTTCCTAAAAGAGATTTATAGCTTTTTTAAACATTATTTATTTAGTTTTTACATATGTAGGTTTCCAGTTTGTTGCTTTTTTCGGAGAACATTCAATAAAGAAAGAAACAAGCTGGAGACATACGTATGAAAGAACTAACTAAATGATTCTTTTTAAAAGATGTAAATATCTTTGTGGACCTAATTATTTTGAAATATTCATTTTCTTCTCTCTTTAGACTAACAAAAAAATAAGAAAAGTTATATATATATATATACAAATGATTTTCAAGGAATAGTTTGTAGCTAACATTATTTCTAAACGAGACAGCGGTCACTTATTTGTACATAGTTAAATGGTTTTAAGTATTGCTATTCAGTATTAGTGATGTGGACCCAAAGTCGGTACACTGAAGGAAAACACTGAACACCGTTTAGAGGTAAGAAAGATATATTAACAAAAGTTACAAATCCTTTGTAATATAGGTAGTCGTACTTCTTGTACTAGTGCTACTACTGCTTCTCATATTAGGATATTACTACGCTAGTAATATAGTGCTAGAAGAGTCCATGGTGCTTTTAAGTTTCGGTCTCACGACACCCCCTATCCAAGAGTTTTCTTTTTTTTTTCTTGAAAAAAAGGCAAAAAAAAAGTTAAACTATTAATACTTCTGCCTCTTGGGGTTTACGTCGAGTGGTTGTGTAAATTTTCTTTTTCTCCCCAAGCGCCGTACTTCCGGAAAGACTTGAGTTGTACAGAGATCGAAAGGATCGAATATTGCGTCGATCGGCTCTTCGCAGGTATTTTGTGGTGATTCCTCAGATTCATTCAAACGGTATTTCCTTAGCTGGTTCATATGGCGTTTGTGGGTGCGTTTTTGGTCCCTATACAATATAGACCAGTTCGCCAATCCTTTGTTTGATGGTGCCTACTTACTGGAATGTCAAATTGTTTTTGTAGGCCTTGAAAAGAACTTTATCACCAGGATAGAAATGTTTCTTATGGGGCGAGACGGTTATCTTGAACTTTGCTTGCCGTGGAATGAGTTTATCGAACATGGACTTGACTTTTCTTGCGAACATTGTTTCAGCATGCGAGCGTCCCAGAGGCGTGTTAGGATCAGGGGTTATCCAATTCACCTGCAGAAACTGTTGTAATGCTCTATCCGTCGGTGTCCCTAGTATCTTTTTTAAAGCCCTTTTTAAGGTGTCCACAAACCTTTCGGCTTGCCCATTCGACCTGGGTTGATATTGAGGCGTTGTAGTGTGTGTTATATACTCATCTATAGCATCACAACGACACAATAATTAAAACGCAGTGACAAAGACAGACGCAGGAAGTCTTCCTTAACAAAACATTACCTCTCTCTTTATTGCAAGGGTTCGAAAAGGTTCTGTGGGGTTTTACTGTGAGAGGGAGCTGGAGACCGAACATAAACTGTAATATTTTGACCCCACTGAAGAACTCTGCTGGCACAGGCACCAAATCGCACTTTGTTATATGCTCATCAACAGCATCATAGCGACACAATAATAAAGACAGGCGCAATGACAAAGACAGACAAAATGATAAACGACGCATGCAGGAAGACTTCTTTAACAATATTTTACCTCTCACTTTATTTGTAAGGGTTCGAAAAGGTTGTGTGGGGTTTTACTGCGAGAGGGAGCTGGAGACCGAACATAAACTGTAATATTTTGACCCCACTGTTATGACCGTCACGTTGTGTCTTTCTTGTTCTCTAGGGCTGCTCAACCGGAGGCCGAGGGCCCACTCTGCTGGATTCTGACTTTCTTTATTGCATCTTATCAGAATCTTCTCTGGACCCCAAACTCCATCGGGGTTCCCGAGGGCCCCTTCGGCCGGGTGTGGCTTTCCTTACCACATCTCGTCTCTCTCCAACTGTCTGGAACTCTACTGGCAACTCCACTCGGACTCGAACTCAACTGAGTTATATAATGGTTCAACGCCCACTCGATCTTTGAAATCGCATGTTTGATCGTCATCAAGCGGAAATAGCTGTCATGCAATTCAGAGGTCACTCTCTTCCGGTGCATAAGTCTATGAGTGTACCATGGGAACTTTTTCAGCTCGTCCCATTTCATCAGCCAATTTCCGCCCATGCGATTTCCTCACATAACTGCCATTGGAATGTGTCACTTCCTTCCGGTGCATCACCTTGAATGGCATTTTGCTCGGACCGAAGGTCAAAATATAACAGTGTGGTCCACTTGGTATGTCCTGCAAAAGTAAAAAGCCTTAAACATTTTGTTGTTCTCTGGTACATATTTGAATGTTTTAATCGAATTATAGATTGTACTCTGGGAAAATATCGAGTCTTTTTCAGAGATTTTTGAGCCATTTGATGAATTTACGAGTAATTCTTCAAAGTGTTTTTGCTGCAGTTCAGTTTTCTGCAGTGTAAATTGTTGGAATTCTAATTGTTGTTTATGTAACTGCATAACCAATTTTTCCTGTCTTTTTTCGATTTTTTGTTGCTGATCCAAGCTAGCTTTTAGCAAGTGAACGATATTTTTTTGAAATTCTTCCATATTTATGTAAGATTTATAATATGTCGACTAAAGGAGATAAACAAGGCAAAATAATTACAGCAAATACAATTGCTTTGAAAACCCATGTACGGGGGAGGTACACAAGAATCTACAGGAAAACGAATGGACAGACAATTTGATAATAGAATTACTTACTGGTTTAGCTTCTTTCTAATTACCGTTGTTCCGTTAAATTTGGTCATTTAAAATTTCTCCACACTTTTTAATATTTCTTTTTTTTTTTTGTTAGCCACAAACATTTTTTAGCAAGGAATGAAATTTAAAAAAAAATTCAGGTTCATTTGCATAAGTGTTTGCAAGTAAGCAGGGTTTTTTTTTCTGTTCTTCGCTGGGGGATTTTTGCAATTGTAGACAAACTTTTTTTTAGAAGTTTGGGGAGGGGAGAAGAAAAAAATTATCCTTCAGACCGAAAAAAATGCTTTGGATTTTTTTGTGTGTGTGAGAACTTGCTTTCTTTTTTAAGAAAAAAAAAAACTCGCCTCGCTGAATTTGGTGAATAGCTTTTTCAAAGCTTGAGTTTGTCAATTTGTTTTATGAACAAACTGGCATTTTTTTTTTCGTGTAAGCAATCGTTCTCGATACTTGGTTGACCGTTATATTATTTGGACAGACGTTAATAATCTTAAATTTTCCGTAGGTGTCGAATCGCTAGTTCGTCACTGATATTGGTAAGCGGAAGATTTTTGTATGTAGTTGCTGGTGTAGTGATGCCAGCTTGCTTTTTCTCGTTCGATACTGCTGTGTGATTGAGCAGGTACTCTGATGTGGTGAGGACGAAATTCTCGAATCTTTCTGTCGCTATTGAATATGGGACTGGTAAGGCTTTCGACGTGAGTGTGTTTCTAGAAACCGTACGTCGCCACTGATTTGGACCCAAAGTCGGTATACAGACGAAAAACACTGAACACAATTTAGAGGTAAGAAAGATATATTAACAAAAGTTACAAAGAATAGTGTCCAATATAGGTAGTCGTACTTCTTGTACTACTGCTACTACTGCTACCCGTATAAAGATATTACAACGCTAGTAATATAGTGCTAGAAGAGTCCTTGATGCAGGTAAATTTCGGTCTCACAACAATTAGTAATTTTATTTATCAAATATTCCAATCTAATTTGATCCTAATCATCTGTGTGTGCACAGTTAAATGGTTTCTAGAATTATTATCTAACACTAATAATTGTATTTAACATTATTCATTCGTTTGTGCACAATACAATGGTACCACAAATTAATATGCAATGCTCATAATTCAGTTTAACATTAGTCATTTGTTTGAACACAATTCAATTGTTTAAAATATAGTAAATGTTTAAACAGTTCTATTTGTCCCATAGGTGGGTGCATGAAAGGTTCTTCTACACTGGGTCAAAGTCAACCTTAAAGTAGTTGCAATGAAAAGGTACTTCACATTCCCCAAAGACTGAGAACTAGAACCTAACCATCAGATGGTTTGTTGTCATATCAAGGACACTCGTTTCGGGGTCTTGTTCCTCTGAAAAGATGCAGTCAGTGATTTCTTCTGGTCCAACCGAGTGAGCAATCTTATTGTCTTGACAAAAAGAAGCAATTTTTATACTGATCTATTTAACACTTAGATATAACAGGTATTCCACCCCTGGTCGGAGAAACCCTGGGAGTAATAAAAATAAAAGGGTACTTCAAAATCCCCAGTTCTCTAGGACTCGATTATCACCATTAGATAGAGTTTAGTGTCATTCCCAGGGCACCATTTTTTGTACGGTTCTAATCTCTCTGCCAGGAATACAATCAGCATAATCTATGCCCAACCAAAAAGGTATGTATGTCTCTGTGTGTGCTGTTGTTTTTGTTGTTGTTGTTGTTGGGCAGCAGTCTCTCGTTTAAGTATTTTTGATTGAATAATAAAGACAAATTTTGCTATATAATTTTATAAAGATCCTTTCAAGTTTCCTGAAAAGTGTCTTGGTTTCAGGTAGGAATTGGTTGATGAATTTACTAAAATTGTCCTGAGTACTTTCGGACCTTTCATAGGCCATCATCAAGGGTTGTTTGCATGTGTAAAGTGTGTTTTTTAAGAGCTCTTGAAAGGGTTTTATAACATTAAAAAATTACGTAAACTCAGAGTTGGATAAAACTGAGATGCTGATGACATCAAACGAGCTTAAAAAACAGAAAGCTCTCAACGGAAATAGAATATTATCAAGAAATATACGATAAAAAATACTAAAGACATTTAGAAACGCCGCTTTTTTTCAAAATTAGTTCTATTGATTCTATGTTGTTTTTTTTTTTGTTTTATATGTAGGACTTCTACGATTGATAGTCGTAGATTATTAATTTTGTGTGCTATTATAGTTGCGTCTATAACTAGAACTTTTCGAAATTTTGATTTAGAATACGTTTTCTAGATGTAAGACTATGGAGCTAGAATCATTAAGGTGCATAGTAGACCGTCTTGAAAGAGTTATAGGGGTAAGTACGTATCATTTATATTGGAGATATTTATATATAAAGTTAGAATCATTTAAGGAGAGGTAACAGGAATATCGAAACGAATTCGACATTAATCTAAAGGAAAAGTATAAGCTTAATCCTGTCACATGAATCTTAATCTACAGAAGTGATTTCGTTGCTCACAGCAGAGCAGGACTCATCATCTATAAAAGAATGCAAAAATACGACCTTTGCTTTGTACAAAAACCACTTTATCGGCTCTCATTAGTCTTTTAATACAAAAGAGACCGGTCTCTTGGGCGTATATATATATATATATATATACTGGATTGTTTTCAGTTTGGGCTGGAATTTTTGTGGCAGTTTCAAAACAACTCGATAAATTTTGACCCGGATAAATGATGACTATGCTGAAAGGATAATTGCTAAATAGCTAAATACATTTCCGTGACCATTTTTTGTCTTTGGAGATTGTCTGCAGTTGTTAACTTTAAACCCTATTTCTCGTTTGTAATAGAGCAAAACATTAAGATACCCTCTCACTACAAAAGCGAAATCATTGTCCTTATAGTTTTTGTCTTTCTCTCATTTTAACTTAGATTAATGC
The DNA here is from genome assembly GCA_963585895.1 of Sepioteuthis lessoniana. Taxonomy (NCBI): domain Eukaryota; kingdom Metazoa; phylum Mollusca; class Cephalopoda; order Myopsida; family Loliginidae; genus Sepioteuthis; species Sepioteuthis lessoniana. The sequence continues at coordinate 42,219,424 of OY757928.1, read as the reverse complement.
TCGCAAAGCTGGACTCTTCAAACGCTATATTTGCAAGTTAATATTATCTTGACTGATAACCCCGTAAACATATAAGTTACTATATTTATAACATATATCAAGCAAAACAGTAAGTTAGCCTCTCACAAAAAAGCGACATCTTTGTCTCAATGATAATTTTTCACTTTCTCTCATCTTAACGTAGATCAATGTTTATGAAGCTGGACTCTTCAGACGTCAAATTAGAAAGTTTATTTTATCTTGACTGATAACCCAGTAAACATATAAGTAACTATATTTCTGAACTGATTATTTATTTACTTTATCTGCAGAGTGAAGACTATACAGACGTGACTGCTTTATGTCTTTTTAGGTCAAGTATTTTTCAAACAATGCACACACACACACACACACACACACACACACACACACATATATATATATATATATATAGATCATCATGTCGTGCCAATAGCACTAATTTTCTCTCACCACCACTCTCTATTGTCCATCGCTCTTGGCAGGTCTTCCATACTAAATCTTGTATCAGTGCAGAGCTGTTGTTAATAGATTCGAACTGGTCACCAACGATTGCTCGTCCGTGTGAAGGGGTCCACAGGAGTACATCAGTTATGATTTCGTCCTTACTTCTCAAGCAGTGTCTCACATGTCTTTTTCATCTAACCTGGATTGTTTTCCAGATGGGTAGTAGGTGGCCGTACATCTACCGCTTTGTGGGGTGTTGCCTCCAGGATTTGTTCAATACAGCTCGTAGCATTCTTAGCAATTGCTGTCAAGCTTCCGAGATTGGTGAATTTGTCAATAAGTTTCAGAGAACTACAATTTATTGTGGAGATGTTGCTTCTTTGATTAAGGTACATGATCTCGGTTTTGTCTGGGTTCCTCAGGAGACCTATGCTGCCTAATGCCCGTGCCAGACTAGCAAGCTTGAATTCGGCCTGGTTTGGTGTACTTGCCAGTAGCGCTATGTCATCAACATAGTCCACGTCCGTAATCGTTTGTGCAGAGTATCGTTTGCTTCTTGCCTTTGTCAAAGTAAAGCCATTTTCTTTCAACAAATCTATCAATGTTCCAGAGTCAGACTGTTTCGTTGTATCACAACTCTTCAGTGGGGCTAGAGACTAGAAACACTTTAAGCCGGGATATATATACATACACAGACACACACACACACACATATATATGTATATATATATGTGTGTGTGTGTGTGTACATATTGATTATTTATTGGCTTTAATTAAAGGCTTAAGATTGTACAAATTCTTGACGATCCTATGTGGTGCTGAATTCTATATATAGATACATACATATATATATATATATATATATGAAAAATCAACGGATTTCCATACAAAGAAATGGCTGTCATTTTTGTTTCTGCATATTTACATTTTTTGATTAATCGGTACTTACACGCACTTCTCAAAATTTCATCGTGATTTCGCATACGAAAATATTTAATTTGCCGCAAAAAAAATTTGAAAGATCATTACCCAAAATAATATGTATACCTAGATTGTTTAAAATACATTTTAAACGATTAGAATAATAGATAAATCATTTTTATCTATTTTAATTTTTATCTAATATCAAGCCTGACTTATTCTAGTAAAAAAAGCGATAAAATATATACATCTTGAGTAGATTTATTAATTCATTCAGTAAATCTACTCTAAACATTCGCTAAACATTTAACATTCTGGTTCTTCAAGTATGCCTTTAATACCAACGTCGCTTAACTAATCTAAATTGAACGAAAATATTGTGTTCACGCAGACATGTTTGTATATATAAGCATTTCTTGCTGATTTTTTAGCGGCTCTTCTTACATTTTAGCGCTTACGTATCCTTTTTCTCCTACGTTGTGATTTACTCCCACAAAGAACTTTTATACATACAAAATATATCGTCTACATTCAGACAATGCAAACTAATACATTTAATTCATGAAATTCTTTCTTGTAATAACAATAATGGAGAATATTGACGTTCTAACTAATATTATCTTTTCTTGCCATATGTATATTTATATGAAAATGATTCGTCTGAAAAAGTAGAATGTATTTGAATCAGTCTTAATTGAAATAAATGTTTTTAAAATATTGCTCAGTAAACAGCAACTGCACGAGAATACTGCGAGCAATATTGAACAGGTCCTGGAGGCAGCACCCACAGAGCAGCAACTGTACGGCCAGTTACCCCCCATCACGAAATCTATCAAAATTTGACGAGACACGCGAGACACTGCTGTAAAAGTAAGGACGAGCCCATAAGTGATATACTCCTGTGGACACTTTCACGTGGACGAGCAAAGGCAAGACGATCAGCTAGAACCTAATTACATTGCTATGTGCCGATACGGGATGTAGTCCTAAAAACCTACCGGAAGCAATGGACTATAGAGAAGGGTGGCAAGAAAGGGTCAGGGATATCCGTGCTGATGGCACGACAGGATGATGTTGATGATTACGTACGTAAGGCTGATTTACAATCGCGTATATAAAATAAGAGGGTTTTGACGTTGGTTTCCCCAATCAGATTATCAGAGAGACTCTTCTGAAAAAATTATTGCAATAAACGTATAAATCCATAGTGTTTCATATTGACCTTAAAAGAACCGTGTAAATAAAGGGATTGATGAGCGCACCTGTGTAAAGGCAGCTCACTAGGAGAATCGGAAATACGTAGGCGTTTTGAAATTATATATATACAGGTACCCACAGAGTAGCGGTCAATCTGCTGTTTTAAGTCTTGGAGTGCCAGCGTAGCCGCAGGGGAGTCACGTGCCCCTCTGGTGAAGACTAGTTGAGAAGCAGAAGTGCTAAGTGGAGCACTAAATATGAATATGGCACAATGTAGCTAAGAAGTTAGGGGTCAATATAACGGTGACTTCGTGTTCAAGTCCTTCTGTCGTCTCCCTCCTCCGTTTGTCTCTGTCACTCTACAGAAGATTTGACCCCTTTCGAAGAATAAACAGAGATATATTTTCATAGGGAAGTGTTGCATTCTTTCATCATTATTCATCTTTATTATGGTCCATCATTCTTTCTTGTGATGTTATACAACTCATAGAAAGACAGTAAATAATTAGCATGAAGAGAACTAATAAAATGAATAGACTGCTAACCATTAAGCAGCCATTTAATTTGGTGCCTACAGTTGTTGAATATCTCTGACATCTGATTAAGAGATCCTTCACTATCGAGGTATGTGGCGTAATCAGCTTTTCCTCAATAGAGAAGAGTGAAAAATTTATTATTGCCCGCTTTGTAGTTGGAGATTCTTTTGCTAATATCTTATTTCAATATTGAGTCCACAATATTTGTTTTTAACATTGCAAACTTATTTTGAGAGAGAAAAAAAAAACAAAAAAAAAACAAAACAAAAAGATCCTTAAAATAAGTATCTTTTTGTTCAAGGCTTAAATTGACTTAAAAAGCTGGTTGATTGTTCCTAAAGGTTAGTTAAATGCGAGCCGATTGTTTTTGATTTTAAAGGTCAGCGAATTTATTTCATTTTTCGATGGTAAACTAACTTCATCGATCATAATGATGAAACGGGCCACTTCGTAAAACATATTTTTCTAGTTCTTATCTTAAATGACAATGTCAAAAGGGACATTTAATTTTGGTCAACCCTAAATAAAGGTGAGCTGGGAATGGCTCATCCAGTCTGGTGAAGCTGAGAATTTTTTATTTAACCCCATTGCTCTAAACCTGTTCCCATTGGTCAAACTATCTAGAAAGGGTTTTCCCTATACCTGTAAGATTTAATACTGAAATAGGATTGGCTGACCAATGGGAATATGACTCCTAATTGTCTCTTATCGGACAACCAATCAGAAAACGTTTTTAGTCCAGATATTGATCTATAAAGATAGGATAGTAAAACGAATCATTAGAGAGGATGAGGAAAGGGACCAAGAAGAGACTCAAGACTGCCAAAGAAACATCCCTTCGATTGTAGACCCGAGACACTCTGAACAACCATCGGACTTTACAAAAATTGAAACTCCCAGCCTTTAGAGACATTAGTGTCATTCTAACCGAGTTGTTCAATTGCGGAAGGATTTTTTTATATTATCATTTTTCGTTTTATATATCTTATCTTTCGGTTTAGTTAGGCTTAGAACCTTTCGGCTTAGTGCATGGGTAGGTGCTGACATTGACGCTGGTGTTCACACGCGCGCGGGGGGAGGATGTAACAATCACAGATGTCACGGTAAAACCCCCAGATAGAAATTGAACTGGGGATGTGAATGATGTCATGCCCGGAAGGGATGGGCTGGGATTCTTATTTTGAATAAAAGCAGTGAGTTGAGATTTGGACTTAGACGAAGCAAGTTGATTTTTCGGACCTGGGCGAGGCCAGTGCAGTTTGTGGACTGCGGGGCGAACGTGTTGGTTGGGTCAGTGAGCTGAGAGCTAACGATGGACGAACAGTCAGCATAGAAAAATTGTGTCTCTCTCTCCTCGTGTCGAAAACCTAAACGTAAAGAAGGTAATAAAAGTTTCATACCTGAACCAAGAGAGTCGTCAGTGTTTCGTGTTTTTCGGATTCCTATTCCTATGAACATTATGAACATTTTATGCATCTGAATATCTTGGTCGTATTTTGAATATATTACAACCGCACTGCATCGTCACTCTTCCTCTCTCAATATTCTTTCATGTCCTTTTTGCCAGGAAAGCAAACATCGTTTGTTTGTAATTTATTGTCACACAAACGTGCTTCAGTGAAAACCATTTTTTGTTTTTTGTCAACAACAGGTTTTCTCAATTCTTTGAGTTGCTAGACAATCCAGCCACACTTATTTCCTGACCGTCAGAAAAAGATCCAGCTGAATTGTATCCCCCCACTTCGTGGATCTTTTAAACACTGCGTGGGCACGGAAGGAATTGACAAAGCAAATAGTCGGAAGCTAATGTGGTAGTCACGAACACAGCAGCTACAATAAGTACTGTGACTCAGAGTCACACCACATTGGGCTTCGTGACTAGCATAGGACCACACACACACACACACACACATATATATATATATATATGATTTGTTAGCGCATAGTTTGGAGGTAACATCATTTTATACGACCGGAGGTTTATTTGTTAGCACAGCGTTAAATGGTCTCATGTATTGCTAACAATAATAATTCTAATATCTATTATTTGTTAGTACACTATTAATGATAGTGTAATTCATCGGACACGCATTGGTGGGTGTCTTACCCCTCTGCAAAAGTGCAGTTAGTATATTCTAACGCCCCAGCTGACAGAGGGGTATGTATTACATTTACGTACCCTAAATATTTTACGGTTAAAAGGCACAACTTTAGTCGAAGATACAGAAAAAATAATAATAAAAAAACTTATTTTCATTTCATTGTAATCGTTCATCAAACAGCCCTGTCGGCTTGGGTAGAGGTATTAAGACCCCCAAATGACACTTAATTGTATTTGATGGTTAGGCTCGAGTTTTAAAGCTTTGGGAAATGTGGAGAATTCCTTCTTTGGTATTACATCCAGGTTTACTCTGTCCCGGAGCGGTAGTGTGTGTTAGGGTCCCATCTATAGATTTAATAGAACTATTCTATTATTTAATATGCTGGAAAATATGTAATTGTGTGCAAGCAAATGATTGATATTTAATATAATAAATAATGCTGCATCACTATACTTGAAACCCTTTGTCTCTGTGAAAACGAATGAATAATGTTGAATAAAATGATCAGTGTTAGATAGCCCTACTTAAAACCATTTAACTGTGTGCCAACAAATAAGCTCTTGCTCGTTTATAAGTATTTTGTTCAACAAATACTTCGCTTTCAAGTCCTCTCTCTTTCTTTCTCTCTCAATATACATATATATATATATATATATATATATATATATATATATATATATATATATAACACGATTTAGTATTAAATAACCAACAGGAGTTGGTATACCATAAAACACAACCAAACCAAGCCAAGCCAATCATTCATCGAATACTTATTCTACAAGAGAACACTAATGTTTCTCCTGTATTAAAACGGCCATTTTCCAGTCCCTAAATCTGTACAGTCATATGATTTATTGCTAAAATTAAAATGAAGAAAACACTGCTTAAGATTTAATACTAAGGATTGACATCTTCATTGAAAATGAAAAACAAATGCACTATAAACATGTTTCGTAAGACCTACCGTTAATTTTGGCATACAAGTCGACTTCTCAAGACTGAAAAGGAATCTATTAAAAAAAGGATCGACTTATACGACAGTGCTAAAATCTAAGAATCGACTGATACGACAGTGCTAAAATCCACGGATTGACTTATGCGCTAGTGTTTAAATCCATGGATTGATTTATACTTTAAAATCCAAACTTTTAACACAGAGTCGTCATCCAGTGGAACAATACTTCTTATAATCGATGTACACCACTTCACGTAATTCCAGTAGACTGCTACAAACATTTCCAACGTAAACTCGTGTTTGGTCAATATATTTGACAAATTAACACAGAAATTAACACAAGAAGATAAAACTGTAATAAAAGTTAATTAGTAGAGACCGGGGTTCAATCTCCAGGTCGACTCTTACCAAAGACTCAAAAAATGGTACTTGATGCCATCTTGATTAACACAGCATTATAAGACATGGATAAAGGGTAAAGTGGAGTAATCCAGTGAATGGTGTAGAACCCTCCCCTACACCTCTGTGTAGTAGCTATTAAAAAGGAGCCTTCTAGTCACCCTAGACGATGGTTGCCAACTTTTATATTAAGGCTAGATCACATGCATTGTCCTACAACTGACAGTAAATACTAACCAGAACACAACAGTAAGTTTGGTGGTCGACCTCTACAGCATGTAAAGATTTAATACTGAATTTTCAGCTCAAAGTCTTGGATTCGACTTGTATGCCACAATTTACGGTGGCTTCTTCTCTTTCCTTCTTATTTTTTAAATATATTTTTCTTTTATTTCTACTCTTCCATATTTTTGTACCGCTAACATGTGCATAAAAGAGAAAAAAATAAATTGACAGACAACTTAACGAAAGCATATTTTATTTCATTCAAACGAAATAACACAATAAAAGAAAATAAGACAAACAAAAGATTGTTACTATCGGCCAAACTGTTACTGAAAGTTTTTCTCTCGTTGAAATCCGTCTGATTGTCGTCTGACTATTTGTCCTTTCGACTAATGTCCATTCTAACAGCACGGTAACTCTATTTTATCTGAAGGATATAAAAGAGTTACTATGAGTTCGTGGAACATGAAGAAAAGTCTATCCAACAAAGAGGTGGAAACCAATTACTACTTCTCAGGTATAGAAAAAAAGGAGATGCCTCAGGTGCGTCGCTGCGAATGAGCGAACGACAACGACAATTTTTATATATATATATATATATATATATATATATATATAAATGAGGTATAATCCTAGTATAGGTTAATTTGAATAGAATTCGTGAACTGAAGTTAATATTGTGTTTACTCTACCGATTTGCCAACAGTACATTTGGTTTAGTTTCTTTGTTTAATGGCATATCAACCTTTTTTGAATTATTTAATGTCAAAGCTATCCCAGTAGAAGAGTAGCAATGGTATTATTTAAATCATAACTGGGGTGATAAAGGGGGTTATACAAGCAGTACATTTCCTGAGTCGTCTATAATTTCCATTCGGTTCCTTGTTCCTATCTGTCTATCTATCTATCTGTCTGTCTAACCGAGTGCATATATATATTATTGTACCTTGGAAATCACGTGTCAAGCCTCATTATTTCTTGCTGCTAAGTGCCTGAGGTTTGCACTATTTATTCAGGTGTCTCATTTGCTTACCATGCTACACCTCTTTGAACCTGCAAGGTTTGATGTTCTTATTTCGTCTATCACTTCTTCTGACAACTCTGGAAGGTCTATGCCACTTCTGCATTTGTTATTCTGTCCCTTTTAACGGAGACTTTGGTCTATTTTCATCTTCTAAATCTGTTACGTGATTCCTGCTTTCTTCCATGTTTTGTTCTGTTTAATTTTCTTCTTCCTCAGATTCCTCGTGTTCCTCCCCGGGTATTTCTACATCTTCAGGTCTCGAACCTGGATCTAAATTGGTCAGCATGAGCTAATATTGGCTACCCCTTTTTTTTAGGACTGCCGTGTTCTGTCTTTTTTCTAAAATGAACTTCGCTCTCTCTGGCTCTGCCTCCTTATTTCTTTTATACCAAATTTTCTCCTCTGTGGCAAATGACAATGTTATTGGGGCTCGAGTTTGTCTGCCCATTAATGCTGATGGGTTTGGCTTTCTATCCGCATGAGGAACCTTTCGATAACTTAAGAGTGAATTATGGAGGTATGCCTCAATATTCTGGTTGAAAGGTGAAAATGGCTTTAAACCCATTTTTACTGTTTGGACCATCCTTTCCGAAATGGCGTTTTGACTGAGGGTGGAATGGTGGTGTTTTGCATGGCATACACTCTATTTTGCTTAACCATGACTCTTAACTATCATCGCGGAATTCCAGTGCGTTTCAGTGACAATGGGCTTAGGTACTCTATTTCTAGCAAATATTGTTCTTAATATTTGTCTTACAGTAGTAGATTTCCTATCTCTTATTTTTATTACTTCCGGCCAACCCAAGAACGAATCTACAAAGATCAAGATGAACCAATGTCTCGGATATGTGCATGGTCCATATGGACCCTTGTCCATGGCACCCTGTCTTTGAGCCTCGTATGTATTTTAGTTTCTTTAAATGTTTTGATCTCCGTATATTTAGAGTATGTTCAACTTCTTTAAAATACCCCAGCCACCAAGCCTGTAATCTCAATCATCTTCGCAGCGACTCCACCATGGATATCGTCGTGCACGCTTTTAATTACGTCCTTCCTTAAAATTTGAGTCGGCGCTATGGCGTCTGCACTAAATATAATGCCCCACTTTACCGTTAAGTTATGTCTTGCTTCTTTGGAAAGTCTCTCTCCGCTATAGTACAGTTACTCCATACATTCTTTCTTATGCATTCAAGTATTTCGCTTAGTATCGGGTCTTTTTGGATTTCTCTACTGAGTGTTTTGCGAGATAGTACGTCTATCTCCACCCATTTTATAATTCTATCCTCAGAATTTTCATGTTCCTCTCCCTGTGAAATCTAAGCCTGGAGAGCACGTCCACTTTCTTGTATCTGTACACCTTCGGGGCGTGATTTTTTCTTTTAAAAATGGAGCATGTCTTACCGAAGGCTGGACAATTATTTTTTCCCTGACATGCCTTTCGACACAGTATTTGCATAGAATTTCGTATTTGTTTATGAAGTTCGATTCTCCTTCATTCCGTTGTTGGTTATACTTTTTATTAATTCCAGTTGCTGCACGAACTCTATACACGTTTCTCTTGTTAGATTATCGCTTTGAAGCGTTTCCAATAACTTATGTTTGAAAGCCGGGTCGTGCATACCTTTTATCAAGCGTAGCATGATCAATTCATCTTCTGTGGTCATTTCACCGGTGCCAAGTCTTTCAAATTTGCAATATCTTTCAATCGATGTGCGAATTATATAATAGACTTATCGGGGTGCTGTCTTGTTTCCAGAAACTTTGTTCTTTCCGCGATGACTAACCTTTTCTTTGGTCTGATATTCCTTTTTATTACCTCGCCAATTTTTTTGAAAGTCAGCTTTTCTAGATTTTTTGGGTAGGCCATCGTTGAAACTTTATGGATTGCTTCGCATCCAGCTGTTGCAAGGAACATGTCAGTAATTTCATTTTTTCCCTTCGCTTCATCTGTCTCTTAGTTTCTTTAACCTGGCCAGCACCTCAAAGCATCTAATCCATATTTCCACACACTCAGGATCGTCAAGTGTTGTCAGACATCCTCTCGGCGAGGCAAAATATATACCAAAAAAATTATTATTGGGGAGCATGAAGCCCCAATATTTTTGTGGAGGAAAGGAAGGGGAGAGGTCATGCTTAACTATATTGTCTAAAGAGATCCTAGCTAGCTACATTCGCTGACCCAGACACACAATACAATAAAACAGACATACTTCGACATGCGCGCTGCATTCACCAAAATACCACATTCGCACTATGAAAACCTACTTAAATCCTGTATTCAATGAATGATTTATTTATAATAAAAACATATACACAAAAAATGATAATGATGAGAAGGGGATAAAAACTTCAAATAATACAATAGTAAAACAAGGATAACATCATGTTTGGTTACCCTCCCTTAAATGATTTGGAAAGCCGACTGTTTTCCGGTATATACAAGGACCGAAAACAAGTCGGACTATCCCAATATGGGGAGTGGGTATAAGCTTGATTGGACAAACAACGCAGGGAAATGCGTGTCAAGGAATAGGTAGTATGGAGAACGGTAATATGGGTCCGAGATCTTAAAAAAGAGGTGCTGGAGGAGTGTTGTGGTGATAAAAAGAAGTGTGGGAGAGGGAGATCTTGGAAACTAATAACTAGATGACTGGGCCAAAGACATTCCAGATAAAGTGTCGGGGCAGAGGAACACCACCGCTCCAGGCACCCATCCGCAGACCTTCGCTCTTACCAAAATTAATTTTGGCACCTGCTACTTCTTCGTACCTCTTAAACGCCTTCTTCACCGCCTTTATGTCCGATCGGAGGGACACAAAGATAGTAATATCATCGGGGTACGCAGAAACCTTCGTTCTGACACAACCAGCAAAAAGGACTTCACGCAGCACCGGATTTGCCCTTCATCCCTAAGCCTACAGAGCAGGGGCTCCAAAGTGAGGACATAGAAAAGAGGCAACAGGGGGCAACCCTGCCGGACCGACCGCTCGACCGCAAACGCCTCCAAACGCTCCCCGTTAACCTGAATCACCGCCTGCGGGTTATGGTACAACATGTTGATCCATTTGTGGAACTCCGGTTTAAATCCAGCGGTCTCCAAAACCGTCGCCAAAAACCAATGGTCCGCCCTATTGAAGGCCTTGGACTGATTCAAATTGATCAGCGCGGCTTTATAACCCCTCTAGGATCTCGCGTACCAGATGGAAGCGGTTGGTTTAGACCCCGGCCAAAATCTTTGACTCTGTGTTTAGCATAGTTATGGGCTTGTAATCATGTAAGTCCTCCCAAACATTCCTGCCACCTTTCTTCAGTAATGTGATCATACCCTTGGAAATTGCTCCAGGAATCGGCGCAAACATGTGCAATATCCTCAAGTACACTTCGCAGGGCAAACCATCCAGTTCTGGTGACTTATTGGGGCCGAACTGTTTCAATGCATTATATTCAGTAATCAAATTCGCGCAGCTAGCTGTTTGCGCCTCTCGAAGGCGGGGAAGTCGGCTAAATAGCTGCGAAACTACTGAATTCTCCTACGGTCTTTGTATTCCGGCTGAAGTCAGAAAGCTTCGTAGTTATTGCGTCCCCGGCAAGCTTTTTGGCTAGATCCTACGAGGACAGCAGGATGTTCCACGTGGCGAAACTTTGCCTGCAAAAGTATCGACATGGAAGGCCCGTAGTCTTTAAGAGCTCCTTAAAGGTCTCTTGCAATCTCCTGGTCCTCAAGTCTGATATGAAGAAGAATAGGGTTTTCGGCTCCACTGCCTCGACAAGTTCTGGTATTGGCAGGATCCTAGCTGTTTGTTCATAGGTTCTTTAGCCAGGCTGAATAGTGCTGGCCATAGACAAAGTCTTTTCAGCTGGTGTTGATGATGTTTATAGAGCCGGCCATTCCGGTTTCTGAGACGGGGGTTCCTGGTCATTTGTTCCGAAAAGGTCTGGTTGTGCTTTGGACTCCTCCATAGTTGCTTGAGGCAACTAGGAGGTGGGGCCGAATGTTTGTGAGCTGCAAAATTGTAATGAAACTGAATTTAAAAAGTGGAATAAAAACTGATGCCGAGCGAGGCGTGTTCGAGCGAAAAAAAATCTAAAACAAAGAAAAAGAACAAAAAACAAACGTGGTTTGTCCCGCCCCAAAACAAAAATCAAAGGATAATGGTTGGATTGTTTGGGGGGGGGGTCACTGATGTAAGCTCTTGCTGTCTAACGTATGTAATCAACGGAAATCGGAACCGTGCTGTGTTAAGCATCGTGATTTCTGTGCCAAATGTCCGAGGTTTGCTCTATTTATTCAGGTGGTGCATTTGCATACCATGCTACATATATATATGGAGAAAAATTGAAAAACAAACTAATCTAAAGTGACAGATTTATTGTGAAAGCAAGTCGACGCTGGGACGTTTCGGTTTTAAGAAACCATCATCAGGGCTTTAAAAATGATGCTATCGAGTGTTATTAAATCAATAAAATACAAAAACAAGGGAGGAAATTATATAATGTTTTGTATTTTATTAAACATCCATCGTTGATCTAACAACACTCGGTATCATCATTTCTAAAGCCCTGATGATGGTTTCTTAAAACCGGAACGTTATATCGTTGACTTTCTTTCACAATATTTCATCGCTTTGGATTACTTAGTAGTAACTTACTAAGCTTTTTGCATAGACGTAGCACAAGGCCATTTGAACAGAGCACCCAGTAAGACGTTTGATTACTTTATTTTTATTTTTTTCTCTATACTGTCGGATTCTTTTGATTTATTTAAGTATATATATATATATATATATATATTTATATATATATATATATATATATATATACGTGTGTGTATTGTCGGTTTTCTTTTTTAAAGTTGAAAAAAATAAGTATGCGAACGCACTGAAAAGTTCTCCCCCATCATCCCCCAGTGAAAAAAGATTCCCCCTCATGTTCTCTTGAGACATCGAAATATCAATTCAAATCTAGACAGTGTTTTTCCTCCATCAAACTCTTCCTCACGTAGAATCTGCAGGCGATGTCATCCTTAAAACGGCATTCGAGGTTCTAATTTAAAAAAAAAGAAACAAAAACAAAATTATTTTTAAACATAAAGAAAAGAGGAAAGCATCTTAATACACGCCTACTGTTAAATTCATTTTGAAAATCTTTTTTTTAGACTTTGTTATATTATCTTAAGCGATTCCTCTCAAGGTTATGAAGTTCGTTGTCTCAGTTTTAAATTAAAGGTTATTTCATAAGATAATATGAAAAATATCATTTGTACATCTCTTTTTTCTGTGGATCTATAATTACCGTTTTTAACTGCATTTAATCGAGAGCAAAGATTAAAAATAGCACGGACGAAGAGGCTTAGAAAACGCAGTGTAAATAAGCCACCCTTCACAGAATGACCCACACTAAAATATATAAAAAGATACGCCCCAAATGAAGATCACTTGGTCTGATGATCACAAAGATAAACTAGCGGTCACCAAAGGACGTTATCTCGGTGCCAACACTAACCTAACTTATATATATATATATATATATATATACGAGGGGCATACGATAAGTTTCCAGAATTTTTTCGTATTGGTACTTTTATTGATAGAACACACGTGAAACTCTAGTCCACTTCGAAGTAATCTCTTCCGGCTGCAATACACTTGTTGTACCGTTTCAACAATCTCTGGAAGGCACCATGGAAGTCCTCTTCTGTGAGCGTGTCAATGAGCTTCGTCACCGCCTCTTTCAATTCCTCATTTGTCTCATAACGACAGCCTCTAAGCTTAGGTAATAACCAAAAGTCACAGGGAGCACGGTCTGGACAATAGCGACGGCGAGGAACTGCCTTGATGCCCATCTTGGCCAAATAGTCTGAGACAAGGATGGAGTTGTGGACTGGTGTATTGTCCTGGTGGAAATGCCACTGACTCGATTTGAAGAGTACTGACCTCTTCTGAAGGAATCTCTTCCTAAACTCCCTTAAAACCTCAACATAGTAAACCTAAGCCTAACCCGTTGGCTAATCAACTCAGGTGTTCTGCCTTCTTTACTCCTCCCACACTCTCATCATTCCTCACAGACTCACTGTCTTCATTGAATCTCTTATACTACTCAAAAACTGATGCTCGATTCATGCAAGATGCTCCAAAAGCAGTCTGAAGCATTCCAGTCAACGACTGTCCT
>OY757928.1:42037929-42202929 GCA_963585895.1 Sepioteuthis lessoniana | reverse complement strand
ATGGATGTATAAAAAGTTTTAAAATATATAAAAAAATTGGAAAAGTTGTATAACAAGAAAAGTTGGCAGTTTATGACAAGAAAAATTGGCCCTTTGATCAATGAATCGGCGTTCGTTTCTTTAAAATACGTCACCTGACATTAGAAACATTGATCAGAATCCACGTTCCTTTAGTTCACCGAGAGATTTCGAATCATTCCTCGTTTTCGATGAAATTCAAATCATATAAATCAGTATTATTCTATTTATTTATTTATTTTTATATTAATGTATAGGCCTAGGAAAATCCTAAAATATGAATATAAGCTTCAAGACACAGACTTATGTAATTCAAGAAAATGTTGAGTTGAATGAAAAACGCTGAAAATTTAGGTAGGTGCGATTTTTGTTATGTTAAGTTGGTTATAGAAGACTTCTTGTTTTTGAGTAGGTCTCTGCATCTGCGAAACATCTTCATGTTGTTGGTGTGAGATATTGTAGGGGGAGAATGAGTCTGGATCTTATTAGTCAATGGGACAGAATGGAAGAAAATAGTGGATAGTAATCCGACAATTTGTGAGAAATAATTGACCGCAAATAATCCGAATAGAAAGTCGAAACTGTAGCATTCCGGTTATGTGCATATATATATACATATATATATATATATATTCGAGGATCATTAAAAAAGTTTCCAGACATTTTTCGTATGGGCGTTTTTATTGATAGTATACACATGAAAATCTAGTCCGCTTCGAAGTAATCTATTCCAGCTGCAATGCACTTGTTGTACCGTTCCAACAACTTATGGAAGGCCCCATGGAAGTCCTCTTGTGTGAGCTTGTCAATGACCTTCGTCACTGTCTCTTTCATCTCCTCAATTGTCTCATAACGACAACCTCTGAGTTTAGGGAAGAACCAAGTCACAAGGAGCAAGGTATGGCCTATAGTGAGGGTGAGGAACTGTCTTGATGCCCATCTTGGTCAAATAGTCCGTGACAAGGATGGAGTTGTGGACTGGTGCATTGTCCTGATGGAAATGCCACTGACCCAATTGCTGGCCTCTTCCCTACGAATCTCTACCGGAACTCCCTTAAAACCTCAACATAATAACCCTAGTGGTATCACCTGATAGGGTCCTATCTATGGGTCAAATCGAACTAAACTGTGTGCTTATGCTAAACTCGATTGTTTGAATCAGAACTGTTTTTGGATTATGAAACTGCGTACTTATGCTAAGTAAAATCGTTTGAAACAGAACTGTTTTTGAAATAGAAACTCTGTGCTTATGCTTAACTGTATTGTTTGAAATAGAACTGTTTCGACATTTAAACTGTGTATTTATGCAAAACTGAATTGCTTTTCATTTTAAACTAAGAGTAGATAAATGACTGATGTTTAAAGGAGTTTTTCGTGATGCATAGCAATATTGGAGCCATTTAACTTTGTTGACAAGACTGACTAGCTTGAAATAGAAGTCTTTTTGTCATCTAAACTGTGTACTTATGCTGAAATGAATTGTTTGAAATAGAACTGTTAATATGTATAAAAATAGATTTCGTATTAAATAACCTATAATGGTTGATATGTCTTAAAACCAAACCAAACCAAACCTTTACGGTCATTACTTCTTCGTCCACTTTGACCTAGTATATTCGTACCTTTCAGTGATTCATATATGGGCCGAATAGATTTGTTTTAAAATTATTTGTATTTGATATGAACGCAATTCGCAAACATCAAGGCATAAAATAATCCAAGATGGGTTGACATACTTTTAAAATCAATCAGTCTGAAACTAAAGTTGTAATTAAAGTTGTTTTTAGAGTATGTATCTATCCAATTGAACGATAGGGAGAAGTGTCGAGAGAAGGTCAAGGATATCCGTGCTGGCGTCACGACATGATGATGATGATGATGATGATGATTTATCCAACGCTGCCGCATGAGCAGGATGCAGCACAAAGTCAGTTTTTCAGTGGAGTTTGACGGGTTTTAAATCAGAGTTTTCCTTCTAGATCAATCGCTATGACAAATTTTTAAAAAAATCCGTATATTCTACTATTTACCTATTACTGAAGGGGGAATATTTCGATGTATACTTTTATCATTTTTAGTGAAATATTTAAAAAGCCAACCTTTTTAGTGTTAGAAGGAGAGGTGAGTTCGAGCCGAGATGCTAATTTTTCTTTGTGACATAGACTCCACGACCATTTGGTCAGCAAAGTCATCGGCGACGCAGAATCATCTCTACAGTAATTTAGGTATTTATCTGTAGTGACGGGATACGTGTTTTTATGTTATCAAGTCAACGTGGGAAAGAAATTGAGTTAGCTGAAAGTGAGAAAAGACAAGGATGGTCAGTATCTAGACTAATTGACTTTGACGTGTTCTGGTAAATGTTTCACACCTATATTTAACGTCTGTATTTCTTCCTCTCAACTTCCATTCGAAATCCCTTTCTAAATAAGCCGAAAATCAAATATGTCAGCTACACTAAAAGAACATCTCTTTACGACTGGGAAATTATTTAGGGAATGAATCGATGGTTGAATATCTGATTGCTGATTACTTTAAAGCTTTGTAAAAGACTACCCGGCTCCTCCCGAGGGAAGTCCCTGTAGTGTAGTGGCTAACTTACTAGAGTGCGAACTCGTATCAAGCAGGTTTGAATACCAGTCACGTTATTGCGTTAACTTTCGAACCAGTACCATAGTGAAAAGTATGAATCTCTTTATCTCCCATGTAGTGGGTAAAATAGTACCACTGCTGTTTTTCTACATGGATGGCTTTGGCATTAAATAACCCACAAGGGTTGATATAACATTAAAAAATATGATAATCTGATGGTGAGGCTCCGGTAATGCCAGAGCTTTGGGAAATGTAGAGTACTCCTTCATTGCCATTGCTCCTGGGTGCATGCTGACTCGAAGTGCTAGCACCTGTAAGGGTCCAAACTATGGGTTAAATTGAAGTGTTATATCATTTAACTGTGCAAATAAATAATGATGATTCATTGAGTTTTTATTGATACATAGCAATAATTGGAACCCCTTCACTGTGTGAAAACAAATGATTGATATTGAATAGAATTATAAGTGTTTGATTGCAATACTTGAAACAATGTAACTGTGTAGAAACCATAGCAATACAAGTGTGCATCAAAATAGTTCTAACTCATTTAAAACATGAAATCACTGACAAATTAAACTCTTACATACCATGTATACCTATTTAAATGTGTGCAATCAAATGATTGATATTAAATTGTTACTCTTATGCAACAATACTTGAACCATCTAATTTGGAGCTAAAATAACTTCCGGCTTGTTTAAAAAAGTTATCCACAAAATTTGTCTAGAAATTATATACATATATATATATATATATATATATATATATATATATATATGTGTGTGTGTGTGTGTGTGTGTGTGTATATATATATATACATATATATATACTTTAAGAAAAACAACGAAACCGGTCACATAGGATTATAAATTTATTTCCATCCTGTTACGCGTCCTAATGGAATTACTCCCAACTCCGGTTTAACTGGACCAAAGAATACTTATATATATATATTTATATATATATATATATATATATATATATATATGTGTGTGTGTGTGTGTGTGTATGTGTGTGTGTGTGTGTGCGTGTGTGTGTGTATATGTAAAGAGGATTCGACATTAAAAAACTACAATGGTTGATATGACCAAAAACCCAACCAAAACAAATCTTATATATATATATATATATATATATATATATATATATATATATATATATATATATATATGTACCCTGAGGATTCATTATTAAGTAACGTACAATTGTTGATATGCCTTAAAACCAAACCAAACCCAAACCCAAAAACTAGAACTTCATTAAAAGATTCAGTTTGGTTTCATATACAGAACACCTCATTCAGGAATATTAAACATTGAATATAGATTTTTTAACCACAATCAAGAAAACATTGAAGCAAGAAATAAACTACAATATTTTGTTAATAAAGAAGAGAAGGTTATCTCGAAGTACATTAAATGAAGAAAAGAATAAAAGGAGAAACAAAAGAAAGGAAAAAACAATGAGAAACGAATAAAAAGAAAGATGAGCATAAACTAGAAGAAGAAGAAGAAGAAGAAGAAGAAGAAGAAGAAGAAGAAGAAGAAGAAGAAGAAGACCTTAAAAAAGAACATGAGAGGTAACGAGAAAAAAGTGTGTGAATCAAGGTAGAAATAAATTTCTTGTAGAAGAAGAAGAAGAAGAAGAAGAAGAAAATAATTTTGATTTAAATATTCATGGTTTACGCCTTCAGGTTTTCAGATGGTTTTGAAATAGCGCAATTAGATTAAATGATTTTATTGCCTTTCTTATTTTCCCCTTTTTTTGTACAAGCAACAATTTTGAGAGCGAAAAAGTTATATATAAAGTGTATTAATGCTTCTCAAACAGTAAAACTGCCAGTTATGTGGTGTACAAAAAAGTCAGAAAGAACGAAAAATTCGAAGAACAAACAAATGTAAGAAACATTTATTTTACGAGGGTGATTCAAAAGTTTAGCAATATTTTTTACGTTTTTATTTGCGGCGCGTAAATCACATGACCATAGCAATTCAAGCTGTGTGATATTGTCTGCTACGTTTGATAGTTAGATTGTAGATGATGCGCTGACACGTTGTGCATTGCACCACTAATTTAATTTGAAAGCTACATAGATGAACGTACAACGAAAGTCTGATTCATGTTTCACGAATTCGAACTCGACCATAACGCCATGGAAGCAAAAAAACAAAAAAAACAAAAAAATAAATAAAAAAATAAATAAATAAAAAATAAATAAATAAAAACAAATACAAATAAAAAACTAAATTTGTTGTGTGAAAAGTGGAGGCACTGTTAATTACTGTCAGATAGTTCAAGAAATTTTGCTCGTGCTGTAGGAATCTCGACGATCACGTATGCCTAAAAATGTGGATTCCGAGGATGTAGTCAAAGCTATAGAAGCAAAGTAGCACTTTAGGAGTATGAGAGGAGCTGGGCATCACACTGTCTAATGTGATTGGTCAACTTCAAGACTTTGGCATCCAGAGATGCCGGATTGTGTCGAACGTAGCCAAAATATTGCAAAAGGTTTGACTCACCTTTAAAGAATAAGCAGAATCTTTTTAAAAGTGTACTTGCTACTGTAAGCTAGCAAATATGTCGTATCGTAACCAGATGCTTATTAACGCTATGGCTTCAATATCATCAAACTTACAGGATTAATCTACTTAACGACAATCGATCATGGAGAATAAGACGTATTAAATTCTCTAGGATTAGAGATAAAAACAGATTACCTAATCCAGGCTAGAAGACCAGAACTAGTAGTAGTTACAAAAAAATATAACTTGATGAATAATGGGCTTTGCTGTCCCGGTGGAGCACAGAGTGAAAACCAAAGAAAACCAAAAGAGATACAAATACTAAGACCTTGCTAGATAACTAAAAAAAGGGATGGAATATGAAGGGCATGGTGATACCAGTTGTAACTGGTGCGCTTGAAATGATCCCAAAAAGCTGGGTAAGGGGAGTGGAAGAATTGAAAATCTGAGGACGAGCCGAGACCATCCAATCTACAGCATTGTTGAGATCAGCCAAAATACTGAGAAACCTCCTGTAGACTTGAGCAGGCTTGCTGTAACTCAGCCTCCAGTGAAAGAAAAACTCACAAGAAGAAAAATGATAATAACAATCATCTTCTAATAATATGAAACATTAGTGTAGTGTTCTGTGTGTACATCTTTGTGTCTGTATACATACTATTTAAAAAAGAAATAACTATAAGAAAAAAAAAAAGGAAGAATTAAAGTGAAAAAAAGAAAGAAAGAACGAATCATGTGATTTGTGGTTTGCCATATGGAAAGAGAAAAGAAAAGAAAGCAGAGAAGTTGTCAATTCAGCAGTTGTAACAGCAGGCTGATTTGAGAACTAAGAAAGAAAGAAAGAAAGAAAGAAAGAAAGAAAGAACGCCAGAAAGAAAAAAAAAATTTTAAGAGAAAAAGGAGGAAGAAAAGATTTTTAAAAAATCGAGACTATCTAAAACACAGCATTTTAAGATCAGCAATAATACCGACAAGAGTTCTGGTGACCAGAGGAGACTTGAAGGAGCTCAGACATCAGTGAAAAAACCATCAGAAAAAACTCATGAAAAACGCCCAGTGAGAAAAATTATAAATGTTTAATGGTTCGTGGGTTTTCCAGTATGTCAGCCTTAATTCACTACCGGAGTGTATAATTCTTTTTTGCAAGAAATTATATGGTTGCAATTAAATAACAACAACAACAGCAATTATAGTAATAACGATAGGTACAACTGGGTGGGGAAGTGATAGACTGGGAATTGTGCAATAAATTGAAATTTGACCATACTACCAAATGTTATGTACACAAACCAGAATTCATCCTGAGGAATGAGACGATCAAAATTCTTTGAGTTTTTGAGATACAAACAAATCACCTAATCCCGGCCAGATGATCAGATCTAGTAATAGATAACAAAAGAAAACAAAAGAAAAAAGAGTACCTGGCGAGTTGTAGACTTTGCCGTTCTGGCGGACCACAAAGTAAAAATCAAAGAAAGCGAAAAAGAAGACAAGTATTTGGACTTTGCTAAAAAATTGAAAAATCTGTGGATTATGAAGGTGACGGTGATACCAGTTACGATTGGAACATTTCCCCAAGGTTTGCTAAGGGGACTTGGAAAATTAAAAATCAGAGGACGAGCCGAGACCATCCCAACTACAGCATTGTTGAGGTCAGCCAGAATACTGAGAAGACTCCTGGCAACTTGAAGAGACTTGCTGTCACTCACTCCAGTAAAGGACCATCTGTAAAAAACTCCCAAGAGGTAAAATCAAAATGATGATGATGATAATAATGATAGTTGAGTAGTATCCCTAGTGAAATAATCCGGATCCTTCTTTAACTGGAAATTTTGACCCGAGAACTACTTCTTTTTACAATACACAAGTCCTTACACCGGAGAGATGACTTTTAAAAACGCTATGTTATAAAGAAGGAAGGAGGAAGAAGATGCACTAATGTAGAGGGTTGCAGCATTTAAGGAACTTGAAATATAAATAAGAAAGAGATATTAATAATATCAACTAGTAACAGAAGTAACTTAAGGACAATGTAAAATCGTAAAATCTAGGAAACAAAGACGTGAAGAAAAAACTTATCTTCATACGTCAAACGACCAACTAAGGAAATTCAACACGAGTTGACGTATACATGATTGAGAAGTAGGAACCGGTGAGATTACATCCCTTTTCTTCCAAAGAGTTCTGCTACTAACCGCAGAATAACTTCCTTACCAAAGTATCTGCCTACGATCACTAGGTGGCATTGTCTCACAAATATGAAAGAAGGGCGTTCGAAAATTAAAGCCTCTTCCTAATCATGGTATGCCTAGACACCGGATCAGATCCTTTTCTCTGGGATTGGGGATATTTTTATCTCGAATAACCTCGTGTCGCATTGATCATGACATCGTAGATCAATATACTTCTTAACGACGTAAGTCTTTTCTTAAAACTTCCATTTCTTCATATACTCACTTTTTATGCAATCTTGTGGTATTTCTTGTTATCCTTGTATCCATTCTATTCTGTTTGTTCAGGCAATAATTTATATTTCTGTTAATCCATCGTAAATAGTCCATTCATTTATTCTGTATGAGGAAACAAAATAACACATTCCTCAACAAATCTGAATAAAGAAACTAAATAAATCGCTGTTAATAGCAGCACCAAATAAAGCCATAAGGACTAATTATGCTATGGGTCAAATGGTGCTCTGACTGTCCATCTACAATGATGGCTTTGGCATGATACATCCCAAGAAAGTCGAAATGCCATCAAACAAAGAAACCAAACCAACTAATCATCGTTGTGTAATGGTTATCGTCGTAGGAAACGGACACGGCGACACGAGTTCAAATCCTAGACGAGACTGACTGCATTTCACATAGCACTAATACCTTTGGGAAAGTTATGAATCCAATTATTCTCCCTCCAGCTATGGGTAAATAGTAGGGCAGACTATGATCTTCAGCCTTGGAGAGGCAACTAGTCTAGGAGAAGGAAAACTCTGAATTCAAACCTGTTAAACTTCACTTAAAAAATTGACATTGTGTCATATCCTGCCCGAGCGGAGGGGTTGGTAAATATGATTAAAAAAGAATAGCGAACGTAAGCTTTGTGGAGAGAGAGAGAGAGAGAGAGAGAGAGAGAGAGCAAATCGTTCAGAACTTGATAAACGATTGCACTAAACTGGCAATGAAGGAATACAAAAGCAGACATGAGTGGGTTTGAAAAGAGACCAACTACGAAGTATGCAAGATAAAGTGTGAAAATACGGATAAATTGTAGATGCACAAACCATAAATTATCCTTGATAATGGAACCCCTGAAGTTCTTTGGAATTTTTAGATTCAAACAGATCACTCAAACAAGGCCAGAAAACCAAACCTTGTTCTTTTTTCCACCAAAAAGAAAAGAAATTACAAAAAATATTGGGACCTTGCCCGGTAGCTAAAGAAGATATCGAACATGAAGGTGTTAATGATACCAATTGCTATTGCTGCTCTTCAGACGGTCCCCCGCAGGCAAGAAAAGAAATCAAGTGAAGAGAAGGTTAGAGGAAAAATCGACACCGTCCAGACGATACGACAGTTAAGATAGAATAGAATGCTTAGAAGAGTCATTGTTGTAATTTGGATTCCATTTAATTTATACCAGTTAAAATTGGTGTAAAAACTTGCACAAAAAACTGAAGACAGCAGAGTGGAAATAAAAGAAAGTGACAAACTATACAAATACCTGGATATTGCCTGAGGACTGAAATTGTTGTGGAACATATAGTTGAGAGAGACACGAATTGTTTGAGGTCTTCGAATATAAAAAAAAATTGAAACGAGACTAAATGAACTGCAGATCAATGTATGATTTGAGATCGTCTAAGCCATGGCACTGTAGGGATCAATAGTCATTTTCACTTCAAGTCGGAAGCCTTTAAAATTAGTGGACCAGTTCATATGCCTCGGCAGCAATATCTTATCTACTGAAAGTAATGTCAACATACACCTCGTAAAGGCGTGGAATGCTATTGACTAGTTATGGATCATAGTGAAATCTTATACATCCGACAAAATTAAACAGAATTTCTCCCAAATATATATATATGTATATACGAGGTGCATACGATAAGTTTCCAGACTTTTTTCGTATGGGTACTTTTATTGATAGTACACACATGAAAATCTAGTCCCCTTGCAAGTAATCTCCTCCGGCTGCAATTCATTTGTTTTACCGTTCTAACAACTTCTTGAAGGTCCCATGGAAGTCCTCTTGTGTGAGGGTGTCAATGACCTTCGTCACAGCCTCTTTCATCTCCTCAATTGTCTCATTACGACAGCCTCTGAGCTTAGGGAATAACCAAAAGTCACAGGGAGTAAGTTCTGGACTATAGATAGGCTGAGGAACTGTGTTGATGCCCATCTTGGTCAAATAGTTTGTGACAAGGATGGAGTTGTGGACTGGTGTATTGTCCTGGTGGAAATGCCACTGACCCGATTTGAAGAGTGCTGACCTCTTCCGACGGAGTCTCTTCCTGGATTCCCTTAAAACCTCAACATAGTAACCCTAACTCTAACCCTTTGGCCAATCAACTCTGGTGTATTGACTTCCTTACTCCTCCCACACTTCTCATCATCCCTCACAGACTCTCTGTCTTCTTTGAATCTCTTATGCCACTCAAAAACTGATGCTCGATTCGTGCAAGATGTGCCAAAAGCAGTCTGAAGCATTCCATACGTTTCTGTGGCATTCTTTGCAAGTTTAAAACAGAATTTTATTGCATATCGTTCTTCTTAAGTGTCAGATTGAATTTTTGAAACTCACCAGCTGTGAAAATGAGGTTTTAGTAGGGTGTATTCCCATTCCTGCTGTTCTTTAAAACCTGCAATCGTAAAAATTGGTCAATCATCTCATAAGATGTATAGCAATAACATAGTGAATTTTCAAGCGTTTACGACAATTTCAAATTCCGATACTCTGGAAAATTATCGTATGCACCTCGTATATATATATATATATATATATATATATATATATATATATATATATATATCTGTGTGTGTGTGTGTGTGTGTGTGTGTGTGTGTGTGTGCAAGTGAGTATATTATACATATGATACATTAATATTATACATACGATAGATATCATACATGTATGGATATTATACATATATGCATATATATATGCATAATGTATATTCTGTATATTATATTTATATATATATATATATTTCTATTTATCATATATATATATATATATATATATATATATATATATTATACGAGTGGTCACAAATGACCCGGGTGACTGTGGTTTGATCCCAGGTTGCGTCATACCAAAGACTTTAAAAATGTTACTTGATACTGCCTTGCTTAACACTCAGCAATCTAAGGTACGTATCAAGGGTAAATTGGAGCAATTTAAGGAAAGTAACTATTGAAAAGGGAGCGTTCTGTTCATCCTTGACTATGATCACCATTTTTACCTTAAATTTATATATATATATATATATATATATATATATATATATATATAGAATGTACTGATAATGTTGCATATCCATTCGTCTGAAGAATGTTGTTTAGTAAAAGTGCGATCTTTAAGTCTAATATATGTCTGCCTCTTTCAACTAATAGCACCTGTTTATTTTTTTATTAGATATAAAAATAAGCTAGAAAAGTTATTGCTACTTTGAATCGGAGGGGTTCAAATACTCCGAAGAGTCCTGGAGACTTGTAGATACTTACTCTTACACAAAATCTATTAAAACCTCCAGGAAGTAACGCGTTTTTGTAGTTGTATAAGAGAAAAATGATGTTCAACTTTCTTGTCAACCCACGAACTCCCGGTCCGCATAAATCGAGTCTATGAAAGAAGGACTACAGAGACAAAATCTGACAGACATCAGCTTCTGTGTAAAAGTGTGTGTCCTTCTCAGGTACAACATTTTTCGCGTATGGTATTCCTATTCTTGTTCTAACCGATAATGGTAACTATACAGGAAAATTCGTTTTGTAGCTGAAAACTTTCTCTGTTCAACGGTATTAATGCGCCCTCTGCGTTCATATCCGCAGTAGATTCCATAAATATACAAGGAGCTCTTACTTTCGAAAGCACCCGCGTACATTTTATTCAGCCGGATATATTTCAACCAATATTTGGACCCAAAGTTTTATTATAACCCAATCCTCTAACTTAAAATCAATTTTCAGGCTAGTCCGCCATACACAATTTTCTAATCTGAAGCCTTTTAAAAAGAACACCGAAATATTATGATCTTACAACAGAAATGCCAGAGTTCACAACTGCAGTCTTAGAATTAGGTCACTTTAAGTAAAAGCTGTGTAAAAGTTTTGAAACGTAACTCCATATGTAGAAACCACTTTACTTTGATGACGCCATTTTTTATTTCATTTAAGGCTTTAGCTTGAAGTGCACAGGTGTTTGTACGCATGAGTAAAGGCCATCATTCTTTTATCCTCGATACAAATCAATAGTACCATTAAAAATATGCTCGTATACATCTGAAAAATACCATGGAGATCCGATTATAGTTTTCAGAAGAAATTATAAAAACGTGAGCCCGGAGACTTGGTAGATATTAAGTACGATCTTCTTCAGGTGCTATATCTCAGAAGAGTTCTCTAAATGCTAAAAGTGAGAAATAAAATGAACTCCTTCCCCCCAGAGGGTTGAATCAGAATGAAAGTCTCGTAATATTAGTTAAGTAATAAAAAATACAAAAATATCAACTAAAAAAATATCGAGAGAAAAATGTTTTAAATACTTGGCTTTGTTAGAAATAGAAACAGATTGAATACTTTTTTCTTTCCAACTTTCGTGTTAAATAGATTACTATCCTGTGACAATATATTAACTGCAAAATGAAGACTAAGATGCATTTGGTTTTATATAGATTGATATGCTGTTATTTTGAAACGCTTTTTAGGGGAGGTTACTGTTCATTTATTTTGGCACCACTAGTCTGTGTTTGAACTACAATTTGGTTTGAAGATTTTCAAGGCTGGTGATAAATAAATAGATAGATAGATAGATAGATATGAACAGATTGCGGTACATAGATAGAAGCAAATGAAACTTGACAGATAGATATGTACAGAATAAGATATATAGATAGATAGATAGATAGATAGATAAGAATGCAAAACACGTGTAAAAAGCAAGTGATATTATTCTTTAAATGGCTTCAGACAAGGTAAATTGAATGTGCTTGAATCTAATAAATACACATTATACCGTTTTTGTAAACGGCTGAAGACACAGTTAAAAGCACTCGAAATTGTGTTTCTTTTGGACGATTTTACATTAATTCGAGCTGAATTTAAAATCCCTTGTTCGCAAAGAATAAAAAACATGTTAAATATTCATTCTCGTCTTAAAAAATGATTTAATATATATATATATATATATATATATATATATATATATATATATATATATATATATTGTTTTCCATAAGTAGATACACCCTTAATAATGCCTTCTTCTCAATCAAAGATACAGTGTAATATACTGCCGAATCTTAGGCTATTATGGTTTACATATTACTAAACTCTACATGATGGAACTCGAAAGACATGAATAGTTTTCCATCTAAAAGTAGGCCCCATATATATATATATATATATATATATATATATATATATTTGTTGAAGTACATACTAGAAAAGAATCTAACCGTATTTTGGATGACTTTATTTTCCAATTTTTATCCATTTGTGTAATATTTACTTTGTTTACAGCGTTTTACTACTGTAGAGTGTGATAATAAATAATACCTAATTATAAGCGTTTTCCACTGATCAATGTTTTTGATTCACGTCAAGAATTCAAGATTAGGGAACGTTCTAATCGTATTATAAAAGAAGAACATTTTGAGCACTATCTGAATTATATTTATCGGCTGAAATAAAAGTAACTCCATATTTTAATATACGATTTTATTTTTTGTAAAAATTATAGTTAAGAAATGAATTATAAGAATTTTTAAATGGGGAGTTATTTTTCAATCACCCTATATATATATATATATATATATATATATATATATATATATATATATAGGGTGCAGTCAGCTGGGGCTGTAGAATACTTCACTGCAGAGCGGTAAGACTCCTCCAACTAGTGTCCTGCATATGACACTACCCAATCTGGTCGTGAGGCTCCTGTAATGCTGGAGCCTTTGGGAATGCGGAGTACCTCTTCATTACTATCGCTCCCAGGTCCACTTTAGCCTAGAGAGGTAGGTTGGTTAGTTGTTTAGGTTTTATGGCATATCAAGCTTTGTCGGTTATTTAACGCCAAATCCATTATGCAAATAGTGAGTTCTATTTCAAACAATTCAGTTTAACATGAGTTCACAGTTTAATTGTCAAAAACATTTCTATTTCAAGCTATTTAGTTTAGTCAAACAGTTCTGATTCAGCTAATTCAGTTTAGTATAAGTACCAATTTTGTTTACACACAGTTAAGTGTCAAAACAGTTGTATATTAAACAAATCAGTTTTGTGTAAGTAGAGTTTCAATGTCAAAAACAGTTCCATTTCAAGTAGTCCAGTTTAGCATAAGCACGCAGTTTAAATGTTGGAACAGGTTAATTGACAAAAACATTTCTATTTCAAGCTATTCAGTTTAGCATAAGTATGCAGTTAGTTCTATTTAACCCATAGATAGGCCCCTATCAAGTGCTACAATTCCGGGCAAGAGTGGACCTGGGAGCTATGGCAATGAAGGGGTATTATGCATCCCCCAAAGCTCCAGTATCACTGGAACCTCACCATCAGATGGTTTAGTGTCATATGCAGGACACTCATTGGGGTGGGGGGTACTCCTCTGCAGACGTGAAGTCGGTGTATTCTACTGCTCTAGCCGACTTGGCAAGGAGTGGTAGCTCTGGATCGGCTCTTATCAAATAGGAATGTGTACTTAAGCTAAACTAAATTATTTGAAATATAATTGTTTGACATTGAAATTGTTTACTTACGTTAAACTGAATTGTTTGAAATCGATTTGGCATTAAATTACCTACAATGCTTGATATGCTATAAAACCAAACCAAACCAAACCAAACCAAACCTATATGTGTGTGTGTGTGGGGGGGTAATTGAAAAGTAACTCCCTATTTCAAAATACTTAAAATTTATTTCTTAATTTTGAACTAGGGAGTAACTTTCTAATCACTCCATACATACATACATACATACTTATATGTGTGTGTGTGTTTGTGTGTGAGTGTGTGTGAATAGCGTGGACACTGAGTAAGCAGTGCTTGCGGACTGACAGTTTCTCGCTGATATGATCACCAGATGAAGAGACTACCATGTCTGGGGCAATCCTATTCTACACTGTTATGCATGGTGAGAATGGTGATCTAGTTTGTGAGGCATTCTGGAAAGGAAGATCTAGTTTTTTATGTGATTTTACTATATCAATTCAGTCATTTGCTGTTTATTTACTCTAATATTTTTTTTCCTTTTTAGTGTTTGTAACAGATTAGCTGTTGTTTTTTCACTGAAGTTTGAGTGATATCAAGTCTCCTCAGGTATCCAGGACTCTGAATTATTTCAAACTCGTCGTAGTCTGAGTGATCTTGATTCTTCGTCTCGTTGAAAAATAATTAGGGACTCCGGTTTATTGAGTTAATAGTCGACCACAAGACGGTGGAAAAGAAAGGAACATAAATGAAAAAGAGAATTAAAGCAAACAAAGAGACAGAGAAAGAGAGGAAGGTTATAAGGGGGAATCGAATAGGATATTCTCACCGAGATAGCAGCGGACGCCCAGGTTAAAAATAGAATCGTGTCAGCAACGAATCGGCGCCGCTTCTGATTGGCAGGAAGAACTCTAACGAAAAAATCTATATGGTGTAGTAGTAGTAGTAGTACAAACGTAATTTGAACCCTGTAGCGTTACGACCTTCCATATGTGCCGTGTAATGTGACATTATCTTTATCTCCCTCTTTTTATTTTTCAGGTTGGCTACAATCGGTATCACCATCATATTCATGTTTGACGTTTTTTTCAGCTCACTGGTGAGATCCATGAATTTATCATAATTACTATCAGTGGTAACCGGGCCATTGGCCAAATGAGTAGAGTGTTCGCCAATAGTCTGGGAGACCGAGGTTCAATCCCAGGTCGAGCCATACCAAAGACTCAAAAAATGGTATTTGATGCTGCAGTGCTTAACACTCTGAATTATAAGATATGGATGAAGGGTAAAGTGGAGCAATCCAGGGAAATGAGAAGCACCCTCCTCTACGCCTCGGTGTAGTAGCTATTGAAAAGGGAGACTTTTTGTCACCCTCGACTACGGTCGACAACTTAACCTACTATCAGTGGTTGTATATTTGTATTTATCTTGCAAGCTTTTCACTTCAATATTAGCTGATGTTTTTTGTTTTACTGAAGTCTGAGCGACTGTTAGTCTCCTCAGTTCTCCAGGACTCTTCTAAGTATACTTCTCGAGAGAGAGGTAAAAAACAAAAAAAAGTTCCTTGTATTTGTTTCTCTTTTCGCATTTAAAAAGAAATTTGCTCTGCGTTCTCTTATACGGAAGGTTTTCTCTCTTTTTGTTAACACTCCGTCTAGTCATCTTGTTGAGATTAAGTGATCTATTTGTATTTAAAATCCTGGAAAATTTTGTGCGTCCTGTACAATTTGGTATTATGATCAAATTTCAATTTCTTACATCATTCCCAATGGATCACCTTTCCCACCAAATCATGCATAGTCTTATATTCCCTTTGCACTAGTTTGCTAAATTCGACTATTATGTGATTTATCGATGCAATATCTCTCACAAGGTTTCCTTTCCACAGATATGTTAGGTCTTCTCATTTGGGACTTTTTCAAACCAGCATTAGCCGGTGGTTTTTCATTAGAGTCTGAGTGACAGCAAGTCTCCTAAGGCCTCTAGGACTCTTCTCAGTAATCTAGCCAATTTCAGCAATATTTTTGGATGGTTTCGATTCTCCCACTGATTCCTAGTTCTTCCTGTCTCTGCTCCAGGCTCTTGGATACCGTTCTCAGTGCACAGTATAAAATTGGGGTTATTTTTAATTTTATGTTCCAGAGCTTTTTCAGTTCTCAGGCAAGCTCTAAGTATCTGATTATCTTTTAATTTTCTTTTAATTTCCCCTTGTTCAATTTCAAAATCCATAAGATGGTAAATTCTCTTCATTATTACGCGAGTTATTTTTTTACACCTGTGTTAGCTGATGGTCTTTCACTGGTGTCGGAGTGATAACCAGTTTCCTCAAGTCTCCAGGACTCTTCTTAGTATTCTGCCTGATCTTAACAATATTGTAGTTTGAATGGTGTCCGATCGTCCTCTGATTTCAAACTGTTCCAGTCTCCTTATTAAGCTTTTGAGGATCGTTCCGTGGGTACCAATTACAAATCGTATCACCGTCAATTTCATGTTCCATAGTTTTTTTTAATTCTCTAGTAAGATCTATGTACTTATCTCTCTTTTGGTTTTCTTCGATTTTTACTCTGTGGAGCGCCGAGGCTGCAAAGTCCACGATTCGGCAGGTTCTCTTTTTTTGTTAATTATCTCTAGGCCTGGTATTCTGGCCTGGATTTAGGTGATCGGTTTGGATCTCAAAATCCTAGAGAATTTAGTTTGTCTCATTTCCAGGACGGATTCTAATTTGTGCGTACGCCATTTGGTAGGATGGTCAAATTTCAGTTTCTTTCACATTTCCCCGTGGATCATTCGCTTATTATGTGATTGATCATTTCGCCTCTATCACCACATATTATACACTTGCTATTCTGTTGCGTATTATCGATTTTCGCTGTAACCTAGTTGGTCTTTATGGCGTTATTTTCTGCTGTTATATGAATGGATTCAGTCTCTCTTTTAAAGTTGCCTTTTCTTAGCCATGTCTAAGTCCTCTCGTGTGAGATTTCGTTTGTTTGTCGATTGAAATACCCATACATTTGTTTATTCATTTGAGAGTTTTTCGCAACAGCGTTGGCCGATGGTTTCTCTCTGGAATTTGAGCGACAGCAAGTCTTATTATTTTACTCCTAGAGAGTTTTTCCCGGAACGTTAGCTGAGGGTCTTTTTATTATTATCATTATTATTTCATTTAGTTTGATTTGACTTTGGTGTTCATTGTTAGAGCTATTGAATATACCAATTGATTCTGCAGAGGGCTTGGACACCTCCAACGAGTGTGACACTAAACAAGCCGATGGTAAGGTTCCAGCAATGCTAAAGTTTTGGGGAACGTGGAGTACTTCTTCATTGCCATCGCTCCCAGTTCCACTCTGGCTTGGAGTGGTAGCACCCGATAAGTTCCTATCTAAGGGTCAAATAGAACTAAACTGCGTACTTATGCTAAACTGAATTACTTTAATTAGAACTATTTCGATATTTAAACTGTACCCTTTTACAAAACAGAATTCTTTGATATAGAACTGTTTTTGACATTGAAACTGTACTTTGGATAAACTGAATTTTTTTAATAAGAACTGTTTGACTTAACTGAATAGCTTGAAATAGAAATGTTTTTGACAATTAAAGCGTGCTCTCTTGCTAAACTGAATTGTTTGAAATAGAACAGGTTATTTGTATAAAAATGGATACGGTGTTAAATAACCTACAAAGGTTGATATGCCATAAACCCAGACAACTAACCAACCATCTTTGGTGTTCAGGGGGTTTCGTAGGAATTTGTTTTCATCTAGATATCCGTTCTGATTGCTTATTTGGAATTTCGTTTTATTCTGGGTTGGTGGTTATAGTTATTTTTTTCCTTCAGTATTTTGAGGTGTTCTTCCAAGGTGGTACTACTTTTCTTACAGTACAAGACTACATTCATTACGGGTTTTAAGCGAACAAAATAAGTGGTATCTGTAAATACTGAGAAACGGGATCGAACCCATATTAGCATTAATCAAAAATCACTTTTAAAAAATGTTAATATTTTTTCTAGTTTGTGTCTTTAACCATATTTCATAGATAAGGAAATAAAAAAAACATGTGGGCTCTCATCTTTTTGTTCACTGTCCCCGACCCAAACAAGTACATTTTTTTTGTTTTTTGTTTTTGTTTTGTTTTACGGCATATCAACCACAAGGGGTCATTTAATGCCGGCAATCCAAACAAGTACATATATATATATGTGTGTATGTTTTATAATTTACCTAGGCGAGCTAAGTTTGGCACACCCCCTGTTAATGAGAGTTTAGAATACACTGACAGTATCAAGTGCAGAGTGATAAGAGCCCCCGCTCCCTATAAAAATGAAGTGGGGTTCTGGGGATGATACTAAACTGCATCTGTTTGTAAGACTCCAGTTCTAGACTTCTGGGAGTGTGAAGTACTCCTTCATTACGTTTACTAACGAGAACAAAGTGTCCAATGTGAGGGTCAAATATATCTGTTTGAAAAATATTAGTATAAAATAGGAATACTTGATACGATATAAGTATTTTCCAACTGTTCTTCATGAGCAAGATGCGACAAAAGGACTGTTTTTAAGCAGCGTTTTACAGGTTTGAAATCATAGTTTTCATTCTCCTTGGTCGGTTGTCATACCATAGTTAAAAAGCATAGTATGCCCTACTACTTACCCATAACTGGAGGGAGAATAGTTGGATTCTTACCTTTTCCCAAAGGTTTTACCGCTTTGTGGAATGCAAACAGTCTCGTCCAAATTCTAACTTGGGTCGTCGTGTCCATTTCCTATGACGGTAACCGTTACAGTAAGAACGCATCCATACTGTATTAACTGCGTGTAAATTATCATTTATTAAGTGTAGTTACTTGAATCTATAATTCTTTTGTAAGCTTTATTATTATTAGTGACTTTAATACATATAAATATGTGCAAGCAAATGCTTTTATGAAACTGAAGTGATTACTTGAAACCATATTATTGTATGTAGAATTTTAGAATTATATAACCCAGTTGCCGTGATGGCTGATTGTATTATTCTATGATATGGTTTGGTTGGGCTGCGTGTTTTTCAGTTAGCTGTTAGATAAAATCTTTGAGCGGAAATGTAAGTCAAATTGGAAAGTTCAAGCGAGTACACCAGCGACCAACACATGGAGACTAAATGTAAACAAAATCGATTAATGTCTTGTCACAGGTTTGATTGGGGAAATGAAAGCAGCGAATTTGGCGAC
Source organism: Sepioteuthis lessoniana (assembly GCA_963585895.1). Taxonomy (NCBI): domain Eukaryota; kingdom Metazoa; phylum Mollusca; class Cephalopoda; order Myopsida; family Loliginidae; genus Sepioteuthis; species Sepioteuthis lessoniana. Next base: position 42,183,651 of record OY757928.1, on the reverse strand, counting down.
ACGTGTGAAAAGACGCAATAACTTAGTGAGATGGTATCACAGTGCCGATAGCTTGAATTTAGATAAATAAAAATCAGCGAATTTTATCAGTTGTCAATTTGAAGTAGTTGAGATTACGCGTCGGTCATTTACACCAATATGTTCCAATTGATGATCGTTAATTGTTGACAGAGGTATCATTTTGTCTTTGAGTTGCAAACAAACAGGTGACTTTGTTCTAACGAATCACCCTGACTGTTAGAAGAAGTTCCGGATGAATTGTGTCATTCCCTGTCTTCACAAACACAGAGGATTGATAAACAAACAGTCGGGAAACACATTTGGTGCCGTTACCAGGTCAAGACCAAAGTAAAAGTAACGTGACAACTATAGTACAGCATTTGGCACCGTTACCAGGATAAGATCAATCATTATTATTACGTTTAGAACCTCAAATCTTGTCGTCCAAATATATTAAGCATATTGTTTGATACCAGAAAAGGGACCAAACAATAGTGTTATAAATAGATAGGAGACCTTGAAGTCATAAAACTGCGAGCAAATTATTTACATTCTATAGGAATACTAAAAATCAAATAACTATATATAAAAAATACTATTAAGAAACAAAGATGAAACAATGTAACTATGAACATACATTCACGTTTCTTTAATTTTTAGGTATAAAATAACCCTCTACCGGTTGACATGCCGCTAAAAGCAATCAACAATATCAGGTTAATAGAGTGTTAAACAAAGACTGAACTCACCATTCCATCAGAAAAGTTACCCACGCGCTATCGTTATGGAAATCAACAAAGAATTTCGAGGGGTGTCCTCGTGGTTTAATGACTGGAGTGCGGAATCGGAGGAAGCGAAGTTCGAACTCCAGTAACGCTATTACGTTACCTTTCGGACAAATACCCTTGGAAAAGGTATGAAATCTCCATATCCTCCCAGCTATGGGTTAAGTACCACAATTACTGTCCTAGGAGGATGGATTTGGTATTAAATAAACCAAGAAAGTTGATATGCCATTAAGCAAGAAACAATCAAAGATTTCTCAGTGACGTGATCCAGGATTTTACATCTCCTCTGAATCCTTTTGTCTTCATTTGCTATCCATGATAATTACTTAGAAGGCGTAGACTATAAAGCGATGTGTAAATTGCGACAAAAATATTTTAAAAAATTATTATTAAAATACCTCACGAAAGAAATTGAGATATAATAGCACCGAGCTTTTGCCAAACAAGATGGCATGGATTGAATCGGCTGAAAAATATGACTAGATTTAGCTTCATTCAGTTTGTTGGTTTCTATGGCGAAACCTGTGTCAAATATCTATACGAATCTGTTCATATCTATCTATCCCTCTATCTATTATTGTGGTTAGAAACCAGTCGCACTATTTCGTTCACTTTCGGACAAATACTCTTTGGAAATGTATGAACTCCCTTATCCCTCAACTCCGGGTTAAATTGTAACCGTAATTTTTTTTCTACAAGAATGACTTTGCCATTAACCCACGTTTGTTGATATACGATTAAAACAACAACAACAACAACAACAACAACAACAAAAAGCCAAACAATGGTTACATTTATCTATCTCAGTCTGTTCAGATAGATGCATTGGGAGGCCCCATTGATTAATAGATATGAACAGGTTATGATCGATAGATATGAACAGAGATAGATATGTACAGAGATAGATATGAATAGGCTGAAATAGCTCTCTCTCTCTCTCTCTCTATATATATATATATATATATATATTGTCATCCACATACAGACTGTTTCGTTCTATCAGAACTCTTCAGTGTGGCTAGACACGTAGGACGCTTGAAGCCGGGATCGAAACCTGTCCAACTTTACGTTAGATTTAGTATCAGACCGTTCGGCCAACGAGCGTACCACGTTGGCTAAGGGAATTATAAGGTATTATGTAGCAACAGCAGAAGCAGCGTCCGTTTGTTTACATATAAATATTTTGTCAGGATATTTAGCAACTTTTGCTATTACAACTAGGTGTTAACAACCAATATGACGTTAAGAAAACCAGACAAGAAAATCAGTTGGTCTCTATAGGTAAATCGTGTAATCTATCTTAGTCTGTACAAATATATCTATCAATATATCAAATCTATGGGAGTAAATGAAGGCTAATTCTTATCTATCTATCTATCTATCTATCTATCTATCAATTCTGGTTGGTTGTTTTGGCTTCTTTCTTTTATGGCATATCAACCTATGTGAATTATTTAAAGTCCGAGTTTCTTTTTGATAGAACAGTAGCGGTGATATTAAAACTATTGCTTGGGGGTGGTAACAAAGTTCATACTTTTCTTTTGTGCATTAGTCTGAAAGTGAAGGCAATAGAACGACCGGAGTTCTAAATCGCTTGCCATAATGTTAGCACTCAGACTTTCTTTCTTTCTCTCTCTCTCTCTCTCTCTCTCTACATAGAAAGAATCTACGTAGGTTTCACCTAACCGAAACATTATGACGATTCCGACTAAAGAACAAAACTACATATAATTGACTAAAAGACCACTAGAAAGAATAAGATTAGCACAAAAAATAAGATAAAATAAAATACGTTATTGGTTATTTATTTTCAAGTAGTACGTATGGTTATAGTCTTTTGGTTTTTTTAGCGAATTTTTTCCCGGATATCAGTTTGTGTGATATTCTTAATTTGCAAATTATGTCATATCCTTTTTTTTCAAACCACCAGAATTATAGAAAAGTAATAAAATAATATATATATATATATATATATATATATATAAACAAGTTGAGGGTTGGTTGTGTGGTTTATGGCGTATCAACCTTTTTAGGTTATTTAAGGCCAAATCCATTTTTATACAAATAATCAGTTCTACATCAAACAATACAATTTAGCATGAGTACGCAGTTCAAATATCAAAACAGTTCTATTTCAAGTAATTCAGTTTATCATAAGTTCATTGTTTAGTTCTATTTGACCCATAGATAGAGTCCTATCAGGTAGTACCACTCTGGGCCAGTGTGGAGCTAGGAGTAATGACAATAAATGGGTACATTCCTCAAAGCTCCATAATTACTGGAACCTTACCATCAGCTTGTTTACAGTCATACTCAGGACACTCGTAGGAGGAGTCTTACCTCTCTACAGGGAAGCAGTTGGTGTATTCTACAGCTCTACCCGACTGGGCAATGAATGAACAAGCTGAGATCGGTTGTAAGATAAATTGATACGTACATATGAGCATATATGTATAAACTGGAAGAGTATTGGATATATATATATGTAGACAGACAGAGAGAGAGAGAGATAGAGAGAGAGAGAGAGAGAGAGAGAGAGAGAGAGAGAGAGAGGAATGGATAAATAGATTAGCACAAATGGACTATTTTGAACAGAAGAATGAAAACAAAAAACAGAAATTGATGATAATGTGTGCCTTGCTTTTAACTCATAGTAAGGATAGAAATGGAAAAATATTCCAAGAAAAAAAGAAAAAGAAAAAGAAGAATGATTTGTCATCCTAAATATCGCAGAAAGTTTTACCTACGGCTCTTTTTTCCGGCGTTCGTCGGAATTGTCCAAATCAAGTCAGCCTCAACTGAATGGCCGTCAAGATGGCCGTCTCATATAAAATTCATTGCGAGTCAGAATTTCCCTTTTAGCTTCGGGCTAAGAGATGTGCGCGAAGCCTGCTTTACAAAAAAAAAAAAAAAGAACAAAAAGAAAAAAGTTTCGTTCCGTTCTCAACGCACCAACCATTTAATGCAACCAGTTTCAATTCTAGAAAGTAAAAAAAAAAAAAACAAAACAAAAACAAAAAAAATAACCCCCCAAAAGTGCCTCTCTTTTTTCTTTCTTTCTGTCAGTCTCTCACGTCCACCATATTTGTGTATTTATCGATTTATTTATTGCCGCCGGAGAAATTATGTAAGCCCGGGAATTTGTGAGATTCAGTTCAACTCGTAATTTTGTAGGTCTCGACTTATTTTCTTTATTTTAATCTTCTTTCTCTCTCTCACTCATTCACCCACTCACTCTTTTATTCTGTCTGTCCCTTTTTCACCTCTCCCCCTCTTTCTTTCTCTCTCTCTCTCTCTCTATCTCTCTTTTTCCAGTTGTTTTTTGTTCAGCCAGTACTAGTTAGTATCGTGTAAGTAACCCGCTTCGAACCTCGTCAGGAAGATGAATGATCAATGTGAAGACGAAAGAAAATTATAACTTGTGGATTATTGGGAAAAGTAAGTTTGACACAAGATATGTGACTAAAAGAAACGAGATTAATGAACCGACCAAAATGGAGACTGTTGGTGGCTTGGTTTTTAACGGTATGTCAAACCTTGGTTTATTACAAACAATATTGGTTGGTTGTTTGGGTTTTATGGCTTATCAACCTTTGTAGGTCATTCAACGCCAAATTCTGTCTATATATACATACATATTCAACCAAAGATTTCAAAACGAATATTAAGGTAGGTAGAATTTTTTTATTAGCAGGATTTCATTTGTTTGCACGAGATTAACCAGTTTTAAGTTGTCATATTTTTTGGTACAACTCAGTCTCTCTCAAGAAGGACAGAATTACAAACAATATGAGGTCAAGAAATTCAGATGAGAAATATGATTAAACTTTATTCAGCTGATTATGCTGTATGTTTAAATCATCACAACAAACACAAAATCTTATTCATAACTACAAATATACCCACAAATCCTAGAAGCAATCAACATAAAGAAAATAAACAACAATGCATAAATATAATAGGAGGTGTAATGGTTAAAGCGCTGGACAACGGGATCGTAGTAAGTGAGTTCGAACTCTAGTCGCGCTATAACGTTCACTTCGGACAAATACCCTTTAAAATGGTATGAACCCCATCTATGAGTTAAATAGCAAGGTTAATGCTTTCCTACAGGGATAGCTTTGGCATTAAATATCCTGCAAAGGTTTATATGCCATTAAACAAAGACGCAATCCATAAAGCACCCGCAATCATAATAAAACCAAAAGAATAACTTCGATACCCAGATTAAGAACCAAATAAAGAATACCGAAACATTAGATAATTTCCCTCAAAACAATCGACGGGGACAATCCAAAGGGCTTGGGATGAGAATTTAGGACAGGTTTTCTATCAAGTAAATCTAGACACAAAAACAAAATGAAAAGCTTAAAAAGAAACAAACAAAACATTATAAAAAGAAAAGTCCCATCGTCTTTAACCAAACTTAACTAAGCAACAGAGTTATTTACGTTACCTTCCGTATAAGCAAGATGTGACACAAGGTGAATTTGAAGCGGAGTTCAACAGGTTTGAATTAAGAGTTTTCCTTCTCTTAAACCGGTTGCCATACCAAGGTTAAAGAACCCAGTCTATCGTATCATTTATCAATAGTTGGATGGAGAATGGTCGAATGCATACCTTTCCTGTGGGTCTTAGTACAATGTGAAATGCAAACAGTCTTTTTCGTTTCGGATTTGAAGTAAAGGAAGGCTAATTCCTCATTTTCTATTCATCTGAATGTTTTCATATCTATCTATCTATCTATCTATCTATCTATCTATCTATCTATCTGTGTCAGTTTTCTTTTCGAAAGCAATTATATGGTTTCTCGTAATAATAAGATTTTCTCTCAAGTAAATATACTTAATAAAGAAAACCCGACCCAGTTTTACCGTTTCAATTTTTTCTGTTTAATAATTTGCAAGCAGTTTCAAGTATAGTTTCCAGTAACTTTTTCTATCTAATAATGAAAAGAATATTTTTTTCAAAATTATACGGTTGCAAGTATTCCTATTATAACTAATAATTTGTAACAAAAACTATATGATTTCAAACACAGATATATATATATATATATATATATATATATATATATATATATATATATATATATATATACATCTGCGAGAACAATGTGTTAGATATGGCTGGATAATAGATGTATTTCTTATCGAACTCGGATGCAGAGATTTTATTGCCGACTCAACCTCCATTTTCTTGACTAATCTTGGACTTACTCCCGCAGACAAGAGGAAATACATAGAAAAGATCCAAGATAAGGCTTTAACTGCATCAGCGTGGATATGCCAATCCCATAGAATGACAACAATCTGACAAAGTCTTTTGGTGGCGTGAAATACTACTGGGGTGCTCTGGGCTAGTGGTAATGAGGCTTCGTCCCCGAAACCATGCTTGAACCGAGAGTCATCATCTGATGAAGGCTTTGTTAGAAGCAATGCTGTTGAAAAAATATCAGTTATTGTATGATATCTACTATATATATATATATATATATATATATATATATATATATATATATATATATATATATATATATATACTACACCAGTATTCATACATACTCACATAGATATGACCAAAAATACACGCAGAACCATTAGTGCGTCTAGATATAGGTTGTTTTAATATACATGGGAACCATATGACTGCTAATAACTCTAATAATAATGTCGTGTTTTTGTTTCAGATTTAAAAATACCATATAACAACTATTAATCCTTGATCACAATGCCTTGGACAAGAGAGGAAAATATTTTGTGTCACTCCTTATTTGGAGACAAAATCATTCAAAGCTGTCTCAAATTAGAAGCACACCATTGATATAATAATGATTTATTACTGAGACAAGAAACTCAAAGCAAGATTGCATGTCTTGGAAGCTGATAAATTAAGAATTAAAAAACATTGATTCACTGACTCTAGCTCAAAGGATGCATTTTTTACTGGACGTCATCAAAATGACAGTCATCACGCTTTTCTCAGCAATAAATCATTATCATACTAACAGGTTGCATCTATTTTGAGACACCCTGCATGTGCAACCAAGCAAAGAAATGCTTATAGTGTTAGACTGTCATGTAAATTCCATACAATTTTACATGCTATGCCTTACATTTATCATAATCTTGCAATATTTCTAATTATTTAGAAATAGAAATTTTACCAACATGGAATCTTCTTGGTGTCGTGGCTAACGTGCTAGACTGCAGCTATGTAGTAAGCGAGTTTGAACTCCAGTGACGTTATTACGTTTGTTTTCGGACTAATACCCTTTGCAAAGGTATGAACCCCCTCATCATCTCTCCTGGTATGGGTTAAATAGTACTACTACTTTTCTTCTACAATTTTGGCTTGGGCATTAAATAACCCTCAAAGGTTGATATGGCACTTAAAAAAGAAACCAAAACCAAATATTACGTGAGAATTAATTCTTCACCGGACAATCAAAATAGTTTGAAAGTTTTTGTTACAAGATCTGGTCTTGATATATATATATATATATACGTAGAGAGAGAGAGAGAAAGAGAGAGAGAGAGAGAGAGAGAGAGAGAGAGAGAGAGAGAAGCAGCTGTAAATTCTAGGGTTTTGACTTTTTGAGTATATTTTTGTGTCTATAACTCTCAAGACGCTTGAAAAACTTTCAATCTATTTCGACAGACAGGCTTCTATTTAACTGAGCCCTTCATAAATATTAGATTATCACATTACTACTGCATAAATACCATATCATGTACTTATTCAGCTGGGTTTTTCTGTAAACTCATTCGTCTGGCAACCAGCATAAAGCCATTTTATCGAACCCCAGGGCATTTACTTTGGAGGATTCACTCAGAGGCTTTGAATAAAGTAATTTCTACATTGGTCAATAGCCAGTAGACAAAACTGGTTTATATTGCATTTTTCTCTTTTTTGCATAGAAAAGGAAGAATACCAGTCAAGAAACACAAACTTGTTGAGGACCATATCGGTTCTCTTTAAATATATATATATATATATAGTCGATACAAATTTTCGTTTTTATAACAAAGAAGGTAGACAATCGATATCGTTGATGACATTTTCATGATTCCATATTGAAATTTATCGTCTTCTAACAAGATCTTGCAAAGTTAATTAGTCTTATGCGTACAATAAAAAAACTAAAAGTTTATACAAGGTATATCGGAAAAAATATGGTAAACACATTTAGTAATCAAACTAATCAGTTTAAGTTTTCTCTCCTGACGTTTTCATGTATTTCTGGTTCTACGTCTATGTTTTGCTTTTTTAAACCATCCACTTTTGTTCATATCATAATCACCATCATGTTGTGCCGCCAGCACCGATATCCTTGACCATCTCTCGCCACTTCTCCCTATCATTCATCGCCTCCGGCAGGTCTTCAGGGTTAAATCCTGTGTCCTCACATAGCTGCTGTATGTAAGTTCGGGCTGGTCTTCCTGCTTCTGCTTCGCCATATGTGGGGGTCCATAGGAGTACATCACTTACGAGCTCGTCCTTGCTTCTCCAGCAGTGTCCTGCGTGTCTGGTTCGTCTAACTTGTATAGTTTTCGTGATGGGAGGCAAGTGGCCGTATAGTTGGTGTCTCGTGGGGTGTTGTTGCCAGGACTTGTTCAATATTGCTCTCAACATTCTTGTGTAGTTGCCGTCTAGCCGTTTAGTTAGCATCCATGAACCAGTTTTATCTTAAAGAACAGACTAAACACAACCAATGTCTTTCACCAAAATCCAGCGAGGATTACCTGCTTGAATGACTGTTTGATCCTATTAATTGCTTTGATTGACAGTTCATTTATTGGAGTCATGTTTCCTTCCATTTAAATATGATCAATTGCTTGCTGAGGTGATCCTATTCATTGCTTTGATTGACAGTTTATTTATTGGAGTCATGTGTCCTTTCATTTAGGTATGATCAATTTCTTGCTGAGGTGATAGTATTCATTATTTCTGTTGACAGTTCATTTATTAGAGACAAGTGTCCTTTAATTTAGGTATGATCTATTGCTTACTGAGGTGATCCTATACATTGTTAGAGTTGACAGTTCATTTATTGGAACAATGTGTCCTTCCATTTAGGTACGAACAATTGCTTGTTGAGGTGATCCTATACATTGTTTCAATTGACAGTTCAATTATTGGAGCCATGTCTCCTTTCATTTAGTTATGATCAATTGCTTGTTGAGGTGATGCTATACATTAATTAGATTGACAGTTCATTTATTGGAGCCATGTTTCCTTTCATTTAGGTATGATCATTTGCTTGCTGAGGGGAACCTATACATTGACAGTTCATTTATTGGAGACATATGTCCTTTCATTTTGGTATGATCAATTTTTTGCTGAGGATATCTTATTCATTGTTTCAGTTTACAGTTCACTTATTGGAGACATGTGTCCTTTTTATTTCGGTATGATCAATTGCTTGCTGAGGTGATTCTATTCATTGTTTCAGTTGACAATTCATTTATTGGAGCTATGTGACCTTCCATTTAGCTATGATCAATTGCTTGCTGAGTTGATCCTATTCATTGTTGCAGTTGACATTTTATTTATTGGAGCCATGTGTCCTTTCATTTAGCTATGATCAATTGCCTGCTGAGGTGATCCTATACACTGTTCCAATTGACAGTTCATTTGTTGGAGACATGTGTCCTTTCATTTAGGTATGATCAATTGCTTGCTGAGGTGATCCTATACATTTTTTTCAATTGACAGTTCATTTATTGGAGACATGTGTTATATCATTTAGGTATGATCAATACTTGCTGAAGTGATCTCATTCATTGTTTCAATTGACAGTTCATTTATTGGAGCTATGTGACTTGCATTTAGGTATGATCAATGGCTTGCTGAGGTGATTGTATACATTGTTTCAATTGAAAGCTCATTTATTGGAGCCATGTGTCCTTTCATTTAGGTATGATCAATTGCTTGCTGAGGTGATTCTATTCATTGTTTACGTTGACAGTTCATTTATTGGAGCTATGTGTCCTTTCATTTAGGTATGATCAATTGCTTGCTGAGGTGATTCTATTCATTGTTTCAGTTGACAGTTCAAATATTGGAGCCATGTGTTCTTTAATTTAGGTATCATCAGTTGCTTGCTGAGGTGATTCTATTCATTGTTTCAGTTGACAGTTCAAACATTGGAGCCATGTGTCCTTTCATTTAGGCATGATCAATTGCTTCCTCAGGTGATCCTATATATTGTTGCAATTGACAGTTCATTTATTGTAGCTATGTGTCCTTTTATTTAGGTATAATCAATTGCTTGCTGAGGTGATCCTATACATTGCTTCAATTGACAGTTCATTTTTTGGAGACATTGTTATGTTTTGGCCTGTTGACCCGGCCAAAAATGCCATTCAAAGTAATGCACCGGAAGGAAGTGACACATTCTGATGGCAGTTATGAGAGGAAATCGCGTGGGCGGAAATTGGCTGATGAAATGGGACAAGGTAAAAAAGATCCCATTATACTCTCATAGACTGACGCACCGGAAGAGAGTGACCTCTGAACTGGATGACAGTTATTTCCGCTCGATGACGATCACACAGGCCATTCCAAAGAAAGCGGAAGTGACACATCCCGGTCGCTAGATATCGGAAGACGTTGCGGAGGCATGTCCATATCACCGTGTGGGAGTTTGAAGGTAATATAAGACCGACGAATGGAACAGAGGACAGTTGAGTTCCGGTCAGTTGGGTTCAATGAGCCAGTGGAGACAGGCGAGTAGAGTTGAGGAGGTAGACGAGAGGTAGTAAGGAAATCCAGTGCTCCGGTTGAACAACCATGGAGAACGAGAAAGACACAACGCTGACGGCCATAACTTCGGGGTCAAAATATTTCAGTAATGTTCGGTCTCCAGCTCTCTCTCACATGCAAACTTGGAACAACCCTTTCGAAACTTACAAATAAAGATGTGAGGTAAAATATTTTATAAAGAAGTCTTCCTGCGTCTTTCTGTGTGCGTCGTTTAATCCTGTGTCTTTATTATCGGGCGTCTTAATTATTATTGCATCGGTATGTATCCAGCATATATACGTATATTTCTACATGAATCAGCAGATGACTATATAACATATATTAATTTGGTGCCTGTTCCAGCAGAGTTTTTCAAGGACTCAGAATGAACCTGGTTACCGTAAACGACAGTTTTAAGCATCACAACACGACATAAACGAAAAGGACAGAGAAAAATGCTGGAATTGAAAGAAGTAAAAAGAAAAAAAACAAGAACAAACGAGCAACAAACAGATGAACAGACTGACGCGAAAAGAAAGAAAGAAAAGAAAAAAAAGAAAAGAGGAAGGCAACGTGTTAGAAGAAAAGAAGAAGAAAAAAAAGCAAAAAAAGCAAACAAGAAACAAGAATAGACCAGCTACAAAAACAGTAAAGTGAAAAAGAGAATAAAAAAAGAAAACAAAGAAAATTAGTAAGTACATCTCTCATTCATATAATTCTATCTCTCTATCGATTAATTTGATTATAATAGTGAAAGATTAGTTTTAATGACAAGGGCCTTTCTTGAAGCATAAAACTAGAAATAACGTTTTTTTTTCAAAATATTTCAGTAATGTTCGGTCTCCAGCTCTCTCTCACACGCAAACTTGGAGCAACCCTTTGGAAACTTACAAATAAAGATGTGAGGTAAATATTTTATAAAGAAGTCTTCCTGTGTTTTTCTGTGTGCGTCGTTTATTCTTGCGACTTTATCTTTGTGCGTCTGTTTAATTATTTATTTTGTCGTTATGATGATGCATGATGTGTATATAAGCATATTTATTATGTGAGTATATAACAACATGTGTTATATCATTTAGGTATGATCAATTGCTTGCTGAAGTGATCTCATTCATTGTTTTAATTGACAGTTTATTTATTGGAGCTATGTGACCTTGCATTTAGGTATGATCAATGGCTTGCTGAGGTGATCATATTCATTGTCCCAAATGACAGTTCATTTATTGGAGCTATGTGTCCTTTCATTTAGGTATGATCAATTGCTTGCTGAGGTGATTCTATTCATTGTTTCAGTTGACAGATCAATCATTGGAGCCATGGGTCCTTCCATTTAGGTATGATCAATTGCCTGCTGAGGTGATCCTATACACTGTTCCAATTGACAGTTCATTTATTGGAAACATGTGTCCTTTCATTTAGGTATCATCAGTTGCGTGCTGAGGTGATTCTATTCATTGTTTCAGTTGACAGTTCATTTATTGGAGCCATGTGTCCTTTCATTTAGGCATGATCAATTGCTTCCTCAGGTGATCCTATATATTGTTTCAATTGACAGTTCATTTATTGTAGCTATGTGTCCTTTCATTTAGGTATAATCAATTGTTTGCTGAGATGATCCTATACATTGTTTCAATTGACAGTTCATTTATTGGAGACATGTGTTATATCATTTAGGTATGATCAATTGCTTGCAGAAGTGATCTCATTCATTGTTTCAGTTGACAGTTCATTTATTTGAGCTATGGGTCCTTTCATTTAGGTATGATCAATTGCTTGCTGAGGTGATTCTATTCATTGTTTCAGTTGACAGATCATTCATTGGAGCTATGTGTCATTTCATTAGGTATAATCAATTGATTGCTGAGGTGATTCTATTCAATGTTTCAATTGACAGTTCATTTATTAGAGCTATGTGTCCTTTCATTTAGGTATGATCAATTGTTTGCTGAGGTGATTCTATTCTTTGCTTCAGTTGACAGATCATTTATTGGAGCCATGTGTCATTTCATTTAGGTATGATCAATTGCTTGCTGAGGTGATACTATTCATTGTTTCAGTTGACACTTCATTTATTGGATTTTTTTACCTTTCATTTAGGTATGATCAATTGCATGCTGAGTTTATTCTATTCATTGTTTCAGTTGACACTTCATTTATTGGATTTATGTTACCTTTCATTTAGGTATGATCAATTGCTTGCTGAGGTGATTCTATTCATTGTTTCAGTTGACAGTTCATTTGTTGGAGATATGTGTTCTTTTCATTTAGGTATGATCATTTGCTCGCTTAGTCGATTCTATTCATTGTTTCAATTGACAGTTCATTTCTTTCAGCCATGTGTCCTTTCATTTAGGTACGATCAATTCTTGCTGAGGTGATCCTATTCATTGTTTCAATTGACAGTTCATTTGTTGGAGACATGTGTCCTTTTATTTGGTTATGCTCACTTCCTTGCTGAGGTAATCCTATACGCTGTTTCAATTGACGGTTCATTTATTGGAGACATGTGTCCCTTTATTTAGGTATGTTCTAATACCTGTTTTGGTCTAGAAAAGCTCTTTGTGAATCGTCGACCGATTTTTACATCTAGTATTCTGTTGATATATATTCAGGAATTCAAATTACTTGATCATTCCATACTTTTTCCTTTTTATTTGGTTATTACGTAATATCTTCTGATGGATGGCGTGGGAAAAATTATAATATTAATTGAAATAATTTAAATCTTTTTTTTAGATATATCTTTATTAATTATTGATAATTGTTTCTTAAAAACGCTTTGCATCTATTCAGCTAAATAAAAAATCTAAGTGGACATCCTCTAAGTGTACTTGTTGCCAAATATCAACCAGGTCATATATATATATATATATATATATATATATATATATGGCGGGTGAATTTATCAACCCCTCCGCACGAGCTCTATTTTAGAGGAGTTCAACAGATTTTAATTCAGGTTTTTTCTTCTCATAGACTGGTTGCCATACCGAAGTTAAAGAGCCCAGTCTATTTTCTGTTTATCCGTAGCAGGAGAGAGAATAATATGATTTATACTTTCCCAAGGATATTTGTACTTTGTGAAATTGAAAAAAAAACTGGTCTTGGATTTGAACATAGATCACCGAGTTTCTGTGTATGTGTTCGTGTGTGCTGTTGTTATCAACTTATAAACGTAAGCATGTAAGTAAGTATGATTCTTTGTGTGTATGTGGGTCTTTGCGTGAGCGTATTTATGTAAGTGTTTGTGTAAGAGTATGTGTATATGTGACTGAAGAATTTATCAGTCGTTTTTAATTCTTTGAGAACTATGAAGAGGATAATACTCACTTAACTGTGAAGAAGGCTAGCCTTTAAAATGAGCACAAGGACATTGATTTTTACTTTGATCACAAACCTTATCATCTAGCACCAATGTTAACCGTCCAACTCATTTGGTTACCCAGGATTTGTTGCATACTCATATAATACATATGCATGCAGCATCATAACTACACAATAATAATGACGTGCGACACAGTTCTTTAGAAAAATATACCTCTCACTTTATTGAAAGGGTTGTGTGTGAGAGGGAGTTGGAGACCGAACAGAACTGCAACATATTGACCCCCACTCTATTAGCTATGACCGTGTTTCTTTCCCGTTCTCTTGAACTGCTCAACCGGAGGCCTGGGGACCCAGTTTCCCTGGGACATGTTCCTCAATCCAGCATTTTCTCTCCAACTCTTCTGATCTCCAAACTGATTGAATTTCCTGTGCACCACGTTCTATAATTGTTCAGCGCCCACCTTCTTCTTGTGGGCGTCACAAATCGCACTCATTCAAAGTTATATTCTGATATTCCTCGACACACAACCCTGTTAATTAAACAGGTGCATTTCCTATTTTGACAGCCCAGTCGGGTCGGAGGTCAATATACATCAAATTTACCCTATTAGGACTTGTGTATCTCTTTAACACCAGCTATTAGAGCACACTCAGTAATAAATGGAACTGCAGTGGAGCGAATATTAAAGATTGTATATCGAAGCAGCAATTGTTTGTTACTTCTTGTTTAAAATCATTTGAAAAGATTCGAAAAATAGCTATCAGTATTTTAACTCAAACAGAATGAAGGAAGCAAAAATTCTGTAATTCAATAAAATTTATGCTCAAGTGGTTCTCATTTCATTCTCGTGATTTTAACGAAAAACCGCCTGTTACAGACACGTGACTATGGAATATTCCCACGAATGCTCTCGGTATTATGCAAATAATTTTCATTAGTTTTATGTGTACAGCTCTTAGACAGATATGTCTTTTGTTAGAGAAACAAAGGAAGATGAAGTTTTTAACTCGTGGCTAAATATTTATATATTTTTCTAAACGTTTAGTGAGAATTCGAGTCGAAGTGAAGGCAGAGAATTCGAAAACTGACACAAATAGTCATATCTTGAAGCATTGATAAAATATAATCTGATTTTGTGCAATATTAAGTAAGAAAATATCAAATTATAAAAGTGTCGAAAAAATAAATTTAGCAAGAAATTGAGACAAAAATGGGAGAGAAAAAGATACAGAAAGATTTGCAGAAATAAAGAAAAATACAAGAAAATAATGTTAAAGAAATTGAGATAAAAATGAGAAACAAATACGCTAAAAGAAAAAAAGAAAGAAAGAAAGAAAGAAAGAAAGAAAGAAAGAAAGAAATTGCGATAGGAATAAGAAAGAAATAATGAATAAGAGAAAGAAGGAAGAAAAACAAACGAACAAATAAAAGCAAACAAATAAATTGAAATTGGAGTGGAAATGAAAAAAAAAAAATACAAATTAGAGACAAACATGGCCTTTTGGCTTCACGACCTTCTGCTTCCTGGCTCCGGTTAGGGCACCCTCTGGTGGGCGAACTACATTGATTGCACAGAATAGTATTAGACCACTCTGGTCTAGTTTAAGCTATGAACAGGCACACGTGCCGGACTCACGTAACATCTAATGAAACCAAGTCCAGCAGACTCATCTAGCTCACATTGAACTGAGCCAATGACCAACATAAGTCCGCAGGGCATGAGTCTCGGCTTGTGCCCAAACTCCTTCTTCCCTAAAGTTCCCACTATAAAAAAGACCTTGTATCAAGTCCTGTTTGATGGGAGGCAGAAACAAATACCGCTGTTGGGATGGCATGAAACTAAACCGTCTCCCTCCAGCTGTTAGTACATTACAGACCAGACAATTAGTAAGGCAAGTGGTCTGAAAGGAGAAAAAAATCTCTGAATTTGAAACCTGAGGAGCACTCTTTTGGGAATCTGCGGCATACTGGTGCATCAGTCTTCTGTTATAAGCTCATCCAAACAGTGTCGTCCGTTCTACATAAGTCTTCACTACTTTTAAACAAATAAATTACTTGCGGAGTTTATTTGCTAAGCTTCTGCTTAGTTGATAGTTATCTTCAAAACAACAGAGGATAGCTGGAAAGTAAAGTGTGAATGAAAGATATAGAAGGAAAAACATAGAAAAAAAGACACATGGAAACAAAAGTGTAACTGAGATTTATATGGGAAAGAAAACGAGAAACAACAACAAAAAAAAAACAAACAAACAAACGAACAAACCAAAAAGAACTTACAAGAGAATGAGAAATAAATAAAGAAAAAAAGGAAGAAAGAAAGGAGTATCAAAAAACTTGGATAAGAATCAGAAAGAAATCATGAATGAAGGAAAAAAAAGGAACGAAAAACCAGAAACAAAATCGAAAAAAAGAGCTTACGAGAACAATGAGAAATAAATAAAGACAAAAAAAGAAGTTAGAAAGGAAGTATAAAAAATTGGGATGAGAATGATAAAGAAAAAATGAATGATAAAAACAATGAATGAGAGAAAAAGAAATGAAAAAATTGAGATTGTTATTTGAAAAGAAAAAAAAACATAAGTTGTAACTGTAATCGGAAAAGAAAAAGGAACGAAAGGAAGAAGGAATGTAAAGAAAAGAAAAGAAAAACACAAAGAAGGAAATGCATGCAGAAACAATAAAATAATTGACATTAGAATAGAAAAGAAAGCGAAAAACATAGACAGAGAGAAAAAAAAAAAGCAAACAGACAAACAAACAAACATATAAAGGAATAAACAAATAAATTAAAACATGAATTAAAAATAAAAAAGAATTGAGGACGGAATGGGAAATAAAAAAAGGAAGAATAAAGTGAAGGAGCTTTGATTTCGAAACAAAGAAAAAAAAGAAATGCTTCATATATTGATGAAAAAAAAAAAGGAAAAGAAAGACAGGATGAAAAAGAAAGAAAAGAAACATAAAAAGGACGTTAGACAGGAATAAGGAATTTTTAAAAGCACATAAGAGTGAGAATGAAAGAAAAAAAAAAGATTAAAATATCAATGGGAAAGAAAGACAAAGAAAAGAGAAAGCAAAAAGATAGAAAAGAACAAAAAAAGAAATTTAGACAAGGAATGAGGAATATAAAATATCACACTTGAGTGACAATGTAAGAAAAATAAAGAGAGAAAAGAAAGAATGAGCTACTATTGAGAAAGAAAGAAAGAAAGAAAGAAAAAGAGACATTTTATTGGGAAACTTCTTTATTGTTGTTAGTGAATTGAAGGAGGTGCCCGTGGTGTAATGGTTATCGTCGTAGGAAATGGACACGGCGACAAATCCTGGACGAGGCTGACTGCATTTCACATAATACTAATACCCTTGGGAGAGGTATGAATCCAATTATTCTCCCTCCAGCTATGGGTAAATAGTAGGGCAGATTGGGTTCTTCAGCCTTGGTGAGGCAACTAGTCTAGGAGAAGGAAAACTCTGAATTCAAAGCTGTTAAATCCGCTTTAAATTGACCTTGTGTCATATCCTGCCCAAGCGGAGGGGTTGGTAAATATGATTAGTGATTTGCGATAAAAATCAATTAGAATTAAGGTTTGGTTTGATTTGGTTTATTTGTTTAACAACATATGAAACCCTTATGGCCTCTTTTATGCTAAATGAATCAAATTTTGGCATTAAATAACCCATAGTGGGTTGAACAAATATATCGTTAAACAAAGAATCCAAAATAAACCGAACGATTAAACTCTGATATTCCCACCATTCACATGTAAATTTGAGTGGTTGTAAAAAAAAAAGATTAAGATCCACCGTCAAAATACCCAAACAAATAAACAAAAAAACAAAAGTAAAGCAAAAACACGTTATTTTGTGTGCGTATGGTGTTTACATTGTTGAGGTATTATGATTTTCTTTGATTTTGTTTTTGATTGTTGAACTGATGCTATCGTGAAACAGCTTTTGTTCCGGGCATCACCAGGTACCTCTAATAGATATTAATTTTGTCAAAATGTTAGCCAATCCTTCTTGACTAACTCCGGCTTTTATACACTATCGACGCCTTGACACTTAGATCCACACCTGTCTGATCGAATTTCTTTTTTATCGAACAATACGCACACACACACACACACACACACATATATATATATATATATATATATATAAAAATATATATATATATCTATATGTATATATATATCCCACACACATACATATGCACACACACACATATATAATACACACGCATATCTATATATATATATATATATAAATTATTTATATTGACCACATATACATTTGCCACACACACACACACACACACACACACACACACACACACTCTCACTCACTCGTGCATATTTATGCATTTGTTTTTTCGAATCAAAAAGATGGGTAGGGAGAGAAAGGAAGTGGGGAAAAATTAACTCACTGAATGACGCAATCAGACACACGTGAACACACACCAACATATATATATATATATATTCATCGTTTCACACCTGAAAGGGAGTGAAAATCGGAGAGAGAGAGAGAGAGAGAGAGAAAGAGAGAAAGAGAGAGAGAGAGAGAGAGAGAGAGTGTGTGTGTGTGTGTGTGTGTGTGTGTATGGGTGTGTAGTAAATTGAACGCACTTGATGAAAATACCATTTACAAATTATAGTGAGGCTCCAAAATTTAATGATGATCGATCGGATTGAATATCGTCAAAAGCCTTTCACAGACATTAAAAAAAGACGTGACTCAGTACGAAGCACTTTATAAATTAATTATCGCATTCGACTGGTCTATAGGTTGAATTTTAAAGAACTACTTTTTATGCAAATATATGACGTCAACAGAAACATAAGTTACACGTTTGTAATGCTAAAATTAGAAAATACGAGGTATTTCGTATAAGTCTATGGGAGTGCTCGATGCATGGCTATTGTTAAATATTCCTTTTCCTGGTTTATATTATAAAACTCACATACAGAGCATATATAATGTAAATGGAAGAAAACTCAAATGTTAAATTGTCATTATATATTTATTTCGGCAAAGAATTCTATCTTCATCTGTTCAGATGCCATACACGCTTAATTTGAGGGTGAAAAACAGCAAACATGGTTTACAGAATATATATATATATATATATATATATATATATATATATATATATATATAACGTTCAGGCGAAAAGGAAAGCGAGTTAAAACAATAAAAGTATTAAAAGAATTAAGAATCCAGAAAAAGGATGTTCTGGTAGTTCACCTATCCTAATTTGAACATATGTTTTTTTTGTAGCAGATGGAGTTTTTGAATAATGTAAGCCTGTAAACTAAAATATTACCTTTTTATTTTCTCCTTTTAACATGTTTTATGTCCCTATGTTAATCGGGCTGTCAACCTCCTCTTAAAAGACCTTTTGGCATCTTTCAGGTGCCTTTAATTCATGTACTGCTACTCAGTCTATTTTGTTTACGTGGTGGTAGGTATAGCTATTTGCGCTTGCATTAACCCCAAAATGGTCGATGGGAACAAATAACCCTCAACATTTCTAATTATAAACTTTTTTCATATATATATATATATATACTTAAGAAAAATAGAAATAGATAACAGTAAAAAATCATCCTATTTATCTTATCACTTTTGTCATCTTATATATATATATATATATGTATTTGGTTTGGTTTGGTTTTTTTTTTGTTTTTGTTTTGTTTTATGGCATATCAACCACAAGGGGTCATTTAATGCCGGTTGGTTTTGTATGGTTTGGTTTTATGGCATATCAACCTTTGTAGGTTATTTTATGCCAAATCATTTTTATACAAATAAACAGTTTTATTTCAAACAATTCAGTCTTGCATAAGTACAGAGTTTAATTGAGAAGAACATTTCTATTTTAAGGTATTCAGTTTAGTCAAACAGTTCAAACGCAAACAATTCAGTATAGTTTTTGTTTACACAGTTAAATGTCAAAACAGTTCTATTTCAAACAATAAAATTTAGCGTAAGTACTGTTTCAATGTCAAAAGCAGAGCTATTTCAAACGATCTAATTTAGCGTACAAAAACAGTTCCATGTCAAAGAATTCAGTTTAGCATAAATACACAGCTTAAATGTCAGTTTTATTTCAAGCTATTCAGTTTAGCATAAGTACAGAGTTTAATTCTATTTGACCCATAGATAAGACCCTATCAGTGTGGGCCAGAGTAGACCTGGGAGCGATGTTAATGAAGGGGTTCTCTGCATTCCCCAAAGCTTCAGCATTACTGGGACCCCACCATCATCTTGTTTAGTATCATATCCAGGATATTCGTTGGGGTCGGGTCTTGCCCCTCTGCAGAGAAACAGTCAGTGTATTTTACAGCCCGAGCCAACAGGGCAGTATATATATATATATATATATATATATATATATATATATATAAGGTTATTAAAAGTGATCTGACAGGAATTTTTTTTTGGTTTTATCTTTTTTTTTCATTGTTATAAACTAGTTTGGACGATAGGTTATCATCAGGAGAAAAAGCTTGTGAAATAAAACTTTTTGGCGAAAGTAATAAATGAATAAAACATGAATAAAATAAAATAAGATAAAAAAAAAGAATAAATAAGTTTTTAAAAGAGTTGATATGCTATGAGTGAAACAACGAAAAAATATCTGGTAAGGCAGCATATCCATTAATCGAATGGACATTATTTCATTGAACTCAACTGTCTTCAGCTGACCTTAATATGATCTCTGCTATCATAGACACCTGACACTGAGCTCTCCATTTGGGAGATATATGTTAAACTTGGACATTGGTGTGTTTCAGATTAACTGTTTTTTTTATTTAGGTGTTTAAGTGTTAACCCAAATCTCTCCAATCTATTACAAATCTGCGGCATGAAGACAATGCAGACTTATATTTTGAATCTGTATTTGTAGCGTTTTCATCCATTTTTTGAGTGTTTCTGTTATCGCCGAGATATTGTCCAATGTTTTTTTTTTCGATTCTTTCTCTGATGGTGAACTTTGCATCTCGGCGAAAATCAGCCCAACCTCTCTCTCATATATATATATATATATATATATATATATATATATATATATATATATATTGTTTCAAGAAAAAAACAATATTCGGTCACATTAGGATAAAAATTTATTTCAATCCTGTTAAGAGCATTGATATGAATCAAAGACTCCAAAATAATGTATTATCCCAATGAGACCGAATATTGATTGTTTCTTGAAATATTATTATTTGCTCTGTGAATTTATTTACACTGAGCTCTTTATCAGGAATATTTAAATATTCGAAATTGGAATAATTTATTTGTCCTGACGGAATTGTTCCCTACTCCAGATTTACTGGATTGAAGAATACCTTATATATATATATGTGTGTGTATGTGTGTGTGTACAAACACACACACACACACACACACACACACACACACACACACACACACACACACACACACATATATATATATATATATGTATATATCTAATGCGGTATGAATGAAAGAATAAGGTCAAAAACCTTGATTGCTTTCAATTAAGAATAAGTAAAAAGTAAAATTAGCGACGTTCGTAGAGGGTGACCCGAAGGCTCCCTTTTCAATAGCTACCACACCGGGGTTTAGGGGAGGGCGCTACTCCATTCCGTGTGTTGCTCCACTTTACCCTTAATCCTTACCTTGGGATGCTGAGTGTTAGGCAAGGCGGCACCAAGTACCATTTTTTGAGTCCTTAGTATGACTCGACCTATGATTGAACCTAAGTCTCCCGGACCATTGGTTTACACTCTACTCATTAGGCCAATAAAAGTGCTCAATATAACTCGTATTGTTACTTATTATCACTCAATAGGTCTGGTTGTTCGAAATGAAGGCGGCATACTGAAAGTTGTGAAGACCCATGACCTGTAAGGGCACCGTGCTCTTTGAAAGACAAAAAATGAATAAAAAATAAGATAGAATAAACAGATGCAATTCTGTCCAGAAGAACACGCAAGAAATGGTTCAGTTTTTTTTTTGCCAGCACTGACCCCGTATTTATACGGAAATATTGACTGTGTGTACCATCTGTAAACATATTCATGATCAAACTGTTTGTCTTGATTTCATTCTTTAATGGCATATCAACCTTTTTGGGATATTTAATGCCAAATCTATCATTGTAGAATAACAGTTGTGGTACGATTTAATCAATAGCCGGGGAGATGCGGAAGTTCATTCCTTTCCAGTGGTTATTTGTCCAAAAGTGAATGTCATCGAACAACTGGAATTTGAACCCGCTTACTACGATCTTGCAGCCCAGAACGTTTGCCACTACGCCACGATGACTTTCTGTGGTCACTCTGCGATCCTTTTTGTACTCGTTAGTCAACGGACCATAAAAAATCTCTGCTTTGTTTCATTTTTTTTTCTAATATTCAATAATTCGATCACTTTTAAGTCTTTGGAATTCCAAAAGGCAAATAAATATCGCACTATGCTCTGTTCTGACCTGGTTTTGTGAGATAGAGAAATGGAAAATCAATGTTCAAACAATGCGTAGAAATCTATAAATGTCTATGTCAGCAAAAACTACAATCAGAAGAAATAGGCTACATGAGTCAATGAACTGTATTAAATATCATTACAAATCCATTATATATTTTTTCTAGAGGAGTTATCTAATCAATACAATGTAGTTTGAACAAAGAAAGCCCATATGTTGACGTGAAAGTCGGAATTTATACGAATAAGATACCCCCAAAAAATAAAATACGAAAGTTTATTGTACCTACAAGTTTATTTCGATCAATCAAACTGCCTTAACTAAAATACATGAAACCATCATCCTGCAAGCAAATTAATTTCATTAAGCAATGTTACTCGAAGCTGTAATTGTTTACGAACGATTATTACTTATTAGTTAGTTGTCTAAATATCCGAGAAGAAGCTTGATGATTTTTATCCAGCGGGATACATAGAGTAACAGTCTCTTTGAAGCTAAAGGAACCATTGCCTATAAACGTTACTCTTTGTGTATCATTGGATAAAAATCATCAACCCTCAGATGATTGTCTCTTTGGAATTAAATAACCGTTCGAAGTTGATATGCTGTTAAATAAATAAACCAAGTCCAACCAAACTTATAGTCATGATTGCAATCAAACCTTTACAAAGCTATCAAATCTCGGCATTAACTAACCTTTACGAAGTTGCCATGCAATTAAACAAATAAAGCAAGCCAAACCAACCCTATAGTCATGAATACAATCAAAATTTTACAAAGCAATCATAATTTGACATTAAATAATCCGTACGAAATTGATTTACCGTTAAACAAATAAAGCAAGCCAAACCAAACCAATAAATAGTTATGGTTGCAATCAAACATCTACAAAGAAATCAAAATTCGGCATTAAGTAGCCCGCGAAGAGTTGATATACCGTTAAATAAACCAAGCCAAATCAATTACTAGTTATGATTATAATCAAGCATTTAGAAAGAAGTAAATTTTCTGGATTGAATAACCCATAAGATGTTGATATGTCGTTAAGGATATAAACAAAAATTAAACCTATAAATATTTGTGAATGCAATTAAACATTTATAAAGGAATAAAATTTCGGTATTAAGTAGTCCATATTGAGTTGATATGCCGTTAAACAAATTGACCAAAACAGATAAAACCAAACGTGTAAGGTTTTTCTATTATGATATTAAATTATGTAAATAAATTATAATCAAGTTAACCAACTTTTTCTTATTCAGAATAGTTCCTTTGGGAAGCGTCAAATGAGAGATATTTTCCTACCTTTGATCACATTGGTGGAAGTCTTCAACTGATACTGTCTTCAATTTATTCGTTACAACCTACAGAATGATCTCAACATCATTATCTGCCTGTTCATAAACAGGAATCCTTCCAAGCTTTTTCTGCGTCAGTACAATTGTATGACTGCATCTGTTGGATTCAAACAAAATGCTTATAGAAAAAAAAAACAAGATCGAAACTTCAAAAGGATGCTGTGTGCTACTTTAAACAGTTTTAGTGAGCAGCACCTTACAAAACAGAAGCTGTACAGCCACTTAACTCCTATCTCACAAACCACTCAAGTAACATGAGCAAGACATGCCGGGTACTGATCGGGAAGTAAAGACGAAATCGTAGACGACGTTCTCTTGTACGGAATCCAACACGAGGACATATCAGGGTTGTCCAACCAGCAAAGACTTACGAACTTCAGCTCTCTATGAACGCTGGATGCCATCCAGAGGACTTGCCAAGAACGATGGTCAACAGGGACGAATGGCAAGAGAGATTCAAAAGAATATGTGCTATCTTAAAGTCTTAATGAAAATGATCATGATTAAAACCATGAAATAGTTCGTGATGAATCAATTGAAGGTTACGGTTTTGTCGGTGAGTAACTTTCCCAGCGAACTATTTCAAAGATAAAATTGATCAATACATTTTTGTTACACAATAAGTCACATTATTTTCTTGAAAGATCTCGGACGTAGACACAAATCCATTTTTTTACCCTTCCTAAATTTCCAGCTACTTTTTATTTCTTGTTTTTTTTTGTAAGTAGCTTCCTAGACAAAGAACATTGCGTGAAGAATTTAATGTAATTACATAACCTTACAATAGACAGAAGATGTTTGAACCAAACAAGATTAAAAAGTGATCAGGTCTATCGTATGAGACCAATGAGGAAAAGTGACAGAAAAATAAGATAGAATGTAATCTTAGCCAGACGTTAAGATTTTACCAACAACAACTTATCTAATAGCCATCGATCTCACTTTGTATGTATCTATCTAACTATCTATCTAAGTATGATATCAATTTATCTTAATCTGTTCATATCTATCTATCTATCCATGTATTCTTAATTATCTATCTCAGTTTGTTCTCATCTATCTGTCTCAATCAGTTTTTGTTTATCTCAGCCTATTCTTACTCGTCTATCACTGTATATTCATATCTATCTATCTATCTATCTATCTATCTATCTAACTATCTATATGAACCTGTACTTACGTCTCTACCTCGGTGTGTTTATTTGGTGCTTTTTATGGATGTAACGCTTGGCAGAAACTAGCTTGTGAGTTCAAAGCTCACTGGATATTCCAAATTTTACCTCTTTTCCAAACTCGTCAGACTTTAATGAATAATATCTGTTGTTGAAAGGACTCTACTCGGATATAAAAATTCAGGAGAAAATAGGCAATTACTATATGCAAAACTTAACAGAAAAATAGAAACATTATCACCTTGGTTTACAAAAAAAGAAAAAAGAGAATAAAAAGAACTAAATAAAAAACAAGAATAAAAACAAAACAAATTAAAATAAAAAGACAAAAATAAAAAAAAACAACAAAAAAACAAAAAACAAAAAGCCAAAACAAACAAGTAAAAAACAAAAACCTCATTTGAATATAATCCCTAAGTTATCGAGTATTATTTGTTTTAGAAGAAATTGTAAGTCGATATATTACGTAAAACAAATCATTTCTTTCTTCGATAGTTTGTTGTTCTTTAACGGGAGAATAGATAATCTCTTGAAGATTCCAGGTTTTAATTTGGACCCTTAACCCTTCCTCCTACATACCCAAACACACACACACACACACACACACACACACACACACATATATATATATATATATATATCTTGCGGTAAGGTTCCAAAGATTTTAATTTTGAAGTGATTGGAATATTCATGCGACTTCCCACCTGGTCGGATTTGACATAAGGTCATTTTTATCACGGAGAACTAGGCACAAATTGAGACTGATGCATGGGCGTTGAAAAAAACTTGACCCCGTCTGCATTCCCCATTTTGGGGCGTCTCAGGTGCCAATCAATGATTTCGGCGCCTATGCAACAATATAGAACCCGAAAAACCAAGGTTGGGCGAGTCCGTTGGATTGATGCAATTTTGAAGTCTGTGGATCCCCACTTCTGATTTGTAACATTGTAAGCGATTGGTCGCAGGGGTCGAATAGGTGAGCTAACAACTAGAAGAGTAACGAGTTGACTAAGTTTAGATCCTTATTCTGCAGGTGTAACAGCATTATATACTCGATCTTAAACCCAACACTGAAAACAGTAATTAACCAAAAACTGTCGAAATCACTAGACTTAATCGGTCATTTGAATGGTGGCGGGGATTGGTAGGGAGATGGCACACAAGGTGGAAGCTGGAATTCAGTGTAAATGAAAGAAGCTGGGCTCTTAGAGTTTTCTTTATTTGGTCTTTGGGCACACTGTACCATAGTCAGATACGGATATGCGAAATGGACATATAATATTCATATATATATACATAGAACATATAACATAGGAATCTCGAAATACGAAAAACTTACGACTTCTTAGTTAAGGTACGAAACTTTTTTTACCTTGGAGTTTAAAGGTTCTTCGATATAAGGAGAGAGATACACATTCTTTCTATTCTGGCTTTTACATTTGCCCCCCCCCGCATCTCGTGCGCACCCGTCGCAAGGCCTCCGCGAGCAAGCGAAAGTCAACCGTCTTCTCCCGAGGCAGGACTGAACTCAACTCACTGACTTTTTCAAAATCCCCAAAATCCTCCGCGCGCGTTTCCGGTGCATGACGTCATTTACATCCACTGGTCAACCTTTCTATCGGATTTTTATTTTGACATCTATGAACGACACATCCTGCCTGCGTGCACGTTAACACATGCACTCAAGATTGCACCTAACTAACCCATGTGCTGAGCAAAAAGGTTCTCAGCCTAACTAAACCCAAAGGCATAAAACGAAATCCCTCGGCCATTATATTACAACACGAACGAGACAAGCGGTAGTGTGACGGAGAGCGATTGAACCGCTCAAGGATTCAGGAGGAGCTGGTTTTTTTTAGTACGAAGAATCTACCCAGCAAATTATGCCCATTATCCGTTTGCACATACTTCCACGGCCTCAGAAACTAAATGGTAACGCTATTGTTTTAGAGGGTTATACATTTGAGTCGAAATGCTTTGTTGTGTTTCTCCTCCCACATCAGGTTATTCGCTCTTGCAGATAAAGTATCAGGCTGAAGTTACAAGTTCTATTTTTCCTGCAAATCTAATGGTTATCTTAGCTTAGTGTTTACATGTTGAATGGCGTTCGTGGTGTAATTGTTACCATCGTAGGGAATGGAGACAGCGACACGAGTTCAAATACTGTTTGTATTTCGCATAGCGCTAATACCCCGGGGAAAGGTATCATCATCATCATCATCTTGTCGTGCCACCAGCACGGATATCTCTGACCCTCTCTCGCCACTCCTCCCTATCGTTCATCGCTTCTGGCAGGTATTCAGGGCTACATCCCGTATCCTCACAGAGCTGCTGGTCGCCCTGCTTTTGATCGACCATGTTCAGGGTCCATAGGAGTACATCACTTATGAGCTCGTCCCTACTTCTCCAGCAGTGTCCTGCATGTCTGGTTCGTCTAACTTGGATAGTTTTCGTGATGGTTTGTAAATGGCCGTATAGCTGTTGCTTTGTGGGGATGTTACCTCCAGGACTTCAATATTGCACACAGCATTCTTGTGTAGTTGCAGTCAAGTTTTTCTCCATCCATTTACTTACTTAGTGCATCCATATAGCAGTATCGACATGACCAATGCTTTGAAGAAACTGCATTTCATTTTATCGGTCAGATCTGACTACCATATGACCGATTGCCAATTATAGCTGTCCATGCCTTTGTTAGTCACGTGTCGATGTCAGTCCCGGTTGTTGAGACACTGCTTCCTCGGTAGGTGAACTTGTCAGCTACTTTCAGAGAGCTACCGTTTAGTGTGGAAATATCGCCTGTTTGATTAAAGCACATGTATTCCGTTTTGTGTGCATTGACACGGAGGCCAGTATAAAGGTATAAATACAATCATTCTCCCTCCAGTTATAGGTTAATTGTTGGGCAGACTGGATTCTTTCGCATTGACAACCTGTCTAGAAGAAGGAAACTCTGAAATAAAATTTCGTTTAAAAAGATTGACCTTGGGTCATATCCTGCTCGTGCAGAGGAGTAGGTAAATATATGCAAGTTAAATGGCTGTGGTTTTCAGAATATTGAACTCGTGTAGATACGACTGTTGCATACCGACCGAATGAAGAAAAATAACACTTTTGTTATAAAATATAACTCTCACTTCTTTATTGCTCCTAGGTTCGAAATTTGCTATTAGGGTGAGATAGAGACAGAGACGAAGGGCTCAGACTGACGGATGATTGCTATATTGACTATATTCAGAGCCCCACCCAGTACTTCTGTTTCTTCACCGGGAGCCACTACCTCTTCACAGGTGGCGCCAAGGGTGGCTTCTGCTCTGACTTGACTGCCCTTTAGACTGACGTCTGATTGACTGACCGATAAACTGTTCTCTCTGTGGGTACCCGTGTATATATTTTCATAACGCCAACAGCTTCTGGTTATCCTTTCGGCTGTCAACCAACGTGACCGGCTTCCGCTGTTCTCTTGTTTACATAGTTGGAATATTCTGTGTTAGAAATCCCTAATTGAAGGGACTATTAAAGGTAAACATGCAACATGAATATCAGAATATCATATCAATGAAATATTTGTTGATTTTTGTACTACTGATTAAATCTTAGGAGGTTCTAAAATGACGACTATTAATTGGAACATTTTTTAAATGCTAAATATCAAGAAATAAAATTGTTCAACTTTCTCAATGATCCAAAGATGTGGGAATTAGGAGAGTGGTTTATATGGAGCAAATTCTTCAAAAATTCTCTGTAATTTTGCGTATAAAGGTATTTTATATATATGTGTGTGTTGAATACTAGATCAGCTGAGGAGAGAAAGCGTGACATTCTGCGTCGTGAGGTTTTATTATGTTTTATATCTTATTTTTATA
Organism: Sepioteuthis lessoniana; assembly: GCA_963585895.1. Taxonomy (NCBI): domain Eukaryota; kingdom Metazoa; phylum Mollusca; class Cephalopoda; order Myopsida; family Loliginidae; genus Sepioteuthis; species Sepioteuthis lessoniana. The sequence goes on along the minus strand of OY757928.1, from coordinate 42,154,916 downwards.
CTTGACGTATTATTTGTGTAAATTTCTGAGATGAATCAAGATCAATATTATTACTTAGAATATTCGGACTATTGTCCTCATCTTTATTGTTATATTCATAACGTTTCGGTTGATATGTCCTTCGGTCTCCTTCTGGTGTTTCATGTCAAACTCGCAAGCTCGCACAGAAACCTTTATTTGATCTGCAGGGTAGACTATTTCAATTCTGTTAACCATGATTGGGTTCACGTATTAAGTTCTTGTAAGTATCCTTGTTATTCTTACCGGTAGTTGGGATTGAAACAGCAACCTGCTGTTGCTTAGAAGCAATTTCATATGATTTTGTGTCAGTGTGTTTGGTTTCATTCTTTAATAGCTTATCGATCATTGTGGGTTATTTAATACCAAAGTCAGGCTTGTAGAATAAATGTTGTGTGATAATCTAACCTATAGCTTGGGAGATAAGGGGGTTCTCACCCTTATCTAGGGTATTAATCCAAAAATGAACGTAATAACACCCCTGGAGTTCGAAATCGTTTACTAGGATGCCACAGTACAAGACGTTAGCTATTATGTCACGGGCACTCCCAATCCCGTGTGCGAGAGTTAAAAAGAAAAAATAATGAAATTGTTTATTTCGGCAGCAGCTGAATCACCCAAATAACCTTACTGAGAGCAATGCTCAACTTACCAATAGCATCTTCATCCCCGGATCAATGCCAAACGTAGAAACTACCTTCAACCCTGGACGAATGAAAAACATAGTCACTACCTGCATGACGGACCAATGCCTAACATAGATTCAACCTTCCTCCCTGGACCAATGCCAAACATAGACATAGTTTAATCCCCGGACCATTGCCCAGCATAGATACTACTTTCATCCTCGGACCAATGCCAAACACTGACACAACCTTCGTCCTCGGACCAATGCGAACATAGACACTACCTTCATCTCTTGACCAATACCTTACATAGACACTACCTGCACGACGAACCAAAGTCAAGCGTAGACACTACGTTCATGTCTGAACCGATGCCAAACATACACATTACCTTCAGAACGGCCTAATGTCAAACATAGACATTACCTTTATCAGTGGACCAGTGCCAAGCATAGACACAACCTTCATGCCCGGACCAATGTCAAACATAGACTCTACCTTCATCCCTGAACCAATACCAAACATAGACACTATCTTCATGAGTGACCAATGCAAAAAAAAAAAAAACAAAAAAAAACCGCTACCTTCATCCTCGGACCAATGCCAAACAGGAACTATCTTCATCACTAGACCAATGCCAAACATAGACACTACCTTCATCCTTTCACTAATGCCAAACATAGACTCTATCTTCATGACGGACCCATGCCAAAAATAAATACTACCTTCATCAGCGGACCAATGCCAAACATAGACACAACCTTCATGACGGCCCAATATCAAACATAGACATACCTTCATCCCCGGACCATTGCCAAACATAGACACTACCTTCTTGATGAAATAATGCCAAAAATAGGCTATACTTTCGTCCCCGACCCAATGCCAAACATAGGCACTACCTTCATGACGGACCTTATTCCAAAAATAAATACTACCTTCATCACCGGTCCAATGCCAAACATTGACACTACCATCACCCCCTCACAAATGCCAAACATAGAATTTATCTTCTTGATGGACCAATGCCAAACATAGACACTAACAAAGGCTTTTGAATGCGAAGTCAACATTTACGAATGTTGCAGTCGTCGGTGATTATGTTACTGTTGCCTTCACTTCTATGTCCATTTTGATCCAGAGTGGTAGTTCCCGTTAGGGTCCCATATATTTGGTCAAACCCTTTCGTTTGCAAATTATTATAATTTCACTGGAATATCAAAAATCCTATGATTATGCCGAAAGTAATTATAGTAGATAGGAATACAATAGTATGCAAATTATTTGTATTTATAGCCACTCAGGGCTACACATGTTTTGAACAAATACATGAAGCAGCAACCAACAAAACAGCTACTCTATGGTCACTTGCCTCCCATCTCACGAACCACCAAAGTAAGGTGATTGCCCAGTCGGCTGGGGCTGTAGAATAAACAGACCGCTTCTTTGCCGAGTGTTCTGGATATGAAACTAAACAATCTGATGTTGAGGCTCCAGTAATGCTGGAGCTATGGGGATTGCGGAGTACTCCTTCAATGTTATTGCTCCCAAGTCCACTTTGGCCCGGAGCAGTAGCAACTGATAGGGTAATATCAATATGTAACATATTGACCCCAGCCAAGCTGTCAAAATAGGAAATGCACCTGTGTAAATAACAGGTGCACCCGGTCGAGGAATATCAGGAGATAACCTTGACCGTGGACGGGTTGAATTGAGTGCGAAATTGTGACGATTGCAGAAAGAGGAGTGGACGTCAAATTATTATATAACCCCGGCGAAGGGAATTTCAGTTGGAGAAAAGATGCGGTAGAGAAAAGTAGCACCCAGCAGAGGGGGCCGTCAGGCCCCGATTGAGCAGTTGGATATCAGATCAGTTGGAGAGAAGATGCTGGAATGAGGAACATGTCCCAGAGACGCTGGGCCCCCAGGCCCCCGGTTGAGCAACCCAGGAGAACGGGAAAGAAACGCTGTTATGGCCATAAGAGTGGGGGTCAATATGTTGCAGTTCTGTTCAGCCTCCAACTCACCTCTCACACAGTAAAACCTTTAGTAACCCTTTCGAAACCTTTCGAATAAAGTGAGAGCTATATTTTTCTAAAGAACTGTGTTGCTTGTCTTTATTTTGTCGTCGTTATGTTTCTGCATGTATATGTGTATCTATAGTGGTCATGACAACTACAACAAATGGGTCAAATAGAACTGAACTGTATATTTAAGCTAAAGTGAATTGTTTGAAATAGGACTGTTTATTGGTATAAAAATCGATCCGGCATCAAATAACCTACAATGGTTAATATACCATAAAACAAGCAAAGTAAAGCGAGCCAAGTATGCTAGACACTGTTGGGCTCATACACATCAACAAACCAGTGTTGGCCGACCAGTAAACAGCAGATCTGTGCAGACACCAAATGCAATCTAGAAGAACTGCCCGGAGCGATGGCCGATAGGGGCGGATGGCGAAAGAGAATCAAAGGTCTCTTTGCTATCATTATAATTTAATGATGAGGATTATGATAAATGCTTACAAATAATTTTTACTATTGGCCTAATGAGTAGAGTGTTCCCCAATGGTTCGGGAGACCATGATTCAATCCCAGTTCGAGTCATGCCAAAGACTCAAAAAATGGGACTTGATGCTGCCTTGCTTAGCACTCAGTCCTATAAGGTAAAGGTAATCAAGGGTAAAGTAGAGCAATCCAGAGATTGGAGTAGCACTCTCCCCTACACCTCAGTGAGGTAGCTATTGAAAAGGGAGCGTTTGGGTCACCCTCGACTAAGGTCGTCAACTTATTACTCGAAATAATTTAATTGATTGTGTTGCATTGCTGTATTTTGGCTAAACTGGTGCAACACAGAAATGAGAGGAAGAGATGACGATGAATTCATAGTATTTAAAAAAAAAGGCAGACACACGGCTACAGAAAAATACCATTTGAGTAGTTCTGATAGTTAAATTGTTCCTATCGATTAATAAAAAAATGACTAGCCCTTAAAAAACCTAACACTCATGTAACTGTTTCTTGCACTTACTGTGAAAGTTCTTATAATCGACCCCTTGTTGTCGGTCATGCAGCCAATCACTAGGTACACTAGAGAACGGCATAGCTACTACTATATTGCGTTTGGAAAGCAGGGAGATGTTGACATCAAATAATTCAGTATGGGTTGACATGCCGAAAAACCAATGTCTGTATGTAATAAAGCAAGTCTGAAAAATATGCAAACATTTCATGTACATTTTTTCGGGATAGGTGTTTAAGAATGTTCAGGGCGAATTATAAACAGCAAACAATAAAAGAAAAAAAAATTGTTTGCAGGAGTTTGTTAATATCATTTTTTGCTTCGTTTCCTGATGTGTTCTTCAGTTGTATTTTTTAATGTAAAAAAAAACAAATCCTTAGACATATAGGAATAAACTAAAACTCACTCTTCCATGGTCTCACACACAATTATATAAAAAAAAACAATTCCACGCAAACAACCATAAGTGTACCAAACCATCCGTATACACAGAGAAAAAATCTATGCATTATGAGGGAAAAAAATAGAATACGTGCATATTTAGACTTGAGCCTATACACTCACAAGAATAAAACACATACACAGATAAGCAGACACAGACACACACAGACACACATACACACACATACACACACACACACACATATATATATATATATATATAGATAAATAGATGTGTGTGACACACACACACATACGCATATATATATATATAGATAGATAGATAAATAGATAGATGTGTGTGTGTATGTGCGTGTGTATTTACCAAACCCCTCCGCACGAGCAAACAGCGAGACAAGGCAAATTTTTAAAGCTGAGTTTATCAGGTTTGTTATTCAGAATGTCCCTATTCATAGAACAGTTACCATACCATGATTAAAAAGCTCAGTCTTCCCTACTATTTAGTCGTAGCTAGTGTGAGGATTATTGGATGCATAACTTTCTCAAGGTTAATAGTCTCGTGTGAAATCCAAACGATCCTGCCAAGGATTGGACTTAAGTCACCGTGTCGATTTCTTCTATTACACCACAGGCACCTTATATATATATATATATATATATATAGGATTAGCTTAGCGTTGACGAGCATAGATAGTTCGATAAAATTTTCGGAAAGAATATAGCTAATTATAGATTGGTGAAATAATAAATCATGTTTAAAAACTAAGTCATTAAACAGTGGCAAAAAAGTACAGTTAGTGTCACCAAATCAAAGTAAAGAGGTAAGTTTGAAAAGAAACATGGGCGAAGATACCAGAAAAGTGCAGCCGTGAACAAAGAATGAAGAAATGCGTGCAAACCGGATTCGTCATTAAATAGGCGAGGGAGGGGAAAAAGAGCTCTTTACATTGGCTCGAGTAAACAATAAAAGTACGAACTTTGCCGTAAAAAAAGAAAAGAAAAAAAGAATCATCATGTAGCAGAGATAAAGGTGCCAGCTTGGTACGTCCGGACCCAAGTCGGGGTTACTGCCGGAGCCAATATGATGTTTAATGACCCGAAATCGGCAATGAAGGCAGGACATCACTGAGGAGTTCCTACAAGCACTTGAAATGCATTATTGGACACACACACACACACACACACATATATATATATATATATATATATATATATATATATATAACAAAATGTTGAAGGTATTAATTGCCCAAATTTTATAGACTGGAACGCCGACTAAAAGCGTACACTTGGAATATTCATTTAAAAAATAAAACAATCAAGCAAAAAAAAATAGCAATGATGCAAATGGAAGTTGAAGCAGGAATTATTTTTATGTATGCTACATAAAAATTCTACAAATCAATTTTTCTGCGTCGATTTTGTCTCAGGATTTTATCTCTTCGAATTTTATATGTGTCCGTTACTGACTGAGTGAACAATAAAGTAATTTTTCCCTCACACACACACACACACACACACACACACACACACACACACACACACACATATATATATATATATATATTACTGTTCATTAGTACTCCTCATTAAAAAAGATTTTGTTTGTGTTCAAATACTTATGAGTACTATTTATTATATTGATGTCTCATAAAGACTATGGGAAACATGAGACAGAAGTATTTTTACAAGCTTCAAATCTGCTTTTATTGCCTTCGCTTGCAGGAGCGATTATGGCTTCTTTAGGTTGATATTATATTTTGTTTTATTTCATTATTGCTTTTTTTTATCGCAGCATTTTGGGTTGATATACTTGGTATTCTGTCTTTTAAATGATATTCAAGATTAACCAGTATAAATATTTCTACAAGCTCTAAATCTACTTTTACCTGTTATGATTGCAGAAGCCATGATGATTTATTTAGAAGGGAAAATACAAGCATGTAATCACTTCTCAACATTATTTGCATTCTAAATCTTCTTGATCAATTCTAAATAACATTTTATATATTTACCAGACCCTTTCACATAAGCAAAATCTGAGTCAAGGTCAATTTTTTAAGTGTATATTACTAGGTTTGAATTCAGAGTTTTCTTTCTCCTAGACTAGTTGCCATACCAAAAAGAACCCAGTCTTCCTAACTGAAGTTGTAATAATTGGATTTATACGTTTCCCAATGATATTTGCGCAAAATGAAATGCAAACAGGATTTGAACTCAGGTAACTATTACGCCATGGGCACCTCCAAGAAAAAAAGGACATTATCGAAGGATAACTTTATTTCAGTAAACATTTTAAATCTTTAAAAAATGATTTTCTTGAAATTTAGTTTTCAAAATCACATGACATTACTTATTACAGTATTGTTGCAGATTTTCACTCACAGTACGAAGGGATTGTCGGTAAATTGTTTCTTCAAATACTCATGAAAGGTACAATATTTACATACTATTAAAAATCCCATTATAATTATCAGTATGTAACAATAACAAACGTAGTACGTCACAGCTAGTCGACATGAGATAGATACACTTAGAATTTGAAGAATAATGTAATTTCCAGTTCAATTGTAGACTAAGCGATTCTTTTTTGTTTAACATTTACGCTGGGTAAGTAAGTAAAGTTGGCGACCTTAGTCAAGGGTGACCCGAAGTCTCCCTTTTCAATAGCTACTACACCGAGGTGTAGGGAAGGGCGCTACTCCATTCCCTGGATTGCCTCATTTACCCTTGATCCTTACCTTATAATACTAAGGAAGGCGGCATCAAGTACCATTTTTTTGAGTCTTTGGTATGACTCGACCTGGGATTGAACCCCAGTCTTCCGGACCATTGCCGAAAGGTCGTTTTTATTAATATAGATTCTCACTAAAAGTTTTAATCCAAATCAAATCTTTGCTCGTTTCTAAATAGAAACATAATTATCATCGTGGAGCGCAGCAACTGATTGGTTCTTGAGGGATGTATCTATATGTGTGTGTATAACGGGGGACATCTCCACTCTAGAAGGAACCCCTCTTAAACTAGTAGACAAATTCACTTACCTAGGAAGCAGCGTCGAATCAACCGAAAAGGACATCAAAACAAGGTTAGCGAAAGCATGGACAGCTATCAATAGGCTATCGATTATATGGAAATCAGACCTAACCGATAAAATGAAACGCAGTTTCTTCCAGGCAGCGGTCACATCGATACTGCTATATGGCTGCACTACATGGACGCTGACAAAACGACTCGAGAAGAAGCTAGACGGCAATTACACAAGAATTCTACGTGCAATCTTAAACAAGTCCTGGCGGCAACACCCCACAAGACACCAACTGTACGGCCACCTGTCCCCTATCACGAAAACTATTCAAGTTAGACGAACCAGACATGCAGGACACTGCTGGAGCAGCAGGGACGAGCTCATAAGAGATGTACTCTTATGGACCCCCACACATGGCTGTGCAAAAGCAGGAAGACCAGCACGAACATACATTCAGCAGCTATGTGAGGATTCGGGATGTTGTCCTGAAGACCTGCCTAGGGCGATGAACGATACGGAGGAGTGGCGAGGGAGGGTCAGGGATATCCATGCTTCCAGCGCAAGATGATGATGATGATGATGATACAATACCTTGGCTCCGAAACCATATCCATTATTTCGAGTCATATCTAATACACACACACACACACACACTGTTTAAACTGAAATCTCACTGATTAAGATAATTATCATATTTACCAACCCCTCCGCTCGGGCAGGATATGACACAAGGTCAATTTTTTTAAAGTGAAGTTTGAATTCAGAGTTTTCCTTCTTCTAGACTAGTTGCCTCACCAAAGCTGAAGAACCTAGTCTGCCCTACTATTTACCCATAGCTGGAGGGAGAATAAATGGATTCATACCTTTCCCAAGGGTATTAGTGCTATGTGAAATGCAATCAGTCAGGTCCAGGATTTGAACTCGTGTCGCCGTGTCCATATCCTGCGACGATAACCATTACACTCCATAATATGATAAAGATGATTATTTCATATTTTGGCCTAATTGTGTTATTTCTGTGTTATGCGTGGCGTTTATGAAATTAAAAAAAATGCACACCCAGACCATACATAGCTGATATTCAATGCCTGGTTAAAATAATGGAATTAGGTTTGGTTGTTTAATGGCATACCAACCTTTGTAGGTTATTTAATACCAAAGCTATTCTCCTAGAAGAACAATAGTGGTACCAATTAGCCCATAGTTAGGAGCATTTGGGGGTTTAAACCTTTTCCAAGGGTAAATGCCCGAAAGTAAACGTAATAGCGTGACTGGAGTTCGAACTTGCTTACTACGATTCTGCAACACATCGCTTTAACCATTACACCACGAGGACACACACACACATAATGATATTAGAGGATAGTCACCATACGTTTTTTTTATAATCTATTCATGTCTAAACTAATAATAGATAATATGCAAACCATCTTTTTTTAATTGGTGAATCTTCTAGCTGTATAAAATATTCCTTTAAAAATTGGGATCAAATTATTTTATTCAATGGAATAATTTTTTGCTAGCAATGCAGAAGAAAGTAAAGAATAAATCATCGTCGAGGAAAATTTTATGAATGATCTTTAATTTGTATTTCACAAACAAATACATAAATATAAAACGCAATTATTTTCTATGCAGACCTATTCTTTAAGTACTTGGTACCTCAGGTGGTGTAATGGTTAAGATGCTAGACTAACAAGCCTAGATGTTCGAGTCTCATTCAGAATCCCATTCATTCAGCCTTATGCCACATCGAAGTTAAGAACTTCGTAAGTGATTATTCCTTAAGTACTTGGCACCTCCGGTGGTGTAATTGTTAACAAGCTGGACGAGTAAACCTTCACACGTGAGTTCGAGTTCCCTCTGGGGCTCCATAAAATTAAAGAAAGAACCCAAGTAAATTACAATATCTTAAATATTTACTCTGTTTAAAACCTTGTGTCACATCTTGCTCGCGTAGAGGGGTTGGTAAATAAGTATGAAAAAAATCTTTAAGTATCTCTAAAAATGTTTATATAAGTTTAATTTTCTATCTATTCACTTTCACGTTCTCCTTCTTTTCTACGTGAAGATGTTTTGTAAATGTCTATGGAAACTATGTCTATATAAGATCCATTTTCTCTCTAAATATATTTTAAAGATCTGCTTCCTTTCCACGTGGAGTTATTCTTTAAATAACTATGAAAATCATGAAAACTATGTCTTTGTAAAATCTATTTTAAGATTTCGTGCAGTTTATCTTCTCAGACTTACTTGTACAAGGAAAAGTCACGTTTGGATTGAAAATATGCTGTTATATAATTAAGAAATGATTTTCTTTTCTTTTAATCATTTTTCGTTAATTATAGTTTATCATTTAGTTTAGTAGGACTTTGAACTATTCGGTCTCTTAGTACAGATGCATAGTCATTTGGTGCAATTACGCTTGCGCATAAAGGATATGACAATCACCATTTGTCATAATAACCCCAGACAGGAAAGAGAGAGAGAGAATTTTTACTATGCTGACTGTTCCTACATCGTCCTTCAGTCAACTCCCAGCTGGCTGCCCGGCCCAGAATCAATATCTCAAATCGCCTCGCCAAGAGTCAATACTCAACTCGCCTTGCTCAGAGTCAAATCTCAACTAACTGTTTTTTTCAAAAATCACCAAAATTCCCAGCCCATCATTTCCGGGCATGACGTCATTCACACTCCAGTCCATTTCCCATCTGGGGTTTTTATTATGACATTTGTGATTGTCACATCCTCCGCACACGAGCGTGAACACCTGCAATAAGAGCCAAACAGTTCAAAGCCTAACCAAACCAAATGATAAGATATAAAGAACGAAAAATGATAATAGAAAAAAATCATTCCGCAATTATATAACATATGTACTGATGTTATTGAGATCATTATGATTATATAACTATACTTACGATATAGAATGTAAAAAACTTGTAGAGAAGGGGCTGTAGTTACATTTGATTATGTTAAATATTCATATTTTTGATTAAAGAGTTTCAATGTTCCTGATTTTGGAAATAAGTTATAGACAATATCAGTTTCGATGTTATAATGTTCCGTTTTTTATCCTCCTCGGAGGGGTTAGGTTTATAGCCTGCCACCTGAGGCACCCCTCATAAGGGGAATGCCTACAGGGCCCGAAGTATTTATGGGAATACCGGACGTGTCTGGCCTACGGCTATGTCCCCAGACCAACAATAAAAAGGCCTTGTGTCACACTTGCCAGTTAGGTGGGGCAGTCAACATATAGCGTTATAATGTTCCGTTGGCATATATGGTTCGGGTATTTGGTAATGATCCGCAATATCGAGATTCGAACCCTGGTCGAGTCACACCAAAGACACAAAAAATAGTTTTTGGTGCCTCTTTGCTTAACACTCAGCATTATAAGGTCTAGATGAACGAAAGGAAGTACGCCCTCCCCTACATCTCGGTGTTGTAGTTATTGAAAAGTGAACCTTCGTGTCACACTCGACTACAGTCGGTAACTTACTTATATTGGATTAAGAAAAAAAAATTTTTTTACAAAAATTGTTTTGGGGAATACTTATCTAATGACTATAGAATTATACTTATTGACAATAGAAGAATTGTAGGAGGTTATATTGTGTTTTTGATATTTAATTACCATTTTGTAGTGGTATATTTAATTTGTTTTTATATGTGGTTGCGTGTTCTCAGAAGTCGGAAGGTCGCCATTCATAGCGCTGAGGATAACATCATTATTATCATTATTTTGGGGGTTTTTAGGTTTAAGATTTAAGTTGGTTTTACGTTGGTTGCGTTGGTATTTCGTTGGTTGCATTGGTATTTCGTTGGTAGCGTTGGTATTTCGTTGGTTGTTATCCCCTCGCTAAATGTTGATGGAAAATAAAGGTGATGGAGAAGAACAAAGACGTCGTTAGGTTTTAAAGGAAGGTTTTAATGGCAGCATGAAGTAAAGGGGTTTACATTGGTATGCTGCGAGGTCTCGTAGTAAAGGAAAGAAGGTAGGAAGTTGTTAGAGTGTATCATCTAATTTGTTTTTAACTAGGATCCCTTGGTCTAGAAGAATAGACCAAAGGTTCCATAAACTAGATGGCTCTCCTCTTAGTGTATGATGGTACTACTGCTATGATGGTACAACTGCGTTAAGACGTCCGTTCCCGTTGAGGATTTCTAAATGAGAGAGAGATTCGCGGGCTTTCTTCAATTTTGGTGCTGCTGGAAATATGGTTCCGGATGAATCGGACAAGTCATCCTGATTGGGTTAAAATGTTTGGCCAAACCACAAAAATTCAAGTTTCTTTCTGCTACAAAATCATCATTTATGGATTAAAGAGATATACTTTTTATTGACTATATCATCATCATCATGTCGCGCTGGTAGCACGGATATCCCTGACCCTCTCTCGCCACTCCTCCCTTTCGTTCATCGCCCTAGGCAGGTCTTCAGGACAACATCCCGTATCCTCACATAGCTGCTGAATGTACGTTCGTGCTGGTCGTCCTGCTTTTGCACGGCCATGTGTGGGGGTCCATAAGAGTACATCTCTGATGAGTTCTTCCCTGCTTCTCCAGCAGTGTCCTGCATGTCTGGTTCGTCTAACTTGAATAGTTTTCGTGATAGGAGGCAAGTGGCCGTACAGTTGGTGTCTTGTGGGGTGTTGCCTCCAGAACTTGTTCAAGATTGCACGCAGCATTCTTGTGTAATTGCCGTCTAGCTTCTTCTCCAGCCGTTTTGTTAGCGTCCATGTAGTGCACCCATATAGCAGTATCGATGTTAGGTTTGATCAATTGACTATATAAGTATACTTATTTCATGACTTCAATTGTATGCTTATCAATTTACTATAGATATATACTTATTTACTGATTGTAGAGGTATACTTATTTATTGACTACATTGTATCTTAATGTTGTATGCGGAATATATTAAAACTTCTAGTGAAAAAAATGCATTATATCCTACGATATATTAAATTACAACTTTTTGCTGTTATATAATCGTCAAACATCTATTGGAATATATTCTTTACTGTGGATTCTTATTGTATTTAGTTAATGTTGAAATAAAATAAATCATTATAATATATACGTTTGACCAAAAGAAATATTCATTCACTATTATTGTAGTTTTGCTAGAAATATCACCAATAGATTTTTATAGACACACAGCCTCGAATCTGCGACATTAAACGAGCTATGCGTCGATAATGTCCAATATATATATATATATATATATATATTGGGCATTATATATATATATATTGGGAATTATTGACGCATAGCTCGTCTAATGTCGAAGATTCGAGGGCGATTGGCCTCCAGTTTTGGCTGGGCCACCCTCGGGTGAGCAAACTAGATTGATAGCTCATCATAACACAAAACCACTCTGGTCTAGTTTAAGCTACGAACAAGCACATGTACCAGAGACGCGTAACATCTTGTGAGTCCAAGTCCAGCAGGTTCATCTGGCTCACATTGCACTAAGTGAGCCGATGAAGAGCACTAGTCCAGCAGGGTCGTTCCCGACCTCACACTCACCTAAACCACCACTATAAAAATACCTTGCGTCAAATTCTACCTAGTGAGAGGCAGAGATAAATACCGCTTGTCCAATCTCGCTGACTAACCAACATTTTAAAAAAATAAGATAGTCACTGGTTTTGGTCGATATTGTAGTGGTCATTGTCAGAGTTCACAAAGGACAAACTGTAATATACTAGCTTAGCTGACGACGACGAATTTGGCAGATTCAACGTGGTCGCAAGATAACATAAACAAAGTGGTTTTCACAGGAAAGAGAGATATTAAATATGATGGTGAGAATATAATTTATTGCCAATGAGTGACAGATATTTCCGTTCGCAGATAATATCAACAAATTACTAAAAAAAAAAAAAGAAGTATGTAAGTTCCAATAACCAGCCATAAACAGAAAAATACGCGGGCGAAGGGGATATTCATATATCCGCATGGGACTTTAAAGACAATATAAGGTCTGTAATTTTGGACTGAACACAGAGATCCGCTGGTTGATCAAGGGAAGGGGAGAGATCCGCTCGTCTCTACAGCGAAGGGATGACCTGAGGGTCACTCAAGCAAACATGTCGTGTGTGTTCTCCGGCCGTCGAACTAGTTCACAAAAAGGGTCCCCGCCACAGAAGAAAGATATGTGCGAACTCTCTCTGACTGTATTCCTACTGCACACAATCGTCGCCGTGGAAGAATAAAAATAGGTTTGGTTTGGTTTGATGGCATATCAACCTTTGTAGGTTATTCCCCAAGAAGAACAGTAGTGGTACTATTTAACCCATAGCTTGGAGGATTAGGGGGTTCATACCTTTTCCAAAGGTATTTTGCCCGAAAGTGAACGTAATAGCGCGACTGGATTACGAACTCACTTACTACAATTCCGCAGTCCATCGCTTTAACCATTATTCCACGAGGACACCCCCCAATAAAAATATGAATTATATTTTTTATATATCTATGAGTTTTTCGCTGTTTGTCCAGCGATGCAATATGCGACATCAAACGAAGAAAATGTGTAAAAAATTTACTCTTATTGTCGTGGTTCATATCACAATAGTTAGGGTCTGCTCGATATAAGCTTAAGGGTTAAGTATTATAACCCTCCTCTTCCTTCGAAACAGGAATTTTTTTTAAAGAGAAATCGTCCTGAATTAAGACAAGACTTTGACAATGTTCAGTACTCTATTTCACTCTGTGTTGCTTCGACTTGCTGCCAACCCTTCCAGCGATTTACCATGAACTGCTACAGAACTGACGGTTTCTTTGAAATATATGCGGTCATTTTAGTAAAGTAAAGTTGGCGAGGGCGACCAGAAGGCTCCTTTTTCAATAGCTACTACACCGAGATGTAGGGGAGGGCGCTACTCTTTTCCTCGGATTACTCCACTTTACTCTTGATACGTACCTTATATCGCTGAGCAAGGGGGTATCAAGTACCATTTTTAAAGTCTTTGGGATGACGTGACTTAGAACTGAACCCAGGTCTCCCAGACTATTGGAGAGCACTCTACTCACTAGGCCAATGAGCGGTCAGGTTAAAAAAACATAAAACATAAAAAAGTGCTTTGACCACCCAGTACTAAAGACATTTAAAGAAAAAAATGACATTAATGTCAGCTAACATCTGACCATATAAGCTGTGTTGATTTCAGCTGATTATAGGCATAAAAAAAACTCTCCGTTACCAAATCCTTTTCCTTCTATTTTATTATCTATCTTGGTGACCTACCTACTTTGTTTATACGTCCCACCATCATGATTTTATATTGCTACACACTGACATCGAGGTAGGTGCACATGCTTACATATATGCTATGCCTATGTTTATTTATAAATCATATACAGGGTCAGGCAGAATGATCTGACACACCTGATTTAAATCCATGCGATTTTTTTTCTCTGTGGATACCTCAAATCAAAGGTATACAGTGATCGCCCTCAATCTATTGAACAACTTAAAGATGCAATTCGTCAAGAAATTACTGCCATTCCACATGAAATGATACGCCGAGTTATAGACAACTTTCGCGAACGCCTTCGACAGTGGGTAAACAATAACGGATCCCATTTGACTGATTTAATTTTCAAAACCTAATGAAAGAGAATAGCATTATATGTACTTTTCGGAAATAAAAACAGTTTTTTGTTTCTTTACTTCATTTGTCTTTTATTACACCTAAAAATGTGTCAGATCATTTTGCCTAACCCTGTAGATATACTTACACAAAGATGAATATACATACGTATACACTATACTTATATGTATGAAATCCTCATATTGATATATACGCATCAATAAACATATGCATTATAGCACTTAATTATGTACAGCGTTGGACAGAACAGGTTATGATATATATATATATATATATACCAATAAACCACATTTTCTTCCCACTCTCTCTCTCTCTTTCTCTCTCTCTCTTTCTCTCTCTCTATATATATGATTAAAAAGTGTTGAGTTAAAAGGTAGAAAATTGTTTTATTTACGTTGCTTGATTTAAGATGAGGTATAGTTTACTTGAGTCGGTAATGAACAAAGGAATATAAAATTATCTGAAATTGTATCAAAATAATTCCCTATTGAATTGTAAGTTAATACCCTGCAGGAGACGTGTTGTACATTCATTAACGTCCCATTTGGCTCGTGATATCCGCTGTTTTATTACCAGATCATTTAGACACTTAATTTACAAAGATAATTTAAACTGGGTCAAAATAGGCTACTTCACGTAGTGTAATAAGTAAGCAAAATTGGCAACCTTAGGCGAGGTTGACCCGAAGGCTCCATTTTCAATAGCTACTACACCGAAGTAGATTGCTCCAATTTACCCTTGTGTTATGTTTTGACCTTTTGACCCGACCAAAAATGCCATTCAAGGTGGTGCACCGGAAGGAAGTGACACATCCTGGTCGCTGGAAATCGGAAGAGGTTGCGCAGGCGTTGAGGCGTGTCTATATTACTGCGTGGGAGTTTGAAGGTAATATAAGGCCGACGAATTGAGGACAGTGGGAGATAGGCGAGAAGGGGGGCAAGCAGTACAGTGGAAGACGGAAGTCGACGCGATGTAGTAAGGAAAGCCAGCACACAGAAGGGTTTACTTCAGGGTCCGGTTGAGCAACCATGGAGAACGAGAAAGACACAACGCTGACGGCCATAACTTCGGGGTCAAAATATTTCAGTAATGTTCGATCCCCAGCTACCTCTCACACGCAAACTTTGAGTAACCCTTTTCGAAACCTTACAAATAAAGTGAGAGGTAAAATATTTTATAAAGAAGTCTTCCTGCGTCTTTCTGTGTGCGTCGTTTAGTCCTGCGACTTAATCATCGTGCGTCTGTCTATTATTGTGTCGTTGTGATGCTGCATGAACATGTATATGTGTATATAAGCATATTTATTATGTGAGTATATAACACTTGATCCTAACCTTATAATGCTGAGTATTAAGCAAGGTGGCATCAAGTACCATTTTTTGAGTCTTAGGTGTGATTCAACCAGGGACTGAACCTCTGTCTCCCGGACCATTGGCGAACACTACTCATTAGGACAATAGCCGTGGTAAAATAGGGAGTTAAATTAACATGCTGATTATTATGAATTTAATTCAACTTAGGTGGCCCTTAATTCTGATCTGAAGGTGCATGTGGTGTAATGGTTATAGTCGTAGGAAATGGACACGGCGACACGAGCTCCAGCTATGGGTAAATAGAAGGATAGACTGGTTTCTTCAGCCTTGCTGAGGCAACTAGTCTAGGGAAAGGAAAACTCTGAATTCAAACATATTAAACTTCGCTTAAAAATTGACCTTGTGTCATATCCTGCTCGAGCGGAGGGGTTGGTAAATATGATAAGTTTGATCTTATCCCACTGCGGAGCTTAGAATATTTCGTCATGTTAAGCAGCTTTCTCTGATCTCGTTTGATCTGGTTAATTTGTTTAAAATCATAACAATTCAGTGACAATAATTTATACAAATAATTCAATTATATGGTACGCAATTATAAGGATTTAAATTATGGCACACGATTATATGGTTTCAAATTATAGCCAAGAATTCCATGGTCCCAAATTATAGTATACATTTACACTGATTCAAATTATAACCGACAATTATATGCTTCAAATCATAGCTGACAATTACATGGCTTCAAATTATAGTGCATGATTATATGGCTTCAAATCATTGTACACATTTATATGGCTTCAAAATATAACCGGCAATTATAGGGCTTTAAATTATTGTACACAATGATATGGCTTCAAATTATTACACAAAATTACATGCTTTCCTGTTATAGCAAACAATTATATGGTTTCATATTATAGTTGACAATTATATCGTTTCTATGAGATTATATTTTATGATATATCAAACCTTGTGGGTTATTAAATGCCAAATACTGTTCGCATAGACAGACAGACAGACACACACACACACACACACACACATATATATATTATTTGTAAGCTAATAGTAGGTGACATTTTCAACAAACTAGAGCTAATTTGTTTGCACATATCTTTTATGGTTTCAAGTATTTTTATCTAATTCTAATAATTCTATTACATATCAATCAGTTATTTGCACAAAGGCTGATATGCCATTAAACACAAACAAACATATGTTTGCACACAATCAAATGTCTTTAACTACTGTTATTTAACACTGATAATTTTATTTTCTCGCAATTAAATGGTTTCAAGTATTGCTAAAGCTATTTAAGATAAATCATTTGTTTGTACACAGTAAAATTGATAACTCGGCTGCGGGCCAAATGAGTTGAGTGTTCGCCAATGGTCCGGGAGACCGGGGTTCAATCCCTGGTCGAGTCATACCAAAGACTTTAAAAATGGTACTTGGTGCCGCCTTGCTTAACTCTCAGCATTATAAGGTAAGGATCAAGGGTAAAGTGGAGCAATCCAGGCAAAGGAGTAGCACCCTCCCCTACACCTCGGTGTAGTAGCTGTTGAAAAGGGAGCCTTCGGGTCACCCTTGATTAAGGTCACCGACTTAAGATTGATTCAAATATTCGGAATTACATTACTAATTCTATTTATCAAATATTCTTATCTAATAAAAACAGCTTTATGGGATCAAATAACTACTAGTAATAATAATCCTTAGTTACTGAGTACGGATGTAACCTGCAAGACTCATTTAGGTTATATGGCCGCGCAATTACCATGACTAGTTGATTTGGCGTCACTTGTGTGCGATATGAACTAGTGCTTCGGTTGTAGAGATTCGGCACTGCACTCTGTGGTCGCTGGTTCGATCTCCAGTGGTGGAGATTACGGTATACACTGTTGATAAGACCTAATAAAGTCGAAACAGCTGTTCAGGGTTCCCGTATATCGTGCGTAGGTGTTCGGCAGATCTTCTGGTTTTGGTAATTTAATTCACAATATTAATTTCTCTACTTAAAAAAGACAAATATGTACATCTATTCCCTTGCCCCTGAGGTATAATAATTATGTGGATGCGTATTTCCTAGCTTTTAGTGTTCCCGTATATCGTGCGTTGGTCTTCGGCGGATTTTCTGGTCGTGGTAATTCAATTTGCAATATTAATTCCTCTACTTAAAAAAATAAAAATATGTACACCTTAGTTATTGATCGAACAATTCTATTGGACCCTAACAGTAATGTTAAGGTACTTCACATTCATTCTAGGGCTGTGACATCACCATCAGGTGAAGTTTAGTGTCATATCCAGGACAAGGTTTCAAGAATTGCTATTAAACTTTAATGATTTATTTTCATATTAATTGCTTACAGTTAAATAGTTTTAAGTATCACCATCTGGCAGTAGTTACTCTGTTCAAATATTTATCATTAGTTTATACACAGTTTAAATGGTTTCAAGTATTGCTATTCAACACTAATAATTCTATTCTGTATCAAGCATTTGTTTTCCAACATCTTAAAGGGTTTCAGCCATAGCTATTTCAGCGATATTGACCCCCAGCTACCGACTTCTAACCCCTTTAAGATACAACCGGTTTGGGTACTTATGTCGTATATTGTACCTCTGGACAAACAACGAAGACCATGTAGATATATGAAAATATAATCTGTATTTTTATTCTTCTACGGTGACGTTTGTGTGAAGTAGGAATACAGTCAGGGAGCGTTCACTCATATCTTTCTTCTGTGGCGGGGACCCTTTGTGTGTATTAGAGCGACTGCCAGAGAACACATACGGGGGAGCTGGCGAGTTTGCTTGAGTAACCAGTGGTTCTCTCTCTCAGTCCAAAATTACAGACCTTATATTTCCCACGCGGAATTATGAACACGCCTCTTCGCCCACGTAATTTTCAATTTATGGCTGGTTATCGGAACTCACATACTTCTGTTTTTTTCCGGTAATTTGTTGATCTTATATGTGAACAGAAATATCTGTCACACTATCCACTGGCAGTAAATTACATTCTCGCCATCCTTCTATGTTTTCTCTTTCCGGTGAAATCACTTTGTTTATGTTATCTTGCGACCGCATTGAATCTGCTAGATTCATCCACAGCACTCCGTCGCCAGCTAAGCCAGTATATTACACTTATTTGCCGCAAGAACAGTTTAAAGAAGACGATCTGGACAATCATCTAGGTGCAAGGATTTGAAATGACCTGACGATTGATTAGATCATGGTTCTCCGACCTTCTGTCTAACTCAGTAAGGGCCAAAGTTGCCTGGTCAAGGACTACACAGTCACCTGGATCCTGTCCTCAGATATAACAAGTCACCACACACAGCCAATAAGTCCCTCATTAGGTGGGTATATGGTTCCAAATTATAGAGCACAATTATATGGTTTCAGATTGTTGTGCACAATCATGTAGTTTCTAATTATAGGGCACTATTATATGGTTTGTAATTATAGCAGACAATTATATGGTTTCTAAATATAGTGCACAATTAAATGATTTCAGTTCACTGCACAGAATTATATGGCTTCGAATTATAGTACACAATAATATGGTTGAAAGCTATTACACGCGATTGTGTCTCTCTTCGCAGTATTCTAGCTGATCTTAACAATGCTGTTGGTTGGTTGGTTGGTTAGATTTAATGGCATATCAACCTCAATTGATATTTAATGCCAGAGTCTTTTTACACGTATATTATATATATATGATTTATAAACGCATATTTTGAGGTTGATGATGGTTGGGTTTTATGGCAAATTAACCTCTTAAGTGTCAGTGAGTGTCAAATTCTGATATATATATATATATATATAAATGAATATTAATTGTAAATAAATAGTCCTGAATTAGTGTTTTAAAATAGGTCAAAGCTTTTTGTTTGTATAAACTTGATGGTCGAAGGTGTTGGTAACATAGTCTATATCTTTAATAGGAGGTCAATTGTTTTTAACAAGTTGATTATGTGGTTTCAATGATTCCGATTCATAGGTGTCCAGTATTTTTCTGAGTATTCTGGTTCATCTCAACAAGGATGTTGTCGAGGTGGTTTCGATTCTTCCTCTAATTTCCAGTCTCCTCCCTAGCCTTTGGGGACTGTTCCAAGCGCAACAATTACAATTGAGCGCCTCAGGTGGTGTAATGGTTAGTAAGCTAGACTAACAAACCTCCACGAGTGTGTTCGAGTCTCATTGGGTACCCCATTAATATTGCCTTGTGCCACATCTAAGCCAAAAGCTTCGTAAATTGTTACAATTGGAAACACCCCCCTCATGCACCATCGTTGTTTTTTTTTATCTCTGGCAAAGTCCAAGAATTTGACTATCTTTTCGCTTTCTTTTATTTTTACTCAGCAATTGGCCGGAGCAACTCCTCCTCCTCCCCTTCCTCGCCTCCTCCACCTACTACTACTACTACATATTTTAACGAACATTTCTCTTATCTTTTAATTTAATTTACTTTTTTATCATCATTTTACGACAACCAAGAACTGCATATCAGTGATAATAATAACGGGTAAGCTGTTGATGAGGCTTGAACTCACGTAACTTTTTGCTTAATTAAAAGATGAAAGAAAATGGTTGTGAAAATTATTATAATAGTACTGGTGATTTATGACCGGGAATCTTCAAGGAGAAGCAGTTCCTTTCTTCTTGTATTAAATGTCATAACACTAGAGAAATTACATAAGCTCAATCGCCCAGTCGGCTGGGACTATAGAATACACCGACTGCACCTCTGCAGTGAGGTAAGACCCTACCCCCACAACGAGTGTCCTGGGTATGACACTAAAACAATCTGATGGTGAGGTTCCAGTAATACTGGAGCTTTGAGGAATACGGAGTACCTCTTCATTGCCATCGCTACAAGGTCTGCACTGGCCCGGAGTGTTAGCACCTGATATGGGTCCTATCTATGGGTTAAATAGAACTAAACCGTTCTTCCTTCACTATACTGATCTTTGCATTTAAACTGCGTATTTATGCTAAAGTGAATTGTTTAAAATAGAACTGTTTTGACTCTTAAACTGCATACCAATGCGAAACTGAATTGCTCGAAATGGAACTGTTTTGACGTTTAAACTGTGCACTTATGCTGAATTGAATTGTCTGAAATAAAACTGTTTGACATTTAACTCTGTGTATTGCCCAGTCGGCTGGGGCTGTAGAATACACTAACTGCACCTCCGCAGAGGGGTAAGACCTGATAGGGCCTTATCTATGAGTTAAATAGAACTAACGGCATACTTATGCTAAACTGAATTCTTTAATTAAACTGAATAGCTTGAAGTAGAAGTGTTTTGACAATTAAACCGTATTTACATTTAAACTGTGTGCTTATGCTAAACTTAATTATTTGAAATAGAACTGTTTTTTAACATTGAAACTGTATTTCCACTAAACTGAATTGTTTAACGTAGAACACTTTTGATATTTAATTGTGTCTAAACAAAATCTGTACTTATACTAAACTGAATTACCTGAATTAGAACTGCTTGACTAAACAGAATAACTAGAAATAGAAATGTTTTTCACAATTATACTGTACTTACATTTAAACTGCGTGCTTATGCTAAACTGAATTGCATGAAATTGAACCGTTTTTGACATTGAAACTGTACTTACACTTAACTGAATTGTTATATATAACTGCTTGAATAAACTGAATAGTTAGAAATAGAAATATTTTTGACAATTAAACTGTGTATTCATGCTAAACTGAATTGTTTAAAATAGAACTGATGATTTACATAAAAATGGATTTGGCGTTAAATAACCTACAAGGGTTGATATGCCATAAAACCCACCCACCCAACCAACATAAGCTCAAATAAGAATAATATACAGTTGATGACGAAACGAAAATTCTTTTGATACTCTATTTTAAACAATCGAATGTAGAAATAATTTGTTTATTAAAATGAGGCATCATTTGGCAAATTTTCAAATGTTAAGAAAAAATAGAAGTCTACTACAACAATCCTTTTTAATAAATAAAAATGCATTCATCTTCAACGTTGATGAGAACTGTTAAATAATTTTCTTTTTCCAAACAAAAAAGGTCGAGAAAGTGTGATAAATCATTTTTCATTTTTTTCTTTCTTTTTAATATTCAGGGAAGAGATATCCTAACAATTTTTTTTTAAAAAGAATAGCTGGGAAATCTTTTAAAGTTGTTTATATAAAATTGAATTGATCAAGTCGGAGTTTGTTTTGTTTTTCTTTCTTGAACATAAATAACATAAAAATAATAAAAGCAATCCGATTGCAAGTTTATTACACCTTTCACTTTACGATAAGAAGATCAGTCCGGTTTCAATGGCACATCAACCTTCATGGGTTATTTAATGCCAAAGCCATCCTTGTAGAAGGACAGTAGTGGTGCTATTTAACCTATAACTGATGCGGAAATCATGGAATTCATACATTTCCCAAAAGTTTAAATCCGAAAGTGAACGTAATAGCTCGACTGGAGTTCGAACTCATTGTCTATGATGTCACAGTCCAGCACGTTAGCCACTACGTCAGGAAGACTTCTCTCCTCGAAAAGATGAGCATCTCGATAAGCTCACTTGCAGGATTCGTCCTCAGGGAAGATGAATTGATTCTTTAGTTTTAACGGCATGTCAACCAGTCTAGGGTTACTTTATGTCTGGATTTTAGGGAATTGTTTTCATTTTACGTTTATATTCAACATTTTTTGTGTAATTGTTTCTGAAGATCGTTTATTTCTGCAAAGTATCCTATTGACTATAGAAACATAGATAGAAACTTAACTATTAATACCAATTCCAGTATTATATCGTCCCTTTGTGCTAACATGTATATTCATTCCCGTGTCTGTTTCTATCCTGTCTAAAGTGAAACAGGATGTGCGTGTGTGTATATATATATATATATATATGCACATCCAATTCTCTTCCAAATAAATCATATATGCACATATGTTCATATCTATTTTTCTAGCTTGTAATCTTAACCTGTTCATATATATATATATATATATATATATAAAGTAAAGTTGGCAACCGTCATCGGGGCGACCCAGCGGTTCCCTTTTCAATGGTTACTTCATCCACATGTAGGAGGAGGGCGCAATTCCTTTACTTGTATTGCTCACTTTTACCCTTGATACATACCTTATAATGCTGACGGTTAAGGAAGGGGGTATCAAGTACCATTTTTTGAGTCTTTGGTATGACTCGATCTGGGATTGAACCCCGGTCATCCGGGCTATTAAGAACACTCTACCCACAAGACCAATATATATATATATATATATATATATGTGTGTGTGTGTGTGTGTGTGTTATTTTCTCTAAAAAATAAAAAGATCAGAGAGAATGGCTTCGAGCTGACGAAGAAAAGAAGCAGAAGGTACCCCGCAAAAACAATTACCGACGCCGACTACGCCGATGACATAGCGATACTGGCAAATACACCCGACCAAGCCGAAACACTACTGCATAGTTTGGAACGAGCAGCCGCAGGCATAGACCTCAATGTTAATGCACACAAAACGGAATATATGTGCTATAATCAAACGGGGGACTTTTCCACTCTAGACGGAACCCCTTTTAAACTTGTAGACAAATTCACTTACCTAGGAAGCAGCGACTCATCAACCGAAAAGGACATCAAAACGAGGTTAACGAAAGCATGGACAGCTATCAATAGGCTATCGATTATATGGACATCAGACCTAACCGATAAAATGAAACGCGGTTTCTTCCAGGCAGCGGTCACATCGATACTGCTATATGGGTGCACTACATGGACGCTAACAAAACGGCTGGAGAAGAAGCTAGACGGCAATTACACAAGAATTCTGCGTGCAATCTTAAACAAGTCCACAAGACACCAACTGTACGGCCACCTGCCTCCTATCACGAAAACTATTCAAGTTAGACGAACCAGACGTGCTGGACACTGCTGGAGAAGCAGGGATGAACTCATAAGAGATGTACTCTTATGGACCCCCAACACATGGCCGTGAAAAAGCAGGAC
Organism: Sepioteuthis lessoniana; assembly: GCA_963585895.1. Classification (NCBI taxonomy): domain Eukaryota; kingdom Metazoa; phylum Mollusca; class Cephalopoda; order Myopsida; family Loliginidae; genus Sepioteuthis; species Sepioteuthis lessoniana. The sequence goes on along the minus strand of OY757928.1, from coordinate 42,130,858 downwards.
GACCAGCACGAACATACATTCAGCAGCTATTTGAGGATACGGAATGTTGTCCTAAAGACCTGCCTAGGGCGATGAACGAAAGGGAGGAGTGGCGAGAGAGGGTCTGGGATATCCATGCTACCAGCGCGACATGATGATGATGATATATATATGTGTGTGTGTGTGCGTGTGCGTGTGCGCGTGCGTATGTGTGAGTATTAAGCTAAATAGGACCCCAAAAGATTTCAAATTTGGTAATTAGGTTTTAATCATTTTATGTATCTTTTCCCTACCTGTATTTCGGAATTTATATCTCCTTCTGGCGATTTAAAAGGATAAATTACGTCCAAGCTAGTCTTTTTATAGTAAAGATCGTTTTGATTGGTAGATGTGATTTTATTTATTTCCAATTTTTGTGTGTGAATGTCTTATTGTGGGTAATTGTCCGTGAAGACCTTTTGTCCATGTTGTTGTGTTTTTTTGTGTATATATCAATATGCATGCTATATGTGTGTGTGCACATGTATGCATGCACGTACAGTCGTGTATAAATACACTCACGAATTTGTTGATAGATTGTTGCAATTTTGTTCAAATGCATTTTTGTGTCTGCGAATATCCTATTGTATTTTATTGTTCATGAAGATCTTTGGTGTATGTATATGTATTTATTTTGCGTATATATAAATAAATATAATGTGCTTGCGTGTCCATACGTACACATACACTCATACACACATATATTTTCAAGTGTGTTAGGTTGATTTTTGTCCTTCTTCGCTTCCTCCCTCGCTCTCTCTCTCTCTCTCTCTCTCTCTCTCTCTCTCTCTTTCTATCTATCTATCTCTGTGAGCGTTTTTGTATGGAGCATAAGAAGGTTTAGTTGGTTTTTCGTTTCGTTTGTGGCTTCGTGAGTTATATGCTATCAGTTTCAGTGTTTGTCTATGGTTGTAGGTTCTGGGTTTAAGTATCTGACTCCTTTTCTTCTTCTTATCCCATTTAATTCGTCAGTTTCTTTGTCTGTAGAAGTTTGCGAGAGAATTTAAGGAAAGATGGAAGGAAAGAAGGAAAGAGACGATTATGCCTTTCAACTCAAACTTTATTTTGGTGTTAGCGACTATTCTGCGGGCGAGAAATTCTTCTAGAAACCAATAGTCGTAGTCGCAGCATCTAGACAAGAAGTTAAAATATACTGAGCATTCCTTTTGGTAGTTTTATGAAGTTGAAGTTTGTGGTATGTCCAGTAGATGTTTTCAATAGAGGGCACTGCTGACAGGAGACACAACCTGCCTCCAAGTCCGAGACTTAGGCGAACACGTGCGTGACCAGCCAGCAGATAAGAGATGAAAGTCCGTCCAGTCTCAGAGGTATGGCTGAAGTGAGAGTAGCTTTTTCTTTGGTGCCAGTAAGTCTGTCTTGTAGGCATGCAAGAGTCTCGCTTCCTGTTGGAGGCTTCTGGGAACTGCTACATTTTTATTTTATTTATGTTTACTTATGTTTACTAACCCCCACAAGTGTATACATACATATATATGTATATACTTATAAGTGTACTAGAATATATATTTTTCAAGGGTATTAGTTGGGTGTAATGAGCGTAAGAATGCATTTTATCACATTCATATATGTATTTTTGATTTTGTCTATGAATGTTAGTTTGTGCACGAGCAAACTATATATGAAATTTGGCCGAAACGTAGTGAAAGAAGAAACAACACAAAAAAAAAAAACTACCAAGATGAGGAAGAAAGTCCGCAATAAATAAAAATTAATTCTCACATTAAGAAACCTCATCTCAGAGGGATTCCAATTATAGACAAGTTTATACGTATAGTTAGACTTTATTTAACCTTGGTTTTAATCTATGATTTTTTTCTTTTCATTTGGATAAATGGCATAATTTTAAAGTATCCCTGGCTGCATTCATAAAGGGGCTTTGATACATAACATTTTCTATTTTCTGGGAATTAATGTCACGTTTCTGTTAAGTGACTCTATTGTCCTGTGCTTGAGTGCAGTCAATGTATATCACGTAGAAGTTAGTGCAGTTGATTATGCGGACTAAATTTTTTGAAGTGAAGCTCAAATTTCTATTTATCATGAATAATTTTGGGGGGTTTTCGTAGATATATGTTTTTCCTTCTGTGAGTAAATTACATTTTCTACATTTTTTTTATTTTTTACATTTCGAGACTCCAAATGAAAGGAAAAAAATCATATATTCTTGTACACTTATAAGTATATACATATATATGCATGTATACACTTGTGGGGGTATATACTTCAAATTTAGATGAAGTTAGTTTATATTTTTCGATTTAATGATTTTTGTTATGTCTAGTATGTTTTTTAATTCTATCATTGTTTTAATTTATCTAGATTCTTTGATATTTCTCGGAATAGTTCAGGGCTATTTTTGTTGTATTTTGCGACATATGGTGAGATTTGTTTGTTGTTATGTTTTTAGAGGTTCGTTGCTCTTTTAATTTTACTTTTTTACTAATTCGAATACTTTTTTATTAGTGTTGCAGGGTATCCTCTCCGATTGAGGGTTACACATTATTCTTATGGCGGATTTGTTGGAGGTTTTTCTTAGTAACTGTGAAGATCGTACATACAAAAGTGTAAGGGGCGGATGGTATGCAGTTTTCGGTGTGTTGACTCTTGGAATGGAGGTATTGTTGGGTGTCTGTGGCTTTGAAGTAAATATCTGATCATTTGACCATTTTAATTTTTAATGAGGCTGTTTGAAAATAGCAGTTCTTTAAATTGTTCACGATGGTGAACTTTATTTAAGAGTGTAGATATAAGAGTAATTTATGTAAATCGTTAAGGTTGCACGATGAGTATTTCCAAAATATGAAACAGTCATCCAGGTATCTTTTTCATCATCTAATAAATTCTGAGTTTTTTCTGTATTTTTTTCCGACGATTCCATACAGATTTTACTCTAAGTGTGATAAGGTTAGGGTGACTTACATTGGTGTCATTTTAATTCCCATTGCCGTTCGTAGAGTATAGAGGATATTTTTTGTTTTCGAATTGGAAAGAGTTATTCTTTAGGATTAGTTCTATACCATCAATAATAATCTTTTTCAAGGCTTGGGTGTTATGTTTCTGCGTATTTTTCTATCCAAAATAAGACGGCCTGTTTTTCTTTTTACTGAGACATATCGTTATATAGGTTTGTGACATTAAATATTACCAAGAGTGTATTGGGATCAGGGTTTTTTTTTGTGGTATGAAGTTTAAAAAATGTATTCTATCTCTCATGTAGCTTCTTTATCTTTTGTAGGAATGGTTAGAGTAGAATATCTATTAGTTTGCTGAGTCTATAAGAGGGGCCTACTGAGCCTGATATTATTGGTCTAAATTTAAGGTTACTGGGGTTGATAATTTCTATGGATACAGTTTTTTTTGTATTTCCACTGATTTTTCTATTTTTCAGACTTGTAGATTCATGGTAATCCGTAAAAATTACTCGGTTTTAGAACATAGTTAGGAAATCGTTTTCTTGTTTAGTAAATGTATCATAGTATATTGTGCAAAATTTTGTTATCTTTAATTCGAATATGATTTTCTATGTTTCTAAGTAAATGTACGTTTAATCCCTTAATATTACCTAGATTTTTTTCTGTAATATATCTTTAAATGACGACTGCACCAAACTTTTCTACTTTTTTTATTATTATAATGTTTCCCTGGTATAATTTGGGGATTTTCTTTGATTTGGTAAGTGTTGTTATTTGTAGTTTTTCTTTTAAATTAATGTCCCAGAGCTTTTCGAAGAATATTTTCAATTCACTGTTATTATATTTTTCTGGGAAGAATTGGAATTAATTGTTTTACTATTGAGTTGACTATATGTTCTTTTTCTTTTTAGTGGAATTTCTCTATTAAGCAAAATTTTTGTTCAAATTCTTTGAGGCCTCTTTTTAATTTTCTTCGACTTCTTTTGGGAGTAGGCCAACGTTTTACACCTAGTTCTAATAAAACAATCTGCTTTTTGTCTAATTCATTTGTTTATATCAAATTACATTTTATTATATATCTGTGTGTTTGTGTGCGTTTATATTTATTAATTAAACGAAGTCACAAAAGCCGATCAATAACTTATCTAGAGTATGAATACATGAGAGTGCGTACATGTATGCATGTGTACATACACACAGAGAGAATACATACTTGCATATACACAAAAAACAAACCAAAAATACCTCAACCAGAATATTTTACAGTCTATCAACTTCAATAGGACATTCGTAGACACACATTCTGGAATTAAATGACATCATAAAAACCTATTAAAATAATCCGTACTCCATAAATAACTGCCTGAATTTAACTTAGCCATTCAAATATCCTGAAGAAGACGTTAATCCAAAAAGAATGTAGAGCCCCTTTTTCGGAAATAATGAAAAACAAATAATTTGAAATCATTCATGTATTGATGTGTTCGTTTAAAAATATTTTTTTTGACCTACAAAAAATTCATATATATATATATATATATATATATATATATATATATATATATATAATCTTTAAGAAAAAACAAAACGGTTACATTAGGATTATAAATCTATTTACATCCTGTTACGTGTTTTTGATATAAATCAAAAACACGAAAAAAAAATTTACAGGTCTTCTTCAGATCTTACGGATGGATTTAAAAAGTTTTTTATACATAAGATCTGAAGAAGTCCTGTTAATATTTTCGTGTTTTTTATTTAAATCAAAAACACATAACAGGATCGAAATAAATTTATAATCCTAATGTGACCGGTTTTGTTCTTTTTCTTACAGATATATATATATATATATATATATATATATATATATATATATATATATATATACTACGTAGTCCTCGTTACATTGTGGCTAAGGTATTACGGCATTCTAGTAACTGAGTTCGAAATCCAATCACACAATTACGGTGTTTTTGGGTTAAAACCCTTGGGAAAGATATAAACTCCCGTATCCCCCGAGTTAGGAGCCAGATAGTCCCGCTACTCTTCTTTTGCAAAGACAGCTTCACTTTAAATAACCCTCGAAGATAGATATGCCATTAAAAAAGAAACCAACCAACCAGCCAGCCAGATAACCAACCAACCAACCAATCTATCTTTTAAAAAAGTGCTTTAACAACTACTTTCATTTACACTCGAGTCTCTTTGAATCATAATTAAAATTTGTTGTCTTTCATCGTTTTATTCATAATCTTTCTTCCGTATAAGTTTATCCATAATTCATTTTGTATAATTAGCAAAGTAGATAATTTTATTAAGATTTTTGACGTAACATTATTGCCTAGTCGGCTGGGGCAGTAGAATACATCGACTGCTTTTCTGCAGAGGGTAAGATCTCCCCCAAACAAGTCTCCAAGATATGACAGTAAACAATCTGATGGTGTAGTTCCACTAATGCTGGAACTTAGGGTCCACTATGTCCTGGAATGTTAGCTCCTGATAGGGCCCTATCTATGGGTCAAATGGGATTAAACTGTGTACTTATGCAAAACTGAAGTGCTTGAAATAGCACTCTTTGACATTTAAACTGCGTACTTATGTTAAACTGAATTGTTTGAAATGGAACTGTTTTTTTCATTGAAACTGAACTTATGCTAAACACAATCGCTGGAAATCGAACTGTTTTGACATTTAACTGTATGTAAACCAAAATCTATACTTGTACTAAACTGAATTGTTTGAAATATAAGTGTTTATCTGTATAAAAATGTATTTGGTATTAAATAACATACAATGGTTGATATGCAACAAATCCAAACAAGTAAACTAACAAGCAAACCTAATTTTATTTAGAATATTATATATATACAAATAAAACTAAAAAAAGGCAAAGCAGAATATTCCTCACAATTTTCTAGTTTACATAAACTTAAAAAATATCCGTCCAAGAAATTAGAATCAAATAAATAGATAACTAACGGCAGCTACAATATATCCTGATAGTGTATATTTAACTATGGTATATTCCAATAGTGTATATTTAACTATAATGTATTCCAATAGTATATATTTAACTATAATGTATTCCAATAGTGTATATTTAAATATAATGTATTCCAATAGTGATTATTTAACTATAATGTATTCTAATAGTGTATATTTGATTATAATGTATTCTTATCATCATCATATCGTGCTGCCAACACGGATATCCCTGATCCTCACTCGCCACTCCTCCCTATCGTTCATCGCTTCTGTCTGGTCCTCAGGGCTACATCCCGTATCCTCACAGAGCTGCTGTATGTATGTTCGAGCTGGTAGAAATGCTTTTGCTCGGCCATATGAGGGGGTCCATAGGAGTACATCGCTTCTCCAGCAGTGTCCTGCATGTCTGGTTCGTCTCACTTGGATAGTTTTCGTAAGGGAGGTAGGTGGCCATATAGTTGGTGCTTTGTGAGGTGTTGCCCCCAGCACTTGTTCAATATTGCTCGTAGCATTCTTGAGTAGTTGCTGTGTAGCTTTTTCTCCAGCCGTTTTGTTAGCGTCCATATAGTGCATCCATACAGCAGTATCGAGACGACCACTGCTGGGAAGAAACTGCGTTTCATTTTATCGGTCAGCTCTGGCTTCCATATGACCGATAGCATACCGATAGCTGTCCATACCTTTGTTATACCGAGTGTCGATCTTTTTCGGTTGATGAGACACTGCTTCCTATGTTGGTGAACTTGTCTACTAGTTTCAGAGAGCTAGTGTCTAGTGTGGAAATATCGCCTGTTTGATTAAAGCACATGTATTCCGTTTTGTGTGCATTGACATGGAGGCCAATGTCTGCAGCGGCTCGTTCCAGAGTATGCAATAGTGTTTCGGCTTGGACGTGTGTATTTGCAAGAATCGCTATGTCATCGGCGTAGTCGGCGTCGGTAATTGTTTTTGCGGGGTACTTTCTGCTTCTTTTCTTCGTCAGCTCGGAGCCGTTTTCATTGATTTTATCAATCGATGTTCTAAGCACGTAGTCTAAACAGATGATAAAGAGGTATCGGGCTAGTGTGCCCCCTTGCAGTAATCCTGCTACAATGTCGAATTAGTCTGTGTTCCAATCATCATCATCATCATCATCATCTCGTGCTGGCAGCACGGATATCCCTGACCCTCTCTCGCCACTCCTCCCTATCGTTCATCGCCCTAGGCAGGTCTTCAGGACAACAACCTGTATCCTCAAATAGCTGCTGAATGTACGTTCGTGCTGGTCGTCCTGCTTTTGCGCGGCCATGTGTGGGGATCCATAAGAGTACATCTCTTATGAGTTAATGCATTCTAATAGTGTATATTTAACAGTAAAATACTTTATTTTTATTATTGAAAAAATATATATACACTGATGGAAAAAGAAGTTATTTAAAAATGAATTAGTTAATATGGTAGAAAAGGTTTAAAACCTTTTATTCCCCCAGCTATAGGTTGAATAGTTCTTACAAAAATGGCATTGCTATCAGATAACCCACGAAGTTTGATATGCCATTAAACAAAGAAGCCAAACCAAACCAAACCAGACAGATATAGTTAGATCACTGTAAATGCTTACATATACAGAGTAATAGATTGGTGAATGAAGTCTTCTTGGCTTCAGTGTTAATGTGTTGGACTGTGTCATCGAAGGAAGCAAGTGCGAATTCCTATCGCATTATTACGTTAAAAATTCTGACTAATATTCTAAGAAAATATGTGAAACCCCTAATCCTCCCAGCTATAGTAAAACTGCTATTCTATTACAAGGATAGCTTTGTCATTAAATAACCCACGAAGGTTGATATATCATTAAACAAAGAAAATAAACCAAGCCAAATTAATACGCGAAAACTTTTCAAAATGATGTTATCAACAGAGAACTATTTTAAATCATATTTGATTTACTGGCGACATACTGTTGTAAAAAAAAAATCAACATATATTTTTTTTTCTAAATAGATGGTTTGGTTTCTTTGTTAAATGGCATATCAACCTTTGCTGGACATATGGAACCACTGGACAGTTGCTTCGAGTTCATTAGGTCTAATTAGCAGTGTATATCGTATAGGTTATTTAATGTCAGTCCTAGAAGAACAGAAGTGGTACTTTTTAACCCAAAGCTGGGAGGATAAGGGGGTTCCTACCTTTTCCAAGGGTATTTGCCCGAAAATGAACGTAATAGCGCGACTGGAGTACGAACTCGCGTACTACGATTCCGCAGTCCATCGCTTTAACCATTACACCACGAGGACACCCTTTTCTAAATAGAGGAATTATAAATTATGAATTGAATTACCATGACCAGAATATCCGGCAAGCAATGCGTGTGACATGTGGAACCACTGGACAGTTGCTTCGAGTTCATTAGGTCTAATTAGAAGTGTATATCGTGATCTCCCACCGGAGATCAAACCAGTGACCACAGAATGCAGAGCCGAAACTATACCACTGATTACTGGTCCACATCGCACACAAGCTATGCCATTTTCACTTGTCATGGTAAATGCACGGGCAATTAATCTGATGGGGTTGTTGTTATATCATTACTCTTACAGAGACACGGTCAACTCTAGGGATACGGCTTCCCAAAAGAATCGGAGATACGCTTCTATGTACTCATAACCTCATGGGCAAAGAAGAATACATACTTTTTCTTTTTAGATAGAGGAATTATATATTATAAATTGAAATACCATGACCAGAAAAAAATGTATGTCTTTCTCTTTACCAATTAGGTTATGATTACGCAGATGCGTATTTTCCTATCCTCTTGGGAAGACGTAGCCCTTGAGTTGACCGTGTCCTCTGTAAGAGTACGGATGTAACTACAAGACCCATCAGGTTAAGTGGCCGTGGACTTACCATGGCTAGTTAGTTTGCCATCAGTTGTTTGCGATATGGACCAGTAGCTGAGTGCTAGAGTTTCGGCTTTGCATTCTGTAGTCACTGGTTTGATCTCCTGTGGAAGATCACGATATACACAGCTGATAAGATCTTATAAAGTCGAAACAGCTATCAAGTGGTCCCGTATGTCGTACGCTGTGCTTACCGGATTTTCTTTCTTTCTTTAATTGCATATCAACCTTTGTAGGTTATTTAATGCCAAAGCCATTCTCCTAGAAGAACAGTAGTGATACTATTTAACCCATAGCTGGGACCAGATTTTCCGGTCATGGTAATTCAATCAATAAAAAAGCAAGAGTCAAGTTTTATAAGGAATAGTAAAAGATCTGAATAACGTAAATAAAATAGCCTTAAGAATAAAATCGAAGCATATATTTACCCAACCCCTCCGACATGAACAGTAATACGGACAAAGTCAGATCTTCGGGAAGTAAAGCAGGTTTGAATTCCGTTTTCTTTCTCCTAAACTGGTTTCCGAACAAAGGTTAGACAACCAAACTACTATACTATTTATCTATAGCCGTGAAGAACGACTGATGGATTCATATCTTTCCCAAAAACACGAGCTCTAACTGAAAAGCAAACAACCTCGTCTAGGAATTGAGATAGAACTGTTTAGAAATTATAAGTATAGGCTAAGAGTACAAGAAACCATGTAACTACGTATTGAAAAGATTATTCTTGAATAGGAGTAGTTACTTTTAGCCATGAAACTGTCTATTAATCATTAGTAATATATAGGAAATATTGCCGAAGGGGAGTTGAATATGCCGACTTTAACGTCTACAGATGCGTAAGATTTATCCCCCAAAAGAGTGTCATTGGTATAACATCAAATAGTGAAGCTCGAATTCTAAGATCAAACAGATAGAAAGCGTGTGTGGGACACTATAAGATCTAACCCGAGGTGCACTTATTCAAAATGAAAAATGTACATGCGTATTGGTGGTTAGATACGCGTGCACTCCCAATTTATTTTTGGTTCTTTTTCTTCTTTGGATCTTTGGAGCTTATTCTTACTTTACATAATTTCAAAGAAAACCTGCGATCGACAAATCTTTTCTTAGCAACAAACACAACGTGGGGTTGAAATTGTTTAGCAGGTGAAACTGGGTGAGATGCAAATGATAAAACCTCACGTCAAACTTATCTTAGTCTGGAATACAGGAACTATTCGGCCTTTGGTGACTTTTGCGACTCCTGGTCTTTAAACGTGACCTGTCTGTAAATCATTTAAGAAATACTGGTCAAAAGTACCCATGCATCACACAAAAATTGTTTGCATTCGACAAAACATTAGCATGACAGACAGTAGTGATGGTTTCACAGAAGGAAAATGGGAAAGTTTTTTTTAGTTGCGAACTAAAACAGATTTCTGCTTTATGGGACTGACCCTTGGATTATAGTTTCGACCAACACCTGCGACCGACTAATCTTATCTTAAAAACAAACATCTTGTCGTTTAGAAGGTGAAACTAGACGAGCCGTGACCGTTACTACCACAAGTAAATTGTATTAGTGTTTTCTCACCTCTCTTAATTAGGGGGTAGTCTTCGTGGTCTGGGGTTAACGAGCTAGACTGAGATATTATAGCTGAAAAGTTCGATCTCACTCACATATATCATAAAACAAAGAAACTAAACCAGTTTTCATTCATTCATTCACCAAAGAATTTATCAAGTTTTGCTTCGTCTAGAACACAGGCGTTAGACGGCTTATGGTATCTACAGTTACACCTGCTCTTTAAGCGTTCTTTTGACTGTTAAGACCCCCTTGGGGAAATCATTCAATAGTTAAAGAAACACTGGTCAAAAGTACCCACGTATCACAAAAGAATTATGTTTGTATTAGCCAAAACATTAGCTAGACAGACGGTAGTAAAGGTTTCACAAAACAGAAATAGAGAAAAATTTGTTGGTTGCGAAGTGACATTGATTTTCTGACTCCTCGACAAATCACAGCAGTTGGCCAGGCCGGTTTGATATTAATTCTTTTTTTTATAATTGAAATAAACGTTTAAACGGCGCCACCTATAGAGAAATTCGTAGGGGTTTCGTGAAATAAAGTTGTTCCAACCAGTGTCGGTATTAATATATTAACTTGAAAACAAAAATGAACGAAAAGCAATCTAATGAGGAAAGAAACAAATAAGCGAGAAAGGCTGAACGAAAAAAAAAAAAAAATGAAAAAAAGAAAAATCAAATTGCCAAGAAGTGGGAAAAATATTGTGCCACTCAAAAAGAAAGAGCTTTGTCGTGCAATGAATGAAATTTGTGGTTTAAGATTCATAAGAAATTTGGTTTAAAGAAAATAACGTTGTTTAATTAAGAAAATTATCTCTTTCTTTTTTTCTTTCTTTCTTTCTTTCTTTCTTTCTTTCTTTCTTTCACTCACTCTCTTTCTCTCTCTCTCTCTCTCTATATATATATATATATATATAGTTAGGTTTAATGATATATCAACCCTTGAAGGTTATCTAATGTCAAACGCTGTTTATAGATATATATGGTTTTTAAGTGAATAGTTTGTAGTTAACATTATATTAAAACGAACTAGGACTCACTCGTTTGCACACAGATGGTTTCAAGTATTGCTATCAAATACTAATGATTCAATTAAGTATCTATCCTTTGTTTGCCAACAGTTAAATTGTTTCAAGAATAAAAATTGATTAAACAGTTCTATTTGACCCATGAATAAGAGCCTAAATGTTATGACTACCTCGGGTTAGAGTGGAACAAGGTGTAATGGCAATAAAGCGATACTGCACATTCCCCAACCCTCCAGGACTAAAGTCTCACACTCAGATTGTTTTATGTAATACACAGAATATTATATATATATATATATATATATATATATATATATATACTAAATCTAACAGCAATCACGGTGACAAAAAAAAAAGAAAAAAAAAGCAACCAGAATTCAGAGATAACAATATCTCGAATCACTGCCTGGGGAAAAGAGAAAAAGATTATCGGGATAAAAAAAAGAAAAGACCAACTTCGTCACACCAGTTGAAAAAAATCAAGAGATATGCAATCAGTTGGTCAAAAGAACAAAAACCAACCGCAAAATGCTGCAATGCTACAATTACAAAACGTGCTTAATACTAAATAGAGCCAATTACAAGAATTAAATCGCGAGTCGCGACTATCCTACTACAGTTTCGCCTAAAACGGCTCCTTGCGATTTAATTTATATATATATATATATATATATATATATATAGCAAAGTCAAAACTGACTGAAAATACTGAAACATTTTTTTATTATTGCCATAAGTTAGACACTCTTAGAAAGTGATTATTTTTCCTGATTATCGTTGTTAAAGTTTCTTAAGTTATGACAAAAAATTGCAATTTTCTAAAAAGAACATTCCCAGAAATAGCAAAATTTGGGAAACTTCTTAGAATTCTCTTTTCTTTAATTTGGTATTTTACCTTGAGATTTGGCCTTTGCTAACGATTTTACATCTTTTTGTTCCCATCTCCTCAGAGTAAATATTCATAACTTTATATATATATATATATATATATATATATATATATATATATATTGTGTTCGCAAATGGCCCGGGAGACCAGGGTTTAGTCCAAGGTCGCGTCATCCCAAAGACTTAAATAAATGTTACTTGAACCATTACACCACGGGCATCTCCACTATTATTATACATTTAAATGTATAACAATAATAGTAACAGTAGTGTGCGAACAAATGAATTCTAACTCATTTAAAAATAAAATTAACTTTAAAATATTCAATTAAATATAATATATGTATATCTGTTTAAATGCGTGTAAACAAATGACTGATGAATTAAATTTTTACTGTTAAGTAGCCATACTTTAAATCATTTAACAATTAGCAAAAGCATGACCTCTAGCCGGGTTAAAGATATTATCGGCAAAATGTGTTTACAAATCGTATATATCAAATATATAGGAGGTGCCCGTGGAGTAATGGTTATCGTCGTAGGAAATGGTCACGGCGACACGAGTTCAAATCCTGGACGAGACTGATTGCATTTCACATAGCACTAATACCGTTGGGAAAGGTATGAATCCAATTATTCTCCCTCCAGTATGGTTAAACAGTAGGGCAGACTAGGTTCTTCAGCCTTGGTGAAGCAACTAGTCTAGGAGAAGGAAAACTCTGAATTCAAACCTGTTAAACTTCGTTTAAAAATTGACCTTGTGACATATCCTGCCCGAGCGGAGGGGTTGGTAAATATGTATATCAAATATATATGTATTAACAGGATTTGGCATTAAGTAACTTATGATGTTTGATATGCCATAAAACCCAACCAACTAACCGACCAACGAAGTATCCTTTACAAATCCTATTACTGTGTCCTCGTTAAAACATTAAGCTGCATCCAGTGGTACGTTTTCAGCCTTGGAATTTTGGAGAGTGGGGAGATCCCCTTTATTTTCATTAATCCCCAAAACACTAAAACATAGAGTTGTATAACCTGTTAGTTTCTTATCTATGGGTCAAATAGATCTTTTCATGAAGTACAGGGTGGGTCAAAATGATCTGACTCTTTCGTAGGTTTAATAAAAGCAAATTAGAATTAATGAAAAATGTATTTTTATTTTCCAAATGTACATCAGATGCCATTTTGTTTTATTTCGTTTTGTAGAAACATTTGTCAAGAACGATTCAGTAACTGCAACGCAAAGAGCATTCCGTGTGTACTTTGGACTTGGTCGACATGATCCCGTACCTATTCGAAGTACGATTTTATCATGGGTTACTAACTTTAAAGCTATCGGATTAGCATTGAAACGAAATTGTTGCCATTTCACATGAAATGATCGGTCGAATTATAGACAACTTTCATGAACGTCTTCGTCAGTGTATTAGTAATAATGGCACACATTTGACTGATGTAATTTTTTAAATAAGATTAAAATGGCATCATATGCATATTTGGAAAATAGAACCAACTTTTTCATTATTTATTCTAATTTGCTTTTATTAAATCTACAAATGAGTCAGATCATTTTGACCCAACCTCTTAACCTGTATGTAAATTAATTGTATTAGATTGGAAAACTTGACATTAGATAACTTTGGAAATTATAGACAAATAGAAGAGAAATAAGAAAAAAAAAAGTAAAACATTGTAAAATATGATGATTACAATCAATTATTTACAAATGAATCAAATTTCGGCATTGAATTACTCCTCAGGAGTTGATATGCCGTTAAACATACTAAGCCAAATAAAACAAAACCAAGTGAATCCAAACTTGTACCCCGGTTTTTTCTAATCCGACCACCTCTCATTCGGCTTGTTTAAAAATCCGATTTCCAATACCCAGGCCTCTTCATTAATCCGACAATCTGTTATCCGGTTCCTTTTTAAAACCGACTAGCATTCATTTGGTTCCTTTACTAATCCAGCAAATGTTAATCAGGCTCCACTAATCCTGCTAACTCTAATCAGCCTTCTTCACTTATCTGACGACCTGTAATCCAATTATTTCTCTAAATCGGCTACCTGTCATCCATTTTATTCTCTTATCCAGCTATTTGTAATTCGGTTCTCTCACTAATCCAACAACCTGTAATCAAGTACTATCAATAATCCGACTATCGCTTATCCAGTTCCTTCATTAATGCTACTACCTGAAATCAGATTCTATCATTGATCCAACTATCTGTAAACCGGTTCATTCACTGCACTTATTTCAAGTTTCCTTGCACTGTAACTTCTATTTTTCTTTGTCACTGTAATTTTTGCTGCTCATTGTCTTCTTTGTATTATATCTGTTCACTTGTTATCGTGCTCTAGCAAACACTGGCAGGCGATTCCTGCTTGGGTTTTCTGCATTTAATAATACCATTTACTCTTGTTGAAACCCAGTTATGTCTCCAGTAAAAAAAAAAAAAAGAAAAAAAAAAGAAAAAAAAGTAATGCAACTCGTGCTGTGAATAAAGGAAGTACATTCCGTGCTGTGAAGCGAAAATATCGCACATTATCGATGCAGGATAAAGGTGTACTCACGAAAAAAATTGACAGCGGTGTATCGATGAAAAGCTTGAGCCACTGATTCAAAATGGCCTCTTTCCAAGGGTAAAGTAGGAAAAAGAAAAAAAAAAGAAAATTTGTAATTAATAGTTTACATGGTTTCATTTAATGTCTATATTCACTTATATAACTTATAATGACTTGCATTGTATCTCAAAGGTATGATAGTGTGCTTGGCTATTGTTTTCCGGGATTCGACATTTTCAATAGTCGTTCACGTCCTAATGGATTGTTTGAAAATTTGAAAATTGCTTTAAAATATATTTGAGATCACGAGAGTCACTATGATATATAGCTGAAGGTTATAATCTAAGAAAAATGTAGTATGTAGTCCACCATTAATACTACAAAATCAACTTGGTTAATGTAATAAAATATAACCAGAACTTCTGCAAGAGAATATAACTTTGATTTGTGTTATAAAACACACTTTTGATTTGTTGAAAAAATATAGCTTTTATTAATACTTTAAAATGTAACTTTCATTAATATTATAATATATAAGATTATAATTGAAAAACAATATTGTAGTTACTCACACTTCTTTAATCTAATCTATATAATTTCTACCTACATGTATTGCGTTTTATTCGATTCAAATATTCTATTCATGAATTTGGCTCAAAACGGAGATATATTAAAGAAATTGTGTTGTTTTATTTTTTGATATTGGTGAATGAGGGTAGGCTTTTTTTAATTTTTGTACATTTTCTTTTTATCCATTTTATTCAGGTTTAAATTGTGATTTTTCCTTTCCTGAGTTTTACGAGAGCGTTAAGGTTATCATTCGTATTTAATGGCCAGTGGGTTTCGTATAATCTCTTTTTAAGAGATCTTCATATTTCTGAAATGTATTTTTTGTGCCACAAATTGTTGGGTATTTCATATAAAACTGTTTGGATATTATTTCCTTATAAACAACAACAACAACAATAACAAATAAACATGTAATATTTCTGAGCGGCTTGAAGGTGCTTCGATGTAAATATCGACATCTTGTGATTTTTTTGTCGTGCCTCTCGGTAATATCACGTGCCTTGCCATGTCATTTGTTCCTTTATATTTCCTGCACAAATCGGAAAATGTTTTCGCTGTAAGTTTGTTCTTTATTTACGTACAAGAATTAGGAAATGCTAAAGACTCTTTAGTAAAACCTTATTTATGTATATATTCACACATTTCGCATAGAACTAATGCCCTCGAGAATGGTATACACCCAATAAGTCTCCCTTCGGCAAAAAAATGAATACTAAGTCGGACTGAGCTCTCTAACCTTGACATAACAACCAGTTGAAGAAAAGGAAATCTCTGAATTAAAACCTGTTAAAATCAGTAAAACAATTAGGGATTTTAGTAGATTATTTTTGTTATGAATTGTTTTCTTGCTGGACTTGGGGTTCGGACGTCAGGGTTTTCGAGTTGTGATGGTCAAGTCGAATGAACCTTGTTTGACGTAGACGTGTCACTAAATATTTTAAGGATGACGCGTAATAAAAGCATTAATTGGGGAATAGTCGGATGAACATATACAAAAAAGGGATTCGAAGCAGTGTGTGTGTGTATGCGTGTGTGTATGTGTGTGTGTGTGTGAGAGGGAGAGAGAGAGAGAGAGAGAGAGAGAGAGAGAGAGGCACAATAATGAGGTTTACTGAGACAGAGAGAAAGGAAGGCTATAAGAACAACGAGGGAAAAACGAATGAGCCGGTGAATGTATTGTGACACAAAAAACCAAACCATGGTAGCAACAAACCGGTGCCCGAGTTAAATATAAAATATATCAGTGGCAATCAGACGGACGGGTGATAATTGGCTGAAATAAACTCAAACAGGAGGTCCTTAAAGTTAGCCCTAGATAGAAAACAGGCGGAGAAAGTCAGTTCCAGACTAGCTGCAGGATGTGAAGACGTGACGAAAAGTAGGCACCCATTTGAGTGAGCTACGCGAATGTCAGCCAACTCAAATAGGTCAAACCAAGCTGCCGTGGAGAAGTCTTAGCCCAGAAGAATGAATGAACCTCAAACATTCCCTTTGAAAATGTGAGACACTAGGCAATAAGAAAAGGACTCCAACTGAGGAGTTAGAAGAAACTCCGAGGGACTCAGTGGTCGGGTCAACGCAGGAGAAATTATTTTGTCTGAGGCTGTTTCTCTCGCCTCACACGGTGTAACGTCTCTGTCTATCAAATCAGTTGACGCATTTCATATACTCTATCTCTCTACAATGAAAAGGGTGGAGCAAATAAACGGTCGTATTAAGCGAAACAAGAGACTGTGTTTTGTATTTTTCTTTTTAAATCACGGTGAGGTTACCACGGGGTCCAACTGAACTTAAGGGGTAACGTAGCATTATATTATATTAGGTACCGTGGTGTTACAAATCCCCTTTAAATTAACGCTTTCACACATAATTCTCGTGCGGAAGAGTTGAGTGAATTCATATATGTTTATGATAAATCATCATCATGATGTCGTGCCGCCAGCACAGATATCCTTGGCCCTCTCTCGCTACTTCTCCCTATCGTTCATCGCCTCTGGCAGGTCTTTAGGGCTACATCCCATATCCTCACAGAGCTGATGTATGTATGTTCGAGCTGGCCGTCCTGATTTTGCTCGGCCATATGTGGGGGTCCATTGGAGTACATCACTTATGAGCTCGTCCCTGCTTCTCCAGCAGTGCCCTGCATGTGTGGTTCGTCTAACTTAGATAGTTTTCGTGATGGGAGGTAAGTCGCCTTATAGTTGGTGCTTTGTTGGGTGTTGCCTCCAGAACTTTTTCAATATTGCTCGCAGGATCCTTGTGTAATTGCCGTCTAGCTTCTTCTCCAGCCGTTTTGTTAGCGTCCAAGTAGTGCATCCATATAGCAGTATCGATACAACCGCTGCTTGGAAGAATGCGTTTCATTTTATCGGTCTGGTCTGACTTCCATATGATCGATAGCTTATCTATAGCTGTCCATGCCTTCGATAGCCGCGTGTCGATGTCTTTTTCGTTTTATGAGCCATTGCTTTCTAGGTACGTGAACTTGTCTACCAGTTTCAGAGAGCTTCCATCTAGTATGGCCGGTTTGATTAAAGCACATGTATTCAATTTTGCGTGCATTGACATGGAGGCCAGTGCCTGCGGTGGCTTGTTCTAAACTATGCAGTGGTGTTTCGGCTTGGTTGGGTGTATTTATGATAAATAAATGCATTAAGATATTTTGATAGTTGAGTCTGCTAGACAGGTTCAATTCTGGACGGAGTGGTGGGCCTCTATTATTTTTGCGCAAATACCCTTGAAAAAAGAATATATCCGACAATCAGTAAGATAGTAGAACCAACAAAATCACAAGCCTTTAAGGACAATCGACCTGGATAAAGGAAAGACTTAATTTAACATTTACTTTCGGTGAAACTGAGTTCAGGTATTTTTTTATCAGCTCATCCAAATATTGTGACTTGTATAATATAGGCTTTCTCTAAGATAAATACATAATTAGTGTGTTTGAGTGCTCGTGTACGTGCTTGACAAATTATAATTCACTGCCAAACCAAACCTAATATATATATATACATGTGTGTGTGTGTGTGTGTGTGTGTGTGTGTGTGTGTGAAACTGACTCCTATTTCCCTTTTAACAACTTCTGACATCACTTTGATACCATTTGCTCAAATAATCAAGAACGTTGGAATATTTTTAGATTAAACTCGAACTTAAAATATATTTTAAAGAACCAGGCATACTGACCTATCATCGCCCAAATCATCATCATCATCATCATCATCATGTCGCACCATCAGCACGGATATCCCTGACCCTCTCTCGTCACCCGTCTCTATCGTCCATCTCTTCCGGTAGGTCTTCAACGTAACATCCTGTATCGGCACAGAGCTGTTGTATGTAGCTTCATGTTGGTCATCCTGCCTTTGCCAGGACTGTAATATAATTGCGGAGGGATCTCGTTTTATATATCTTGGCTTTCGGCTTAGTTAGGATGCGAACCTTTCACTTAGTGCATGGGTTAGTTAGGTGCAACATTAACGCAGGTATTCATGCGCGCGCAGGGAGGATGTGTCATTCACAGATGTCAAAATAAAAATTCCCAGATGGGAAATAAGCCGGGGGGAGGTGAATGACGTCATGCCCGGAAGCGCTGAGGATTTGGGTGATTTGAGAAAAGCAGTTAGTTGAGTTCCTGCATCGGAAGAAAGTTGACTTTCGGGGCTCGCCGAGGCCAGACCAGTAGTTTTCGGCGGGGGCCGCATGTAGTTTGGGGCAGATGGAAAAGTCAGCATAGAATGATTGTGTCTCTCTCCCCTCATGTCGAATAACCTTTAACTCAAAGGTAATAAAGTTTCGTACCTGAACCAATTTCGTGAGTTTCGTTTTTATATTCCCTATGTCTATTTCACTCATCCGTTTATTATGGGTATGTAACAGTCCATGTGAAAAGGTCGACCGGAGTACATCACTTATAAGTTCGTCCCTACTTCTCCGGCAGTATCACGCATGTCTGGTTCGTCTAACTTGGACAGTTTTCGTGATGGGTGGTAGGTGGCCGTACCGCTGCTGCTTTGTTGGGTGTTGCCTCAAGGACATGGTCAATATTGCTCGCAATATTCTAGTGAAATTGCCGTCAAGCTTTTTCTTCATACGTTTTGATAGCATCCATGTAGTGCATCCATAAAGCAGTATCAACCCGACTGCTGCTTGGAAAAAAGTGCATTTCATTTTATCGGCCAGCTCTAACTTCCCTATGACCAATAGACTATAGTTAGCTCTCCATGCCTTTGCTAGTCACTTGTAGATGTCTGTCTCGGTTGATGAGACACTGCTTCCTAGGTAGGTGAACTAGTCTACTAGTTTCAGAAAGCTACCGTTTAGTGTGGAGATGTCGCCTATTATATTAAAGCACTTAAATTGATCCACAAGAACAACACAATAAAAGAGGGGAAAGAAGAGATATAGATATGGTGATAGATAAGTAGATGGAATAATTTTCATTTTACTTGCATTCATTGCTATCTTTTATTTTATACTAAATATATTATTGTTTAGTGATTGAATGTCATCGATGTCGAGGAACAAAAATCAAATATATATATATATATATATATATATATATATGTGTGTGTGTGTGTGTGTGTGTGTCTGTATGTGTGTGTATATGCGCGTGTGGTCGTATGTCTTTGTGTATGTACAGGTGTGTGGGAATATTTTGGGGAAAATGAGAGGAAACATCTATATAGTATATAATCAAGTAATCCATGAGAAGCCACCAGTAAAATCCGTTCAAAATTTACAACAACCGCTGTTGCAAACACCTGAAGTCAACTAACTCATTTGCTAGCTTCAGAATTAGAAAAAAAAAAAAAAGGAAAAAGAAAACCTAGAAGAAAAGAAAAGTTACTGTGAATCTGATTGCTGAAGGAAAAATCTAATTTATTTACAGAAATGAGCACGCTGTGAAAAGCAATATATTGGAAAGACACAGTGGACATTTTAATTTAGACTAAATAACTACAGACTCATATATCAGTAGAAATACTTGATATCATATAACAAATTACTATAGACTAATAAAAAAGAGCAATTAAAAAAACAGTTGAATATTGTAAATATAGTTATGTTTGGTATCAAACGTTTAGAAATGAATTAGATTTCTGTTATAGATAATCCATAAAGTGTTGATATGTCATTAAATAAATAATACTTAAAGCCATACGACTATGCAATTATTATTTCTGCTTGATAGAATTTATGATTTTAGACAAATAAAAAAATACCGTTAAAATTACATCGGAACATTGAAATTTTATTAATGATTACAATAAACATTAAAAATAAATCAAATTTTGGCATTAAATAACCCATTAAGGATTGATGGTATGTTAAAAAATTCAACCAAATCTGACCGAACCAATTTTAATTTTTTGTAAGTTGGTTTTGCATATTTGTTTATTCATTTTATAATTCCCGTATTGTGGGCCGATGCAACATATAATGTGACCTAAGTAAATAAACATAGCGTGTTGACTGCTGTGTGTGTACGTGGAACCACTTGAGTGTTCTTGATGTATGGGTGAATTTCGACCTCAGAATTAGCCCCTCGTCACTTGGAGAATTTTCGATCTTTGTCATCTTGTGTGGCAAGATAACTGTTCTTTGCTTATTGCTTTTCAGCCCTAATCGCTCGAGTAATTCATGTCGTGTTGCCTTCGGCATGATTGTTGTCATGGCAGACGATAATATATTTGAAGACAGTCCTAGTTTGCCGTTGACAGCGCTGGTTTATTTAATCCTGTTAACAGATTTCCCGTAAGAATTCACCAAAGTTCTTTGCACTTGCCAAATTATTTGAATTGACAAAGGGAATAGTCTTTCCAGAGTTGACTTAAACAAAAAAGAAAACAAAGTTATTTATATTTCGCTTGTTGTTCTTTATAAAGAAACTAAACATTTCTTTAAAACATTGCCAATCTATCGTTTGTGGGGAAAGCGCCTCGTGACGTGTAATAGAGAGCTAGGCAAGCCGATAAGTACTAGAGTGACTTATTCTTACTGTGACTCTCAACTTTGTAACAACAAGACAGAGTAACCTCCCGGTCGGCTGGAGCTCAAAAATGGACCGATTGCACCTGTAAGAGGGGTGAGACCTCTTCAACAAGTATATTAGGTAAGAGACACTAAACTGAATCTGATGGCGAAGCTTCAAGACACGAACTTTAGGGAATGTGGAATACTTCTTCATTGACATTACTCTTAGTTCCTCTCTTACCCGTGTGGTAGTACCTGTTAAGGTCAAACAGAATTTTTTTTTATCATTACTAAGGATCATTATCATAAGTTTTTAAAGCTATACAGCTGTGTACAAATTGTTTTTATTAGATTGAAATACTTCATAAATAGAATTACTAAAGTTAGATAGTGTTGTGTTCTGGTTAGTGAACACAAATAGTAGTAATAATGATAAGACAAACCACGATATGTGAGGAAAATAGTTATATTTACAGGAAAGAGTATTTACAAGAGAGAGACTGTTAGTAATAAGAACATAGGATTAGTGATAGTGTAAGGATATACTTCAACAATAGGAACGGCTCTTCTGGTCTGACTCGTACGCTTATTCTCAGACTGATCTCTGCTACTGCCATATATGGCAGATGGAACAACTCATTATGCTGAAAAGGTTGGTGATACCCAACTGATAGCAATACTTGAAAGCATTTAACTGTATGCAAAGAAACGATAAGTAGTACTTTAAACCACTCAACTTAAACAAAGTATTAATATTAGGTTTGGTTTCTTTGTTTAATGGCATATCAACTCTTTGTAGGTTATTTAATGCCAAAGCCGTTCTCCTAGAAGAATAGTAGTGGTACTATTTGACCCATAGCTGGGAGGATAAGGGGGTTCATACCTTTCCCAAGGGTATTTGCCCGAAAGTGAACGTAATAGCGCGACTGGATTATGAACTCGCGTACTACGATTCTGCAGTCCATCGCTTTAACCATTACACCCCGAGGACACCCCCCAGTATTAATATTAGATATAATTATTAGTGTTAGATAGCAATAGTTGAAATGATTTTACTGTGGACAAATCATCATCATCATATCTCGCTGGTAGCACGGATATCCCTGACCCTCTCTCGCCACTCCTCCCTATCGTTCATCGCCCTAGGTAGGTCTTCAGGACAACAGCCTGTATCCTCACATAGCTGCTGAATGTACGTTCGAGCTGGTCGCCCTGCTTTTGCGCGGACATGTGTGGGGATCCATAAGAGTACATCTCTTTATCACGAAAACTATTCAAGTTAGACGAACCAGACATGCAGGACACTGCTGGAGAAGCAGAGATGAACTCATTAGAGAAGAGATGTGGACAAATAAATGGTTAATATTAGAATGTTTACTTGTGGCAGATAGCAATATTTGAAACCTTTTCATCAGTATGCAAAAAGATGATTAATGCTAAATATAATTTTTTGTTTTAGGTAGATATACTTTAAAGCATTTAACTGTGCGCAATCAAATCAAATCAAACTTGTCTTTAATCGGAATCATTTTTGAGATGAGGCTTCTTAATCTGAGAATTAATTAATTAATTGGTGCGATAGACAACAAATATGGAAGGCAGTAATTACTGGGGATACGGTCATAAGACTCAGCATTCCTATCCTAGGTCGCAGTAAATCACCTGAAGATGGCCAGAGGTGAAATTTGGCCGAAACGTAGTGAAAGAAGAAACAACACAAAAACTACCAAGATGAGGACAAAACGTCCGCAATAAATAAAAATTAATTCTCAAATCAAACTTGTTTGAAAATAAAGTTGCATACTAACTATCATACACACACACACACACACACACACATGCATATATATTCTAACATGGTTTGGTATTACCCACATGGGTTGATATACTATCAAACACTAACCAAGTAATATAAATAACTTTAGAAATAACGACCATATTCCACGAAGAATGAAGAAAAGAACCTTCTTCAGCATTGAATAATCCACAAGGTTTGAGATGCCATAAAATTCAACCAAATCAAACCAATCCAAATAAACTACAAACTCTTGTAAACTAGAAACCTTTTGCTAATACACGTATACACCTAACCCATCCACAAGATTGGAATTTGACAAAAGGTCAATTTTTAGTGGAGTTTAACAAGTTTAAATTCAGAATTTTCCTTCTCCTTAATTGGTTACTATACCAAGATTAAATAGCTCTTTCTCTCCTACAATTTACCGATAGCTGGTGTAGAAGAGTCAGAGCATACCTTTAACACAACGAACGCCCCTTCGCGGTGTAATGGTAAACTGGCTACTCACGTAAAAAGCATTTTAACTAAGGAGAGGGGCATATGTGCCAAATCTAAGGTATAAGTGGATTTATTTGTAAGGCATTATTACTTAATCAATTATTGTCAACCAGAAAATTGTTGATATTGTTTGATTTGAATAGCATGAAAATCCATCTGTGGTTTTTCTATGCCTGAAAGTTAGACCATCAAGTTCACTAAACTTTCAAATTTAAACAGCCCAGTTGGCCAGGGTCGTAAAATACACCAACTGCATCTCTGCCGAGGGGTAAGAATTCCTCCTTCGCAATGTGTATTCTGTATATAACATTAAACTATCCGATGGTGAAGATCCAGCCCTAAAGATTTGGGGAATATGGAGTACCCATTCACTGGCATTGCTCCCAGGTCATCACTGACCCTGAGTGGAAGCACCTAATAGGGTCCCATCTATGGGTCAAATTGAACAAACTATGTGTGAAAACAACATTAAACTGTGACAGCAATATAGAAATACTTGAAACCATTTTACCGTGTGCAAGAAAGAGCTCAGGATCATTTAAGAATGTTATCTACAAAATTTTTACAAATCATATATATTTATCTAATATATCTGCATAAACAGGATTTGGCATTGAATTAACTACAATGTTTGATATGCTATTAAACCAAACCAAACCAAACCAAACCATTGAAAGTTACACTTTTTGTGTTGCTGATTCTAAAGAGTTCTTTTTTTTTTTGCAAAAAGTCGAATCGCATACGAATATTTCTAAAATAGATCTATTTGACCGATAAAGGAGGCATTAATATGTGCTATGACTCCAAGTGAGTGTGGTCAAGGGAGTAATGTCAGTGAAGGGAGAATTCCTATTCCCCAGATCTCCTAGAAATTTGTGGCAGTTAAAAACATGTGTTCCAGCTCTTTTACTTCATCATCATCACAACCATGAGTTCTGACAGCAAGGTATTCCCCTCTCTCCTTCTCATCTCATTTGGTGAGTCTTTTAGACTGGATCTGTGTCCACACAGCTGATGAATGTAAGTTTCTGGTGATCGTCCAAAACTGATGTTTTCATTTTTAGGTGCATTAAAAGAACGTCGCTCATGAGACCGTCTTTGCTTCAAAATCAGTGCCCAAAATATCTCGCTTGCATTTTTTAGATACTTTACATGATGGAGACTTAAATAGTCGTACAACTGCTTTCAGGATTATCTCACGTAGCTTTTTAAGAGTCTTGTAAGAATCCAAGTAGTGCAGCCGTATAGTAGTACTGCTGCGTTTACATCCGGGAAGAATTTCCGTTTTGCTTACTTCGAAAGATTAGATTTCCAAATGGTCAAAAATCCTCCAATTGCAGTTCACCTTTTACTCATGTAAATGTTGATATTACTTTCAGTAGATGTGATATTACTACCGAGGTCAACTAAAAAAGCAATCTGGATGTTATGGCACTTTAGAAGAACGATATGCAATAAAATCCCGTTTTAAACTAGGAAAAAATGCCACAGAAACGTGTGGAATGCTTCAGACTGCTTTTGGAGCATCTTGCATGAATCGAGCATCAGTTTTTGAGTTGCATAGGAGATTCAAGGAAGGCGGGAAGAGTGTGAGGGAGGATGAGAGTTGTGGGAAGAGTAAGGAAGTCAATACACCAGAGTTAATTGGCCAAAGGGCAAGGCTAAGGGTTAGCGTTAATATGTTGAGGTCTTAAGAGAGTCCGGGAAGAAATTCCAAGGGAAGAGGCCAGCACTCTTCTAATCGGGTCAGTGGCATTTCCACTATGACAATGCACCAGTCCACAACTCCATCCTTGTCACAAACTATTTGACCAAGATGGGCACCAAGACAGTTTCTCACCCTCCCTATACTCAAGACATTGCTTCCAGTGACATTTGGTTATTCCCTCAGCTCAGAGGCTGTCGTTATGAGACAATTGAGGAGATGAAAGAGGCTGTGACGAAGGTCATTGACACGCTCACACAAGAGGACTTCCATGGGACCTTCCAGAAGTTGTTGGAACGGTACAGTGGATCGTAGCCGGAGGAGATTACTTCGAAGGGGACTAGTGTTTCATGTGTGTACTATCAATAAAAGTGCCCATAGGAAAAATGTCTGTAAACTTTAAAACGTAAAATTTAGTGATCCTTGTATATTGTGCAAATGTATGACTTTGCAAGACTCAAGCGACATTGTAAAAAAAAAAAAGTCGGAGTTACCAACGGGTAAGCAAACTTTTACATTCTTATGCATTTTATATCACATTACTCAATGATTCGAAGTTTCATGTTGTATTTTCAGGGTCGCTTCAATCTTGTTTGAGCTATTCGATAGAGCTTTAGAACATGGACAAAAAATTTTAAAGGAATTTTATTTACGTTACATCTGGTTTAAAAAATATGAAGAACAATGATTCTAGGGTTGAATTTATGTGTGTGTGTGTGTTTGTGTTTGGTTTGGTTTCTTTGTTTAATGGCATATCAACCTTCGTGGGTTATTTTAATGCCAAAGCCATTCTCCTAGAAGAACAGTAGTGGTACTATTTAACCCATAGCTTGGAGGATAAGGGGGTTCATACCTTTCCCAAGGGTATTTGCCCGAAAGTGAACGTAATAGCGCGACTGGAGTACGAACTCGCTTACTACGATTCCGCAGTCCATCGCTTTAACCATTACACCAGGAGGACACCGCCGTTTTTGTTTGTGTGTGGTTGTGTGTGTTTGTGTGCATTACACCCAATGGTAAAACAACGAGAATGAGTTATAGTAGTTACCTGAAAAGTTTTAAAATTGAGATTATTTATCTAGTTAATTACAATAAAAAGAAACTAGCTGAAGTACCTATTCATTCAGGGTTACAAAGTCATATCTAAACTCAAGATTACTGTATAATTGATAGATATAAAAATAATTCTCTTCTACATATATACCCAGACGGCTGGGGCTGTAATATACACTGACTGCCTCTCTGCAGACGGGTAAGATCTCCCCAATGAGTGTCCTGGATATGACACAAAACAATCTGATGCTGAGGTTCCAGTGATGCTGGAGCTTTGGAGGATACGGAGTACCCCTTCATTGCCATTGCTCCCAGGTCTACTCTGGCCCGGCGTGGTAGCACCTGATAGGGCCCTATCTATGGGTTAAATAGAACTTACGGCATTCTTATGCTAAACTGAATTGTTTGAAATAGAACTGTTTAACTAAACAGAATAGCTTGAAATAGAAATGTTTTTGACAATTAAACTTTACTTACTTTTAAACTACGTGCTTATGATAAACTGAATTATTGAAATTGAACTGTTTTTGACATTGAAACTGTATTTACACTAAACTGAATTGTTTAACACAGAACTGTTTTGACATTTAAATTTGTATAAACAAAATCTGTACTTATTCTTAACTGAATTAGCTGAATTAGAACTGTTTGAATTAACTAAATAGCTTGAAAGAGAATTTGACAATTAAGCTGTGTATTCATGCTAGATTGAATTGTTTGAAAAAGAACTATTTGAATAAAATGGATTTGGCGTTAAATAACCCACAAAGGTTGATTTGCCATAAAACCCAACCAGTTGTTATAAAAGATGAATGCAAATAAAGATTTAACAAAAGGGTTTTGTTTGGATTGTTAGTTCTAAGAAATTTAACTGTGTCACAGTAAAATCCTGAAGAACGGTTTATAATGCGATCTAAATTAACGTTGATGGTAATTAAGAGCGAATAATGATTTTGCAGAGCATGATTATTGAGGTTATAGTTTCTTTGGGAAGACATTAAGCTAGAAGTATTTGCTGTCTATTTCCTCTAATTCTCAGTTACAATATAGGATTTGCACTTGGCAGATGTTTCCTAATTACTGTTTATTCTTAATATATTGCTGGATTTGACCTCAGTGTCACTATCAATTAGGAATTTTCTTAGCTTCTTGCAAAGATCATAATTCTCTTAAGGTTCATTACTTCTTATATCATACAGAACTTGGGGAAGGCTTGAATCCTGATGTAGACAGAAAAATGGCTTAAATGATGAGATGAGATAATAATAATAAGAATAATTGTTCCTCTTAAGTATTCCTTTTTCTTTTAGGCTATTTTTTAGAGAATCTCTGGGAAATCTAGTTGTCATCTAACTCTTCCTTATGATTTGACAGGTGTTCATTATTATCTTTTATATATTCACACATAAACCTTCGTAATGTAGGAGCGTCGTTAAAAAATTAAAACCTCAACCAGACGGTGTCAAAGAAACAAGATAGTTTTTCACTATTTTTCAACAGGTTTCCTCCTGACATCATTGTAATCTATACAATGATGCTTAAGCATTGTAATCCCATCACGGTAGAAGAAGGTAGCATCCTGGCCTTCCAAAAACTTTTCCACAGCATATATGACCTCAACATTGTTTCCAAAATAATGATCACTAAGGTTGGATCTGAGTCTAGGAAACTGGAAGACGTCAGATGGAGATAGGTCAAATGAGTAAGGGGGATGAGGCGGCAATTCAATGCCACAGTTGGCTGTTTCTGTTGAATATTGACTTGAAGATCCTCTTTGACATTCCGTGTAAATTGCAAGGGAGGCATCCTATTAGGAAGTCGGACAGTGGGAGCAAAAAAATGATGGAAATTTCATCTGTTACCTGAAGTAAACAAGAGGCAGGTTTTTTTAGTGGAAATGCCACGTACATTGCATAGGTTGCATACTAGAAGGAAGTCTGACGTTGAGAACAGATATACACTGAAGTGCGAGTATTGTCTAAGGTAAACTCGACGGCGGAAATACCGTGTAAGTTGCATGGGTAGCATGCTAGACGGAGGCGTGTCTATATGCAACGTGTGAGCAGCAGGTTAGAGGAGATGTGACCATAAGAATTTGCGTGGGGATCGGGATTATTATAAAACCACGGTGATTTCGATCCGAATGTGGAAAGGCAGGGAGGTGTCACAAAATGTCAGTACCGTCTGCATGAAAGCTCAGTCATCTCGCACACTCATATATTTTGAGTAATAAACGGAATAAAAAAGAAGCTGATTATATTCTTATGCATCAGTGTTGTCTTTATCTGTTATACATTGCTCCAGCTTTCTTCAACCTGATCAGTGTGAACGGGCACGTTATCCAGGAGTACCAGATCACCTGTTCTCAGCTTCCGTCTGTATTTCGACTTGATTGTTTTCTTCCGTTTGCTTCATTTTGATGCATAATACTGTCCATTAATAGTTTTTTCCATTTTCCAGGTAGACTGTTAGGATTAAACCTTTAGAATATAAAAAAAGCCAAACCAAAACGGAAACTAACATCTTACCAAAAGATGCTGCCTGCTTGAACTTCTTTGGAATTGGAGAACCAGTGTTTCTACTTTTTGCGTTTAATCTTTGATTCAAAGTAAACAGGCTCGAAGTGTTGAAACCCAGGATTAATCTTGAGTAAATTATCTACAGAGAAAATTCTTAGGGTTTGCCTGGAACTGTCCTAGAAATATTAACCCTTTTCAGCATTGTTTCTGGCGTCAGCATTCTTGGAAACCATATCGCAAAATGTTGATCGAACCAGAACTAATACCTTTAGAATTAGCTATATGCAGAACAGTAAGACGTTTCTCATCCAAAACCATGCAGTGAATGGTATCAACTTGTTTATCAGTGGGAAGGTTTTTGGAGGATCTGACCGATGCTCATTTTCTGTGCGGTCTGTACATCATTTGAATTCACAAGGTCACTTCTTCAGAGATGTATTGGAAGAGGAGTCTCCAGAAAATTTCTGTATTGTATCCTTATGAATTTCCTTGGGTGACATTCCTTTCTTTTTCAGATACTTTATGAGTGCTTGGTCCTCTGTTGTCTAATATTTAGATTGGTCACACATCTCACACCTTTGTATAAACCTCACCTACACAGAAAATAAGGCAGAAATCTGAATTAGGTTTTCTTGTTTTTTTTTTTAAGCGGTACCTAGTTAAAAAAAAATTGTTCGACTATAGCTGTTCATTCTGGTTGAAGCTTAGATTTTCTTCTTGAATGATCCTTGTAGTGTAATGGTTAACAATCTAGTTTCACATAAATTTCTCCTGAGAAATGTCCCTTATTATCACTATGTGTTCTGGTTTAGTTTTCTTTGTTTAATGGCATATTCACCTTCGTGGGTCATTTAATGCCATAGCCATCCTTCTAAAAGAACAGCAGTAAGGCTAAGGAGGTTCGTACCTTTACCAAGGCTATTGGTCCGAAAGACAACATAATAGCTCGACTGGAGTTCGAACTTGTTTACAACGATTCCGCCGTCCAGCGCTTTAACCATTACACCATGTGGACACACCCATTATATGTTCTCTATTTGTGGGTGAGTGCAAAAATCTAAGTTATGCTTAGTTTTAGATACCACGTATGGTTTATTTGTTAGTGAGTTGGATTATCACTGGTTACTTCCGAGAGTGGCAGTACCTGTTAGGGTCCCCTCTATAGGTCAAATAGATCTGTTTTGAAATTATTAATGTTCAATGCAAAAAAGAAAAACCTTTAGAAGCAACCACAGAAAAAAAAATTAGCAGTAAACGTACAATGAACGTGATTCTCTAACCTCTGAGTGTAAAATAATACCCAAGAGGTTGATATACTGTTAAAAGCATCAATCAACCATACTTCTTGAATCGATTGATCACGAACTTGCATGACTATGGCTATCTTATAATATCGACTGCTACAAAGTAAGTAATGAATATCTTGATAATTTTTAAAAGACTGCGAACCCGACTGGAAAAAACAGAAAAATAAGATTTATAAAATTGTACTCTTTTAATGAGTACCAACTTTTATCACATTGAATAATTATTCCAAGGAAAAAATTTTTCAACGACTGCTAAGTCTCTGGAAACATTGTCATTTAGCCATTTTGAGTCCAAATTATCTTTGCTACATTCAGACCGTCTAATTGATTCAATGTTTGATTCTAACGGCACGTCAACACAGAAAGGATTATTTTATGCCAAAAGGTTAGGGAAACGCATTCACTGTACGTTTATATCTATATTTTTGTGTTGTAATTTCTTAAGATTGATTGATTGATTGATTTTAAAGATATGTCAATCCGTCAAGGGTTATTTTATGCCTAGTAGTTAGGGAGTTGTGTCTATTGTAAAATTATATCTACATTTTTTGAAAGCTCTTTTTCGACAAGTCTTTTTTTGGGCACACTGTTTTATGATATCAAATATTCCTCCCTAAGACAATTAATTTACAAATAAATCTATCCAGTCTATTGACAGAATACAAAGAGATACTATCATCTACTCTAGATCACGGTGGGTCTTGGAGTAATGACAATAAGTAGGTACTCCACAATAAATCCCCAGAACTCAAGAATGGAGACTCACCGTCAAATGCAATTTAGAATCATACCTAGAATTCTGCTTTTTTCAGGGAAGGTTTGTCTTACTCCTCCGTATGTAATAATACAGTCAACGTATTCTATTAACGACAGAGCGGTGACTTTCGTTGGTGTGATCTTTATACTCCTTGGGTTTGTTAATTGTCGGTTGAAATGTAGTTCATTTTGGGGGGGAAATGTAATTGTATAGTTTTAAGTAACTAACGATAATAATCCTTTATATCTAATAATATTTACAAGTCACTATTGATTATATAGGGTCCCATGTGACTGCTAATAACTCTACAAAGAATAATGCTGTGCTTTTTTGTTTCAGATTTAAAAATAGTATACTCTAACAACTATTAGTCCTTGATCACAATGCCTTGGACAAGAGAAGGATAAATATTTTGTGTCAGTTATATCGAGACAAAATGATTCAAAACTTTGCAAGCAAAATATCGCAGGAAGCTTAGCTTTAGCACTTTCTCCCAGAAAAAAAATCATTGGGTAAACAAATTTCAAGCCACAGGGTCAGTAAACAATCTCAATAAAAAGACCGAAAGTCCCAGATCTGGCAGGAAGTTGACTGCAAGATGACCATACAATGTGGATGCAGTGAGAGATTTTGTCGGAAGGCGTTCAAAAAGTCCCTCCGAAGACGTTCCCAAGAATTTGGTCTTTTACGCACATCGTTAAAAAGAACCTTAAAGAATGATTTTTATCTGTGCCCATAGAGAATCCAGATCAAGGATAAATTCACACCAGCTTATATGGAAAAATTTCTCAGAAATAAATCATTATCATATTAATGGATAGCACCTATTTTGAGACACCCATAATTTAGGTTTCAAATATCCTTTATACCAATATTTCATGCACACACACGAGGATTAGTAAATAAGTTTACAGACTTTTTTCGTATGGGCTCTTTTATTGATAGTACACACATGAAACTCTAGTCCCCTTCGAAGTCATCTCCTCCGGCTGCAATGCAGTTGTTGTACCGTTCCAACAACTTCTGGAAGGCCCCACGAAAGTCCTCTTATGTGAGCGTGTCAATGACCTTCGTCACAGCCTCTTTCATCTCCTCAGTTGTCTCATACGACAGCCTCTGAGCTTAGGGAATAACCAAAAGTCACAGGGAGCAAGGTCTGGTCTATAGCGAGGCTGAGGAACTGTCTTGGTGCCCATCTTGGTCAAATAGTCTGTGACAAGGATGGCGTTGTTGACTGCAGCATTGTCATAGTGGAAATGCCACTGACTCGATTTGAAGAGTGCTGGCCTCTTCCCTAGGAATCTCTTCCTAAACTCCCTTAAAACCTCAACATAGTAACCCTAAGCCTAACCCTTTTGCCAATCAACTCTGGTGTATTGACTTCCTAACTCCTCCCACACCTCTCATCCTCCCTCACAGACTCCGTGCCTTCCTTGAATCTCTTATGCCTCTCAAAAACTGATGCTCGATTCATGCAAGATGCTCCAAAAGCAGTCTGAAGCATTCCACACGTTTCTGTGGCCTTTTTCTAAGGTTAAAACAGAAATTGTTTTGCATATCGTTCTTCTAAGAGTCCTCATTGCTTTTTTGAAATTCACCAGCAGTGACAATCAGGCTTTAGTAGGGTGCATTCCAATTCCTGCTGTACCTGTTCTTTTGAACCTGAAATCATAAAAATTTGTCAGTCATCTCATAAGATGTATAGCAATAACATAGTGAATTTTTAAGTCTACGACAATTTTAAATGCCCGTACAAAAAAGTCTGGAAACTTATTGAATGCACCACGTATATGGTTTCAAGAAACAATCACTTTTGAAGAAGTATATTCTCTTTGATATTATAATAGTTATATTGTCTCAAATTTTCTGATTTAAAACAAGTTTTGTGACTTTAAGTATTCCTATCGAATAGCAATAATTTTTGAAAATATCTATTTGACACGCAGATGGGACCCTAACTGTTACTGCCTATTTGGGCCAGAGTGGACTTTGGAGTAATGGCCAAGAAGGGGTACTCCATACTCCGCAGAGCTACAAAATTGAAACCTCATCACCAGATGCAGTCGAGTGATACCAATGACACCGTAAACTGTTTCCAGAGCTTCAATACTGTCGACTATAGTTTATTGATTGATTGATTTCGACGGAATATCAACTCGTCTTGGGGTATTATATACCCGGAGGTTAGGGAATCGTATTTAGAGTACGTTGACAGTTATATTTTTGTGTTGTGGTTTTTAAGATATTTTTGTGTCGGATTCTATGGAATGCAGATAACTTTAAAACATATTTAGTTTATATTTTTGCTGTGATTTTTCTGACTGTTGTCCTCACCTTCATTGTGGTCAGGCGAAATAACGTTTTGGCCACTGTATCATCCAGCCTTGTTCCTTGTTTATCGAGGCATAGAAATGATTAAGCCTGGGAAATCATTTTTAAAGTTTGATTGAATCATTTCTGTGCCCAGATAAACAAGTGACACCAGAGGAAGGCCGGAGGATACAGCAACCGAAAACTTGTGTGTCAACTTATCATGATGAGGACAACAGTTCAAAAAATCACTACCAAAATAATACATATCAAGCCTCATCTTAAAAATTCAGACAGATGATATCTTGTTTAACCCATAGATAGGACTCTAACGGGTACAACCACTCCCGGCCAAACTGGACCTGGTAGAAATGGCCGTGAAGAGATATTCTCTCTATCTCAAGCCTGACCATCAGACACAGTTTAGTGTCATACCCATGAAACCTCTTTTCCTGGAGGAGAGTTCCTATTCATACACAGGAGATGCAAACAGCGTATTCTAAGCCCCGCCGATACGGTGATATAGAGTTTGGTAATAAATGATATCTAATAATATCCGTTTTAAGTGTATAATGGTTCATTTTGATTAAAAAATAAACTATCTTTTTAAAAATGCCATGAGCGTATTTAGCTATGGATGATCCTCTCTCTCTCTCTCTCTCTATATATATATATATATATATATACTTACAGAATACCTAATATACGAAAATCTTTTTTATTTTGGATAAAGGATCAAGCGGCTATATATTTATAGGACGTGAGGACTAGCTAGAATAATATATATATACATACATATATATATATATATATATAGAGAGAGAGAGAGAGAGAGAAAGAGAGAAAGAGAAAGAAAGAGTGAGTGAGTTCTTGTGCTATGAAGTAATTATGTTAGTATAAAGTGTTGTTTGTAGGAGTTTTTAACTTTAGGTAATAATCGTATTGTATATTTCTTATCGGCTTAGGAATGTTATTAAGATATCATAAAAAAATAAACCCATTACGAATAAGAAATCTAAATTCTCCTTCATATTATTACTGTTTTTGTAGATTTAGCTGAATCTGTCTGTGTGTATACATTTCGTTCAGTCAACTTAGACGATTTGTTTTTCAGTACGAGTTCTTCTTTGGCTTGTATAGCGGTAAATCAAAAGTATGTATTGTTTTTTTTTTTTTTAAACAAGAATTGCAGATGTATCTCTTGAAAACTCTTGTATTTCTCAACTGATTTTTAAAAAATAAAAAGCTAAATTTTCTTCTGAGCTAATCACGCTAAGATTTAATTTTTCCATCTACTCCTCATCAAGTCGCGCTGACAGCACAGATTTTTCTGAATCTCTCTCTCTCTCTCTCTCTCTCTCTCTCTCTCTCTCTCCATCCGTTCTTAAAATACATCCTTTCCGGTAGGTCTTCCAAACTACATTTTCTATCCGCATTTTTTTTTTCAGTAAAGCTAACGTTACCAAAAAAAGCCAAGATGGTAATAACATTGTCAAAGCTGTGACTAATCATAAAAATATCCAGAAAATAATCACCGATTAAAAAAAGAAAACAGGTAAAAAGTGTCTCTTAAAACACAATCATTTTGAATCATTTTCCTTTAAAAACTTGTATTCTCTTTTTTTAGGTAAGCAATTTTTGATAGCTAAACATAAAAAAGTTGCTATACCCATGAGAAAAATATCGCTGCCCTTGTTAAATTATACAGCTGGCCACTCAGAAATCTGTGAGTTGCGGGAGGAGGGTGTGTTTTGGAGACAGTTGTATATTATCATAATCAAGTCCCGTTGATAGCATTGAATTTCCTGATTGGTCTTCTAGACTTCATCTAGTGTCCACACAGTACTTATG
The DNA here is from genome assembly GCA_963585895.1 of Sepioteuthis lessoniana. NCBI lineage: Eukaryota > Metazoa > Mollusca > Cephalopoda > Myopsida > Loliginidae > Sepioteuthis > Sepioteuthis lessoniana. The sequence goes on along the minus strand of OY757928.1, from coordinate 42,095,634 downwards.
TATGAATGTCTTTGCTGGTTGGCCAACACTGGTGTGTCCATGTGTAGGAGTCCTTTGGAGAACGTCGATTATTAATTCATCCTTTGTTCTCTATCTCAACCTTACATATTTTGTTCGTCTTTCTTAGATGGTCTGTGAAATTGGAAGTAAGCAGACGTGCGGCTTCTGTTCTATAGAGTGCTGCTTCCAGGAGCTGGTGAAAATTGCGCGTTGCCGTCTTTTTTAGCTTCTCCTTTAGATTTTACTCCTTGCATTTCGTTAGAGTTCAACGGGTGCATTCATATAGTAATACTGTCACAGTCACAGCTGGGAAGAAATTCGGTTTAATTTCTTCAGCGAAACCTGATTTCCCTATGATCGATAATCTCTCAATAGTAGTCCACACCATCGCAAGGAGTATGTTGACATTACTTTCAGTAGATGCGATATTACTGCCGAGGTATTCTACTAAAAGTTGAAATGGTTTATTCTTGTTTTAAACATATGAAATCTGATTTATTTATTTGCCTTTAAATAGTGGACAATTTCTCCTGCTGTCAATTTCAGAATATGCAGCAAAGATTCGCTTATCGCAGATGTATTTTCAAGCATCACTAGATTATCTGTGTAGTCCCTGTTTGTCATAGTTTCTGCGGAACATCGTTTACTTCTTGTCTTTTTAATGCATAATCATTTTCTTTTATTAGATCTATTGATGTTCTTTGTAAGTAATCTAGGCACATTATTTACATGTATATTGGTAATCTATCTCTTTGCAAGACTCCAGCGACTATGTCGAAGAAGTCAGTGGCGATTATTGGATTGATTATAAAAATCTGTAAAGATGAGGATCGTTTACCGTGAATGCTGTTCTGATTCTTCCTGAGAATTTTCTTAATTTCAGGTCGGATTGGATGGTAAAGCAGGGCATCGTAAACCTTAACAGCTATAACAATAAGGAATATGCCTCTGGTATTCTAAAAGATACTGGGGTCACCTTACTTGAGGAAGGCGAGGATGCAGCCTTTTGTCCATTTCTCTTTTGTGTTTTGTTTATAGGCAGCGTTGCATAATCAAAGTTGTGTGTCGTCAAATTTTCTTGTCTTCCCTACTTTTGAAGGTGCGTCGTTGAAGCCTACAGCTTTTCTACTTTAATTTTTTTCGTTCTTGCTTCAAGTTTTTCTCCAGAAACTATGATAGTTTGGTGTGTAGTTGGATATTAATAATTTTTGGTAGATTTTATCAGTGATATGAGGAGTATTTTAAAAGATATTCTTGAAATGTTGTTTCTACTCCTGAAGTCTTTCTTCTTGGGTAGTAGCTTTTAGTTTTGCTCTCGAGGTGTAGCTATAACTGTTCATTTCTTATTTCTACGTGGAATCTTTGCCGAAACGATTTTCTGATCAGAGCATACTCTTTCAAAAGAGGAGTAGGTCTCATAGCATAGAGAACTATTCATCCATTTCTAAATATTTAATCTTTCTGAACTTTAGACATTTCAGGTTGCTGTAAATTCTTAGTTTTCTTTCTCCTTCTTTATAAGATTGAATATTTAGGCATGTAAGCGTGTTCTCAAGTAAAAAATCTACTAGATATTTACCATTTCTATTTGATGAGTGGTATTAGCAGATTTTGTTATTTCCTTCTTGGTGGATTTGAATATTCATGTCTCCGGCCATGATCCTCGGTGGAAGTAAAAAGTTTTACTTAGAACACGGACAAACCAACAAAATCACTGCAGATTCATATACATCATCATCATCATCATCATGTCGTGCCGCTAGCACGGATATCCCTGATCCTCTCTCGCCACTTCTCGCTATCATTCATCGCTTCTGGCAGGTCTTCAGGGCTACATCCCGTATCCTCACATAGCTGGTGTATGTATGTCCGAGCTGGTCGTCCTACTTTTGCTTGGCCATATGCGGGGGTCCTAGATACATATTAAGTACCAGTTTTTTAAAACACTAGGGTTTATACAGTATGGGACAAATAAAATAAATAAATAAATAAATGAATTAAGACTAATGATAATGATGATAATAATGATAATAATTTAGACATTTTCAGCGTCTAACATGCGATATCTCACACGAGAAAATGAGGACATGGCTAAGAAAGGAAAACCTTAAGAGAGAAACTGAATCTCTTCTAATAGCAGCACAAAACAACCCCATAAGGACTAACCATATCAAAGCAAAAATAGATAAGATGCAACAAAACAGCAGATGTAGGGTTATGTGGTGATAAAGACGAAACAATCAATCACATAATAAGCGAATGCAGCAAACTAGCACAGAAAGAGTATAAGACTAGACACGACTGAATGGGCTGTGATCCACTGGGAATTTAAATTTGTCTATACGAACAAATGGTATATGCGCAACCCAGAATCTGTCCTGGAGAATGAGACGCACAAACTCATCTGGGATTTTCAGATACAAACGGATTGCCTAATTTCGGATAGACGACTAGACCTTGTAATAATCAATAAAAATGAGAACTTGCAGAATTGTAGACTTTGCTGTCCCGTCTGACCACTGACTTAAATTGAAAGAAATAGTAAAGAAGTATAAGTAGCTGGGACCTTGCTAGGGAACTGAAATAACTCTGGAACAGGAAAGTGACGGTTATACAAATTGTAATTGGGGCTCTTGTAACAGTCACCAAAGGATTGGTACAAGGAATAAAGGGCTAGGAAATAAGAGGACGAGAGGAGACCATCCAAACTACAGCGTTACTGAGATTAGTCGGAATACTGAGAAGAGTTCTGGAGACTTTAAGTGGATCGCTGTCACTCAAACTCCAATGAGAAACAATCGGCTCAAAAAAGAGTAATTGATAGAATATTTGAAAATAATGAATTGAATCTTATAGAGTAAAAAAAAATAACAAATAACCTAATTAATATGATATCCTAACGTTAATAACCACACTATATACTCGCACACGACTAACGAATGCATGGACAGCTATCGATAGGCTCTCGATCATATGGAAATCAGACCTGACCGATAAAATGAAACGCTGTTTCTTCCAGGAAGCGGTTGTATCGATACTGCTCTATGGATGCACTACTTGGACGCTTACTAAACGGCTGAAGAAGAAACTAGACGGCAATTACACAAGAATGTAGTGAGCAATATTGAACAAGCCCTGGCGACAACACCCCACAAGACACCAACTATACGGCCACTTGCCTCCCATCACGAAAACTATACAAGTTAGACGAACCAGACACGCAGGACACTGCTGGAGAAGCAAGGACGAACTCATCACTAATGTACTTCTATGGACCCCCGCATATGGCCAAGCAAAAGCAGGAAACGGGATGTAGCCCTGAAGACCTGCCAAAAGCGATGAATGATAGGGAGAAGTGGCGAGAGAGGGTCAGGGATATCCATGCTGGCGGCACGACATGATGATGATGATGATATACACGAGATCCCCCTCCCCCAGAATGCCCATGAACATCATCACTTTTCTATTAAAGTATATCTCATTCAACGCGATACGATATCCTATTTTAAATCTTTCTCTTTTTCTCTCTCTCTCTTTATCTCTCTCTCTCTCTCTTTAATATATATATATATATATATATATGTGTGTGTGTGTGTGTGTGTGTTTGTGGGGAGTGTTTGGGAGGTGTTCAGAATATCTTTAAGTTTTTGTTTGTGCGCCTTGGGTAAGATTTCATTTTCTAGCTCTTTTTTTCCGTTTCTATTGATACACATATATAGCTTTCTTTCCGTACTCAGGCAGGTATATACGTTCACGTGGCACCTTGATATCATTCAAAATCAAAGAATATTAATCCAATTGAATCCCAAAGCAAAAATTCAATTAGATAATGCGTTCTCGATCCGAGGAAAATTTAATATTTCATCTCTCCCAGGTTCATTAATTTTTCAAGATAACTTGCAGTCAAAGAATATCCAAACTGAATAAACATTACCCTTTCTCTCTTTCTCTCTTTCTCTCTCTCTCTCCTATCCTTCCTCCCTCTCTCTATCTCACTTCATTCCTCACTCCTTCTCTCTATCTGCTCTTCTTTTCCTTTCTCTTTGTGTCTCCATCTTTTATCAGTTGCAACCAACAAATTAAAAAAACATTGAAGGGATGGATTTCTCGTTAGAGGAAAACTTGACGCTAAGAACATACTAATCATTTCAAAGTAATAACAAAAAATAGAAATAAAAAAATAAAATCAAAAGAAAATAGAATAAAATAAGAAATTAAAAAAAAATGATCATGACGTCACGAGAAGAGAATCCTTAAAATCTAAAGGAATGGAAGAAAAAAAAAAAAAGAAAAAAGGATAGAAAAAGCCATTAAAGAAGGAAGCCATAACAACAAATGAAATAATGTTCGAGCTTTAGGGACACGAAAACGTTAAGTACAAATATCAAAGTCGCATACTGTATAAATCCTGATGTTTTAATAACTTGGCTTTATCATGTTTGTTGAAAGTGTCACGTTGTTTTAGAAAAATCATGTAATACTAAACACAACTTAAAGAAAAAATACAGGCGAGTATTAAAAAAATGTCATTTCAAATTAGATTTTAGGATTTAAGATGCGCATATATAAACGTGTAAATGGAGAAAAGCCTGCATAATCAGAAAAGAACTGATAGGAAATATGAAACATAGTTACAAAACAAAACCTAAAAAGAAAAAAACAACGACAAAAATACGCCCTCTTTATCTATACTCCCTCTGGCCAAAAATATGGAATTAGCACATTTAGAGAATGTTTATCTTAGTTGTATTGGACAAAAACATTTTTTCATACCTGAATATTCTGGCCTCATGAAATGTACCTTAAACAAACGAGATTGAATTATCTAGATTAATAGAAATCCTTTTTTTGATGGACGTGCCCGTGGTGTAATGGTTATCGTCGTAGGAAATGGACACGGCGACAAGACTTTAAATCCTAGACGTGGCTGATTGCATTTCACTTAGTACGAATACCTTTGGGAAAGGTATGAATCGAATTATTCTCCCTCCGGTGAATAGTAGGGCAGACTGTGTTTTTCAGCCTTGGTGAGGCAACTAGTCTAGGAGAAGGAAAACTCTGAATTAAAACCTGTTAAACTCAGCTTAAAAATTGACCTTGTGTCATATCCTGTCCGAGCGGAGGGGTTGGTAAATACGAATAGTAATTTTTTCCCAAGCCATGCAAAGGAAAAGATAATGAAATAACCACATCTTAAGGAAAACATTACGGAATTCGTTGACAAAGAAATTGGAATTACTGCTTAGCTGCCCCTCTGTGAGCATTTATAACAATCTCTTTCTTCGTCTTGATCATTGCAATAATTTTTATGACTGCATATAGTGGATGGTAAAAGTTGACGACCGTAGTGATACTCCTGGAGAGTTGACGACCATAATGATGACCCTGAAAAGTTGACGACCGTAGTGATGCTCCTGGATAGTTGACGACCATAATGATGACCCTGAAAAGTTGACGACCGTAGTGATGCTCCTGGATAGTTGACGACCATAATGATGACCCTGAAAAGTTGACGACCGTAGTGATGCTCCTGGATAGTTGACGACCATAATGATGACCCTGAAAAGTTGACGACCGTAGTGATGCTCCTGGATAGTTGACGACCATAATGATGACCCTGAAAAGTTGACGACCGTAGTGATGTTCCTGGATAGTTGACGGCCATAATGATGACCCTGAAAAGTTGACGGCCGTAGTGATGCTCCTGGATAGTTGACGGCCATAATGATGACCCTGAAAAGTTGACGGCCGTAGTGATGAGCCTAAAAAACCCAAAAGACAACCTGGCAAAAATTATGGAATCAACACTCTTAAATTTTTTTTTTTAAATTCGGTATTTTATTTATTTAGCAGTAAATAAACTAATAACAAATGAGATGCATAAAATTTTATATTCAGTAGCTGAACATTCTGGTATAATGCATCTAAAAAGATCTACATTAAATTATTTGAATTAATGGGGTAATTTTTTTCCAGAAGAAAACGTGGAATAACTCAATATTGAGGAAAATTATGCAACTCATTGATAAAAAGGTAGAATTAGTATTTAGAGCTTTTATGACAGCCTTTAGTTTTTCAGGCATGGATTTCAATAATCTAAACCAATATTTATTTTATGAAAGTTGTTCTCAGTTTCCTAAATGGTTGTTAAAATATCATCTTTGGTGGATGGAGCCTTGTAACCTAATTGAACGGCTCATAGAAAATTGAAATTGAATGAATGAATAGATAAATGAATAAAAAGGTTGACAGTCTCCGAGCAGCCAAGACGGGGCACTTGAAGTTGAAAAAGACTAAGGAAAACTGGAGGTCCGAAATTCTTGAACGCATACGCTGAAGCGAGGGGAAATGGATATCCCCCTCGCCGACGACAGGCGGAGGGGACGACTCGTGACCTTTGTGGAGTCTATGGTGAGAAGTGATAAGGTAAAGACGTCAGTTGAACACCAGGGAGGAGATTTAAGGAAACGGCAGTTTACGTGCCCCAAATACAGGGGGCGCTCCAAAGAGGGCGTTAGACCCAGCTGATAAGCATGTTAGAACCAGGGAAAAAATTAAGGTCTGTGTCTGCTCTCCTTTTTCGACCATGATATGTTGTTCTTTTGTCTAGTTAACGCCGTTGTCTTAATTTCTATACTCTATTCCTTTCTCACTGTGACTACTTGCTATTTAGTAGTAAATAAACCTTTGAGTAGTTTTGGAGAGTTTTCGCGTTCGCCAACTATTTACCACTGCTGATTCATAACGGGATCAAATTTCTCTTTGATACAGCAATGATGCAACCTACTTAGAGGCAATTTTTAAACAATTCCATAATAAATTTTTAGTTATATCTAGGACTGTCTGCTGTCGATATCATTGATTTTATTATCACTTTTCATAATCCCAGCCTTCTTAGATGCATTTTTTAAAGACTTCCATAATGAATTTTCAATAAGATTTAGATCAGGACAGTCTACTGTCCATGTCATTGATTTTATAATTACTTTTTATAATCACAGCCTTCTGGAGGCCATTAAAAAACTTCTACAATAAATTTTCTATTAGATTTAGATCCTAACTGTCTGCTGTCCATCTCATTGATTTTATAATCACCTTTTATAATCACACCCTTCTTGGAGCACATTTTTTAAACACTTCCATAATAAATTTTCTATTAGATTTAGATCCGGACTGTTTACTGGCTGTATAATTGATTTTATAGTCACCTTTTATAATCACAGCCTTCTGGAGGCCATTAAAAAACTTCTACAATAAATTTTCTATTAGATTTAGATCCTAACTGTCTGCTGTCCATCTCATTGATTTTATAATCACCTTTTATAATCACACCCTTCTTGGAGCACATTTTTTAAACACTTCCATAATAAATTTTCTATTAGATTTAGATCCGGACTGTTTACTGGCTGTATAATTGATTTTATAGTCACCTTTTATAATCACAGCCTTCTTGGAGCCCATTTTTTAAACACTTCCATAATAAATTTTCAATAAACTTTTTTTTTCAGGACTGTTTGTTGGCCTTGTCATTGATTTTATAATCACCTTTTATAATCACAGACTTCTTAGAGGCAATTTTTAAACACTTGGACAATAAATTTTCCATTAGATTTAGATCCGGACTGTTTACTGGCTATATCATTGGTTTTTTCATGCTTTTCAGTAAGGAATTCTTTAATCACCTTTGCTCCATGATAAGATATATTTTCATCTTTAAAAATGGTTTCATTATCACTAAACTAATTTTCTATTGATTGAATGACAAAATTATACAGGATTTCAATGTTCACTCGTGCATTATTAATTAATCTAATGATTGTCATTTGCCCGGACCATTTAAATGACATGTAAACCCCATATCATAATTTACTTGGAAAATATCAAGTTTTTTTCAGGTGGTAATCTTTATATGTTTCTTTTGAATATAACCAGACACTTGAATTTCTGAGGGTGTGTCATTCGGCCCTCACTCCCCTCCTCGAAGTTCGTCCAGTCCTTGTTTCTTTGAAAAGTTAGGGGCCTCCCAATTCTCTTCTAAGTGAAAAGTATCTTACTCGTCATGTTAAAATCTTTTATTGCTTGTCCATCGATAGCCAGTCAAAATACAATCGACAAGAGAGAGAGAGAGAGAGAGAGAGAGAGAGAGAGAGAGAGAGAGAGAGAGAGAGAGAGAGAGAGAGAAAGAAAGAGAGAGGGAGAAAGGTTATCAGATTTTTGAGAGCGTGTCCTTGAAGTAAGTGGTGAACTTTTGACTCTGTAGACCAAATACTCTTTGCCTTGAGGTCCAAACAAATTCTGAATACATTGATGCTAATTTCTGTTTATAGTACCAGCATAATCGATTTGGTCAATGCAGATTCTTAATTCATCACTCAATATCACTTTCTTCCAATTGTCCACATGTCATAATTGTCTGTTTTTAGCCCGGATTAACCTCGTTTTCTTGGAAAAATACCAGTAGTTTTTCAAGTGTACATGTTATCATATTCGACTGTAAAATGTTTTGCATCTTAAGTATTGGTATCTTATTTACTGCTACACGAAGAAAAAACCGAACACCATCTAAGTTTGCTTATTCCATAATTTTTGCGAGAGGTAAGTAAAATTGGCGACCCTAATCGAATGAGACCCGAAGGCTCCTTTTTTAATAGCTACCACCCCGAGGTGTAAGGGATGGTGCTACTCTATTCACTGGATTGCTCCACGCCACCCTTGATCCTTACCTCATAATGCTGAGTGTTAAGCAAGTTGGCATCAAGTAACATTTTTAGAGTCTTTGGTATGACTCGACCTGGAATTGAACCCCGGTCTCCCGGTCCAATGGCAAACCCTACTCACTAGGCTAATATCCTGGTTTTGAGTGGTAGTATATTAGTAAAACTAGCAATTCTTTGGTATAGTTTCTTTGTTTAATAGCATATCAGCTTTTATGGGTTATTTATAGCAAAACCATCCAAGGAGAACAATATAGCTTGATGGGTAAGGGGTTTCATATCTTTCCAAGGTTTTTTGTCTGGAAGTGAACGTAATAGTACGACTGGAGTTTGGACTCGGTCATTTTGACGCCACAGTCTAGCATTTTAGCCATTGCGACTTAAGAACTTCCCTCGCTATTCCTACCCATACTGCGTGGATTGTGATTATTGAAAATAAAGAACTTATCACTTTAATTAAAGTTTGGAATGATTGTTTCTATTTGTTGTTCTGTTTATTTTTGTCTTTTATTTACTGATGTGTTTATATTGAATTTGGCGTATGAAAGGGAGCTTAGTCTTCCTTTGATAATGTCAAACATTCTCAAAAACTAGAAATGAAATATTTCGAACAAATAGTTAATTTCGTTGTTTTCGCTGACAGAGTAGGAATTTAAATTTATCAACAACAAAATAAAAGGTTTTCAAGGTTTTTAAAAATTTTTATTTCACTCTAATTGATCGTTGAGATGAGTTTCTTAGCGGTTTCGACACTTGGTTGTGACAGAAAGAGGTAAAATACATATAGTATGCTAACTATTACATGGTGAGTGTGTCAGGGATGTGAGACATACAAACTTTACAGCGAGGGGAGACACTAAACCTAAATCGTATTGAAATACAGATTCCACCTAAAACCCAGTCTAAGCAAAAAAAAACTTTGAACAGTTTAAAACCTTTAAGATATTCGTTTTTTTTTTTTTACTTGACATCATTATATTTGAACATAAACGTAGCAAAAATGGCACGTCATAGCATTTTTTTAAATCAGAGCAATCAACTTAAGATTCTTTAACTGAGAGAATAATCTAATTTCCGAACAAAAATTATGTATTATGTATTCTTCAGAATAGACTCTTGTGGAATATAACAATGCAGACGAAATACTAAACACTGACGACTCTCCATTGTTCAGGTACGAAACGTTTATTAACTTCTTGATTTTTAGTTTTTCGACACGTGGAGAGAAAGAAACACAATTCTTACTATGCTGACTGTTCCTACATCGCCCGACCCGGCCCGACCCGGCCCAGAGTCAAATCTCAACTGACTCATTTTTGAAATCACCAAATTCTCAGCTCATCGCTTCCGGGCATGACGTCATTCACACCCCAGTCCTATTTCCTATCTGGGGTTTTTATTATGACATTTGTGATTGTCATATCCTCTGTGAACGAGCGCGAACTGTACTCAATGTGTGTGCACCTGCACTAAGAGCCGAATAGTTCAAAGTCCAACCAAACTGAAAGAAAAAAAGACACTATGTAGGTGGTCCGCCAAGCAGACGATTCCTTTGTCTGTTTTGGCGCGAAACCAGACAAAGGGTTTGGACTCGAGATCTCGACGCGACCGGAACTAGGAAGAGAACGCGAGTAGGGAGTAGCACAAAGGAACTCAGAGAAGGCAGTTGGCGACGGGAGACGCAGAGTGGCGGTTGGGAGTCGACACCGGACATCTGAGAGACCAGTCGCATGAGATAGAGTCCAGCAGCAGGGAGGAAATACCGGCCAAGATGGGTTTGTATTCCTAGTAGCTTTGTAGAAATTTCACTAGAAATCCACGCTAGCGTTAGTCTACATATGCACAAAGGAATGCACAGTGTCACAGAATCACCCTTCTTACACTTGAGTTAACCCAAGCCCTGTTTGTTCTTTGTTCTTTCCTCACACTCCCTTGATTGTATTTCTTGTGCCGTAAGGAAATGTGCGATACCCCTATCGGAACCACTAGATGATCACCGGCCAATATTGAAATGGTTTCGAAGAAGTTGATGTATTCGGGGGGCCGAGGGGGTATTGTCACAAAAATATAATTAACGAAAAATGATTAATATAAAAAAATCATTCCGTAATTATATAACACTCTCACTTATTTCTATGCATGCTCTCTTACCGATACTGAGCACTCTTTATGTATAAATACAGAAAAATATATTGTTATCATTTTACTCCTTGTGAGTTTTTCATGCCTGCATTACCTGATGGTATTTCACTGGAGGCTAAGTGACAGTAAGTTTTCTCATGTCTTCAGGACTCTTCTCAGTATTCTGGTAGATCCCATCAATGCTATTATCTGGAATGTTTCGATTCGTCCACCGATTTCTAACTTTTCCAGTCTCCTTTCCAAGAATTTGGGACTGCTCCAAGCGCACCAATTACAACTGGTGTTTCATTGGGTGCCCAATTCATTCGGCCTTGTGCCACATCGAAGTAAAGAGCTTCGTAAATTACTACAACTGGTGTCACCGTCCTCCTCATGTTCCACAGCTTTCTTAGTTCTCTAGCAAGGTCCAAGAATTTTTCTCTCTTTTCGCTTCCTTTGATTTTCATTCTTCGGGACGGCAACTTCCACTATACGGTAAGTTCTCTTTTTTTTATTATCTCTAGGTCTCGTCTTGGAATTAGGTGATTTGTTTATTCCCCCCCCCATTATTTTATGGGTCTCATTCTCCAATACAGATTCTGGTTTGTGCATCTTAGATTAGTATGGTCAATTTTTAATTTCTTGCGCAGTCCCCTGTTGATCGCCTTCCCTACCCAGTCGTGTCTAATCAGATATTCTTTTTGGCACTAGTTTACTGCATTCGCAAATTATGTGATTAATCGTTTCGTCTTTATCACTACATAAGCTCCTCATAACATACGAGTATTCCGATAATTTTATACATTATTATTACTACTAATATTGTATAGTTACACTCAGTATTATGATAGTGCTTGTTATTTGGGATAGAGCATAAACAGACAGAAATCAAAATCTCATGTTGCTCTGACATAGTTTCATGGTTCATGGTGATCAGGCAATATTCCGTAGAACCTGTGATATTATGGATGATACTGTGATCATTTGATATATGCAGGTGACATTCTGTTTGGCTCGGATTTCTTATGCATTTTGCCAAATCTGCTTGTCTTCCACAGGTGGCTGTATGATTAATGTGTGTTTTTGATTCATTCTGTTTCTTTGATATGCCAGATTCGGGTGACGGCAGAAGTAAATTGGGTTTATTTTCGGTAGGATTTCAAAAATCCTGAGGTATGAATCAGCGCCAATATGTCCACCATCCTCTCACTTTCTCTTTCTCCTCTCTCTCTCTCCCTCTCTCTCTCTCTCTATATATATATATATGAAAATGTACAGAGATGAAAAAACACAAGGTCTTCAGAGAATGATTTTATTTGTAGAAATATTTGCAAAAGTTAAACGTTTCAGTGTTTAGACATTTATCAGGGCGTGTAAATTACTAAATGAAACGGAAAAGATGATAAAATTTTAAAGTATTCCACAACCACTGGAAGCGCTCAGTTTCAAATATGTGTGATGTAACTAGTGTTCGATAATTTATTTAAAAATCCATATCTATCTTTCTATCTATCATTCTATATACGATAACGTTTATAGTATTTAATTTGTATTTATCAATTATTAACTTTCCATCAGCTATCCGACTTTGTGATGATTGATCTTCCTATTTGTGATTTTAATTCGACTATCTATCTATCTATCTATCTATCTATCTATCTATCTATCTGTCTATCTATCAAGAGTGAAGCCGAATGTTTTTAGATTAGAAATTTGAAACTTTTCACCATTACTCTGACCAAATAAGAAGACAGTGAAAAGAACACGGTCTCTGTTAGTTTTTTAGTAAAAATTGATTATAGATTTAACAACTTTTTGACATTTTTATTATGCATGTAAATTAATATCTTCCTTTTTTTTACTATTTGATTTATTTTCTGTTTTCCCCATGTATAGCTATATATATATATATATATATATATATATAAGTAATAAAGCAGTTCTCTTTTAAGTTGGTATACACACACACACACACACACACACACACACACACACACACACACACACACACACACACACACACACACACACATATATATATATATATATATATATATATATATATATATACACAGAATGAGAAATTTCAAATGAAAATCTAGAAAATAATTATTTGAAATTTCCCATCATTTCTTTGTCTGAAGGTGCAGATCTACATTTAAAAAAAATAAAAGGGTCTGCTGAAATAAACATTATCACAAACAAACATGAGTGATTTTTAAAAGTTTATATATATATATATATATATATATATATATATATATATATATATATGTATGTATGTATGTATGTATATTTGCAGCCAGGTTTCTACTCTATATCCCCTTTTCTTCAAACGAATTCTCAAGGAAAGTAGTATATTAAGATATATAAACAAATCGACTCATATAAAAAGGTACAAAACTTAGTCCATACAGCCAGCTTGCCGTAAATTGCGTGGAACAAGTTAACCTTTTAAAAATCTGAAACAAACTAGTCGCCAACCTAAACAACAGGGCTAAAATCTGAGACCTTTACCACAGAGTTGAACAAGAATCCTAACAATCGATATATACCACTTCTGAAAAACTGCCACAAACATTTCCAACTTAAACACATGTTTGGTGAACACATTTAACAAATGAACGCTGAAATTAGTATAAGTCTATAAAACTAATACAAAATAAGTGTTACGTTAATGGTATATCACACGTCAATTTTAACAGCTGATGCACTGACTATAAACATCAATCGGAATGTCACAGCAGCCTATTGTGGGTTTTTTTTTGGCAAGGGGAGGGTCGACCAATTCGGAATGTATAGGGCTTGCTTAGAATTTTTTGTTAAATATCTTAAGGTTGACTTGTACTCCGCAATTTACGGTCAATTTAAAAAAAAAAAAACGCAGGATAAAAAAAGAAGGACAGAATGAATAATTAAATAACTGCCATATGGTTCTCTCCGTATTGTCACGTGAAGTTCAGGTTTTCGCTGAAAAAAAAAAAAAAAAAAGAAAAGAGGAGAAAAAAAAAGAAGAAGGAATCAGTTTTAATGAAACTATCTTTCCAGGGTCACATTTCACTCTATCTTTCAGTCCCCCCCTCTCTCTCTCTCTTTATATATATAGATATGTTTACATATGATATAGAATGGAATAAAATAAAATGAAATATCACGCGGCGATTCTCTATATATATGTGTGCATCAAATATATAAATCTAATATATATTTATTTATTATTATTATTATATAATAGCTCTATCTCAGATATTGAGCACTCTCCAACTTAATCGCAGTTGGTTCGCTACAAACCCACAAAGTGAATTAGTGACAACCAACACTTGCTATATATATATATATATATATATATATATATATATATATATATATATATATATATATATGTACGAAAAAGAATGAAATAAAATATAAAAGTTTTCGAACATTAATTACGCACATTAATAAAGCATATCTTCAATTTATTTTTTTCCTTTTCTTTTTAGCAATTTTAAAAAATAAATTTCTTGAAAAAACTATAAGCAATATTCTACAGAAATACACAAAACATATCGAACACCTGAAAAGATTTAAACTCATCATCTACAATATCAAATTTAAAACATAACATCTCATTATTAAAAATGATACAAATTATCCTAAACCAAACAATGGCCAAGTCGGCTGGGTCTGTAGAATACACTGACTGTATCCCTGCAGTGGGGTGAGACCCCGCCACCCAACAAGTGTCCTAGATATGACACAATACAATCTCATGGCGAAGCTCCAGTAGTAGTGGAATTTTGGGGAATGTGAATACTCCTTCATTGCCATTGTTCCCAGGTCTATTTTCACCCGGAGTAGTAGCACCAGACAGGTTCCTATATATGGATCAAACTAAACTGTGTGCTTGTCCTTAATTGAATTGTTCGAAACAGAACTGTTTTCATAGATTTGTACTGTATACTTATGCTAAACTGAATTGTTTGAATAAAACTGTTTCAGCATTTAAACTGTAGAATAATGCTAATCTGAATGGTTAGAAATAGAACTGTTCTTGTATGGTAAACTGTGTACTTATGCTAAACTGAATTGTGTGAAATATAGCTGCTTTGACTTTTAAATTTTTATTTATGCTAAACTGAATTGTTTAAAATAGAACTTTATTTTATATTCAAACTCTATACTTATGCTAAATTGAATTACTTAAAATAGAACTGCTTTTGATATCTAAACTGTGTACTTATACTAAACTGAATTGCTTTAAATTGAACAGTTCATATCTATAGACATAGATTTGACATCAAATAACCTATAATGGTTGATATGCCATAAAATCAACCAAACCAAACCGAACCGAACAAATGTAGTATACAGGTTTATATGTCTATTTTGCGAGTATTCCCCGAATACACACTTGAAGAACTCTTAAGATTTATAATGGTTCTACAAAAAACACCCTCTCTCATCATCTTACATACCACCTTTCTTATGATAGTTCCCTGAAACAATGCCATAAAACATAACTAACCACCCAACAAACCAAATATATTGGTGAATAAAAGATATATTTAAATTCCGCAAAATCTTAAGTTTTTATTATTTGATTGAATTTATGAAAAGGAAGTGATGAAAAGTGACTAAAAATGCATTAAAAAAATTTCAGCTTTACCAGAATCAAACAATATCTGTAAATTTCGTACCCAAATAAGAAAAGGAAAATTTACAAAATGTACCACGGGTATGTATAAATATATATTATTAAAACTCCCAAAAGTATGATGACAGGACAAAGAAATAACGTTATATCGTAAATATATAATTGTATATGGTTTCTTCACACTGATTTATTGTTGACATAGATATACTGAATAAAGTATAAGGTGTCTGGAGGAATTAAATAAAAACAAAACAAGAAAGTAAAAAAAAGAAAATTCCACTAGAACATATAAAAAGAATAATTATGCAGCAGTCTTTAAGAATCATATCATGACGTATACTCATGATGTCTTCAAAACAAATGAAGACCTTGACACTATGACGTACGATTAAAGAGATAAAATGTTTGCTTACCGATAAATGGCTTTCTTTCTATCTGGTAAAGGAACTAACGGCTACCACTTGCGTAAAGCAAAGCTCTTCATATGAATTGAACATATGGTATCCGGTAAGGAAAACTGTAAACAAACGAAAACTACGACATAATGCCTAATAATTTCCGCGCTGATGTATATCGACTGTTGGCTGAGCGGTATGATACAAAGTCTAACGTAAAGTTGGGTGGGTTTCAATCCCAGCTTGAAGCGTCCTACGCGGCTAGGCACCCTAAAGAGTTGTGATACAACGAAACAGTCAGCCTGTGGATGATAATATATATATATATATATATATATGAACCGGTTGAACCAGATAGACACAGTTGTGTAGGGATATATATATATATATATATAGTTGTGTAGAGATATATATATATATATATAGTTGTATAGGGATATATATATATATATATATATATATATAGTTGTATAGGGATATATATATATATATATACATATATATATCACTTCACAACTGTGTCTGGTTCAACCGGTTTATATATATATATATATATATATATATATATATATATATATATCCGTCTGCCGCTATTCAACTCAGTCGGATGGCATCGATATATCTCTATATCAGTCTGATGGTATCTCTTTCTCTCTCTCTCTCTCTCTCTCTCTCTCTCTATCTCATTTGTGACATCCGAAGCTAACCATCCTCTTGAGAATTACTATTGTTGCAACTTTCCGAATGGTACCAAGGTTTGATTTAATCAGACATTGAACGCTGATGGTCAAGGTGGGCAGACCAGTCTTTAATGTACTGCGAAGGGTCTTTATCGATTAAAAGAAGCCTCAAAATAACACTAAACAAGCAACTAACCAGCGAAACAAACAAACTTTAAAGTTAGTTTGTGTCTATCTATATATTAATCTATTCAATTTGATAGAAGGACAAAATTGATGACAGTTATCACCGACATATTTGAAAGCGCATGCGCCGAGAGATATAGACAACATCAGATGGACATTGTGATGAAAATTTGATTCTCTAAAGCCTGGGTACGTGTTGGAAATGGGGTGAGAGTGACTGGCTGGGATAATAATTGGATGATAATATGTCTGAACTTGATTAATATATAATAGAAAGTAATTAATTGCTGTCTGCGTGGAGGGATGTCGACTGCTAAGATAATGTGTTCGGCGATGGAATCAGATGATTGGTTGAACCGGAAGCCATCTCCGAATTGCCACTGGATATAAACGTGTTAATGGATCCCTGGATGTTTCCTAGAGTGCCAGCCTTAGTGCATGTTTAAAGGCTCACTACGTTAACTTGTTCAGCACTAATAATTCCGAATCGACACCTAGGTGTGGAGTAATGGTCTCAAAGGATATCACGACTAAAATGATTGGGCATTCTGTATGGTGTTATGGTGAAGGATCAAGATTATCACACTTTATAGTTTCTATCGGAATGCTCCGAACTTCCTGCCTTGTACTAAAACTTAGCAAGACTTAAAAATAATTTTGGTTGCTTCAAGTCAAGTAGTGGTTAGTGAACAGGACAAGCATATTATTATTAAGGACTTGTTGGTTTGTTTTGTGGTATTAAACCTCGGTGGGTCAGGAAATGCCAACAAAGTTTGGAGTAGTTTGGTTTGGTTTGTTTTTATGACATATCAACCATTGTAGGTTATATAATGACAAATCCATATTTATACATATAAGTAAAAGTAAAGTTGGCGACCGTAGTCGAGGGCGATCCGAAAGCTCCCTTTCAATAGCTACTACACTGAGGTATAGGGAAGGGCGCTACTCCTTTATTTTTTATTTTGCTTTATCATACATCTCAGTCCTTGTTTAAATGATGAAAATACTGCTGTATCTTCAAATCCCTGACCGCACTGAATAGAATATGGTGGCCGTAACACCTGCGGAGAGCTAAGACACAAAGGATAGTCCTATATATGATACTAAACTGCATCTTCACTTACAAATCATGTATATATAACCATTCAACTACGTGTATACAAATTACTGATAATAGATTAAATTGTTAGTATTACATAGTAATACTTAAAACCATTTTACTGCGTGAAAACAAATGAGCTCTGGCTAATTTTAAAAATTTTGTCTACAAACTGTTTGTTTACAAATCATATATATTTGCAGTTTATGTGAATAAAAAGGACTTGGTATTAAATAAACCACGAAGGTTGATATGCCATAAAACCCAATTAACTGATCTATTTAATATATATATATATATATATATATATATATATATATATATATATAATTCATCTATAATGTAATTATAGATATATAACTATGTATGTATGTATGTTATAATGGGACATATGGTTAAGGTAAAAAGTGAGATGTACATAGGGCTTGGAATTCTACTCGGTACGAAGCCAAAAAAAAATAACAAAAAACAGCATTTCATTGAAACTGCAGATGCAAACGTAAGTGCAAGGGTGGGCGGCAGAATAAAAAAAATATAGCAAGATAGAAATTATTTAACAACCACGCCTTACGTGTCGATGAGTACGTTTCTAATTTTGTCAATTATACCCCCACCCGACATCCTGTAATATCACGGGTAAGGTGGCTTTTTTATGTAACTGTTCCCTTATTTCACCCCTTTTGTTGCCGTTTACATCTGTCGCTTCTGGACGTTCATTAAAAGGACTTGTACTCTGAAAAATTTCTTTATCATCCGGAGAGAATCTATTGATGATGTCTCCTGGCCTGATTGGATACTGATCACAAAACAAGATGAGAAAGCCAGCATCGTTATAATAATAATAATAATAATAATAATAATAATAATAATAATAATAATAAAAAAAGGAAAAAGAGACAACGACTCCGATCTTACCCGAGAACTAAAAAGTTATGGAAAATTAAAATGACGGTGACAACAATTATAATTGGTGCTCTCGGAAAAGTACCCAAAAGTTTGATAAGAGGACGGGAAGAGTTGGAAATCGGAGGATGAGTCAAGACCATCCAATCTACTGTATAACTAAGGTCAGCCAGATTACTGAGAAGAGCTCTGGAAACCTGTGAAGAATTACTGTCACTCAGACTCCGGTAAAAGATCATCAACAGGTGGGAAAAACTGACTAGGAGTAATATTTTGAGATACAAACAGATCACTTAATCCCAGCTAGAAGACCAGACCAAGTGTTAATTAACAAGAAAAAAAAAAGAGAACCTGTTAAATAAAGGATTTGCTATCACGGCCGACCATAGAGTGAAAATCAAAGAAAACGAAAACGACACAAATACTTAGATCTTGCCAGACAACTAAAACAATAAAACTATTAAATATGAAGGAGACGGTAATGACAATTGTAATTGGTGCACTTACAACGATCCATAAAGGCTTAGCAGGAGGTGCCAGTCGCAGGAAATGGACACGGCGACACGAGTTCGAATCATCGACGAGACTGATTGCATTTCACATAGCACTAATACCCTTGGGAACGGTATGAATCCAATTGCTCTCCCTCCAGCTATTGGTAAATAGTATAGCAGACTTGGTTCTTCAGCCTTGCAGAGGCAACTAGTCTAGGAGAAGGAAAACTCTGAATTCAAACCTGTTAAACTCCGCTTTAAAATTGACCTTGTGTCATATCCTGCCCGAGCGGTTGGTTGGTTGTTTGGTTGGTTGTTTGGGTTTTATGGCGTATCAACCTTTGTAGGTTATTTAACGCCAAATTCTGTCTATATATATATATATATATATATACCTTTTACCAATGAATACTTAGGTAACATTTTCTATAAGCAGGATTTCACTTGTTTGCACATGATTAATCAGTTTTAATTCGTCATATTTTTTCGTGCAACCCTGTTTCTCGCAAGAAGGACAGAACGTCATCTATTTTGATGTTTTCGAACAATTCAGTTAAAGTAGTCACTTTGAAAAATCACTTTCTGATGACAGCGAAAGCTTTGCATTCTATAAAAATTTGTTTAACCGTGCAAGTTGTCTGACACGTCAAACACTGTGGTTGTGGTTCCTGTTTCAGAATGAAAGCGTGAGTAAGCCTTGTATGACCAATGCACAGTCGGGATATAACGACTTGTTCTCTTTTCGACGCTCTAAAAGCCGGTCTCCATTCTCCCAAGGTGAGCTGAATTTGGAAGAGTTTATTATTGATGTTCATGTCCCATCGTTGTTGCCATTTTTTGTGTAGGAATTTACTGATTATCGGTTTCAAATCGAGCGGGGGTGGTGGTAAATATGATAAAGACTTAGTAAGAGGGCTGGAGGAGTTGGAAATTGGAAGATGAGCGGAGACCATCCAATCTATAGCATTGTTGAGTTCGGCAAGAATGATGACACCTGAGGAGACTTGCTATCTCTCAGACTCCAGTAAAAACAATTAACAAGCGCTGGTGTGAAGGAGTAATATAATATCTACTATCCCTATTTCTTATATTGTTTTTGAATAATGTAATGTATTGGTCGTATGTATTCAGCAGTCTTTTTCATAGTTAAAATCTGAATGTTCCCACCCTCTTCCTTCAAAATGAAGAGAATCAGGACGCCCTAAAAGTAAATTACTCCTACGACCACTGTAAGCAAATGCGATCAAAATACATTCAAAAGTAATTAAATTGTTCATCTAAAGGAACACTGAAAGCTGAGACGACTCGAAATTTAACTCAAATTGTAAGTTAACGATCGAATTCTTGACATTTTTATTCTCACTGTATTATTTCGCTTATATTTTTGAATCATATAAAAATTTGTTGCACGAATTAAGTGACTGGTATTGAAAGTTTTATGGAATCTTGTAGTTCTTTTAATAGTTAAAAAGAAGGAATGAAAATAAAAGAAAGTGGTAACTGAAGAAATCTATTGGAGAGAAAATAGCATAAAGGACGACGTAATTCTAAATCACAAAATTTTAACAGAACAAAGGGTTATGTAAACTTATATATTTTAAAGACGTACGTATGCTATATGTAGCCTGCTGGTGGTTGTTTTTTCTTGGAAGAACACTCGGTCACATCCATGACAGGAGCCCAATTAATAATTAAACCCTGGGTCTGGTATTGCCACATAATGCGACTGATGAAAAGTGACTAATACAAATCAAAATCAACATGGGACTCAGACACAAGATCTGGGTGTCGTGATCGGAAGAGGTTCGCTTGATAGCAATATGGGGAATCCCATAGAATCCCTCAAATGTTGACATTTTTATTTCATGTTCACATAAACCAAAACATCAATTCAACTGAGATATACCAAAATGAAAATGGACTAAAGAAGATTACTGTTGTTTTAAAAGCAATGCTACACAAAAAAGATATAGAATGATGTCGATCTAGGCAGAATCTTGAAAATTTATTACTAGTCAAAGACTTGCTAAGAAAAGGTGATTTTAAAGAACGCTTAGTTTTCTGACTTTAAGATGCAAAAAACATGTGGACAGGTAAATTGAGGAGAATATACTCACAGAGAGGCCCCTAAACGAATTGAAAAATAAAATGTTGCAAACAAAACCGTCACAGAACTCAGCACCACAACATCAATGCTAACACAAGAAGCCAGGAAAATGTAGAACTGATAAAAATATGAGTGAACAAAAAGATAACGTTACCATCCCTACGGAATTAAGTCAGGGAAAAAGTCAACGAAAAAATAAATGAATTATTGATACATGTCCTAGTCGACAACATCACCGAACTGAACGAGTTAATGCATGCAGGAGCAAAACTTGTCATAGATAAAATTGGTATCTCTGAAAGGAATCCGAACAGAGATACAAAACCTAGATGGGAAATGAGGAAATAAGGACAAATAAAAGGATAACAAATTTGGATAATACAGAATCTAAAAATATACAAAGTATCCGATAAAAGCCAAGAAAACTGGAGAGCAGAATTGACAGCGGGAAAAAAAAACATAGCAGAGGTAAAGATAGTGATTCATCTTCCAGGGAGGCTCATCCTCACCACTACTATTCGTTATAGCGATGATGCTACTCGATTACGTATTCAGGAAATGCACAAGGGACTACAAATTTACAAAATTACTAGATTAGTTATCTTTGGGATGATATCAAGCAATTTGCAGAAGATGAAAAAGAACTAGTGACCTTTATACAAACAAAAAGTATCTACAAGCAGGATACAAAAATAGACATGGAAAATGTGCTCTGCACATAATGAAAAGTAGGAAAAGAGAAACTGCGGAAAGAACAGAACGACTAAAATTAGAAAGCATTATAAAACTTTGAGAGAAAGGAAATTATAAGTACTTTGGAATATTGGAAGCAGAAACCATCAAACAGGATAAGAAGAAAGAAAAATTAAGAGAAATGCCTCACAAGAACGTGAAAGCTTCTCGAAAACAAATCCGGCATCAGAAATCTCATCAAAGGTATAAACATCTGGGTAGTATCTTTGGTAAGATACGCTGGGTCATTCTTAAACTGGACACGGGGCGAATGCAGTCTAACAGACCAAAGGACAAGGAAGTTGATGACTATGGTTTTATATCCAAGATATGACAAAGACCGGCTGTATGAGTCAAGACGAGATGGAGGAGGAAGAATAGTCTGTATTGCAGATTGTGTACAAGGATACGAAGACTGCATTAAAAAGAGTCAAGAAATACTTATTACAGTAGTCAATACCTGCTTTGGTAAAATAAGTACAGGCAGGAAAAAACAACAAAAACTTGGATCAGGAATGGAGATAAAAAAAAACAATTGTATAGATATTTCAAGAAACAAATTGGCAAGATTGCACTCAAGAAGACGTGGGTATATTTAAGATAGAGAAATTACCAGAGAGAAAATGAAGCTCGTTTAATTGCAGCAGAAAATAACACCATTAAAACCAATTATGTTAAAGAGAAAAATGATAATACGTAACAGAATGATAAAAGTAGTTTATGCAGAGAAAGAGATGAAACGATTAATTTCATTGTGAGTCTATGCTGCAAACTAGCACAGAGGGAGTCAATACCTAAGCGTGACTTGGTAGGAGAGGTGATCTACAGGGAATTAGGCAAGAGATTGAATTGTGATCATACTAATAGAATAAATATTAATTAAAAAAAAAACAAGAGAACTTGCCATCGAGTTGATATTGCCGTTCCAACGGATCACTGAGTGAAAATAAGAAAAAAATATAAAAGAAAGACAAGTACTCGGACCTTGCCAGAAAACTAAAAAACTATGCAATGTGAGTGCTACGGTGATATTAATTTAGTTGGTATGCTTGGAACAGTCTCCACTGGATAGGAAAGATGATTAGAACAGTTGGAAATCAGAGGAAGAATCAAGACCGTCCCAAGCACTGCATTGTTGATATCAGTCAAAATACTGAGAGGGGTCCTGAAGACCAGATGAGACTTGCTGTCACTCCAGAGAAAGATTACTAGCTAAAGCAGGTGTAAAAAACTCGTAAAGCGTAAAATAATGATTTAGACATTCTCTGGGATTTTAACATACAAAGGGATAACCGAACCCCGGTCAAAAGACTTGATTTAGAGTAAATTACCAAGAAAAAAATTATCTCATGGATATTGCCGTTCTGACTGACACCAGAGTGAAAAAGAAAACGAATAAAATAGACCAATACTTGGATCTAGCCAGAGAACTGAAAAAACTGTAGAATATGAGGGTGACGGTAAAATCAAACGTATTTCGTGCGTTTGGAACCATCCCGAAAAGTTTGGCGAAAATTCTGAAGGAATTTGAAATCAAGGAAGAATCGAAACCTTCATAACTACAGCATTTTTAAGATCAGCCAGAATAATGAAAACTGTCCTGGTGACGTAAAGAGACGATATTACCAAGACTTTACTGAAAGACCCCTAGGTAATGCTGGTGTGAAAACCTAGCCAGGAGTAAAACAGTAGTATTGACAACAATAATATAAATTGTAGTGAAACGTGGTCGAGACAGTACTACCAGTTGTAGTTGGTATGCTTTATAGGGTTACCAAAGATTTTAAACGTGACTAGAAGATCTGGAAATTTGAGGAAGAATCGAATCAATGCAGACTACTGCATGGTTGAGAACCGCTAGAATAATGAGAAGAGTCCTGGAGATCCGAGGAGTCTTGCTATAACACAGACTGCAGTGTGAAAAGCCCGTAAGTAAAATCACACACACACACACACACACACACACACACACACACACACACACACACACACACATATATATATATATAATAAATATATATTAGATATATATTATCTAATAAATATTTACTCATTATTATTATATCATATCTCTATCCTAGATATTGAGCACTCTCCATATTATATTGCACTTGGTTCGACACAAACCCACAAAGGGATTTAGTGAAAACCAACACTGTTTTATATATATATATATATATATATATATATATATATATATATATATATATATATATATATATATATGCACACATATGTTTACAACCTATCATATTTTTAAAATATACATTTTTGAAAATCTTATCTAACTGTGGTAAATCAGGAATTAATAAGATAAGTTATTTATTGAATAAATATCTTGAATTACTTTTTAGTTTACTTAGCAGTAATCACCAAACCTACATTAATATCGATTTATACCAAGTAAAAAAAAAAAAGAATAAAAATAATGCGAAAGACAGCAAAGTTCTATGGTTTTCATTGTCTTTCTTTTACAGATTTATCCGAGGTCATTTCATTCTTAAATAAATCACATTATGTTTCATTCTGAACTTTAAAATATAAACTAAAGATAAACAGAGAAAAGAAATCAAGTATACTGAAAAGTAAAATAGAAATAGAAAAGATGCAACATATTTGACATTTAATAAGCTTCAATAAGTATAGCAGGTGGCTGTAAATAATGAACATCCAGTTAGAATCAAACACTAACAATGGTCTATAAGCCTAAACTTGTTAAACATTAAAGCATGAGGGGGGGGCAATAGTAATTTACTGGGGATAGCTGAATTTAGCTTAAGAGAAGGCATATAGGTCACCTTGTTGGTGGGGCCTAGAATATCCTTACTTTATCTCCTGCAGAAGAGTAAGACACCCCCCTCAAAAGTTTTTGCTCTAGGTATGATATTAAATTGCATCAAGTGTCACGGCCCAAGTTCAACTGCTCTGGGAAGGGCAGTGTAGAGCTTCATTGTCACTACTTCCAGTTCGACTTTGACCCGGAGTGGTAGTATCTGTTAGAGACCCATCGCTGAATCAAATAGATTAGTTGAAAAATTATTAGTAGTAGGCAAAAGTACTTGATAGAATATAACAATTTATTATTTGCATTAAGAATAGTTACTTAAAATGGTTACTGGTCCATTGGCATAATGGTTATAATATTCGCCAATGGTCCAGGAGACCAGGGTTCAATCCTGTGTCGAGTATTATCAAAGATTCAAAAATGGTGTTTGATACCTCCTTGCTTTAAACTCAGCATTATAAGTTAATGATCAAGGATAAGAGGAGCAACCCAAGAAAAGGAGTAGTACCCTTCCTATACCTCGTTGTAGAAGCTACAGAAAAGGAATCCTTTCGGACGCCCTCGACCCTGGTCGACCGGCTTACTCACCATTGTCTACAAAGGTTTATAATTATAAGATACTTGAAAACACATATTTGTGGTTAAAAAAATATTGTTGAAATAATTACTTGAAACTAAAAAACTGTGAATGAATTAGTAGTATTCAAAAACGGATTGAAACGATTTTATAGTAACTTCGAACCCCTGTCGTGCTATTACATTCACTTTCGGACTAATACTCCAGGGAAATGTATACCCCCCCATATTCACAAACTATATAGGTTAAACATCTGTTCTTCTGAAAGGATGAATTTGACATTAAATAACACAGGGAGACTGATTTGCCATTAAACAAAGAAGCCAAAACAAAAATAACATTCGATAGATTTACTTTAGATCAAACATTATTAAATCAATATGTGTAAACATTACACAAAATGTACAACAAAGGCAATTCCTTAGCCTGTGAGTATTAAATAACCCGTCTGGGTCTGACATGCCTTTAAAATAAACATATACATCAATTTGATTTATTTTTTATTGGTTTACTATTTTATTTATTTTTGTTTATTTATCTTTGTTAATTCAAAATTTAGGATTTCTGGAACCTCGTACTGTTGAATATTAATCCTTGACAGAGCCGAGTGTTTCTGTTGTGTAAACAATGTTATTGCTGGACGCACATATGTAAATAAGCAGAAGCACGTCACCTTGGTGACAACCAGAATATGTGAACACAGTGAAATTATATATATATTCACAGTCCACAGAGGATACGGAGAGTCTTGCGGGGGTCAGTCTTCAATTTGGAGTTTAGGGTCTAGATACACTCAGTCACGAAGACTGGCCGTTAAGCGCCAGGTGGGATAATAGCCTGTAGTGTCCCCTGGTTGGGAAGAAGACAAAGCAAAGATGTAAGATCCTGAAGATAACACAGCGTGGTATGATCACGATAAGAAGTTAAGGGTCAATATGGCACTCTGGTTTCGTCTCCCTTTTCCGTCTGTCGCTGTCACACATCAAAAGTTTCGATTTGTCTTTCATGAGAAATCAAGACACGTATATCTTTATAAAGAAGTGCCATGCCTATTCCTTAATCATCATTCATCATTACGCCAGTCGGATATATAACATTACAGAAAATCACATTCTACTCGATGTTCCCAAGGAGATCACATCAGACACCGTATGAAAGTCGACTGAAAAGTTTTTAGAGTTACTCAAATATTCTCATGGAATGAAGTTTATTGTTCAACATAATTTCTCTCAATGTCCACATACCTTTCAATCGTTGTTTTAGTGCTTAAATATCATTGTTCAATAAAGTCATTAACAGCAGAGATGACATGGTCATATGAAATTTTAAACCAATGAACTTTTCAGTTAACCATCGTATATATATATATATATATATATATATATGATTGTTCAAATTTATTTTACAATGGTTTTGATATTTCTGTTCAATAAATAATAAAAATCAGCTTTGCTCATTTTTTCTATAGGAGTATATATATATATATATATACCCCAATGGTAAAAATGAGCAAAGCTAATTTTTCATATTTATTGAACAAAAATTATTACAACCATTGTAAAATAAATTTGAGCAAAAGGAGTATATATATATATATATATATACTCCCACAGAAAAAATGAGTAAAGCTAATTTTTAATATTCATTGTACAAAAATATTAAAACCATTGTAAAATAATACATGGACTCTAACAAAACGGTTGGAGAAGACGCTAGACGGCAATAACACAAGAATGCTGCGAGCAATCTTGAACAAGTCCTGGCGGCAACACCCACCAAGACACCAACTGTACGCCCACCTGCCTCCTATCACGAAAACTATTCAAGTTAGACGAACCAGACATGCGGGACACTGCTGGAGAAGCAGGGACGAACTCATAAGTGATGTACTCTTATGGCCGTGCAAAAGCAGGACGACCAGCACGAACATACATTCAGCAACTATTTGAGGATGCAGGATGTTGTCCAGAAAACCTGCCTGGGGCGATGAACGATAGGGAGGAGTTGCGAGAGTGGGTCAGGGATATCCATGATGATGATGATGATATCAAAAGAAATGATAATACAAAGTATTTACCTATACATGATACTTTTGGAATTGGTTTGGTTTCTTTATTTAATGGCATATCAACCTTTGTAGGTTATTAAATGCAAAAGCTGTTCCCCTAGAAGAACAGTAGTGGTACTTTTAAACCAATAGCTGGTAGAATAATGGGGTTCATACCTTTCCCCACGGGCATTTGCCCAAAAGTGAACGTAATAGCGCCATTGGAGTACGAACTCGCATACTACGATTCCGTAGTCCATCACTTTAACCATTAAACCACGACGACATCCCTTATGGAAATGAATTTCCTTTCAAATTCTTCAAAAAAGAATGTCTCTTTCGCATGCTCTCAACCCACTTCTTTCACTGTGATTAGATGCTGTTCCATTCTCTCTGTACTTTCTCCTATATCTTACCTTTGTTTGAAAATGTTTTCACTGATAGGGCACGAGAAATTATGGACAAAATATAATTCAAGTGGATTTTTAATGCAGGCTTTGACATGGCCGGAACATTAGCTCTAATGAATTTTCAGCCAACAACTTTAGCAGTGTGTGCCGGAGAATTATCCTGTTGAAATATTATTATTTCTGTTATCATGAGTCGTTGAACAGTTGGTTGAAACCCAATGTCTAATATCTTAATATATTCTTTTGCATTCATTGACTCATCACATCTTATCAGTTTACCAACACCTGCTGCAGCAAAGGCTCCCAACACCATTATCCCTCCATTTTCATGCTTCACAATCGCTTTAATGCAACTTGGATGATATCTTTCACCTGATCTTCTAATACACCTACTAATACGCCTTCTTGGGTATGAGTAGAGAGACAATTTTGCGATTCATCAGACCAGATAACATTGCCAAAACACTCTGCATCTTTCCATTATTGAAAGCAAATATCTTCCTCTCAGTGATGTTCCTTTTGGTCAACAAGGGCTTTCTATCACATATTTTTTTAAAAGAGAAACCGATTTCATTTAATCTTCTAGATATAGTCATTCCAGAAAGTGAGTTTCCATTTGTAGTTATAAATTTTTTAGACATCTTAGTAAAGGTTGTTTTCCTCTCTTCCAAGACTGTCAGTTTCGGCCTATAGTCATCCTTGCATGTGGAAGCTCCTAGGCGACCAGATTCCAATTTTGTACCTATAGAACCTTTTCTTTCACATTTCATACTAATTCGCATCATATTTTAATATTTTCTTTTGTTAATAAGAGCAAAAATGTCCGGATAAATCATCTTTGCCTGCCTTAATCCTACAATTTCATTTTCTTTAATTTCTTATCAAGATGTTTATTTGTTTTACTAGAACTCATTTTATGAAACTTATTTTATGTTTCCGTGCATATACATATGAAAAACTGCAACAACCAACTGATATTGATTCAAAACCAACAAAAATAAGGCATATCTATTTTTTTAAATAACATAACTTTGACACAGTCTTTTGTGCAGGAGTATATATATATATATATATATATATATATATATATGCAACTTCGAGTAAAGCATGTAAAAAGTCATCTGACGAGACGGACAGTATACATAGCAATATTCTCCGCTTAAATAAATTGATAATGACAACTTAACCAGGTTTGAGTTTCCATCCGATTACACTATATATATATATATGTGTTACATACCAATGATACGGATATGTGTGAAACGTACATAGAATGTTCATAAAATATATACATAGAACAAAGGAATCCTGAAACACGAAAAACACTTACGACTTCTTAGTTCAGGTACGAAACTTTTTATTACCTTTGAGTTTAAAGGTTCTTCGACATAAGGAGAGAGATACACATTCTTTCTATTCTGGCTTTTCCATCTGTCCTCCCCTCCCCATCACGTGCGCACCCGCCACAAGGCCTCGGCGAGCAAGCGAAAGCCAACCGTCTTCTCCCGAGGCAGGGCTCAACTCAACTATCTGACTTTTTCAAAATCCCCAAAATCTTCCGCGCGTTTCCGGTGCGTGACGTCACCCACACTCTGTAGCCCCGTTTCCCAACTGGGCTCTTGTGACATCTCTGAGTGACACGTCAGTTCCACCCTTGCACTGAGCCGAACGGTTCTCAGCCTAACTAAACCCAAAGGCATAAAACGATATCCCTTGGCCATTATATTACATTTATACGAATAGTGAAAAAAGTATCGTTTCTTGAGTATGACACTAAACTGCATCTATTTGTCAATAACAAGACAAATCATGGGCAAACTGCAACCCACTGGCCGTATGTGGTCAACGGTACTTTCTGATTACTCCGACAAAGACTTCAGTTTTTGACGGGGACAGACAGAGAGACAGACTGAGACAGAGAGACAAAGAGAGCGGTTCACTACTTTCAAGTTTGATGCTTGTCCGCATAGAGTTCTGCATTAAAAATGGTTGAGGAAAAGAGAGGGAGACCGAGAGAGTGACAGACAGACAGACGGACAGACCCATTCATTATTTGTAAGGTAGATGTTTGCACGTATGGACTTCCGTAGTAAAGATGCTTGAGGAAGCTTCAACGTAAAATCACCTCAATTTTTTTTAGCTGTACAGCAAACCAGATGATAAGCCATGTCTCATGTGACCCGCTTAAGGAAAAAGGTTACCCATGCCTCCTACAAGTAATCAATCTCTGTCATATGCAAATTTTCTGTTTGTGTACTGTTTCGTAAACATTAGATTTGATTATATTTCTTGTTATCTACTAAACATTACTTCCTCTTAAGAAGTGTACAGGTTAATCGCTGCTTAAATTTTCTGCTCTGATGGTTTTAATCGGGAATTGACCTTAATTCATTTGAATATATTTCGTGTATTCCACTAGATCAATCTACTGTAGATGAATTCATTCGAAGGAAATAATTCATTTGGTCCAGAAGTGGCAAGATGATGGGATTACCAACCGGAAGATTGCCAGTGACATGATGTTATCGAAGTCAACGTGGAATACGTGCTGATAAATGACTATAAGCGAAAGAGACAGAAGCAATCAGTAAGAAATATGACAGGAAGAAGAATAAAGAGGACAGTTATGAATCTTTTAACACAAGGAGAAACATTTGTTTGGTTGGTTGTTTTAAGGCATGTCAACTATTATTGGATTATTTTCTGTCGAAGCCAGTTTAGCACTTATGGCTTCCAATCATTTACGATACAAAACGTTATATTCACAATAATTCTGAAGAGCTAATCTCTTCATTCTTCGTCAGGCCAAACGGCTGGGGCTGTAAAATACACTGACTGTATCTTTGCAGAAGGGTAAGACTCCATCCCAAACAAGTATCCTAGATATGACATTAAACCATCTAATGGCAAACCGCCAGTTTCGGAGCTTTGAAGAATGCAGCGTACCCCTTCATTACCATTGCTCCCAGGTTCACTCTGAGCAGGAGTGGTAGTACCTTATAGGGTCCTATCTATTGGTCAAATAGAACAAAGTGAGCAAACAAATGATGTTAAATTGTGATTGTTAAATAGCAATAATTGAAACAATTTAACTGTGTGCTATAAGACCCCAGTGTCATTTAAGAATGTTATCAACAAAATCTTTTTACAAGTCGTATATATATTTTTAATGTAAATGTAAAAAAAATATTTGGGATTAAATAATCTGCGATAGTTTATATGCTATAAAACCCAACCAAAACAAACCAAACCAAACCTTCATACTTTGTGGTAATATGAATGTTTCAAGAGCCAATCTTATAGTAATGATCACAGTAATTTTTGATTGCAGTATCAATATCTGAAGTTTCCATGAATTGAGAGTCGCTTAAAATGTTAATACAAAGAGACATATTTGACCAACAGATATGAATCTAACAAATACTACCACACTATTTCACAGTGAACCTAGAAGTAATGGCGACTAACAATTAACTTTACCCAGATGCAATTTAGTGTCATATTCAGAACAAAGGAAAACAGATTACGAGATTTAAAATTTCTCATGAAAATATATACAAAAACTATATTATTAGGTATTATTGATTACCAACCACAACACGATTGAAAGACTGTAACAAAAAATTAGAAATTAAGAAAATAAAATAAAATAAATAAAATAAAACGACGCATGAATGTATATAAAGGATAAATACATTTTTAGAAGAACGTAAATCATGGAGAATTCGATAATAAATAATACCTAATAATCTCTGTTTTGATTGCATAATGTGCCATAAAAAATAGCAAAATCATGACATAGTTGTCATAGGTGTATGCTTTTCTGACCAATACTATATATATGTATATATATAAGGAAACTACCCTCATATCATAATCATCATATCGTGCCGTAAGCATGGATTTCGTTCTCTCTCTCTCTCTCTCTCTCTCTCTCTCTCTTTCTCTCTCTCTAACCATTCGTCCCTGTCGTCCATCACTTCCAACAGGTCTTCTAGACTACATCTTGTGTCTGTACAGAGTCGTTCTAGATAAGTTCTTGCTGGTCATCCAACACTTGCTCTTCCGTGGGAAGGAGTCCAGAGGAGAACATCACATATGCGTTCGTCCTTACTTCTCTAGCAGTGTCCCACATCACTGCTGGAGAAGTGAGGACGACGGACAATAAACAAGACATGCTAGACACCATATATATATATATATATATATACATAGTGTCTAGCATGTCTTGTTTATATATATATATATATATATATATATATATATACGAGGTGCATACGATAGGTTTCCAGACTTTTTTCGTATGGGCATTTAAAATTGTCGAAGACTATTGAAAATTCAGTATGTTATTGCTATACATCTTATCAGATAACTGACCAGTTTTTATGATTTCAGGTTCAAATGTACAGCTACAGCAGCAATTGGAATACACCCTACTAAAGCCTGATTGTCACAGCTGATAAATTTCAAAAATGCAATC
The DNA here is from genome assembly GCA_963585895.1 of Sepioteuthis lessoniana. Lineage (NCBI taxonomy): Eukaryota > Metazoa > Mollusca > Cephalopoda > Myopsida > Loliginidae > Sepioteuthis > Sepioteuthis lessoniana. The sequence continues at coordinate 42,063,268 of OY757928.1, read as the reverse complement.
TGACACTTTAGAAGAACAATATGCAATGCAATTCTGTTTTAAATTTGGAAAAAATGCCGCAGAAACGTATGGAATGCTTCAGACTGTTTTTCGACCATCTTGGATGAATCGAGCATCAGTTTTTGAGTGGCATAAGAGATTCAAAGAAGTCAGGGAGTCTGTGAGAGATGATGAGAGGTGTGCAAGGAGTAAGGAAGTCAGAACACCAGAATTGATTGGCCAAAGGGTAAGGGTTAGGGTTACTATGTTGAGGTTTTAAGGGAGTTCAGGAAGAGATTTCGTCGGAAGAGGCCAGCACTCTTCAAATCGGGTCAGTGGCATTTCCACCATGACAATACACCAGTCCACAACTCCATCTTTGTCACAGACTATTTGACCAAGATTGGCATCAAGACAGTTCCTCAGCCTCTCTATCGTCTAGACCTTGCTCCCTGTGACTTTTTGCTATTCCCTAAGCTCAGACGCTGTCGTTATAAGACAATTGAGAGATGAAAGAGGCTGTGACGAAGGTGATTGACACGCTCACACAAGAGGACAATGGGACCTTCTAGAAGTTGTTCGAACTTTACAACAAGTGTATTGCAGCCGGAGGAGATTACTTTTAAGGAGACTAGAGTTTCATGTGTGTAATTTCAATAAAACTGCCCATACGAAAAAAGTCTGGAAACTTATCGTATGCACCTCGTATATATATATATTTATATAGGGTAATCTCGATGGATTAGTGGGAAATGGACTTGACTCTACTGTAACTCGTGCTCTTGCTTTATCTTTCGAATAAATATTCATAAGAATGATATGAACTCCATTATCAAACCGGCTGTAGGTTAAATAATATTACTATAAGGATAGTTTTACCTTTAAATGACACACGAAGGTTGATATGCCATTGAAATAAAGAAACTAAACAAAACCAACACACACACACACACAAACATATGCTGCTGAATCTTAAAATCCCTATTAAAACATAAAAAGCCCTAAAAAACAATATATCTCCGTAGATGTAAACAAAAACCAGTACATCGCACTTATTAGAAATACCCCCAGGCAAGGTTACCCTTTCACCATTGCCTCAATCAACAATATATAAAGGCTAACGTCCCACGTGGAAGCCTCTTGGTCTAAAGACCACGAATGTGAGAAATTGGCTGCCGCGAGCACCTTTGACTGTATGTCTACTGTATTCAAGCTTATATATATATATATATATATATATATATTCCCAGTCGGCTGAGACTGTTGAATAAACGGACTTCTTATATGTTGAGGAGTAAAATTCCCCACACGAGTCTCCTGAATATGACATTTAACAATCTGTGGCTAGATTCTAGTAATGCTGGAGCTTTAGGAAATGCAGAGTACCTCTTCATTGCCATCGCTCCCAGGTCCACTCTGGCTCGGAGAAGTAGCTCCTGATAAGGTTCAATCTATCGGTCAAATAGAACTAAACTGCTCACTTATGCTAAACTGAATTGCTTGAAATTGAACTGTTTTGGCATTTAACTGTGTAAACAAAAACTATACTTATACTAGACTGAGTTGTTTGAATTAGAACTGTTTGATTAAACTGAATAGCTTGAAATAGAAGTTTTTACAATTGAATTGTATGCCTATACTGAACTGAAAAGAAGTGTTTATTTCTTGGAAAAATGAATTTGGCATTAAATAACATACAATTTAGGCCTAAGAACGTCGCACGACACGCGTATATATATATATATATATCAAGTCACGCTATCAGCACGGATATCCCAGACCCTCTCTAGCCACCACTCCCTATCGTTCATTGCTTCTTGCCGGTCTTCAGGACTATATCCCGTATGGGCACAAAGCTGCAGTATGACGTTTCGAACTGGTCGTCCTGCCTTTGCTCGGCCAAGTGAGGGGGTCCACGGGAGTACATCACTTATGAGTTCGTCCATACTTCTCCAGCAGTGTCCCGCATGTCTGGTTCGTCTAATTTTGATAGTTTTAGGCGGCCGTACAGATGCTGCTTTGTGGGGTGTTGCCTCCAGGACTTGTTCAATATTTCTTAGTTGCCGTCAAGCTTTTTTTCCATACGTTTAGTTACTATCCATGTAGTGTATCTATACAGCAGTATCGACACGACCGCTGCTTGGAATATATATATACGTATATATATATATATATATATATATATATATATATATATATATATATATATATATATATATATATATATAGCATCTAGATAAAGAGGCTTTCGAAGAAGAAAAGCCAAAAAAAAAAAAAAGCGAATAAAAGAATAAAAAGAGACAATGATTGAAGAAAGGAATTAACACTAAAAACAAACAAACCAAAACAACTTGAATAATTTCTTAGCATCAGATAATCAACTGTCCGTGTGATGGTTATCGTGTGATGGTTATCGTCGTAGGAAATGGACACGGCGACGCGAGTTCAAATCCCGGACGAGACTGATTGCATTTCACATAGCACTAATATCCTTGGGAAATGTATGGATCCAATTATTCTCTCTCCATCTATGGTAAATAGCAGGGCAGACTAGGTTCTTCAGCCTTGGTGAGACACCTAATCTAGGAGAAGGAAAACTCTGAATTCAAACCTGCTAAACTCCGCTTAAAAATCGACCTTGTGTCATATCCTGCCCAAGCGGAGAGGTTGGTAAATATGGATAATCAACTGATGAACATTTTATGTGTTTGAGTTTCTCGTATTTGCTTCCGAAAACGAATCTCTCTGCCAATTTCTCTCTCATCTCTCTTTGGGATAAGTTGTTTAAAGGCATATCAGTCTTAGTAAGTTATGTAATGCTAAAACCATCTTTGTTGAAAAACAATAGTGGTTCTACTTAACTAATTGCTGAAAGGAACGTACCTTTCTAAAGAGTATGAAAATAAACGTAATAGCCGTACTAGATGTCGAACTCGTTTATTTTGAGGCTGCAACCCAACACTTTAGCCATGACAGTAGGTTGACTTGTCCTTTTAGTGCATTTTTTTGGGGGGGGGCATTTAATTAAATCGGATTTCTAGACCTTTTTATTGAATTCGTTTCTGACTAGGTGCCCAAAGATTCTGACTATGTGCCAAAGAAAGCCAAGCTTGTTAATTACAAGGACCCTCGTTCAACGGACATTGATAAAAAATTTTTAAATATAAAGACGGAAATCAGAAATCTCAACCATAATGATCAGATTTTTATTGAATATAATAACTTTCAACAAATCAAAGAATGGCACATCGTAGCGAGATTTCGGTATGAAATAAGATCATTTAAATACTTTAACTTGGAAAATAAATCAATTTACAATCCAGTAAATATACGGCATTCTTAGATCTTCCGAGGTCCATGAATCTGCCGCAGAGACAGGGCAAGGTTTTAGGAAAGACCAGCCACTGCTCATATAACAGGTGCCCCTCTTCTTGACTCAAATGTTGCCCAAGGGAAGTTAAGGTCATTTAGCTTAATGGCATATCATCCCTTGATGGTTATTTAATGCTGGTCCTTGAGAGATCACAAAGTAGATCCTGATAGCCTTCCACCCGTGGTGTAGTCGTTATCGCCGTTAGAAATGAACACGGCGATACGAGTTCAAATCCTGGACGATACTGATTTCATTTCACATAGCACTAATACCCTTGGGAAAGGTATGAATCCAATTATTCTCCCTCCAGCTATGGGTAAATAGTAGGACAGACTAGGTTCTTCAGCCTTGGTTAGGCAACTAGTCTAGGAGAAGGAAAACTCTGAATTCAAACCTGTTAAACTCTGCTTAAAAATTGACCTTGTGTCATATCCTGCCCGAGCGGAGGGGTTGGTAAATATGATAGCATTCCACCCTTCTCGAGCCAGAATCATTCTACAAGAGCAGTAGTGGTGCTATTTAACTCCTAGCTGGGAGGAAAAGGGGATTCATGCCTTTCATACAGGCAATTCTCCGAAAGTGAACATAATAGAGCGACTGGAGTTCGAACTCGCTTACTACGATATCACAAGTCCAATGTGTTAACCATTACGCCACGAGGTCACCCCCCTGAGTTCGTATAAGAAAGGATGATTATTAACAATTTCTGTCAAAATAAATGAATAAATAAAAAAAAAAAAGATAGAAAAAAGATCGACGAAACAGAATTTCCAATTCGGTTGGCTATTTAGTACCAAACCTATTAACGCCGCGATAAGCTGGTCACCGGACACCCGCGGATTTTTTTCAATATATATATTATCGTGTTGACATATAAAGATCCTAATGTGTGACCTATACATCTAACCCTTTAATAAGTCATGTTCATATCTTTGGCGAAATATTGGAAAGAGAAAATGCAACTGAAAAAAAACTTTTATAGCCACTCGGTACTTAGAACAAATGGAAGGCGCCTATGGTGTAGCGATTATAATTCAAAGGAAATGGACCTGGTGATCCGAGTTCAAATAGTGGACGTAACTCTGCTTCGAGCTAATATCTTTTGGAAAGACATAATCTATATCCCCACTTTTCTATTATGAACATGATTTACCCAACCCCTCTGTAATGTTTTAATCTTGATTATAATTGCCCCCTTGCCCAGTCGGCTGAAGCTGTAGAATACACCGACTGCATCTCTTTAGAAAAGTAAGACTCCCTTCTCCGACGGGTGTCCTGATATAACACTAAACAATCTGATGGTGAGGCTCCGGTAATGTTGGAGCTTTGGGGGTGCGGAGTACCTCTTCACTGCCATCGCTCTGAGATCAACTCTGACCCGCTGTGGTACCACCTGAAAAAAGTCCTATCAATGGGTCAAATAGGAGTGTTTGATATTTTAACTCTGTACTTTGACATTAAAACTGAGAGCAAACAAATGGCTTATGCTAAACTGAATTCGAAAACATTAAACAGGATACAAAGAAATGATTAATAGTAAATAGAAATATTCGTTTGAGACAGAAATAAGTGAAACCAAATAACTGTGTGAAAAAATAAGCCCAGGCTTATTTAGAAATGTTATCTACAAAATGTGTTTACAAATCGTATATTTAATATATATGATTAGGATTTGGCTTTAAATAACCTACAATACTTGATATGCCATAAAACTATACAAAACCAAACTAATTCCTTTCCTAAACATCCAAACACTGCTATCTTGAATTAGTTAATTTTATGAAATATTGCAGTTAAAATTGTGTGTTATATTGTTGTTAAGTCAACTTACATAAAAAAAAAGTGAGGACGATTATTGACAGCTTATTGAGTATATAGAAATCCGATCTCTGGCTAAATAAAATTGTTATTCTTCCAAGCAATATACATGTCAATACTATTGTATGGTTGCCCCACTTGAACTGTTATGAAACGCCGGAAAAAAAGTAAGACGGGAATGACACCTGAGGGGCCACCTTTTAGCAGAATGCCAACGGGGGAGACTAGGACTTTTTTTGAATGTTGGGCGTGTCTGGAATAAGACCCTGCTCTTGAACACATCTTAAAAACAGTCTTGTGCCGTAGTCACCCGTTTGATGAGGCACGCGACAAATACCGACACTTGACGTTTTGAGCAAATTTTGAAAGCATCACCGGACAAAACAGCAGCTGTTCGGCCATTTACCTCCCATCTCAAACCATCTTAGTAAGAAGAGAAAGACATGCTGGGTGTTGCTTAAGAAGAAAAGTTAAACTCATAAGCGACGTTCTCCTATGGACTCCTACACATGGACACGTTAATGTTGCCCGACCAGCTACAGTGAATGTAATAGCACGACTGTTGTTCAAACTAGCTTAAATCGAGACCGAAGTCCATCACTTTAGTATAATTCAATGATGGTGTTAAGACGTCGAGACAATTAATATTCGATAACAATCGAAGATGCTTTTTGATCAGCATCCTCGATACATTTTCATCTATCAGTTTTAAGTGGGGCACAGGATTGCACAAGTGCAATTTTAGTTCTACTCGTAAGATTAGCTGTTATTTAATAATACACGAAATGAAGCCAAAAAGTATCGCGGTTGAAGCTTGAATATTTTATCTAAAGTTTAATGAAACGTATACATAGCTGAGCAACTGGTATAATTCTGTGGTGCTGTCAAGAAGCCTAGACTTTCGGCAACAATTCTTGATTCTTTTTGCTCATTATAAAGTGATGATGCTAAGATGCTGAGACTGCGATTTAGACTTAAAGACTTCATCTGGACAAGTCAGTGCCAAGTCTGAAATAAAGTATATTAATATTCTTTAAATAGGATTCGATATTTTTAACCATCCTGTACATATAGAATCAATTTATACAGTATTTTTCAGAGTAAATAGGTTGGTTGACTGGTTGGTTGGGTTTTATGTCATATCAAACCTTGTCGGTTATCTAATGATAAATCCTGTTTATACAAATATTAAATATATGATTTGTAAACAGTTAGTGGTTAACATTTTTAATCGAACCGAAGCTCATTTCTTTGCACACATTTCTTTGTATTCCTATCTAACACTAATAATTCTATTGCATGTTAAATGATTTGTAAGTGAATAGTTTGCAGATGATTCTATTTTAAAACAAAAAGTTAGAGCTAATTTGCTGCTATTGTTTGCACACAATTAAATAGTTTCAAGTATCGCTATATAACATTATTAATTTTTTCACCGCTATTCATTCATTTGCATACAGTGAAATCGTTCCAAGTATTGTAATGAAATACCAATAATTCAGTTTTCACGCTCAGTTAAAAGGTTTCAACACTAATTATTTTCTTCATCATATCTAATTCGTTTGAATACAGTTAAATGCTTCCAAGTATAACTATGTAACACTTCTAATTCAATTTAACATCCGTTATTTGTTTGCACGCAGTAAAATGTTCAAAAAGTTTTATTTGACCCATAGAAAGGACACAGTAAAGTAGTATCCCTCCAGTTTCGAGAAGACCTGGGTGTAATTGCAATGGGAGGAACTCCACATTCCCTGAAGCTCCAGGACTGAAGACTCACCAAAAGATTGTTTAGTGTCATAAATAGGACATTCGTTGGGAGGGTGGTCTTACTCTTCTGCCGAGATGCAATCGGTGCATTCTACAGTCCCAGCCGACTGGACTGCATTATTAAAGATTGTATAAAAATTGATTGCACTTTTGATAGTAAAGCGGAACTTATTTAAAAAGCATTATAAATTTATCTTGTCTGGTATCTCTCATAACACACAGCCGATAACGCCTTGATAATGATGGTAATGATGAAAATATATTCACATATCAACCGATATTATCCGTTTACCCAGCTGGTTGGGGCTGTAGAATACGCCGACAGCATCTCTACAGAGAGGTAAAAACCCAACAGAGAGTTTTCTGGATATGACACTAAACAATCTGATGGTGAGGTTTCCGTAATGCTGGAGCTTTCAGGAATGCAGAGTACCCCTTCATTGCCGTCACTGCCAGGTCCACTCTGGCCCGAAGTGGTTGCATCTAATTGGGTCTTATCTATACGTTAAATAGAACTAAAGTACGTACGTATGCTATACTGAAATCATTGAAATAGAAAAGTTTTGACATTTAAACTGCGTACCCATGCTAAACTGAGCTGTTTCAAATGGATCTGTTTTTGTATGTTAAATTAGATTGTTTGAAATTGAACTGTTTTTGACATTGAAATGTACTTATGCTAAACTAAATTGTTTGAAATAGAACTGTTTGACTAAACTGAAAAGCTTGAAATAAGAATATTTTTGGCAATTAAACTGTATTTTTATACTAAACTGAATTGTTTAAAATAGGACTGTTTATTTGTATAAAAATGGATTTGGCATTTTTTAATCTACAAATGTTGATATGCCATAAATCCAAAAAAAAACAAACAAATGATATCATTCGTGACTATTTGTTGACTTTTGCACCTGGAAATTTGTACTAGCTAACCAAGGGTAGGCCCAGCCAACAATTTTTAGGCCTACCACTTAGTCTAGGCTTGGCCTTGGCCTACAATGTGTAGGCGCACAAATTAGTCAAGATAAGTCATAGGCCAACTATTAGTAGGCGTACCAATTAGCCAAAGCCAAATATTTACCCATAAAAATTTGTATCTCACGTATAGTGTGACCCCTTAATTTAAGGTTAAAATGTAGATCTCTGAAAATGAAACGCTAGTATATATGGTAGATAGAGGTACTGGAAACCAAATAACTGTATACAAGTTATCTGAACAAATTCTCATAGTTATTGCAAATTTTTTAGTTCCACATAAAACTGTTTGGCCGTCTGCGAGGGACAGTTGAACATTTTCTATATTATCAATACATGACTCTGTTTAGGAAAACATATGAAGTAGAACCTTAATTATTTTAAAATCACCAGATTCTGAATTGAGTATTATTTATCTACTCGTGGGAGGAGATAACCAAGATATATCTATTGTTTAATAGCGTCTTATCTACCCTGTTTACAGGATCGTGAGCGCAAGATCGAACGTAATGATCAGAGGCTTTTGTCGTCTTTGGAGACCGAATTCATTTTCTGGCGTAGATAACGGGGAAACTCTAGAAGTTATGAGTATTATATTCAAGAGATGATCCGATTCGACTTGTGATACGCAGAGTGGGCAAAGGGTATTGAAGGGAACATGATACAGACGATTCACTTAAAAACAAAAAGAAAAGCAAAAAGAAGGAAGGATGACAAAAGTGATGAGGGAGGTAAGAGGTGAGGAGTGGGAAAAGGGAAACCAGTCTGTGCAGTCACACACACATACACGTTCAATCATGTGTTAGCGCGTGCGCACACACAAACACACACAAACACACACACACATATATATATATATATATGATGAAATTTTCACCCTCATCTATATATATATATATATATATATATATGTATATATATAAGAGTAGAAATTCCATCGACTGGAAAGTTCATATGATGACATCATATCTACTGATTATGGCTTCTTGAATTGGATTCAAAACTGCAACACCAATGGTAGAAGTGTGTGGAAAGCACAGAAAAATAAAACTTATTTTGGTCACATTCCGTAAGAGTACCTTGATCAGCCTATGAACTTTTCAACCGTCCTGAGCCTATATATATATATATATATATATACCAAAGTCATTCAATAAATAAGCTGAATTTTTCTTGGGGAGTTGACAATAGATAGCACTATTTAGAGTCGCATATTCTTCTAGAAGACTATGAACAAGAGCTTTTTACTGACCACTGTGTCCGGAACGGATTTTTTTTTACCTGTTAGTCAATATGTTTCTACTCTTTGGAATGTCTTTTCCACTCAGGCTGGTGGTGGAAATCCTATGTTTAAAGTATTAGTAAGCATATTTTTTCTTAAACATGCTTCTCCAAATAGATCCTAAATTCTGTAATTTAGACTTTGTTTTTTTATCGGTCTCGAAAACATTGATGACTTAACTCTGTTCAAACCTGGTACATACTGATTGATTTACTGGCATTTTGAAGAGGCTTAAAACAAGTATTTTGCAAGACTATTTTCTTTTTTGCTATAAACTAATGCAAAGTTTACATTTATGAGGAAAATTCTAGAAAAAATATTTGGATTAAAAAAAATCTCATCATTTTATAAATGACCCTAATATGCCCCCCATGTATATATATATATATATATATATATATATACGTAGAAAAGGTAAAACGGAAAAAAGATATATTTTTGATCGTTTGTTTTTTTGCCAATGCGTTTAGACTTCAGTCTTTTACTCTGAATACAAAAATATTTTATCAAAATCATTCTAGTATGAGAAATAAATATAATTGATAAATTTTGATTCAATTGGAAGTCTTCATCGGGCTTGTAGATGTTGCTATGTGAAAAAAAACTTTTTTTTTTTCAGATTAGTCTCTTACATGCAGAGCTTTAATGATTTGCTCTTAGTCTAAACTTGATGAAGAGGTTAAATTTATTACTGGGACTCTTGGTAACAATAGCTTTTCATAGGACCTTGTACAATCTGTAATCAGAATCAAAATCTCTTATTTTAATTAAATCAAACCAGCGTCTGTAAAAAGAGTTTCTGTTTATCTACGCCTTCCTTGGCAATGTGATTATATTAGCGACAGGTTCATTAAGTGAATTTTCACAGTTTTACACCAGTGTTTTTTTTTTCAGCAAACACATGAGTTGTAAATTCTACTAAACCGAACCTAATGTAATATTACCTTACCGAAATGGCACCAAATTTGAATTGGAATAAAATTAGGGGAACCATGATGGGCATTGTCACGTAGGAAAGTACAAGAGGTGACTCAGTTTTTTCTTGATAGGAAAATTTATTATGGTCTGCAATATTCAGAGTAGTAAACTATAACGAGGGAAATAGAATGACAGTATTACTGCTTCGAGCAGTTTCCTGTTTCGAGTCCAGATGGGAGTTTTGACGAGAGGCCTTATTTGAGAAGCAGAAAGTTTAACCTGTGGCTGGCGAGACAAAAACAAAAAACAAAAAAAAACAAAACAACAAAAAAAAAACAAACAAACACAGATTTCATGTTCTATCGTGGTAAGTGGCACAGTCCAACAAATATTAAAAGTCTCGCGCTGTGGATGTTACGTCTGAAGTTGGTCTAACTACTGACCAAGATCTTTCAGTACCGACGTGCTTAAGAAACACGAAGTCTTTTTCACCTCCACGATACCAGAAGTCACGTGGTACGAACCACTATACAACACTTCATTTCTTCTCCACCGACCAAACCCTACCCACAAAGGGACCCCTCGTCTTAACTCTCGACTTGATTCGAAACTGGCAACTGCCCGATGTCAGTTCACCGACTACTCACCGACCGCTAACTAATTAACTCAACGTATTAGTCTCTTCTTATTTATATTCTTTTACTAATTCTACAAATCAATCTGACAATAAGATGTATCATTAAAACTTTCTAGCACGTTATCCTAATCTCAGCTGACATCGAATCCAAATTGCTTCGCTTTATTATCCTGCCCACAACCGATTTCAAAACAAACCTGTCAACCCTACTTTGACATCTGATGTGACATGTGCTCGCTTTTCACCTTTCAAATGCGAACTTACACTTCAAGGTCAAAGTTTTTACCTAGCTCCGAATTAATCACTAAAATAAAACGATTAACTAATATAATTAATTACAATCCTCAATTATATTACACTAATATCTACTTGAAAGGGCATTCTTCCTTCCCATCATTATAGCTGTATTGTTTACTTGAAGTTAAGGCTAGAACTACATCGGCAGAACCCGTCAAAGGTTTGATGTTAGATTAAAACAACATATACCAATTAAAATCCGTAATTTTACTTCCCTCTCTATGAAACTTCTGACTAATGTATACGGATCTGCCATCGCATATCAACAGATAAATAATCGTATGTAGGCCCCCAAATTTAGTGTCAGCTTGTTATCCATTTTAAGCATGGCGCACTCTTCGTTCTTTATAGAAATTCATGAAACTATCTTCGTTAGTTTCAGACAGCCTTGTCTCTGTAAAAAGAGGGAATGTTTGCTGGGACTTAGTGTAGTTGCTATCTAATCTTCTCGCTTTTATTACCCATCTATTACCATATGCCACACGCTATATTTTTTAAAACCTAGAATTACCCCGGTTATTGTTCCGACGAGTGAGGCACAAAACTGATTTGCCAGCCTTTACTTTGCCATTTTTTGTTTTATTTTCTTCATGATCAATAGAGATGGTCTTTCTAAAGCTATATATGTATATATATATATATAACAACCAAATCTCGGAGATTCGCTTTACAAATGTCTATCAGCAGCAACCTAGTGTATACTCGAATCAATTTTGTGACAAAGTGTGTGGATTTACAGCAGGTTTATGAAGTCATACGAAAGTGAACGTTTATGATGTCGATGGAAAAGAAAGTAAGTCATTTGTCCCACATGCAATAGAGATTCGTAGGATATTCTTAGTCTGGGGAGTCACATGCGCTCCCACGGGTTCTCTTAGTGAATCCAAGAGATTGTTTTCTTTAGCAAGGAAGTAATAGCCACACACTCTCTCACTTTCTTTCTTTCTTTCTTTCTTTCTTGCTTTATATAATTGCGAATTTATAATGTTAAATATACCTGTCAGTACACCTCTATAGGCACGTATGTACTCGGTCCAAACGCTCATACTGCAATATAATCTAAGTATACATAAAAAAAAAAACAAATAAAAAAACAACAACAAAAAAAAACAAAAACGTATTCGTTTCTCCTCATGCAAGCTGTTAAGAGTTACTGACCAGATCAGTGATGAAAATCAGCAAAGATATTGATGGCACCGGAAATTGGATGGTCGCAATGGCTTGTGGGTTATATGCGACCCTGTATAATTTGTTTAATATCCGTCGGGAAGGATGGGGGTGTTGGAAGCTTTCCTACATCCGTTTTAATCCTGTTTGCTCACAGTTTCCGTTTTTAGGCTTCGGGTTTCCATTACCCAGCAGCATAAACGGAACCTATATCTAGGAACTTTCTTTTCTTTCTTTTCACTACGAATGACTCTTCAATGGAGGTGTCAATTTGGATTAATTGGGTACAGTGAGCGGCGAAGCATGTTCAAATCTTTATGTGGCATAATGATTTTCTCTCGTACTAATAACATTTATCTATAAGTATCGAAACGAAGATATTAATCGTCATAGTTAATAAACTACGCATGTTAAATCTTTAGAGAAGGTTTATATACTTATCCAACCCCTCCACCATAGGTAGGATGTGACACAAGGTCAACTTTTAACCGGTGGTTTAAATTTAGGGTTTTCTTCTCCTTGACCGGTTGCTAGATTTTAATTTCTTTCGTTTCTTTGTTTGGTGGCAAATCAATATTTAGTTATCCTACTATGTATCAATAGCTAGATGGAGAAAAGATGAATTCATTGTTTTCACAAGAGCCTTCTTTCGAAGTGAAACGCAATCAGCCTCGTCCTGTAATTGAACCTCTCTCAGTGATCCCAATCCAACGATGATAATCGTTACCCCAAGAGCGCTTATATGAAGCCTTTTGTTAGAAAAGCCACACATCTTGGATGAGTTGATAACAGAATAATGCAGCAGTGAGACAAAAAAAGTCGGTATAATACACCGATTGCTTCTTTGTAGAGAGATAAGCCCCCCCCCCTGCCAACCACGAGTGTCCTGACATGACACTTAAGAATCTGATGGTGAGGCTCCAGTAATGCTGGAGCTTTGGGAAATACTAAGTACCCCTTCATTGCCATTGTTCCTTGATTCACTCAGGCCCGGAATGGTAGTAATTTATAGGGTCCTATCTAAGGGTCTAATAGAACTGTTGACATTTAAAGTGCGCGCAAACAAATGATTCTGTTAAGTTGATATTTTTGAAATATAACTGTTTGATCATTTACCTGAGTGTAAACAAATGACTGATGTATACTTGAACTGTAGAGTATTAAATTCGTATACTTGAAAACATTTAATTGTGTTCAAACAAATGATTTATAGTAAATAATATTTTTCGTATTAGATAGAAATAAGAGAAACCCTTTAATAGTATGCGAAAAAAAAAAACAACAAAAACAAATAAAAAAAATGAATAAATAAATGAGCTCAGCCTCGTTTAAACGTGTTATTAACAAAACATGTTTATAAATCCTATATTTAATAGGTTTGGATAAATAAGATTTGTCATTGAATAACCTACAGTGGTCGATTTGTTTGTTTGTTTATTTGGGTTTTTTGGTATATCAAACTTTGAAGGTTATTTAATGCCAAATTCATTTTTATATAAAATAAAAACTTTTATTTCTGACATTCAGTTTAGCATAAGTACACGGATTATCAAAAACATTTCTATTTCAAGCTATTCAGGTTAGTCTAACAGTTGTAATTCAAACAATTCAGTTTAGCATCCAAAAGCAGATCCATTTCAAAAGATTCAGTTTAGCATAAGTTGGTAGTTTAAATTTGAAAACAGTTCTATTTCAAGCAATTTAGTTTTGCATAAATACGAAGTTTAGTTTCATTTGACCTATAGATAGAACCCTATGAAAAAACAGATCCATTTCAACAGTTCAGTTTAGCATGAGTACGTAGTTTAAATGTCAAAACTGTTCTATTTCAATGATTTCAGTTTAGCATGAATATGCAGTAAAGTTCTATTTAAAGTAGAGATAAGACCCTATCTGGTGCAACCACTTCGGGCCAGAGTGGACCTGGCAGCGATGGTAATGAAGGGATACTTTGCATTCTTTAAATCTCCAGCATTAATGGAACCTTACCATCAGATTGTTTAATGTCATATCTGGGACCCGCGTTGAGGGGAGGTCTTACCTCTCTGCAGAGATCTAGTTGGTGTATTCTACAGCCCCAGACGACTGGGCAATACAGTGGTTGATTTATCATAAAATCAAACAAAATTGTCTTACCATTTTGATATGTTTTTTTCATAATGTTATTAGGACGTAAAGAAATGAAAATATCCTCATTCAGAGTTTTAACCCAATGTGACAACACTCCTCGCCGGCCGACCCCGCTATATCAGCTTAGATCAGAGCGTCCAGTGGTTTTTCTCATTTCCGACCATGGGCATTATATACATTTCTTTACAGATACGCAAAACACAACCGAGAGAGTGGAGGAAAAGAACAAACGAACAAACACGGACTTGGGACAGCTCCAAGCGCGAGAGAAGGGAGTTTGTGACACTTTTGTGCAGCTCTCCATGCATTCGCAGGCTATGACGGGCGTGTATTGGAACGGAACTTCCACAAAGCCACTAGGAATGCTGACTCATCTCTTGACTGCCCTGCTTCCATCTTCTCACTGCTTCTTTCTACTGACTGTGTCCTTCTCTGGACAGCTATCTCAAGCCGACTGTTCTCTTCTGCCCTTCTTTGTCAACTGACTCTGTCATCTCTGGGACCTTCTTTCCCTCCTCCATTTCTGGTCTCGCGCTCAGGCCCTTTGTGTGGGTTTCGCGCCAAAACAAAGAGGTCCTCTGAGTGGCACCAACACAAACGGAAACGAAATGCTACCTATCGTGTCACACCAAGTAACAGAATTATTTTCTTTCTTAGAAAATAACCATTACGTCATTAGAAATTACTGGGAAATAGATAATTTTCTTTATTTTTTTATGACTCATCAAATCTTGTGATTTATTTAATGCCAGATCCTTTTTTTGTAGGAAAACAGTAGTTGTACAATTCATCCCATTGCTTGTGGGGGAAATAGTTTATTATTTTCCTAAAGCAATAAATCCTAATGTGAACGTCATAGAGTGATTGGAATTAAAACTCACTACATATCGAGGTCAGAGTTCAGCACGTTAGTTTTAGTAGCCTTTGGTTGAATTTTATGGCATATCAAATCTTGTAGGTTATTTGGTTACAGATCCTATTTATGCATATATATTATATATATTTACCCAACCCCTCCGCTCGGGCATGATATGACACAAGGTCAATTTTTTAAAGCTGAGTTTAACAGGTTTGAATTCAGAGTTTTTCCTTCTCCTAGACTAGTTGCCTCACCAAGGGTGTCCTCGTGGTGTAATGGTTAAAGCGATGAACTGCGGAATCGTAGTACGCGAGTTCGTACTCCAGTCGCTCTATTACGTTCACTTTCGGGCAAATACCCTTGGGAAAGGTATGAACCCCCTTATTCTCCCTCCAGCTATGGATAAATAGTAGGACGGACTAGGTTCTTCAGCCTTGGTGAGGCAACTAGTCTAGGAGAAGGAAAACTCTGAATTCAAACCTGTTAAACTCCGCTTAAAAATTGACCTTGTGTCATATCCTGCCCGAGCGGAGGGGTTGGTAAATAGTGCCTCACCAAGGCTGAAGAACCTAGTCTGTCCTACTATTTACCCATAGCTGGAGGGAGAATAATTGGATTCATACCTTTCCCAAGGGTATTAGTGCTACGTGAAATGCAATCAGTCTTTTCCAGGGATTTGAACTCGTGTCACTGTGTCCTTTTCCATCAAGGATAACAACTACACCACGGGCACCTCCATATGCATATATATATATATATATATATAGGATTTATAAAGATAAAAGTTGTTGACAACATTTTTAAACGAGCCTGAACTCATTTTATTTACACTCATTTTAATGGTTTTAAGTATTGCTATGTAACAGTAATAATTTGAAATCAGTCATTTGTTTGTTCATATTTCAATGGATATACATATATAATTTGTGATTGAATAGATTGTAGGTAATGTCATTTTAAAATGAGTTAAAACTAATTTGTTTACTCACTCGTATTGTAATTGTTTCTACGCAGTTAAATGGTCTCAGTTATTGCTCTCTTACTCCAATCCTATTCAATGATAATATTTATTTATAGACAGTGAAGTAATTAAAAGTATTACAATCTAATACTAATCTATTTTCTATTAAATACTATTCATTCATTTGCACACAATTAAATGGTTCCCAGTATTACTATCTAATACTGATAATTCAATTAATGGCGCGCAAAAAAAAAAAGTTTCAACTACTGCTGTTAAACAGTAATAATTCTATTCAATATTAATAATTAATTTGAAATCAGTTAAATGGTCAAAACAGTTCTATTTCTAACAATTCAATTTAACAGTTTAAATGTCGAACAGTTCTGTTAGACCCGTAGATAGGACCCTATCGGTTTCTACCGCTCAGGGTCAAAGTAGACCTGGAAGCAATGGCAATGAAGGGGAACACCACAACCCCTAGAGCTCGAGAACTGGAGATTAGATTGTTTTGTGTCATATCCAAGATTCTCGTTGGGGGTCTAAATCCTCTGAAGAGATGAAGTCGGTGTGTTCTACAGCCCTGGTCAACTGGGCTGACGGCACGTTAGCCACTATGGCTTGGTGATTTTTACACGACTGAGAATCCCCAATAATGTATGTCTATTAGCATCGAAGCATAAAAATGAACAACGAAGATGATTCATTTCGGTGGAGGCTTTTTTGCGAAGCCAGTCACACTTTTCAGATGAACTGATAGTAGAAGAAAGGTGCACCAGTATGTCATAGATTCGGACGGAAAAGATTATTTTCAGAACACTACTTCAAGTTTTCTTAAATAAAATTGAGGTGAATCACCAACCGACGAAAAAAATCTTTTTATTTAGTCTTTTTCTTTGTTTAATATATTATTCATTTTATTTCTGAGAGTCAAAGAAATTCATTAAACAATATAACAAGTGTGTTGAGTGGTATAATGATTATATTAAACAGCAGTTATGTTTCATTCTTTTCTTGGTGGGACCGAGAATATTTTCGAAATCTTTCGACATTTGAGTCTTTTCCTTGGTGGGAAAGAGAACATTTTTGAACTCTTTCGTCGTTTCAGTTCTTCTTTTTTGTGAGGAGAGAGAACATCTTTAAACTATTTCGTTGTTTTATTTCTTTCTTTGTGGGAGTGACAACATTTTCGATCTCTTTCGTCGTTTTATTTCTTTCTTTGTGGGAGTGAGAACATTTTTGATCTCTTTAGTCGTTTCATTTCTTTTTTCGTGGGAGCGAGGACATTTTCGATCTCTTTAGTCGTTTCATTTCTTTCTTCGTGGGAGCGAGACATTTTCGAACTCTTTAGTCGTTTCATTTCTTTTTTCGTGGGAGTAAAAACATTTTCGATCTTTTTCGTCGTTTCATTTCTTTCTTTGTGGGAGTGAGAACATTTTCGATCGATTTCGTCGTTTTATTTCTTTCTTTGTGGGAGTGAGCACATTTTCAAACTCTTTAGTCGTTTCATTCCTTTCTTCGTGGGAGCGAGGACATTTTCGAACTCTTTAGTCCTTTCATTTCTTTTTTCGTGGGAGTGAGGACATTTTCGATCTCTTTCGTCGTTTCATTTCTTTCTTTGTGGGAGTGAGAACATTTTCGATCGATTTCGTCGTTTTATTTCTTTCTTTTTGGGAGTGAGAACATTTTCGATCTCTTTAGTCGTTTCATTTCTTTCTTTGTGGGAGCGAGGACATTTTCGAACTCTTTAGTCGTTTCATTTCTTTCTTCGTGGGAACGAGGACATTTTCGATCTCTTTAGTCGTTTCATTTCGTTCTTCGTGGAAGCGAGGACATTTTCGAACTCTTTAGTCGTTTCATTTCTTTCTTCGTGGAAGCGAGGACATTTTCGATCTCTTTCGTCGTTTCATTTCTTTTTCCGTGGGGGTGAATACATTTTCGATCTCTTTCGTCGTTTCATTTCTTTCTTTGTGGGAGTGAAAACATTTTCGATCGATTTCTTTCGTCGTTTTATTTCTTTCTTTGTGGGAGTGAGAACATTTTCAAAATCTTTAGTCGTTTCATTCCTTTCTTCGTGGGAGCGAGGACATTTTCGAACTCTTTAGTCCTTTCATTTCTTTTTTTGTGGGAGTGAAAACATTTTCGATCTCTTTTGTCGTGTCATTTCTTTCTTTGTGGGAGTGAGAACATTTTCGATATATCTTGCCGTTCTATTTTTGTAAAGATGATGTCTAGCAAGAAACAAGATTTTCCCCCAGGATATTAGAATTAAATTTTTATGAGATAACCCGGTTGATGTTGTTTATTTAAATTCAATCATGTTTTCTCATTATTTAACTGTCCTTCCCACAACGTTTCTGAATTTTGCTGCGAACTTGCTAACAATAATTTATTCCTCAGTTTTGGCAGAAAGTGGGAATTCAGTCCATAATTCCTCTGCCAAAGCGAAAGAAGTAAATAACAGCTCAAAGGAAGTGTAAAACCCATACAGATCATATCAGCTATGATTAAAATAATCAACTACATGATATTATTTCATTTTTCTCAGATAAAACAGAAATTTGATTTAATTCAAATTGAAAACCTTTAAAATATACGCAGGTTTTAATCATATAATTTATCTTTCTTTAAAAGAAATTAGAGTTTTATATTCATAAATTCACAGATTATTAGACGGCCCTTCATCCGGTTGGGTTCTGATTTTAATAGGTGTATATAAGATTATTGATCTTTTTATAAAAAAAGGGCTAATGACCATTTAACAGTTAAAAGCTGTTATGATAATATTGATGCTTCTATTTAGGAGGAAGTCTCATGAGCATTTCGTAGTTAGCAGCTGTCCATGATGATAATGATGCTTCTATTTAGAAAGAAGTGTCATAAACATTTCATAGTAAACAGCTGATCATGGTAATACTTGTACTTCTGTTTAAGAAGGAATTATAAACCGATTTTTATGAGATGTCGAACCAATTTAAGTTATGCCAAGAGGATTGGAATTGGGTTCATTGTACGTTCACATTTACTTTTTATGTGTAGCTGTTTCTGAAGAGCTTTTTTTCGTACGGTCCAATCAAATAAAAATGATTTTTAATAGAGTTAATTTATAGATGGGAAATTTGTGGATTAGAGTGGATCTGGCAATATGAATAAAGGGGAGCTCTACACTTTCCAGATGTCTACTTCTTGAGCCTGACCCAGAGATGCAGTTTACTTTCATAACCAGAGTATAAAGAAGGGATGAAGGATTCTAATTAGCATTTTATAGTCAACAGCTGTTTATAATGATACTGATACATCTTATAGGGTGAAATATCGAAGAAATTTAATCGTTATTAGTGGACTATGTTGATATTGATACTTCGATCTAGGAAAGTGCAATGGATTCTTAATAGCATTTCATAATTAGCAGCTGTCAATTTTGAGACTGATGCTTCTATTTAAGAAGAATTCTAAAAAAGAATAATAAATTATAATAGATAACAGCTGTCCGTAATGATAATGATGTTTCTATTTTGAAATGGGTCTAATGAGGATTTAATATTTAACGGTTATTCATTCTGTTTCCATTTAGGAAGGCGTGAATGATTCTAATTAGCATGTCGGAGTAAACAGCAGTCCATAACGATATTGATGCTTCTAATTAGGGAGGAGTGAAGGATTCTAAGGAATATTTCATTTTTACCGTTCAGTGTATTCGGACTATTTTCTTCGTCTTCATTGTTATATTCACAACGTTTCGGCCGATACGTGCTTCAGCCTTCTTCGTGTGTTTCATGTCTAAATCTGGAGCCCGCACAGAACTTCGAACCGAACACTATTTAATCCATCGTTGGTTGATTGTTCTAAATCCGTTAACTATAATTAGATAAAAGTGTTACACTAGAATAGATATTCTTTGTTATTTACTCGACATCAGTATTGAACCTACAACCTCCAGATGATTTCGCTAAGATGTACTTCTTAACTAAACGTTTACTTTCGGACAAACACCCTTGGGAAAGGTATGAAGCCCCTTATCTTCCCAGTTATGGGTTAAATAGTACCACTACTGTTTTTTCTAGAAAAATGGCTTTGGTAATAAATAACCTACAATGGTTTATATACCATTAAACAAAGACACCAAACCAAACCAAACCAAACAAAACCCCTATATCCGTTGTTTCTAAGTGACAACACTTACCATAGCTTTACACTTGTAATCGGTTATGGTTAAGAAAAAAAATCTACTTACTTTAAATAAATGGTTTGTTAAATGTACAGTGTGGGCTCCAGATTTTGATATGAAACAAATGAAGAAGGCCGAAGAACGCATCAGGCTAAACATTTTCAATATTTCAAGTATAACAAAGACAATAATAGGAATACTCTAAAAAAATTATCCAGCTTCACATTGTGAATATTTCATTCATGACAAAGACAATAATAGGAATACTCTGATATAAATCATCCAGCTTCATCTCAGAAATTCAGACTAATGGTATTTCATGGTTATTCATTTTTTATTGAGTATTTGAGAGATTAAAACTTTCAGAGCATCGGAGACACTATGATTAATAATTAGTGAGAATGTCTGTGTGTGTGTGTGTGTGGAAGTGTTATGTTTTGACCTTCAACCTGACCCCAAAAAATGCTATTCCAAGGTGATGCACCGGAAGGAAGTGACACATTCCAATGGCCAGTAATCGAAAGAGATCGCGTGGGAGGATTAAGGCTTATAATATGGGACAAGGTGAAGGTCCCACTGTGCCAATACAGACTGATGCACCGGAAGAGAGTGACCTCTGAACAGTATGACAGTTATTTCCGCTTGATGACGATTAAACATTCGATTTCAAAGATCCAGTGGGCGATCGTGTGGGCGTTGAATTATTATTTAACTCAGTTGAGTTCGAGTCCAAGAAGCAGTTGCCAGTAGAATTCCAGACAGCTAGAGACCAGATGTGGTAGGGAAAGCCACACCCGACCAAGGGGGCCCTCGAGAACCCCGATGGAGTGGACCCCAGCATCAGGAGAACAAGAAAGACACAACGTGACGGTCATAACAGTGGGGTCAAGATATTACAGTTTATGTTCGGTCTCCAGCTCCCTCTCACATGCAACTCTTGAACAACCCTTTCGAACCCTTGCAATAAAGTGAGAGGTATATATTTTTGTAATGAAGTCTTCCAGCGTCTTTATCCTTCCTGTGTCTTCCTTCTTGCGTCGTTTATCAATGCGTCTGTTATTCATTGCGTCAGTATGTATCCAGCATATATATGTAGATGTGTATATAAGCATATTTATTATGTGAGTATGCAACATAAGAGAAAGAGAGAGAGAGAGAGAGGGGGGAGAGAGATTCTGTTATAATTGCTGTGCTTTTGTTGTACCCTTCACTTTTTTTTATGAACAAGTAGATAAATCCTGAACCTATCCGTGCTCAGCTGATGAGAACAAGAATGCAATCTCTGCGGATAGAAAACACCCAACAAAAGAGGAATACTCTGATACTAAACAGTATCTGGTCTGAAGACTTCAGTTTATAAGTTCTTGAGAGTGTGATGTATTCCGACGTCGTACCCAGATTGGGAGTAACTCTTTGTGTGTCTCCAATGGGTCAAAGAGGTCTATTAGAAAATTATTAGTCTTAAATGCGATTATTGAAACCTTATAGCTGTTTAAAAAAACATATGGGAAGTGCCCGTAGTTAAGTGGTTAAGATGCTGGACTGTGATGCCATAGTAGGGAGTTCGAACTGGCGTTGCATTATTACGTTCACTTTCAAACTAATGAGCAGTTGTCGTTTAGTTAGTTTTTACTGCATATCTACCCTAGCTAATGTCGAAGTCAGTCATATTATTCTATCGTTCTTCCTATCGTCCATTGCTTCCAGCCGGTCTTCAGGGTTACATCCCGTATCGGCACAGAGCTGCTGTATGTAGGTTCTAGCTGGTCGTCAGGCCTTTGCTCGTCTATGTGAAGGTGTCCACAGGACTACATCACTTATGAGCTCGTCCCTACTTCTCCAACAGTGTCCCGCATGTCTGGTTCGTCTAACTTTGAGAGTTTTTGTGACGAGTGGTAGGTTGCCGTACGCCTGCTGCTTTGCGGGGTGCTGCCTCATTGATTTGTTCAATATTGCTCGCAGCATTTAATCGGCCAAAATTAGCGACGTGGCAATCCCTATTAGCTTAAACTTTAGAGTAACTTTCATATAATTATTGTCATTATAGAATAGGCGATTGTGCAGATTAAAAGTGTTATCATTGATAATATTCATTATATTAATTTTATCTCATTCAATATTGGTACTTTGATTTTTTTCTTGATCAACCAAGCTGAAATTGGGGTGCGTCTTATACACCCATGCGTCTTATAAGCCGTCAAATATTGTACATGATTTCAACCAACTGTTCCCATTTAAAAGTAACAATCATTTCTAAACAATTATTGCTTTGTCTAATTATTCGTAAAATAAATAATTTTGACGTGTATATATATGGTTTTAAGTATTTCGTTTTAATATTATTTGGTTGGAAACAACTAAATGTGGTTCACAATCCTTTTAAACAGATAAACACTTCATATTAGTGACACTATCAATTGATAGGAACCAATACATTATTGCTGTTCAGAATCATTCTAACATAGTTTAAAATAGATCTATTTATCACATTGATGTGTCACTAACAGGTACTACTACTCTCACTCGGAGTGGACCTGGAAGTAATGACAATGAGGAGATGACTTCTGAACTGGGAGCTCACCACAATATTAATGTCAAACACAGAAAATTAAGATGAGTGGGACAAACACACATACACACACACACACACACACACATACACACACTCAGGCACCCATACACATACACTCCGATAACGGGCCATTGACCTAATGAGTAAAGTGCTCGCTAATTGTCCGGGACTCCGAGCTTCAATCCCAGGTCGAGTCATACCAAAGACTCAAAAATAGTACTTGATGCTACCTAGCTTAACACCCAGCATTATAAGGCAAGGATCATGAGTAAAGTGAACGGAAAAGCGCTCTTCTCGACACCTTCGACTAAGGTCGCCATCTTTATTTACTTATATATATATATATATATATATATCGATGGATAGTCAGTAGTAAATAAACTAATGAAAGACAAAACTAAAAAAAGAAACCGTCTTTAATCCATAACTATTTCATAAAATCCATGATTATTCAACTTTATAAAATCAGGACTATTCTCATTTCATAAAATATTACTTCATAAAATCCATGACTATTACTTTATAATATCCATGAATGTTACTTCATAAAATTCATGATGATTCTCACATCATAAAATATTACTTGAACAAACCAGATCAAGTTATCAAAATAATGTTATAATATTACGTAAGCCATGCAGAGGAAAATGTAAAATAATCTAATGTTGAGGGAAAGAATAATTAAATGGTCTTTAAATCGCATTCCTAAAAATGCCTATTTGATAGACAAGTCGGTCACCAGTTAGAAGACAGTTCATGCAGACTTCAATGAGGAATGGAGCATATAAAATAGAAAACTCAATCCACAGATAATTACGGTGAAAGAAGTTGGTTGTTTCTTGTCAGCTGTAGTCAAAATTTACTGCAAATATATAAGAAATGGAGTAACTAAAAAGGAAAGCATACAGGTTGACCAGTAAAATCATCGAAGTGTCAGCCTAAAAAACTCAAAGCAATATATCTTGAAAACAGAAAATTTACAACAAAACAAAATGTTTTTTGTCCTATCTGTTATGTATTAATTCACTGTTAAAGAAAAACCTGAGTGAACATTCTCTATGTATGATAATTTCGTTATTTTTGCTTGAGGTAGTATATACGAGGATAATTAAATAAGTTTCCAAACTTTTCGTATGGGTTCTTTTATTGAAAGTACACACATGAAACTCTAGTCCCCTTCGAAGTAATCTCCTCCGGCTGCAATGCACTTGTTGTGCCGTTCCAACATCTTCTGGAAGGCCCTATGGAAGCGTGAGCGTGTCAATGACCTTCGTTACAGACTCTCTCATTTCCTCAATTGTCTCATATCGACAGCCCCTGAGCTTAGGGGAATAACCAAAAGTCACAGGGAGCAAGGTCTGGACTATAGAGAGACTGAGGAACTGTTTTGATGCCCATCTTCGTCAAATAGTCTGTGACAAGGATGGAGTTGTGGACTGGTGTATTGTCCAGGTGGAAACGCCACTGACCCGATTTGAAGAGAGCTGGCCTCTTCCAACGGAATCCTATCCTGAACTCCCTTAAAACCTCAACATAGTAACACTAACCCTAGTCCTTTGGCCAATCAACTCTGGTCTAGTGACTTCCTTACTCCTTCTACACCTCTCATCATCCCTCACAGACTCCCTGTCTTCCTTGAATCTCTTATGCCACTCAATAACTGATGCTCGATTCATGCAAGATTGTCCAAAAGTAGTCTGAAGCATTCCATATGTTTCTGTGGCATTTTTTCCATGTTTAAAATTTTTTTTATTGCATATCGTTATTCTAAAGTGTCCTCACGTCCAGATTGCATTTTTGAAATTCACCAGCAGTGACAATCAGGCTTTCGTAGGGGGTATTCCAATTCCTGCTTTACCTGTTCATTTGAAGCTGAAATCATAAAAATTGGTCAGTCTTCTCATAAGATGTATAGCAATAACATACTGAATTCTCAAGAGTTTACGACAATTTTAAATGCCTGTTCAAAAAATGTCTAGAAACCTATTGAAGGCGCCACGTATATATATATATATATATAATGTGAGTGTTTTATTCTTTCTGGTAGCTACTTTTATACTGAAACGTCGTTTAGGCCAACCCTCTTTAGTCAGGATTATCCTGAAGATCTGTTAGGGGAAACCTGGATTAGTAGTTTCTGGCCCCATTAGTTTTTCTAATTTTGCTTTACTTAGTGTATTGAGTAATTTTACGAATTAGCTTAGGTATCTCTGTCGGCGATTTTTTTCCTTTTTTTTTGCCTAGGCTTTGCTGTCCAGGTTAATTATTTTCAAGCAAAACTAATGCTTTAGTCTTTTCTTTATATATTAATATTTTTTTTCCTGATAATGGTTTGTAATATATATATTTGCCAACCCCTCCGCTCGGGGAGAATATGACACAAGGTCAATTTTTAAGCGGAGTTTAACAGGTTTCAATTCAGAGTTTTCCTTC
>OY757928.1:42015429-42035429 GCA_963585895.1 Sepioteuthis lessoniana | reverse complement strand
AGTCACTATTCTCTCGACAAAAAATAACCCTAGACAGGTTTACATGATGTTAAAATCAAATAATCAATCGGAATCGTTACGAGAGGTAGATGTCTTTCCCTCCGTATATATATATACCTAGGCCTAGGCCGTGGCTAGATATTGAGACGCTAAGGAAGAATCTATTTCATTTCTACCATCAGTTGGAATAACTTTTAGAAATCAGATTAAAAGAAAAACCGCGTTATTACATCTTTTTTTTAGTCTGGAAAATAATAAAATCAAATATTTATTAATTCTTAGATTTTTTTAAAGTTATTTTAAACTTCCGAAAAAAAAAACAAAAAAATATGTTTGGTTTGAGGTTGTCAAGGAATTAAACACAGAAAATAAATAAAAGCAAATAAAGTGTCTTTTAGATATGAAAGATTAAATTAAACTTTAATAAAAGCGGCTCTACATCCTTTATATTCAATATTAATTCCCTTACAACACATAATATTGGTAAAGTACTGTCAAGAAATTACGTGTCATTTTTTTAAAAATGCGCATTTATAAAAAGCCAGTTTCTAAAATACTCGGATTTTTTCTTCAAAGATACATGAATTTCTAAGATTCCACATTATATATATATCATTTTAAAATAAAGATTTGTCAAAAGTTATTTTCTAAACTTCTCAAATTTATTAGAAATCACTAAGTTGAATATATGTATTTACCAATCCCTCTCCACAAGCAAGATGTGACATGACGTCAATTTATTTAAAGTTTTCGTTCGCCTAAAACGTTTGCTATACCAAGGCTAAAGAACTCAGTCTGCCCTGTTATTTTTTCACAGACTGAGAGAGAATAGTTTGATTTGCAAGGGTATTAGCATTTATAAAATGCAAAGAGACAGGTCCAGGATTTGAGCACGCGTCGTCGTCTTCATTTCCTAAGATGATAAATATTATACAACTTTCTAAAAATATGTTTTCAGAACATTCGATTTCTAAAATATACGATTATAATTCCATTTTTCAGTTGCCACTTTCTAAATTACGTCCCTTTCTAAAATATGCACATTCATAAAAAGCCATTTTCAAAAATACAAGAATTTATCTTTAAAAACGATAAACCATTTTCTAAAATATTCATAGGAATTCTTTTTTGAAAAGTACAGATAAAAAAATACATTACCTAAAATCCACAGATTTATAAAACGTTACTTTTTAAAACAAATAGATTCTCTAAAAGCCATTTTTTAAAAATGTGATCATTTATAAAAAAAAAGCCACTTTCTAAAGAAAACAAATTTATTTTACATCAATTTCTAAAATATGTACCTTTATAAAAAAAAGCAACTTTTTAAATGAATACATTTATACGACGAAACTTTCTAAAATATGCACATTTATAAAAAAAAAAAGAAAGCCACTTTCGATAATACGCAAATTTGTTCTAAAAAATCTCATTTTTAAAATATATAAATTTATTTAAAAAAGATAACATCTTCTAAAAAATGAACCTTTATAAAGATCCAATTTACAAAATACTCCAATTTATTTTTCCAAAATTCACTTTTTAAAATAGACTAATTTATAAAACCTCACCTTTCTAAAACATAGGATTTTATAAGAAGCCATTTTCTTAAATACAAAAACGTACAATCAATTTTAACCTTTCTACTCAAGCAGTTTAGTATGAGACATCTTTTACGACGGCCATGTTTGTTTTCCTTCACAGCGTCGGATTTGGACGGCTTCCTTACTTTCTCTACTCTGGCAGTTTGGTACAAGGCAATCTGTACCTTGGCTACTTTTGTTTTTTTTTCGGATTTGGATCTCACTTTATCTACTCAACACTGTTTGGTACAAGGTCGATAAAGCTCAGAGCTGGGGAAGCTGCCCTGTCTGCCTTTGGTTTGGTTTGACATCGATATCGTCTCATCTTGTCAAATTCTGTTTGGCTTTCAGTTTAATCTATGTATATTCGTGACTAGGTCAGTGTTGGCGCAGGGTGTTACTTTCAAAGGTCCACTAGCCCTCAGTCAAATCCATACAGAATTAGTGTTAATGCTTTGATTTCATAATTTTCTTCGTCACTGGAATAATTCAGTTATTTTGAGAAGTCCCTTTTCATCAAACGAATCATACATCCTTTTTTGTTAAACAATGACCTTGAGGAGTCAAATTTTGATTTCACAATCCTTCCTGTCACAAAATAATTCCGCAATGAACATTGTACATTCTATTTTTTCATAACAAAAATTTTCATAGGAAAAATTTTGCGCTTAGATAAACAAGATTCTTTTTACGCTGCCCGTCGAAAATTCATTATACTATTACACCTTCGCAATGTATTTTCTCTAGTCTTCAAAAATCCACATCAACTTCTCTCTTTGGGTATTAAACTCAATTTTAAACGATCTCTGACTCCCCCTTGCCACTGGGTTACATTTAAAGCTTTTTGTACAGCTTGTATTTAATACATTTTCAGATCAATTATTCCAGTAGTTTAAAATTTTAACGTTGAATAAATCTCCAGGTTTGTTAAAGTAAATGATTAAATTGTTTATTCAGTTTATAAGTTTTACTATGATTATTACAACCGTTTAAAATGTAAAGTGAAAGTTAGCTGGGGTTATAGAATACACCTACTTCATCTCTGCAGAGAAGTAAGACCTCCCTTAATGTATGCCCTGGATATGACACTAAACAATCTCGGCCCATTTGGCTGTTGAAAACACTGACAGCATCTTAGCAGAAAAATAAGACCCCACCCTGCTGAACTTCTGCCCTGGATATGATATTAAACAATCTGATGCTGGAGCTTTGGGGTATTTGGAGTACATCTTCATTATCATCGCTTCCGGGTTTACTCAGGCCCGGAGTGCTAGCACCTGATAAGGTCCTATCTATAGGTCGTATAGAACTCTTCATATTTAAACTGAGAGCAAACAAATGATGTATGGTAAATTGAGTTGTTAGAAATAAAAACATTTAACCATATGTAAACAAATGAATGATGTTGAATTGAATTGTTAATGATGCATTGTCATACTTGAAACCTGAGTAATGTTAAATAGAATGATTAGTTTTAAATAGCCATACTTGTAACCACTTCATTGTCTACAAACAAATGATTAACATTGAATAGAATTATAACTGTTAGATAGCAATAATCTAACTGTGTACAAATAATAGCAATACTCGTGTGCAAACAAATTATTTCTAACTGATTTAAATTGAAATTACAGAGAAATTAATTTCTTACATATCAGTTTCGGCAATAAACAGGTACTCCATATTCCCCAGGTATTCTATATCTTACTCTCTGCAGGGGATACAGTCAGTGTATTTTAAGCCCCATTGACTTGTGTATAGGTCGAATAGGAAAATGTTACTTTTTGGAAAAAATTGGCGTCGATCTATAAATGATCTATTCATGTTAACCGTCATAGAAAAAGGTCACTGTAAATAGAGTTCAGTTCCCGGACGAGACTACATTTCAAATACCCTTGGGAAAGGTTATATATATGGTGGTGACCGTGGTGTGATGGTTATCGTCGTAGGAAATGGATACGGTGACACGAATTCAAATCCTGGATGAGACTGATTGCATTAGTAAAGGTATGAATCCAATAATTCATCCAGCTATGTGTAAATAGTAGGGCAGACTGTTTTCTTTAGCATTGGTCAGGCAACCAGTTTAGGAGAATGAAGGCTATGAATTAAAACCTGTTAAAATTCGCTTAAAAGATTGAACTTGTGTCGCATCCTCTCTGGGATATATATATATATATGTGTGTGTGTGTGTGTGTGTGTGTGGTAACATTTCACAAAGCGATGATATATTCGGGAAAGTTATGAATGCAACTAATCTGCCTCCGGCTATGGGTAAATATTAGGGAATACTGGACTCTTTAACCATGGTATGACAACCAGTCTTAGAGAAGGAAAACTCTGAACTAAAACCTGTGTAACCCCGCTTAAAAAGCTCATTGTGTTTCATATCCTGCCCGTACGGAGGGGTTGGTAAATGCATATAACCCATAAATTGTTGGTATGCCGTTAAACCAATGAACCAAACCAAACCAGCGAAAATGGACTTATTGGACTTCAAAAAGACTTTGTACATTTAGTTCAGAGGTTTTGGCTCTTGCGTAAGATTCAGGGGGCCGTCTCAACACGAGGCACCTCTCCATTTCTGTTAACAGAGTAGGATCTGTCTCAATCCTTGACTGCCGAAGCATCTCAGGAGGAAATTATAAGTGTACAGAGGAATTTACTCATGAATGTTAAAAGGTTACGTCAAGGGGTACTACAAACTTCATAGATCCTTACCATCAGACGTAATTTAATTTCATACAAAGGACATCTCTTTTTTGTGTTGTGTGTTACTGTTCTTCAAGAGATACAATCAGCTTATTCTAAAAATTGCCGATGAGTAGGAATATCATTCTGATGCATGCATCAAAGATTGGACCGATTGCCACAGTTGGAGAAACTTGCTCAGAAAGAACTCTGTTGAAGATAGGCCTCAATATCTACATGTATTTAAACATGAATATATTTGCACGGGAATTTGCACAAGCGCAGATAAAGAGAAATATAGAATGTAGGATTTCTCATTAGACAATTTAGAATAAATAATATAAAGAAAACGAAACAACAATAAAAAAAACGAAAAAGATTTATAAAAAAAAAACAACCAATAAAAATAAGTGAATAACAGAGAACAAAAAAATACACAAAAAGAAAAAGCCAATTATTTTCTTACTTTATGGGCAGATATGAAAATATAATCGATTCTCCAATATTCTGTAGGACAACGGCAATGGTGGCAGGAAGCGGAAGTACAATCACGCGCAAAAGCGGAAAAAATGGCGTCAAAAGATTTATTATATCAAATTAATATCCTTTTACAACCTGGGGCAGTGAGTTTTTTCCCATGTTGATAGCGGGTTGGGGTTGAGGTTAAGGAGGTAAAAGGGAGGTATATTTTCTGGATCGCTTTCTTAATTTTTGTTAGGAATGTATTAATAGTGACGGGGATTGTATAAGGGGAGCTGAGAATAACTTTGTTCTATTAGGAGGTTGAACTAAAAATGAAAGAAAAGGAAAATGACGGAGAATGAAAGAGAGAATGAAAGAAAACTGAAACTATAAGAGAATCAAGAAAAAAGAAGAGAAAATGCAAGTCTAACTTGAGAAGAAGAACAAAAGAAAAAGTGAAGAAAAAACACCAGTACCCACATTACAAATAATAAAAGAGAGTGGGCTCTTTCACCTTGGTTTAGCAACTAGCCAAGAAGAAGGAAAACCAGCATTATTCAGCTTAAAAATAGATCTGGTGACATTGGCAAATACGTAGCAAGATAGCAATTTTAATCAGCAGATCTTGGACAAGAGAAGAGTTTTAAATTCAAGACCTAAGGAATCTTGTTCAGAGAATCTGAGGCAGATTGGTTCACCATTTTTTAAAAATCATCTCCTCATTTCAAAAGTGTGGCAGCATCGATACAAGCTTTCCCCACTCAAATGAAATCACTTGAAGATTACCAGTTCATATCTTTATGGATATCAACAATAGGTCTGGTTCTGCGATCAAGATAATGGTTCCCAAAATGAACTTTTGTGTACT
Source organism: Sepioteuthis lessoniana (assembly GCA_963585895.1). Taxonomy (NCBI): domain Eukaryota; kingdom Metazoa; phylum Mollusca; class Cephalopoda; order Myopsida; family Loliginidae; genus Sepioteuthis; species Sepioteuthis lessoniana. Next base: position 42,029,825 of record OY757928.1, on the reverse strand, counting down.
TGTACATCATACGCACCTAAAAGTTTATATATATATATATATATATATATATATATATATATATACAAGTTCTTGCCCAGTCGGCTGGGGCTGCAGAGGAGTAAGACCCCCAACGAGTGTCCTGGTAATGACACTTAACAATCTAATGTTGAGGTTCCAGTAATGCTGGAGCTTTGGGGAATGCAGAATACCCCTTCCTTGCGATCGCTTCCCGGTCCACACTGACCCACAGTGGTAGCACTTGATAGGGTCCTATATATGGGTCAAATAGAACTAAACTGCTCAAATGAATTACTTGAAATAGAACTGTTTTGATATTTAAACTGCGCACTCATGCTAAACTGGATTGTTTGAAATAAAGCAGTTGTTTACATTGAAACTGTACTTACGCTAAATTGAGTTGTTCAAAATAGAACTGTTTTGATATTTAACTGTGTGTAAATAAAAAAACTGTACTTATACTAAAGAAAATTGTTTGAATTACAACTGTTTGACTAAACTGAATAGCTTGAAATAGAAATGCTTTTGTCGATTAAATTGTGTACTTATGCTAAACTGAATTGTTTGAAATAGAACTGGTCATTTGTTTAAAAATGGATTTGCAATTAAATAACTTACAAATGTTGATATGATATAACAAACAAACAAACAAACAAGTCTCCGTGGCGTTGTAGTAAACGTCCTTGAGTGCTAAATCATAGTAAACGAGTTTGATTTTCAGTAACACAATTAATTTAATCCTTTCAGACTAATACCTTGGGCAAATGTGGAAACTCACTTATCTTTCCAGCTGTGTTAAATACTGTTTTAGGGGTTATGAGATTTTGTTTTTGGTGTTATTTGGTAGAAGTCGGTTTTGAATTTAGATATCTGATTCCTTTGGCTTTCTTTTTACCCCATCCTAATTTATTTTTTTCTTCTTGTCTGTAGAAGGCTGAAAAAGAATTCCTGATTGAAACAAAAAAAGATGAAGATAAGAGATACCTTTTAAATTTCAAATTTATTTCTGAGTTCAAGAAACGTTCTGTAGGTGAGAAAAATTCTTCCTGAAACCAATGGAAATGGTTGCGTCTCCCAGAAAAGATGTTAGAATGTATTAGTTGCTTTCGGTGATTAAGTCCAATGTCTGTGATTTTATGTTGCTTGTTTCAGTGTGCCGGCTCGCTAGCAGCAGGTATGGTGTCAGGTTACTAAACCTAATCAGCCATGTGTTCGCTGGTAGCGGCTGCGTGAAAGAGCGTCCCTTTGCACAGGGACGGTCCTTTTTCTGGATATGTGTCGTTCAACCTTCCTGTCAGGGGCCACAGGGAACTTCTGTACTCTTTAAACTTATTTTATTTTATTTATTTTATTTCATTTTTTCTATCCACTACACTACCACTAATGTTCTTCTACAGAATAAATTTGGCATTAAATAACCGACGAAGTTAATATGTCATTAAACAGAGAAACTCAGCCAAATTATATATATATATATATATATATATACATATAAGACACATACACACTCACACGCACACACACATATGTGCGTGTGTGTGCGTGCGCGCGCGTGTGTGTGTGTGAATGTGCCTTAATGATCAATGATAGCAAACCTATCAAGTTAGAATCCTTAAGTTGTAAAATTTTAGAATTCGACATTAAAATAAAGACGTGTAAGCAGCTGAATCACTTACATGAAAAATTGATGATGGATATGGTTTGCTTTGCTTTTGTTTTGGGCTTGGTTTTATGGCATATCAACTATTGTAGGCTATTTAATGCCAACTCCATTTTTATACATATAAGCAGTTATATTTCAAACTATTCAGTTTAGTATAAGTATAGTTTTTTGTTTACACACAGTTAAATGCTAAAACAGTTCTGTTTTAAACTAATCCGTTTAGCTTACAAAAACAGATCCATTTCAAACAATTCCGTTTAGCATCATACACAGTTTAAATGTCAAAAACAATTCTATTTCAAGCAATTAAGTTTAGCATAAGAACATAGTTTACTTCTGTTTGACCTATAGACAGGACCCTCTCAGATGCTACCACTCCAGGCCAAAGTGGACCTGGGAGCGATGGCAATTAAGGAATACTCCACATTCCTCAAGGCTCAAGCATTACTAGAACCTCACCATCAGATTGTTTAGTGTCATATGCAGGACACCCGTTGGTGTGGTATTATCATATTTACCAACCCCTCGGCTCGGGTAGGATATGACACAAGGTCAATTTTTAAGTGGACTTTAACAAGTTTCAATTCAGATTATTCATTCTCCTAGACTAGTTGCCTTACCAAGGCTGAAGAACCCAGTCTGTCCTACTATTTACCCATAGCTGGAGGGAGAATAATTGGATTCATAATTTTCCCAAGGGTATTAGTGCTATGCGATATGCAATCAATCTCGTCCAGGATTTGAACTCGCGTCGTCGTGTGCATTTCCTACGACGATAACCATTACACCACGGCCACCTCCTCGTTGGTGTGGTATTATAACCTTGCAGAGAAGCAGTTGGTATATTTTATAGCCACAGCCGACTGAGCAATGATGATGTATTGTGGTCGTGATGTTTCAGCACTAATTTCCGGTAATTTTGATCAAACTTTTCGATATCTTTCAGCTGAAAAAAGCACACAAGTACAACATCAACCTGCTCAAGATACCTAACGTTTTAAGATTCTTTTTCACCCAGACTTGTAATTTTACCACAGGGGTCAGATTTATGACCTGAAAGGCATTATATAAACATAAAGTTAAGAAATAGAGCAGCTTCTGACTATATCAGAAGATGAGCAGCTTCAACCAGTGGAATATCAAAGGAATAGGAGTTAAATATTAATGGGAGAATTCTGAGGCAAATAAATGTTTTATTATTGTATCCAACTATTCTACCTTCAGCTATGAGTAAATAGTTGGGCAGACTTGGTTCTTTAATCTTCGTATGGCAACGGGTCTGAGAGAAGGAAAACTTTGAATTCGAATGTGTTAAATTCCGCTTAAAAATTGACCTTGTGTCGTATTGAACTCGTGCAGGATATATATATATATATATATATATATATATATATATATATATATATATCTTCCACCCACAAATACATATGCATATATATATATATATATATATATATATATATATATATATATATATATATAAATGTATATGTATTTGTGGGTGGAAGAATGCATCAATATTATAATACGTGTGTATATATGAACAGACTTTCCCTTTTTGAACAAGCAACCAATCTCTCGACAAATATACTCTCCAGAAATTTCTTTTTGGACTCATTACATTTATGTATGAGGATATGGGACAAAAACATTATAGTAGGGGTTCTTTATTGTTTAATGGCATATCAACCTTCTTGGGTTATTTTATGCCAAATCAATTCTTCTAGAAGAAGAGTAGTGGTACTATTTAACCCATTGCTGGGAGGTTAAAAGGTTCATATCTTTCCCAAGGGTATTTGACCGAAAGTCTACGTAATAGCGCGACTGAAGTTCTGACTCGTTTACTACGATTCTGCAATCCAGCGTTTTTAAGTATTACACCACGAGGACAACCCCTATTATAGTATGATACTGACTTTTCGTCTTGATTAAAAGCAGAGTCAGAGTTACCCAGAGCCAGGCTAAACAAAAAGGTCTAAAAATTACGGGGTTTTTCACATGGTAAAATTGCTCCCATTATATACAACTAGCGGTTTTGGTCCATTTACTAAAGCTTGTCTCGTTCCCAAATGTTACCTATATGAGTAAAACAAGATTTAAAGTTTAGTTTTACGTTACTTTAAACCTACTTATGACCTGGACTCTAAATGATACTCATGATTTTGATTTCAAGCCTCATAAGTGCTTATTTAAAGACAATTATGATGCCAGTTTCTATACGATTGCATGTGTGTACCATAACCATGCTACGGATATGCGTGAAACGTACATATAATGTTCATAAAATATATACATAGAACATAGGAATCTCGAAACACGAAAAACACTTACAACTTCTTTATTCAGGTACGAAACTTTTTATTACCTTTGAGTTTAAAGGTTCTTCGGCATAAGAAGAGAGATACACATTCTTTCTATTCTCTCCCCTCCCCATCTCGTGCAGCTGTCTCAAGGCCCCTGCGAGCAAGCGAAAGCCAACCGTCTTCTTCTGAGGCAGGACTCAAAAATCCCCCAAATCCTCTGCGCGCTTCCGGTGTGTGACGTCACCCGCACTCTGTGGCCCCGTTTCCCATCTGGGCTATTGTGACATCTCTGAGTGACACGTCCGCTCCGCGCGAGCACGTGAACACCTGCGTTAATGTAACACCTAAGTAACCCATGCACTGAGCCGAAAATGTCTCAGCCTAACTAAAGCGTAAGGCATAAAACGAAATCCCTCTGCCATTATATTACATGTGATCAAAATCGTACAATCATAATGAAAAAAAGCGCAACCCACAAATGTACTAGGTTCGTAGAAATTAACGCTTCGTTTGGTTTGGTGTCTTTATTAAATGGCATATCAACCTTTGTCGGTTATTTAATGCCAAAGCGATTCTCCAAGAAGAACAGTAGTGGTACTATTTAACCCATAGCTGGGAATATCAGAGAGTTCATATCTTTCCCATGGGTATTTGCCCGAAAGTAAACGTGATAGCGCGACTGGAGTACGGACTTGCTTATTACGATTCCGCTGTTCATGGCTTTAACCATTACACCACGAGGACACCCACAAGGTCTGTTGGTAAACTATATACAAATATCTCAGAAGTGAGACGGAATTTTCATAATATATTACACACTCACGCTCGTATGATAAGAAGTATTTTCAAAATACAATCATAACTAAAATGCTTAATTAGTTAAGTATGAAAGCTTTTGTTATGGGTGATTGGTGGCTTTCTTTGATTTTATTTTATCATATTTACCCAACCCCTCCGCTCGGGCAGGATATGACACAAGGTCAATTTTTAAGCGGAGTTTAACAGGTTTGAATTCAGAGATTTCCTTCTCCTAGACTAGTTGCCTCACCAAGGCTGAAGAACCTAATCTGTCCTACTATTTACCCATAGCTGGAGGGAGAATAATTGGATTCATACCTTTCCCAAGGGTATTAGTGCTTTGATTTTATTTTATATAAACAATTATTTAATTCCTAAACTATCCTTCTAGAAGAATAGTTGTGTTATCATTTCACCCATAACTAGGAAGATAAGGGAACGCATACCTTTATCAAGGGTATTTGCTCAAAAGTGACATTGCTGTCCAGCATGTTAAACTGTTTATTAATGGAACTGCTCCCCAATGATTGATTGTATTTTAAAAATACCCATTCTTACATTTATAGTTGCTTCATCATTTAAGCCGTAATCTGATATTTACTGGATGTTAAATAGCATATCACAGAATCTGCTAGGCAATTTAATATATATATATATGTGTGTGTGTGTGTGTGTGTGTGCACATACACAAATATATATATATATATATATAAGAAAGAGAGAGAAAGAGATAGATAGATAGATAGATAGATAGAGAGAGAGAGAGAGAGAGAGAGAGAGAGAGAAAGAGAAGCTGATTGATGATTAGGTAAAACATAGTTTAACGAATTCAATAAATTTCATTTCTTCTAATTTGAGTGAATATTTTGTTGAAAAACGAGAAAATTTACCAACTATTTTCTTAATTAAAAAAAGTAATATTTGTTAATTTGTTATTATGCCCTTATATGGAAAAATAGCTAAAGTTCTTTGCTGTAGCCCCGAAGTATGTGAGTTCGAACTCCAGTCACGCTATTCCGTTCACTTTCGGACTAATACCCTTAGAAAAGTTATGAACTCCTTTATCCTTTCTACTATGAGTTTAATTGTACCACAGCTATTTTTCAACAAGGATAGCTTTGACATTAAATAACCAGTGAAGCTTGTTAAGTAATTAAAATAGGGAATTATTTTTTTTAATCACCTGAAGAAGGCCAGAGCTGAAATTTTGCCGAAATGTAGTGAAGAAGGAACAGCACAAAAACTACCAAGATGAGGACAAAAAGTCAGAAATAAATAAAAAATTAATTCTCAGATTAAGAATCCTCATCTCAAAATAATTCCAATTAAAGACAATTACAAATTCGCTACGGACCCGACTATGGAAAACCAGATAAGGAGAACAAATAATTGGATTTATAAGACCAAAAAATCCAAATTTGATAGCCCTTCTCTATGAAAAGCAAACAAGATTGATTTTTTTTTTTTTGTTGAAATAGTTAAGCGATGTTGAAATTTATTACATTCCGGGGAACTGAATATTGGAAAATATTAGAAAATAACTGAAATTCACTTAATAGAAATAAATAAATACGAAAAGGAGTAAAAAAAAAGAAATGAATCATTATTGAATATAGAAAGTGGTGTATCTTACCGCTTTATTTATAAGATTTGAATAGGCTCCAAATCAGATCAAAAGAGGATACATTTATCTATTATCTGAATCAGTTAAAACATTTATTTTGAATAATCTAGGATGGAAAAGCATTCTTAAATTATCAAGGGGTTTTATCCTACAATTTTTTTTTTTATTTGGATTTAAATCAAATATCATCGTCTGGAACTTGATGAAATCCAGACGTCTTGAATGAAGGCGCTGATTGGTGAGAATGCTAAAATACTGATTCAAATTTCTAAGGTCCAATTTTTTACAAAATATTTATACTTTGTTTAGCATGGAAATCAACTGATTTTCCACACACACACACACACACACACACACATATATATATATATATATATAAATGAATATTTGTATGTGCTTGTAGTGTAATGAGACACTGGAGATATAATGGATATTGTTGTAGGAAATAGACACGGTGACCCGAGTTCAAATTCTGGACGAGGGTTTTTGCATTTCACGGAGCGCTAAAACCCCTGTGAAAGGCATGAATCAAACTATCCTCCCGCCTGCATAACAGTAACACTGTGTTACTTCCCCCTTGTGATATACTTCTAGGTAGATGCACCAACACTGACCTCCAGGGTTTTAAGGGTTAATAAATTTAACTTAAATTTCCATGGAAATACCTAAATAACCTTTATCATTTTGCCATGGAAACTGCTGCACAGCTTAAAAACATTGTACAACCGTACCTCATAATACTTTATTAATTACTCTTAAAAGCCGTAATATAATAAGTTTATTAACGTAAACCAGATGAAAGTAAGTTGGCGACCGTAGTCGTGGGCTACCAGAAGGCTCCCTTTTCAATAGCTACTACACCGAGGTATAGGGGAGAGCGCTAATCCTATCCCTGGATACGCTCCACTTCATCCTTGATACATACCTTATATTGCTGAATGTTAAGCAAGGAGGTATCAAGTACCATTTTTAAAGTCTCTGGTATGACGCAACCGGAGATTGAACCCAGGTCTCTGGGACCATTGGCGAGCACTCTTCCCACTCAGCCAATGAGCCGGTCAAACCAGACATAAAGTTTGAAAATTATCTTTAATGACTTAAAATAAGAACAAACACCGGCAAACTTACGTAAATAAGTTGCGAAATAATATAACTATTGCTAAAATTTACCTAATATCTTAAAAATAACTTCAAACACACTAAAATGCGCGTACACAACATCCAGATGAATATATTTGCCCAGTCAACTGGGGCTGTAGAATACGCCGACGGCGTCTCTGCAGAGGGGTAAGACCCCTAACCAACGAGTATCCTGGATATGACAACAGACAATCTGATGTTTAGGCTCCAGTCTTGGAGCTTTAGGGAATGTGGAGTACTCTTTCATTTCCATCGCATGCAGGTCCACTCTGTCCCGGAGTGGTAGCACCTGGCAGGGGCCTATCTATAGGCCGGTTAGAACTGCTTGACATTAAAACTGGGTGAAACTAAATTACATGTTAAATTGAATTGTTAGAAAAAGAACTGTTTGATCGTTTAACTGTGTGTAATGACTGCTGTAAAAATGTATCAAAAATGATATATATATTTAATGTATATACATAAACGGGATATAGCAAATGAGACCTGACCGATAAAATGAAAAAGCAGTTTCTTCCAGGCAGTGGTCTTATCGATACCACTATATGGATGCACTACTTGGACACTAACTAAACGGCTGCAAAAGAAACTAGACGGCAATTACACAAGAATGTTGCAAGCAATATTGAACAAGTCCTGGCGGCAACACCCTACAAGGCACCAACTATACCTCCCATCACGAAAACTATCCAAGTCAGACGAAACAGAAGACATGCAGGACACTGCTGGAGAAGCAGGGATCAGCTCGTAAGTGATGTACTCCTATGGACCCCCGCATATGGCCAAGCAAAAGCAGGACGACCAGCTCAAACATGCATACAGTAGCTATGTGAGGATACGGGATGTAGCCCTGAAGACCGGCCAGTGGCGATGAATGATAAGGAGAAGTGGCGAAAGAGAGTCAGGGATATCCGTGCTCGTGGCACGATATGATGATGATGAATTCCACGTTTTATAATGATGTAGAAGACGTTGCTCAGAGAAGAAAAATTGAACTTTTGCTAAAGTAAAATTTAGTCTGGAGAAAACTGGAGGTCGAAATGACGAAAAGTGAGGGATTACGGTACTTGCAAAATTCATTGCATTATCATCATCATCATCATCATCATTAACGCGTGCAGACAACAGTGATTCTTTTGACTCTCGCTCACCAACCGTCCCTATTGCCCATCGCTCTTGGTAAACAGTCTAGATGTCGCCTAGTGTCCGCAAAGAGCAGATGGTTGAATGCTTTTTTTTCGTCAGCTAACACTGGTGAGTCTATATTTAGCAGTGCTTAGGAGCCCGTCAATTACGAGTTGTTCCTTACTTCTCCAACAGTATCCAGCATGTAATGTTTGTCTTACTTGAATGTTTTGTGAGATAGGAGGTAAGTGGCCGTACAGTTGCTGCTTTGTAGGGTGCTGTTTCCAGGATTTCTTAAAAACAGCTTTATTGTGCAGTTTACATCAAGCTTTCTTTCCAATCGTTTCGCTAAAATCCAAGTAGCACAACTATACAGTAGTACTTATATGGTTACAGCTTGTTAGAATTCCCATTTTATACCTGCAATGCATCACTAAATTTTATATATAGGGTTTCTTATTAAGATAATCTGACTCACTTTATTAGAGTATCTTTTTCTTTTTTCTGTTTGTTCTAAGTATATCCACAGTAAACCTAAGTCTGCGGTCAAGATAGCGAGAAATTTCTGCATTGAAATGGAGGAAACAGGCATGCAATGAATGCCCTGTACAAATGGACGCTGTCAGCCAAAGTAGGCGGTGTACATAATGAGTTTTTTGCGTGTTGCCGTCTCATCTAACTTGAATACGGCTGGTGCCTTTACGCGAAAATAGTCGATGGTCGTACGTCGAAGAAAGAAAAAAAGGGAAACAGAAAGATAGAAAGAAAAGATTCACCATGACTTGTTGCTGAACAGTTGATATATTGTCGATACACTGAAGAGATGTAAAGAATAAGTTCCTGAATATTTTTATTGAAGAATGGAGGCAGTGTTATTTAGTCCAGTGGTAGGAAATTAGTGGGTCCCAATGGTAGTTTTTCAGACCAGGTTTTATCTTACACTCGTAATATATATTCTTGCATGATTTCCTTCCATCTTTTGGGACTGCTTTTCCCTTTCTTTCTTTCTTTCTTTCTTTCTTTCTTTCTTTCTTTCTTTCTCCCATCCGATATTTCTCTTTATTAAGCTTTGCAATAGATTGGCACACAGGCTTCAGGTTATTGTATTGTACTTGTTACACTGGGGTCTCTCTCATAAGTACGGAACAAGTCCGCCGCTGCTTAACTTGGACGGTCTGAAGGGAACTGACACTTTAAACATGATTTGACCATGATTCTTTCTTTCTTTCTTTCTTTCTTTGTCATATACTCATCTTTCTTTCTTTTTCATATACTCATCTTTCTTTCTTTCTTTACTTCTCGATTTCATCTTAATTTTCATATACCCCTCTTTCTTTCTTTCTTTCTTTCTTTCTTTCTTTCTTTCTTTCTTTCTTTCTTTGTCATATACTCATCTTTCTTTCTTTCTTTCTTTCTTTAATTAGCGCATTCATTTTAATTTTCATGTACCCCTCTTTCTTTCTTTTTTTCTTTCTTCCTTTTTTAATTGTAATATAAAGATATCCTTTTTTTACCTCTACCCAGATTTATTTTTATTCCCAATAAACTTATCAGCTTTTCTTTCTTTCTTTCTTTTTTTCTTTCTTTCTTTCTTTCTTTCTACTAGGCTTGGCAATAGTCTAGGACACAAGCATCCGTTTGCTTTCAGTAGTTACTAAGTGGTTACACACCTAAATATTGAACGGGCTCGTCGCCACTTAACTATAATGATCTGTCAGCAACCTCGACTTGGATAGGATTCTTTATTTATTTATTCATTAATTCTCTTAATTTGCCTATCTTTGCTTAATCTGGCACACAGGTCTCAGGTTGCTTACAGTACTTGCTGTTAATAAGTAGTCACCTATTTGGGTACTGAACAAGACTATCGTTGCTTAACCTCACTGATCTAACGGGAACCTCTGCTTTAAGAATGACTTGACCGTGATTCATCATTTATTCATTAATTATTTTTTTCTTTCTTTCTTTCTTTGTAATCGATGTCTCTTTTTCAGAAGCAACAGACATTAAAAAATAAAATAAAACAAAGAGCGACAATGAGCAAAAAAACCCAAAAAAAACAGCAATAAAAAAAAAAAAACATAATTAGATCTTGTGGGCGAATATAGTCGGGAAAACAAAAACAGATGAGGAAAATAACATTTTAAAATGATTGGTTGTTTCACTTTCCCGTCACCGACAGGTTCTCATCATTTACGCTGTCAGATACAAAATGTCCAGCCGGTTTTCCCTTAAAGAGCAAGACCGTGTTGAGTACACTTTATCTAGTTCCGGCAACATTTTTGCGTGATATGGAGTCTTTTACTGAACGTACACCGTAGACTGGCATATACTTTACGCTACAATTTCCTGGGATTATCATGGCGTTTTATGAACGAAAGACAGCACCCTCTTCTGTTATTTCACCGAACTACACTGTCTGTAAAGTAAATGTCGTCTGAAAATATAAGGGATGTAATCATTGTCCTTTTCATTGATAATCCTATCAAATCAGGGAAATACTTCTTCATGTTTTATTGTATTTGCTTCTCTAATGAACGGTCCAGTCTTGGTACGTTGAGACAAACAAAGAAATGAATGTAATATACCGAATAATTCATGCTATATTTTGAACTATAGTGTCTTAAGTGTTTAGAGTTTTTATGAGCCTAAATAAACAGTTAGAAACCTATCTATTTACATTCTTTGGTTAAAGACATGAAAAACATTGAATGGAGCAGCTGCTGTCACCATGCTTTGCAATCAAAATTTTGATATTAAGAAAATATGAATTATTTTTAGTACTTTTAAATCCATTTTTTGAGTGACACTAGATGTTATGGCCGATGTATGACACAAGACTTCATCTGTATGTTGAGGCTACATATCTAAGGTTTTGGGTAATGTGGTGTCACTCATCGTTAACGTCATTTCTAGGTTTAATCATAACCAAATAGAAGTTTGTGACGGGTCTAGTTCAAGCAATGGGCAGGCATATGTGCAGAATTCACATTGCTCTTAGTGAGTCCCACTTCCAGCAGGATCATCCGGCTCACATTGCACCCAGTGAGCCAATGACCAACATAGTCCAGCGGGGCACAAGTCTTAGCTCCCCGTCTCTAAAATCCCCACGACAAAAAAGTTCTGGTGACAAATCCTGTATGGGGGAAGGTGACGACAAATATTAACTGTAGGAGTATTTGTTAATGTCTCATCCATGCCTCATATTTATTTGAGATAATGAATTATGATAACGAACATGTTAAAAATAGAGAATTTTTATCTCTCATATTCGGAGGCAAAACTTTTGAACTTCTTTCATCTAATTTTTAATTACATTACTTATTATGACATTCTTGTGTAATTGCCGTCTAGCTTCTTCTCCAGCCGTTTAGTTAGTGTCCAAGTAGTGCATCCATACAGCAGTATCAATACAACCGTGCACAAGAATGTTGCGAGCAATACTGAACAAGTCCTCGTGGCAACACCCTACAAGGTATCAACTATACGGCCACCTGCCTCCCATCACGAAAACTATCCAAGTTAGACGAACCAGACATGCAGAACACTCCTGGAGAAGCATGGACGAGCTCATAAGTGATATACTCCTATGGACCCCAACAAATGACCGGGCAAAAGCAGGGTGACCAGCTAAAACATACATACATACAGCAGCTATGTGAGGATACAGGACGTAGCCCTGAAGACCGGCCTAAGGCGATGAACGATAGTGGGAAGTGGCGAGAGAGAGAGAGAGTCAGGGATATCCGTGCCTGCAGCACGACATGATGATGATGATCATATTTACCAACCCCTCCGCTCGGGCAGGATATGACACAAGGTCAATTTTAAGCGGAGTTTAACAGGTTTGAATTCAGAGTTTTCCTTCTCCTAGACTAGTTGCCTCACCAAGGCTGAAGAACCTAGTCTGCCCTACTATTTTCCCATAGCTGGAGGGAGAATATTTGGATTCATACATTTCCCAAAGGTATTAGTGCAATGTGAAATGCAATCAGTCAGGTCCAGGATTTGAACTCGCGTCGCCGTGTCCATATCCTGCGACGATAACCATTACACCACGGGCACCTCCAGACATGATGATGATGATGATGACTTATTATGAAGCTTTTACCCGTTTAAAATGATTGTCAATTTTATTAATATAATGGATTTGAAAATATTGGTATTGCAGCTAAGTATGCAGTATTTACCAATCTGACCAAATAAGGTGACGAATCAAAAAAAGTGGACTATGTTTGATAATATTGTGATTTGAGATATCTACATTTAACAATTTTCTGGAGTTTTTTGTTATTATTATTTGGCCAGATTGGTGCTGGAAAGATACAAAATCCCTTATTTGCTTCATTGATATATATATATATATATATATATATATATAGAGAGAGAGAGAGAGAATTAAAAAGAGAGTGACAGAAAGAAGAAAGCTAACACAGATAATGACAGACAGATATGTGATGGAATGTTTACAGTAGATATGAACTAAAATATATAAATATAAATACACACACACACACACACATATATATATATATATTGAGAGAGAGAGAGAGAGAGAGAGAGAGAGAGAGAGAGAGAGAGAGAGAGAGATGTGTTATGGATTTTTTAATAAATAAATTTTGGAACGCTAATTTCATCACACAAATTTGAAAGAGGACACGACTAAAAGAAATAGAATGTTTTTAATTTTTCTAATCTTTATCGATTCATAATAATTCACATGCTCTGATGACGTTCTAGAAACCCGAAACTGTTGAGGTTGGCGAATATTTCTATAAATATAATAATCCTCTGAGCATGTGTTTTTTCATTACCGTATATATATATATATATATATATATATATACTTTAAAATTAATAAGTCCGAAAGTGAATTTGGTTTCAGGTTTTTAATTTTTTCGCTTCTACCCGTGTTTCTGACTTTAGAGTCATTTTCAGGAAGTTAAGGATGGATTTGAGTGCTCTCATTGGCTTTGATTGTGGTGAGTGTTTTGATATGCCCGCGGTTCTTTCAACCCAGGGGCCTATGTCTGTGAACGTCCAGTTGGAGTTGATTGTCCGTGACAACATCTGGCCTATGCAGGTATTTCTTGTTTATGTTAACAAGAATATATTCAGTGTGTTTGTGTATATGTGTGACTGTTTGTATTCAAGTATGTGTATATAATTTCGTTTTTTGTTTTTGTTTTCCCCTTTTCCCATAAATAACCTACTATCGTTGATATGTCATAAAATCCAATCAGAAACTAACCTCACTCTCTGAGTAATTCTCTCTGTGCATGGATGCGTTCCTGTATGAGAGTATGTGTGTATATATGTGTGTATAGTTAAATTCTGCTTACTTTTGGTTTAAATTCATCTATAAAGTTTATTTTCTTTTATTTGGAGTAATGAGTAGTCATCAGTTTGGTACATAGGCATTACTTTAAATAATCCGTTACTACATTCGTAATGGTGTTTTGAATACAAAGTTTTTCTGTTTTCTGGTAATTTAATGTTGCTCCTATATAAGAATACACTAATGTTTAGAGCCTGAGTTGATCCTATGGATACTTTTTACAGTTGCAACATTCTACGTTTTTCGAATTGCAGCTTGATTTTTTAAAATTTATTATGAATGCTTATTTTGAGTATTCCTTCTATGATTATATTATATACTCCACATCTTTTATTCCTACATTTTGATACTCCATGCGTTGTGTGTTCCTAAAATGTAGATGAGGTAAGTATGTGTTTTAAATTT
>OY757928.1:41910429-42010429 GCA_963585895.1 Sepioteuthis lessoniana | reverse complement strand
ACATCCTCTTCGTCCCTAACAAACGAGAACTCTGAATCACCAAAAACTTGAGGCATAACTCTTACTTCTACAGCGGCTAAGATTTTTAATGCTCTGCTTCTCAATCGCCTCGAACTGGGAATTGAGCAAATTCTTTGGAAAAATCAGAACGGTTTTCAGAGAAATCGATCCACTGCATCACAGATTCTACCAATCCGTCGTATGATCGAAAGAGTTTTGGCAAAAAATCTCAAGGCAACACTCTTGTTTGTAGATTACTCCTTGGCATTTGGTTCCATACATAAAAGGGAAGATGGAGTAAATACGTCTAAATTATGGTCTCCTGAAAAAAAAAAAAAACTATTACAGTGATAATGATGCGCTATAGAAACGCGAAAGTCAAGTTACGCTCGCCGGATTGAGACACAGACTTCTTCAACATTGTTGCTGGATTAGCACCATATCTGTTGATAATCTGCCAAGACAACATACTTCGAACGTCGACAGATGTAATAAAAATGGCTTTACACAAAAATTCCTGGACACAACACCACACCAAACAACATCTCGACGGCCGCTTACCTCCTATCCCTAAAACCATTCACGTAAGACGAACAAGATATACGGACACTGCTGGAGAAGCAAGGACGAACTCATAAGTAACCTTCTCTTATGGACCCCTACACATGGACATGCCAGCTTTGAGCGATGAACACGAACCTATCCATAACTCCGTGCAGACAGATGTAGTTTGGATTGGAAGACCTGCAGAGAGCGATGGATGATAGGGACGGACGAGGAGAATTTCCTCGACTCTCTCTGAGTCGGTGAAGTTCTGGTTGAATGCTCAAATTGAAGACTTTTGGTGACGAAGCTAGCGGCAAGGGCTTTAATATTCTTGAGATGGAACCAAACATTCATCTGGCTTTTCCTCTTTCGTGTCTTTTATGAGGGCTAAACCTTCGAAGTCACGGCCCTATATAGCCAGCTAATAAAATGTCTAGACCAGTTGCCTCATATCACAATCATTGAAGTGGGAAAGAAAAGCCCAGAGAAACTCACATTTGTTTGGTCAGCCAATCAAAACTCTCGCCTTGTGTTGTACATCACGAGGAAGAGGAAAGATTTACCTCTCTTTCCTTTGACTGGGGAGTCAATCAATAATACTTTATTAGTGTGTCATGGTCGTGGGTCACACCTTTCGCAAGAAAGCCGTCAAGTCTCAATCATTCTTATCCTGGCTCAGTCAAGACCTTTGAAACCATTCATTTTCGTGCACCTAAAATGATTATAAGGATTAGAAGAGATCCAATTTCTCTCTTCAACTTTCATTTTCGTAGCCGTGTACAGGTTTTCTCGTTTGATATTTCGCTAATTTGTCGCTTGAAATATCCATAAAGTTGTTTTTCTTCCCATTTCTGTTTTCTAGGTTTTGGTGTTGTACTGTTTGATCTTATGAAAATTTTTTCGTTCAACGGAGGCACTACTTTCGAGGAGTCCCTCGGAATTTTAATTCTGGTAAAATCCCTGATGAGAACATCTTTCGATTCTACCGACTGGCTCACTGTTGAAATAGAAAGATGTGCTTTGGAGGACACTCCTTGGCGTAATGGTTAGAGTATTGGACTGTGACCTCGAAGAAAGCCAGTTCGAACTTCAATGGCATTATGTTCACTATCAGGCTAATACTCTTGAGAAAGTTATGAACTTCCTTTAGCCTTTCCCCATGTATAGATTAAATGGTATCGTTGATTTTCGTCAAC
Organism: Sepioteuthis lessoniana; assembly: GCA_963585895.1. Lineage (NCBI taxonomy): Eukaryota > Metazoa > Mollusca > Cephalopoda > Myopsida > Loliginidae > Sepioteuthis > Sepioteuthis lessoniana. The sequence continues at coordinate 42,008,687 of OY757928.1, read as the reverse complement.
AAGGATGACGATGGCATTAAATAGCCCACGAAGATTGATATACCATTAAACAAAGAAACCAAACCCATCATGAGCTTTGAATTAAAATTCAAGCATAGAGTCAACCAAGCCGATCAAGAGAAACAAATAAACAAATCTTCAGGATTTTGTTGTGTGTTGTGTCTATTATATAAACTTTATTCTTTCTTTTACTTTAATATTATATAGATGGCTTCGTGGGTTATTTAATGTAGAACCTACCCTTGTAGAAGAACAGTTGTAGTGTTACATAGTAGAACCATCGGATTATTTTTTACCTATGATCTACAGCATTCAAAGTTTAGATTTGGTTTGGTTTTATGGAATATTAACCATTGTAGGTTATTTAATGCTTAATCTTGTTTTTACATATATATCAAATATATATGATTCGTAAACAAATTGTGTTGTTTACGTTTTTAAACGAACGTAAGCTCATACTTTTACACATAGTTAAATTGTTCTAAGTATTGCTATGCATCACTAACAATTCAATTAAACATCAGTCTACACATAGTTAAATGATCACTCAGTTCTAATTCTAACATTTCAGTTTTGTATACACCATTTGTTTGCACTCAGTTTAAATATCAAACAGTTCTACTGACCTATAGGTAGGACCTTATCAAGTGATACCATTCCCGGCCTGAGTGAACCCAGGAGCTATAGCAATGAAGTTGTCTTCAACATTTTCCAAAGCTTCAGCATTTCTCGAGCCTCACCATCAGATGTCATTTTGAGGACACTCGTTAGGGGAGTCTTACTCCTCTTTAGAGATGCAGTCGATATATTCTTCAGCCCCAGCCGACTGGGCTGAGGATTGTAATGGATGAAAGAATAACAGAGACAATAAAAGCACAAACCTAAAACAAAATATCCCGTAAAAACAAGTGATTTGAAATCCGACTTTTCTCAAGAGCCTTTCAAAAGAATCATCGATGTTGATTTAAAGAAATGGTGATTCATTTATTGATTAATTTTAACGGTATGTCAACTCGTTCGAGGTTATTTGATGTATAGACGTTAGAGAAGCGTGTTCCGACTTACATTTTTTGTGTAGTTGTTTCTCAATAGAAATACTTGATATCGAGCAAATGGTTGCCAAAAAAAAGTTTAAATAACTTAAGAATTTTTGCACAGTTGTATGGCTTCAAGTATTTTCATCTTATACTTATATTTTTACACAATTATTTTTTCAAATAACTATTAGTTGCTAATAATTATGATTTATTTGCACAGAGTTAATCGTTTAATTATTCTTATCTAATACAAATAATTTGTACTCAGTCATGTGATTTCAAGTTCCTGTCGAACATTAATAATCATATAATTTCAAGTAACTGTTTCTAATTGGTAATTATCATTTATTTGCATAGAGTTAAATGAATACAAAATAAGTTATACTCAATTATATGATATCAAGTATTCCTATCTAATACAAATAATTTGTAAACAGATCTATTCAACCCATAGATAGGATTCTAACAGTTACTACCAACTCTGAAGGAACCTTGGAGTAATAGCCATGTATGGAGTACTTCACTATCCCTAAAGATTCAAAACAGCAGCTTCACTTTTTGGTACAGTTGAGTGTCATGCCAGATCAGAAATAGTTATTGTTTCTTTCCTTTCACACCACTGACGATCACGAGGATTAATTTTTGTTTCAAAATGCTAAAAAGTCTTTTGAACAAATAACTCTCTTGGTGATAATGAAGACTACCTCCATGTTAACGCAAAGTGCAACAGAAATACCTGCCACATTTTCAACTGCCACCTGTGTGATGCAAACGAAATTAAGCAAGTGGTAATAATAGCGCCATCTAGCTAATGCCTTATCATTATATTTTAAGATACAATCTATTGCGATCATGGCTTTGATCCCTCATATTTTTAAAGGTTAACAAAAAGACCGAGGTTTTTATCTGGCGGTATTCCTGCCACTTTTTGGCGAATAGCATTGTTCAGTTCTTCCAGGTGTCTTTCTTTTAAGCGTTGTACTTATCGTTATATTCAATTCAAAGCAGCATCGTTTTTTTTATCCTTAACAGCATCATTGCGATGTAACATGAAATGAGCACGAAAAGCTGTCTGTGTAGTCCGCATATCGTTTCAAGAGAAAACGTTCAGTATGCACTTGTCCAAGCCATAATTGTAACTGATCGTATATGGAAGGAAATGGCAAGCTATCAGCTAGGCGCAATTACCATTGCCACTTTCCTAAATTAACTTGCATCATTATAGTAGCATTTTAAAATGTGAGAAATATTTCTGTCTCACTGTGTTCCTGGGTTCATTGAACATCCTGGCATTCGTGACAGTTGGGGGTATCAATGACAAGCATTGATTCACATTGCAGTAAACCTTCGGGTCTAGTGAATCTATGACCGGCATACGTGCCGGGAGATTTCATAAGGACTAGCATAGTTCACATTGCACTCAATAATCGTATGACCAGCATTGATCAGCAGCGCACGAATCCCGCTTCGTTCCCGATCCCCGAAATCCCCACTATAAAAAAGACTTTGTGTTAAATCCTGTCTGGTGGGAGGCACGGTTAAATATCCTCTATTTGGTTGTTGCTTTTCATAAAAACATTTTGATGTCGGACACCTACTTGACATATTTCTATTTTGCTGTAGGTCACCTAAGTTATTCTTGTGACTAGAATAATATTTTTACGGGGTATGACCCCATGAAAATGTGACCCCTATATCATTTCCGCCATTTCAATGAAATATACGTGACAGAGTTTACTTTCTTTTTATAAATCTTGTATAGAAAAAGGAAAGTAAAAGTTGGCAACCTTAGTTCAGAGTGACCTGAAAGCTCCCTTTTCAGTAGCTGCTAAACCGAGATGGAGGGGAGGGTGCTACTCCTTTCCCTGGATCGATCCACTTTACCCTTGATCCTTACCTTATGAGGCTGAGTGTTAAGCAAGGCGGCACCAAGTACCATTTTTTGAGTCTTTGGAATGACTCGACCTGGGATTGAACTCCGTGACCTAATGAGTAGAGTGTTCGCCACTGGTCCGGGAGATCGGGGTTCAATCCCAGGTCAAGTCATACCAAAGTCGCAAAAATGGTACTTGATGCCGCCTTGTTTATCACTCCGTACTATTAGGTGAGTATCAAGGGTAAAGTGGAGCAATCCAGGGAAAAGAGTAGCACCGTCTCGTACACCTTGGTGTAGTAGCTATATAAAAGGGAGCCTTCTGATAACCCTCGCCAACTTTAAAACTGTAGAGTATAATGGGAATTTAATGTGCTCTTAAAAGCATTATGTAAAATTACACAATTCTTGCTATGTCACCCGTAAACCGGAAATAATCAGGGAAGTTCCCGTGGCGTAGTGGCTCATGTGGTGGCTTACGATATCTTAGTAAGCTCGATCAAACTACAGTTACGCTATTACGTTCACTTTTGGTTGGGTTTCATGACATATCAACCTTTGTAGGTTATTTAATGCCAAATCAATCTTTACACAAATAATCAGTTCTATTTCAAACAATTCTGTTTAGCGTAAGCACGGAGTTTAAATCTAAGTACACAGTTTAAGTATCAAAAGCATTTCTATTTCAAGTTATTCAGTTTAATCTAACCGTTCTAATTCAAACAACGCTGTTCAGCATAAGTACGCAGTTAAAATATCAAAAAAGTTCTATTTCAAGTAATTCAGTTTAGCATAAGTACGCAGTTTAGATCTATTTGACCAATAGATAGGCCCCTATCAGGTGTTACCATTCGGGGCCAGAGTGGACCTGAGAGCAATGGCAAAGAAGGGGTGCTCCACATCCCCAAAAGCTCTAGCATCACTGAAACCTCACCATCAGATTTTTTAGTGTCACACCCAGGAAACTCGTTGGGGGTCTTACCTCTCTGCAGAGATGCAGTCGGTATTTTACACCCCCTGCCGACTTGGCCATCATTCATTTATTTGCCCACAGTTACATATAAAAACATTTCTATTTCAAACAATTAAGTTTAGCATAAGTACAAAGTGAAAAAGTTTTACTTGGCTCATAGATAGGACCTTATTAGGTGCTACCATTCCGAACCAGAGTACACCTGGGAACGATAGCACTGAGGGCGTTGTGGGGTTATATTGTAGAGCCCCAGCCGACTGGGCAAGTTCACTCTTGAACTTATACCTTAGGGAAAGATATGATCTTCCTACTTTGCCACCAGCGGTGGGTAAAACAGTACTTCCTCTGTTCTCCAACAGGAATAGTTTTGGTATTAAATAACCAACAAAGAGTGATATGCCATTAAAATAAAGAGATCAAAGAAAACCTACAAAGCGGAAGTACCAAATCTTAGCAAATGGCCGACATGTTTAACATCCCAATAAAATGGGAAAACGAAGAAAAAAAGAAACAAAGAAATAAAACAAGAAAAAAGAAGAAAATGACGGGTGAATAAATATAGAAAATTCTAAGTGAAAAAAGAAAAGGTGAGAGGAAACTAAGAGAAAATGTCAGTTCACATAAATTATAGGGAGGAGAGGAAATAAGTGAATTTGTTCTCGACATTATTTCGAGAACAATGTAAGCATGTCAGCATTTGGCGCAAGTTCAGTCTTCGATAATCATCGACTAATTGAATGATAATGGCAAAGTGATTGGATAACGTGTTCAATTGAATCATTCTGATTTGTAATCGTGCGTGTGAGAGTAGAAATATATTCTAATCAATTTACCAGACTTTGTTAACCAGTATATGTCGAATCCGGCGCGGAAGAATTAATAAAAACAGCACAGAGAGAGTAAGTAGATAGATAGATAGATAGATAGATGGAGAGAGGGATAGAGACAGAGACAGAAAGATAGAGAGAGAATGGGAAAGGCAGGGAGGGAGGGAGTTTGAGAGGATGATCGAAATGAAATATAAATAAAAAGAACCGAATACTGTATATATATATATATATATAGAGAGAGAGAGAGATAGAGAGAGAGAGAGAGAGAGAGAGAGAGAGAGAGACAGACAGACAGACAGAGCAACAGAAATGCTGTCCACATTTCCAACTATCGTCTGTGTGATGCAAGTAATCTCAAGCAAATGCCAATGGTAGCTCCATCTAGCAAATGACTTGCCGTATGTTTTCAAATATAATCACTTACAATCATTGTTTGGACTGATAAACACAGTGCATTTGCTGTTGAAAAGTTTTCAAGACATAGAGAGCTTTTCCTGCTCATTTTATTTTCTGTCGGAATGATACTTTTTTGGATAGAAAATCGATACTGGTATGGGTTAGAAAATTTCTCAACCAAAGGTTGATCTATTAAAAAAAAGTCAACAGTAAGATCTCGAAGCTCTCGAACTCTAGAAAATATTCACATAGAGAAACAATTTTTTAACCTTGATTGTTTTTTCAACCTTTAAAAACATGGCCAGTCCAAATCATTATCGTAAGATACTGTATCTGAGAAATTGGGGGTGAAGTATTAGCTAAATGAAGTTATCATTAACGCTTTCCTCAGTTCCCTTGAACCGAAGAGGCGATCGTTTAAAATGTGGGGGATATATCTGTTTGGTTTGGTTTCTTTTGTTTTATGGTTAGGGTTATTTAATGCCAAAGCTATTCTCCTAGAAGAAGAATAGTGGTAGTATTTAACCCATAGGTGGGAGGATAAGGGGGTTCATACCTTTCCCAAGGGTATTTGTCCGAAAGGGAACGTAATAGCGTGACTGGAGTACGAACTCACTTACTAAGATATATATATATATATATATATATATATATATATATATATATATATATATATATATATATATATATTCTGGCCGAATATAATAGCATTCATATTGGTGACTTGAAAGGATAAAAACTGAAATATGAAGACAAAAGATGTCCATATATAAATATATATAGAGAGAGAGATACATAGAGAGAGAGAGATAGAGAGAGAGGCGTGCACCGCATCTTGGCTATCGTTGTAAGAAATACTGATGGAGGCTAATTTCGTACTAGGTTCAATTCCTGAATGACGCTGTTCGCGTTTCACTTCTTGCTAATAACGTTGGTAAAGACTTGCATGCATCTACATAGAGAGGGGTAAATATGAAGAAATATTTTTAGGTAGGAATCAATCGTAGAGGAGGAAAATTCTAAATTCAAACCTGTTGTATCGGCTTGACGATTGATCTTGTCTAAGTAAATCCCCTTTACATTCTTGGATAAGTTCGTTGGTTGACCAGTGATTTATGATCACAAAAATATTAATTCATGGAATAAATTTTCGAGAACCCGGGAGTTACTCATCTTCAGTCTCTTTATGTTTGAATTTAAACCGTAGAAAATAATTACTTAAGATCAATGACAATTTTGTAACTTAAAAACTTGTTCTTCAAAATTATATATATATACATATATATGTATATTTATACTTTAAGAAAAACAACGAAACCGGTCACATAGGATTATAAATTTATTTCAATCCTGTTACGCATTTTTGAAGTTTTCAAAAACACGAAAAAAGTAACCGGACTTCTTCAGATCAGACCGGTTTCGTTGTTTTTCTTAAAGAATTTATTGCTCTGTATTATTGGTACATTGAGCTCCTTACCAGGAAAATTTTAAATATTCATGCAAGAATAACTTCTTGTCCGGATGGAATTACTCCCAACTCCGGTTTAACTGGACCAAAAATAATAAATGTATATCTATATATATGCCAACCCTTCCGTCTGAGATACAAGGTCAGCATTTAACTGATTTTAATTCATAGTTTTTCTTCTTCTAGACTATTTACCACACTAAGATTTAAGAGCCAGTCTGCCCTTCTATTTACCCATAGCTAAAAGGAGAATAGTTTTATTCATACCTTTTCGAATATATCAACGTAATGTGAAATGCAAACAACCTCGTCCATGATTTGAACACGGGTCGTCGTGTCCATTTCTAAGGCGATAAGCATTTTAATAACTTGCTTCTCTTTTAAAGTATATCTTTATCTCGCAATTACTATGGGGTATCCTCGTGGTGTAATGGTTAAAGCGATGGACTGCGGAATTGTAGTAAGCGAGTTCGTACTCCAGTCGCGCTATTACGTCCACTTTCGGGCAAATACCCTTGGGAAAGGTATGAACCCCCTTATCCTTCCACCTATGGGTTAAATAGCACCACTACTGTTCTTCTAGGAGAATAGCTTTGGCATTAAATAACCTAAAAAGGTTGATATGCCATTAAAAACCGAACTGTAATTACTCTTTGCGAATTTTTCATGCACGTTTTAACTGGTGTTTTTTCATTGAAATTTAAGTGACAGCAAGCTTTTTTAAGGTTTCCAGGATTCCTCTCAATTTCTTTACTGATTTCATCAGTTTTGTGGACTGGATGGCCTCAGTCCTTCCTGTGATCTCCAGTTCTCTCACACTCTTTTGCAGACCTTTAGGAATTATTCCAAGGATTGCTAGTACGATTAGTATCACTGTTACCTTCATCTTCTACAGCTTTTTCAGCTTAATAAGTATTTGTCTACCGTTTCATTTTACACTAGTTTTACTTAGTAGTCGTAATCTTTTTTAAAATTATTTTTTACTATCACTATATATATATATATATATTTTCATCATACAACGTGTGAAAGCACGTGCGATACCCTAATCTCATCAGCCGCCAAACAGGATGATAACACAGTTTCGGTAGCTCAAGGCTCAAGTGATAGTATAAAATAATTATATATATATTGATAAATTTTTCTGTCGTGGTCCAAAGAGAAAAAGAAATATTTCAAAATGAGAAGGTCCACGAAGAAATTTGTATTTCTTTTAGGATTCATTAATTTATTTCGTATTTACATTCGTGTATGTTTCCACCTTGTTGTTTTCGTCAGAGAACATAATGGGGCACTCATGAGACCTCTCTTTTTCTTTGAGTGTGTTAACCTTAGTCTACTTTATCCCTCATTGGTCTTTGATGTTTCATATGTTTTTGTCATTGTGTGTGTGTGTGTGTCTGTGTTGAAGTGGTTTCTGATTTTACTTACCGTTATTTTTTCTCTCAGTTTGTATCAAGTGTGTATCTTGAGATTTTTTGTGTGTGTTTGTAGTTGTGTGGTTTGAAATTTACTGGTAATTTTTTTAAATAATGTTTTTGAGTATATATATATGTGTTTATGTCCATTTATGTGTTTGGATGATTCATGTTTTATTCAAGTTTGTTTTAAATTTACCTATGAATATTTTCCTTTATTTGAAGTAGTGCGTTGTCGTTAGTTTGGTATAGCGACATTATTTTAAATTCACCTTGACTACATTCGTATAGGTGATTCGATACATTTAATTTTCAGTTTTATTTTATTTTGATATTGCTCTTGTAAAGAAATATTCTTGTATTAAGGGATTGTGTTGACCCTATGTATATTTCTTTGCACTTTCTACATTCGATTATATAGATTACGTTTTTTTTAATTGTAGCTTAAGTCTTTATTTGAAATTTTTTCTCTAGTTTTTTAGGTATAGGATTTCCCTTTTATAATTATATCACATATTCTCATCTTTTATTATTGCATTTGGTAACCCCTTGTCTTGTGTTTTCTCTGAATGTAGAGGAGGTAAGTATTCTTTTAAGATTTTTGGGTTGTTTCTGGCTTCTAATGATTTTACAGAAGACTGTGAAAGTGAATGATGAAATAGATTAAGAAGGAAGAAAATAGAAAAAAGGCCAAATAAAATACAAAAAAAATATTCAAAATTATTCTTTTATATCATCAGACCTCTGTTTGCCTCAATCTGTCTCTACAACTCTCCATATATATATATATATATATATATAGAGAGAGAGAGAGGCATGTATATACCAAATTCTAGACACGGGCTGGATGTGATATAGGTTAATTCGTAAGCGCAATTTAAGAGGTTTGAATCCACGGTTTCACTTCTCCTTTGCATACAAAGATTTAAAAGCTCTGTCTAATCAACTATTTACCCATAGCTTAAAAGAAAATCATTTGATTCACACCTTTACCTTGGTATTAGTGCTGTGTGAACTGTAAACAACCTCATCAAAGATTTGAAATCGGATTATCGTATCGATTTCCTAAGGTGATTCGATAAAGAGTACGCCACAAGTACACAAATATATATATATATATATATATATATATATGTGTGTGTGTGTGTGTGTGTGTGTGATCCTCTTTTCTATGGTTGTAGACAGGTAACATCCTTTAATTGTGCAACCTATTTTTCGTGAATAGTCACATGTAATTCCTGTGATATCTTTTCATTTGGCCGAGAATACACCGACTGCATCTCTGCAGAGAGGTAGGACTCCCCCAACGAATGTCATGGATATATCACCTAGCAACCTGATGGTGACGATTCAGTAATGATGGAGTTTGAGGGAAGGTGGAGTTCCTCTTCATTGCTATTGCTCCAGGTCTACTCTGGCCCGGAGTGGTAGCACCTGATAGAGTCTTATCTATATAGAACTGTCTGATATTTAAACTGAGTACTTTTGCTAAATAGAATTGTTTAAAATGGAACAGTTTTTACAAGTAACTATGTGTACTTATGCTAAACTGAATTTTAAAAAATTCAGCCAAACCATTTAACCATGTGCAAAATAAAATGAGCTCAGTCTTGTTTAAAAATATTATTTACAATATGTGTTTAGAAATCATATATTTAATATATGTATAAAAAGTATAAATGACCTACAATGGTTGATATACAATAAACCTCAACCAAATCAAAACATCTTTTCATCTCGTGTTTGCATCCGTCAACTTTCCGTGAGACCAAATAAAAAAAATGTCCTTGTGCTTGAAAATGAGTTTATGTTTTCTTTTTTTTTCGTTGTGTTAAGTGTTTGTTTGTAATTTATTGCATATAAACCTTTTCGGGTTATTTAATGCTAGATCCCTCCTTTTAGAAGGACAGTAGTGGTAGTATTTAACTCATAGCTGGAATGAAAAGGGGGTTCATGCCTTTCCCAAGGGTATTTGTCCGAAAGTGAACGTAATGCGGATGGAGTTCAAAAACGTGTAGTACAATTCCGCAGTCCAGCACTTCAAACACTAAACCCCGAGACGCCCCAGTGGTAATTTTTATTATGTCACAAATATACTAATGATAATATAGATCGTTGGTGACTAAGAACTAGACTAAATAGTTATTTTTCTACTAACAAGTATTATAATTTTGGTTGGTTGATTGAATTTTATGGCATATCAACCTTTGTAGGTTATTTAACGCCAAATCCATTTTATGCAAATAGTTCTATTTCAGACAATTCAGTTTAGCATGAGTACACAGTTTAATCGTCAAAAACATTTCTATTTCGAGCTATTCAGTTTATTCCAACAGTTCAATTCAGCTAATTCAGTTTAGTATAAGTATACATTTTGTTTACACACAGCTAAATGTCAAAATAGTTGTATATTAAACAATTCAGTTTAGCGTAAGTACAGTTTCAATGTGAAAAACAGTTCCCTTTCAGACAATTCAAATCTAAGTATAGTTTATTTTTCAGAAATATTTCTATTTAAGCTATTCAGTTTAATCAGAGAGTTCTATTTCAAACAATTCAGTTTAGCGCAAATATGCAGTTAGTTCTATCTAACCCAAGGATAGGGCCCTATCAGGTGCTACCATTCCGGGCCAGAGTGGACCTGGGAGCAATGTCAATGAAGGGGTACACCGCATTCCCCAAAACTCCAGCATCACTGAAACCTCACCATCAGATTGTTTAGCGTCATATAATGGACACTCATTAGGAAGGGGTCTTACCCTCTGCAGAGGTGCAGTCGATGTATTCTACAGCCCCAGCAACAGGGCAACTAAGTATTATAATAAAGATTTGATATGCCGTAAAACTAAGCCAGGAATCATTCACTCTTTTATTGTTTGTGGAATAGTTAAAGCTTTTCAATGTTGAGTTCAAAAGTAATCACTCTGTGACATATTCTTCGAATCTTTAGTCTCTTGTTCACGAACTGAGAACTCCCGGGCAACGGCAAGCTACCGGCACGTCGCAATCAAAAATTGTTTGAACACTTTAAGATCAGAGAAGCCATTGTCTGGTCTATTTGCTGCACCGAACTGATCGACCAAAATGAAATATATCATGGCTTATTGATATTAGGAATTTTCTTAAAGATCGTCCGGAAAACCGGTGATATTTTTTGCAAGGCTATTACGACAAGACGAGGCTCACGGGTTCGGGGTCGGCTGGGAAGTGAACTGATAGGATCGCTACGCTTTCTCAGAATATTCCCGCCAGTGTTAGTTCGGCATTCATAAGCAGCCAGACATTTCTCACTTTCCCGCCGATTTCTATAACCAGCTTTGGCTTAGATGATTAACTCACACTGTTGTCTCCAAATATTGAGGTTTTTTATTCACTTCTCAGCCGACTCAAAATACGCCCAAAAGGCTATAAACGGAAGCAGAGTCGGTATCTCATGACATTTTAGAGTTCATCTATTTGCTCTCAAACCGATAAGTATGTACAGAGTCAATTTAGAAACGTATAACCTAAGTTTTACACGTGATTTAAAAGAAAGAATGTTTCAATGACGTCCTTCGATGAGTATTTAACAAAACTAGGCGAGTACAAAAAAAGGCAAAAAGTATTAACGACTCTGTGAGGAGAAAACTCAATATATTGATTGATTGATTTTAATTGCATGTAAACCAGTCTAGAGTAATTTCGAGCCAAGAGGTTCGTGAATCGTGTCTGTGTACATTAAAACTTAAATTATTTCGTGTAGATGTTTACGTGTTTTGTTTTCTTTGGTAAACGGTTCTATAGAATACGAACGATTCTCTCTCTCTCTCTCACACACACAGACACACACACACACACAGACACACACACACACAGACACACACACACACACACACACACACACACACACACACACATACATACATACATATATATATAAATATATGCATATATGTATAACAGGGAATACTGCTCCGTGACTGAGCGGACCTGGGAGTAATATAATGAAGGGTATTCCTCATTTTCAAGATCCCCAGATCTAGGAGATGAAGTCAATGTATGGTTAGCCACATCGACAGAACATTTCATAAGGTTGGATTAGTACGCTAAAAGGCAGCAAGTGTTAGCAACCCAATGAGGATGAAATTCATTTAAGTGTATGTTTACTGAATTCCTTCACCATTAGTAAGATATATCACAAAAATTAGGTAGAGTAAATTTTTGTTTGAATTCAAAGTTTTCTTTCTCATAGACTAATTGCCTCACAAATGCTTAAAAACATGTCTGATCACTGGGGAGAGAACAGTTAAAAATGTATTTTTATTTTCAGATAGAGAATATATCATTTTAAATGCATTGATAATTATTTCTTGATATAACCAAGGTTGCGCAGTCGGCTGGTGCTGTAGAATACACCGACTGCACCTCTGCATAGGGTAAGACCCCCAACGAGTGTCCTGTATATGACACTAAACAATCTGATGGGGAGGTTCAGGTGATGCTGGATTTTGGGGGACTGCGGTGCACCCTCTCATTGCCATTGCCTCGAGGTCCACTCTGGCCTGGAATTGTAGCACCTGATCGGGCCCTGTGTATGGGTTAAATAGAACTGTGTACTTATGCTAAACTGAATTGTTTAAAATGGAACAGTTTTGACATTGAAACTATACTTACACTAAACTAAATTGTTTAATACAGAACTTTTTCGACATTTAACTATGTGTAAACAAAACTTGTACTAATACTAAACTGAATTAGCTGAATTAGAACTGTTTAAATAAACTGAATAGCTTGAAATAGCAATGTTTTGGCAATTAAGCTGTGTACTAAAGCTAAAATGAATTGTTTAAAAAGAACTGACTATTTGCATTTGGCGACAAATAACCTACAAAGGTTGATATGCTATAAAACCCAACCAACCAGTCAATAACCAAATATAAGCAAGGAAATTCCATGGCAGTCATGATTGTATAGAATGATAATTACACGAATCTAATTAATTAATGGCATTCAAGAATGAATGGTTAGTAATTCTTATTTCAATGTTGATATTAGGTAAAATAACAGCAGATTTAACAAGGAAAAAACATGACCCCCAATAAAAGAACTTGAAAAAGTTAAACTGGATAAAAATCAATGGAAATATTATAGTGGTTCTTTGCTCAGTCATTTGGGGCTGTAGAATACACCGACTTCACCTCTGCAGAGGGGTAAGACTCCCCACAATGAGTATCTAGGATATGATACTAAACAATCTGTTGAAGAGGTTCAGGTGATGCTAGAGCTTTGGGGAATGTGGATCACCCCTTCATCGCCATTCTGGCCCGGAATGGTAGCACCTGATAGGGCCCAACTATGGGTTAAATAGAACTAACTGCTTACTTATACTAAACTGAATTGGTTGAATTAGAACTGTTTGACTAAACTGAATAGCTAAAATAGAAATGTTTTTGACAATGAAACTATGTACTTACATTAAAATTGCGTGCTAATGCTAAATTGAATTGTTTGAAATGGAACTGTTGTTGACATTGAAACTGTACTTACACTTAACTGAATTGTTTAATATTGGACTGTTTTGACATTTAACTGTGTATAAAAAAATCTGTACTTACACTAAATTGAGTTAGCTGAATTGAACTGTTTGAATCAACTGCATAACTTGAAATTGAAGTGTTTTTGACAATTAAACTGTGCACTCATGCTAAACTGAATTGTTCGAAATAGAACTGACTATTTGCATAAAAATGGATTTGGCGTTAAATAACCTACAAAGGTTGATATGCCATAAAACCCAAAAACCAACCAACGTGGTTCAAGAGAAATGGTCAGTGAGAATGTTAGGATTGATAACGACACGATCACAGCTGATAACAATTTGGGAAAAAAAAACATCATTCATTAAAAATAGAAACACACCGATTGTTAAAAATATGATGGAAAATGAATGATATACGTTGTCAGAAGTCATTTAATATGCTTAACATAATCCTACACCAAGCCAGAAGCATTGAATACCTCGTAAATAATAGATTGAATGAATCTTTTGAAATATAGTGTAGCGTTCTGAGATGTTAAATGGCATTGTAAAACATTGTGCCTCAATTGTTTAAGTGAGAGATAGAGAACCCAGGGTCAGTTTGAATCGAATTCGATGATTAGTTTAGACATGACGTGATCAGACGATACAGGGAAAATAGTTGAACAATTTCATTAGTTGTAGAGTAGACATCCGAACGGAACGGTTGTGTTCAATCTGTGCTCTCAGCTCCTTTTAGAGGTCACGCAGATAAAACAATAGTAGAATAAAAATATGCGCTTAACAATGGCGTCCGCGTTGTAATCCGAGCATAGAAGAATAAAAAACAGTTGGGGTGACAGCAGCAAACGAAACCACGAGAGGAGACGCAGAGATGACGCACAAGGCGACACACAATAAAGAAAGGTGGTGCCGATTGAAGTCAGAGCCGGCGACAAATGAAAGACGAGGGCACTGAGAAACGGATAAGGCAAAAGTCAAGGAGAGCGAGCCCGAGTAAGAATAAACGTTGGAGCAAGAAAAAGATGCTGTTACACGCCCATTGTGATTCGAACTGACGAGCGATAGGATAGTTATCAAATTTGCTAAAAAAGAATGCACCACGAAAAAGTACCCTAAATTAGTTCAACAGCTTTGCTTAGTCTTATATACAAGCCTCAAATTACTTACCTCTTGTTCCTAAGCGGCCTGGTTCCTATCACCTAAGCATGAAAGGTTCCAATCACCAAATGAAAATATTTCAAAGTCTGTTACCCTTCACTTTATTCAATATGAGAAATTTTCTAAAAAAACCCAAACCCCAAAATATACAGTTATATAGTATCCCAGCCAAGATTGATAGCAGTTCTAGTATGTATATATTTAAATTTCTCAAAACCCTGATGTTGGCCTATGAAGGGCCTGGAAGCAATCTGGACAATTTTGGTAAATTCTTTTAACTTCAACCTAAAATCAAATCAATTGTCAGGAAACATTAAAGGATCCTGATAAAATTATATAAACAACATTATTATTATCATTATTTAGTCAGAACTGCTTGAATAAACGACTGTAGCCCAAGTACACTTATGCATACACATAGATAAAAAGAAAAAAGAAAACTTCTTTGGTGTCATTATCCATTTATTTCTGATTCTGATGACCATCATCAGATGTTCCACGAAAAAAAGAAGATCTGATGAGAGTCATCACAATCAGAAATAAATCTATGATAAAACCCAATAAGTGATTTTTTAAAATTCTTTTTTATATAAAAAGAATTTTATGGCTCTGCACGTTGAGTTTTGATGTATTTTTAATCTAGAATTAAATATTCGTTGATAGCCGTTGACATAGAGCACTCAAATTGAATATTCCTACCCCTTGGATTTTCTCCTCAGATTATATATATATATATATATATATATATATATATATATATATATATATATCTCAAACTTTTCGAGTGAGCAGAATTTGACACAAAATAATTTTTTTAAGCAGTGTTTAATAGCCGTGAATTCAGAGTTTTTATGCTCGAAAGCCTCTTGCCATTCAAAAGTTAAATAGCCGAGTCCGCGCTACTGTTTTAATATCATTGTATGAGCTCTGTGTGAAATTCAAACAGTTTCGTCTAGGGTATGAACTAGGGTCATGGTGACTATTTCTATTCGATAACCACTACAACACTAGTGTCCTCCCATATATATATATATATATATATATAGTTCTAAATCTTGGCATGTTAGCAGATATGATATATTCCCAGCTTTGCACACAGCCACAGAAAATATGTATAACAAATCATTTCTTTATCAAATTGTTTCAAACCTCTTTTAACAAAAGTTGTTCATCAAATCAGTTAACGGAGTCGATTTATTAGAAAATATTGTGATTCACTTTTCAATGAAGACAAGAGAAAAACTCATTATATTTACATCAATTCTTTCTATTTTCAATTCAACATACTTCACAATAACTAAGATGTAATTATCTGAAGCTATTTCCCTGTCATCTTCATGACATTATATTCGAATGTATTGGGATAGATTCTAGTTGGAAAAAGAAAAAAAGAAAGAAAAAAAATAGAAGAAAAATTGCATCGTCGAACGTTTTGACTAAATCTAAAATAGATAAAATGATATCCATCATTTACTGACACCAAGCTGAAGTTAAAGGATAGTGAAACTCTATTTCAGTTATTTTCATCTCGCAACAACATCATATTATTGAGATCAATTTAATTTTGTTAAAACTAAAACCCAATTCAACAGAGAAAGAAATCAATATGGTAGAACACATTTGCTCATAATAACATACATCAACTTCTCTCTCACCCATACACGCATGCGCATGCGCGTGCACACACGAAAATTAGCTATCTCTGAGACTCTTTCTCTTTCTACTGATAAACCAAATAATTATCATTATAAATAATGTTGATTTTTTTAAAGGGAATTAAGGGGTCTACATTTACTAACGGTTCTGGATACATTAAAAGCTACGTATGGTCTCTCATATACCATTATTTCCCCCTGCTATGTGTTGATTTGTACCTCAACTGGTCTACAACCACGATAGATTTGGCTACAAATAACCTATGAAAGTTTATATCCATTAAACAAGAAGCAAAACGAAACTTTCTTTACTGGCCACAAAAAAATATAAGAAAAATACTTTTGTTAGAATATATAGAATAATAAAAATTATTCTTTTGTCAAGTTAGTTTTTCAATTGTGCTTACCGGTTAAAAAAAAAACAAAATAAAAAACCTACACAATTATTGTATATACCCGGGCCATTCAAAAAATTATGACGATTTTAAAAAAAAAAGAAAGTAAAATCATTTCAGATTTTTTCCCATAAATGCTTTGTTTGGAATTGGTTTAGAGAAAAATAAATTTTATATTCTCTCCATTTTATTTCATGATCATCATGATCATCATGTCACGCTGCCAGCAGGGATCTCCCTGACCCTGTCCCGCCACCCGTCTCTATCGTCCATCGCTCCCGGTAGGTCTACGAGGCTACATCCTGTATCGGCACACAGCTGTTGTATATAGGTTCTAGCTGGTCGTCCTGCCTTTGCTCGCCCATGTGAAGGGGTTCACAGGAGTATATCGCTTACGAGTTCGTTCTTAATTCTCCAGCAGTGTCCCGCATGTCTGGTTTGTCTAACTTAGATAGTTTTCGTGATGAGTGATAGGTGGCTGTACAGCTGCTGCTTTGTCGGGCGCTACCTCCAGGACTTGTTCAATAAGTTATGGTTATTTCATATGTATCATTATAATTCATAATAATAATTGTATTCTATATTCCTATTTATATTCATCTATGTTATTTCATATTTATGACTGTATTTTACGTTCATATTTTGTGTAATTATGATTCTCACATATGTTATATGCATAATCTATCTATCTATCTATCTATCTATGGAAGTAAATAAGGAAATAAATCTAACAGAATTAAGAAAAGTTGAAAAAGCAAAAATCCAAAATTTGATGAATTTATTATGAAAGTAAACGTTGAACGCTTCGGTTGTGATAACTGTCTTTAGGAATTCAAATTCATGAAAAATCTTCTAAAACATTTAAAGTCATGAAGAAGGTTATTACTACCGAAATAATAAATTCATCAAATTTTGGATTTTTTCTTTTTCATCTTTTCTTCATACTATCTATCTATCTATCCCTCTTTCTTTCTTTCTTTCTTTCTATATATATATATATATATATATATATATCGCAAAAAATTTTGTTTTTCAGCTATTCAAAATGTCAAATCAAACATAATGTTCCAAGTTTGAACAGAGCCAATCATCAAAGTTTTGATGGCTGAGAATTGAAACCCTAGTGAAATTTATATAAGAATGTTTGATGTGCTGCGAAAAATGTTTACAAATGAGCTTAACATGTGACGGTCACCACGAGTCTGAGACAAAAAGTCCATGTGGTGTTGATATTGACTCTCCGGTAAGGAAATTGTTCCGTGCACAGTAGTCAATAAAGAATTCATGCTGACAATCAATATTGATTTCCATGAAAAAAACTGGAAAAAGTTTTTCCTATAACCATCTCCCGAGGGAAAATTAACCATATTAATTAAATGACCCCTATACATATATACACATATAATCATATGTACTCCTCAGCATCATCATCAAGTCATACTGAGAGAAGAGAATTTACCTGACTCTTTCTTTCCATCCACCCCTATATTCCATTGGTCCAGCAGGTCCTCCAAATGACATCGAGTGTCCGCACTGATCTGATGTTGATAAGTACTTGTTAGTCGGCCAATACTGGCACATTCATATATAAGAGTCTACAGAAAAATGTCACTTATGAGTTCGTCCTTGCTTATTCTCCAGCATATTCAGTTCATTTTACGTGGATGCTTTTAGACAACTACTGTTTCACGGGATGTTGCTTCCAGGATTTGGTCAAGATAGTACGTAGTATTTTTGTGAAGCTCCCTTCTAGCAATATATATATATATATATATATATATATATATATATATATATATATATCAGCTTTATTGAATTATCCGTTATTCAAATCTCCTTCAAAATCAGTCCTTTCAGATGTAGACAATTATTTATTTAGATAATTCTAAATTCAATTTCAATTTCGAAAGAAAAAAATGAAACTGTCGGAAAATCGTTTTATCATTATTTGTATTGGCCTCTCGATGATGATATTATCATATCCTAATTGTATTTTCCTGCTGAAAAAGATGTTCAACTGTTGGTATACGAGAAAGGAGAAACACAATGGAAATATTAATATGTGGGCGCAAGCAAATTGATCGATGTAGTTTTTTTTTCAGTCTACATTATAAAAAAACGAAGTTTATATGTGAGTTGGAGTCATAGTAAGAAAAAGTCACATCGTTGAGTATCATAGCGCATCACTTTTGGTAAATCCTCTAGACTGTATCCACTGTCCATACAAAGTTGATGAATGCAAGCTTTTGCTGGTTAGCCAGCGCTGGCGTGTCTATGTGTAGGAACCCATGGGAGAAGGTTGCTAATGTGTTCGTTCTTATTTCATTTGCAGTGCTCACATAATCCTTTTTGTCTTGGATGGTTTGCGAGATGGGAGGTAAGTAACCGAATAATTGCTGTTTTGTAGGGTGCTGGTTTCAGGATTTGTTAGAAAAAACACGCAGCAACTTGTTTAGTTCCCAGCTAGCTTTTTAAAAACATTCTGTTTGAGTCCAAATAGTGCAGCCGTATAGTAATACAGACACAGTTACACCATGGAAGAATTCTCGTTTCCATATCAATTTTCTTTGGGGTCAATAACCAGTCAATAGCAGTCCATGCTTTCCCTATGTGTATGTTGACATGGCTTTCAGTGGATGATATATTGCTAACAAAGTATATTAACTGTTTTACTAGTTTCAGCGGCTTGTCATTTAATGAATCAGTACTACGCTGATTAAAACAAGATGCTGTTATCAAAATGCTCTAACTTATGACATGTAATGGTTATCACTAAAAATCCTGGGCCACTCAGGAAAAGAGTGCAAGTGTGATTGACAGGTTGCAGGTCATGGTTTAATCCATGTTCAAACAAACACCAAAAAGTAAAGAAAAACAAAATAAACATGTCGCTATTCGTTCATTGGATTGTCGCGATCATGTGTTCTCTTATCAGTGTTGGATTTCGAATTATAAGGATTTAAGTCGAAGACGTATTGAGAAACAGACAATTGGTTAGGAGATTACATAAACCACCAACCTACTATAATGGGAATCGACGTTTTTTTAAAACAAAGGAATAACTCATTCCTTCATCAATAAAAGATTTTTTCTGAGATATATCCATAGGTTGGTTTGGTTTAGTTTTATGGCATATCAACCATTGTAGGTTATTTAATGCCAAATCTATTTTTATACATACAAAAATCTCTATTTCAAACAATTTTAGTTTAGCATAAGTTCAGTATTTTCTTTACACACAGTATCTTAAAACAGTTCTATTTCTAACAATTCAGTTTATCATATGTACACAGCGAAGTTCTATTTCACACACAGATAGGGCTTTATTAGTTTGCTACCAATCTGGGTCAGAGTGGACCTGGGAGCGACAGCTATAAAGGGGTACTCTACATTTCCCAAAGCTCCAATATTACTGAAGCCTCTCTATCAGAATATTTAGTATCATATCCAGGACACTCGCTGGGGGAGTCTTACCCCTGTGCAGAGAAGCAATCGGTATATTCTAAAGCCTCAGCCGACTGGGCCAGTATCAATAGAAATATAATATTGAAATAAATCTGAGTTGGTTTTTGACATACATCTTTGTGATGTCTTTCTGATGAGAAAATCAGATGACAACCTTTGAAGCCCACGACGTAGTAATTAGAGAACAAATCAATTCCCAAAGAGAAAAGAAAAATAACAGAAGCAACAGAATTGCCCAATCAGGAAAACCTCAGAACACTTTGTAAAAAAAAAGCGAAAGAAATTCTTGGGAATATTAGAAACAGACACCATACAGTTTCATTAGTTTCTATTCCTTCCGTTTTTTCTTGATTGCCTTTTTCATTATAAGAGTGGCGTTTTTTTTTAAATCCCGAATTCAATTGGCTGTAGTTTCTAAGAATTCGTATAAGGATTTCTATTTTTTTTTTTTTTGACAACTATCTAAAGACCATCCATATGCATGAGTTGGGTTATCTTTTACTTTTACTTTGTAAATTTGTTGCCTCTTTTGTATTTTCTCAGTGTGTTTTGTATTATCATCTCACTCCTTGCCTAGTTTTTGAAACCCGTCCTAACTGGTTGTCCCTCGGTAGAACCTCCTAGGGTTTACTGCCTATTTTAGTATTCTGGTCAATCATAACAATTTAAAAGTCTGTATAGTTTTGATTCTTCTCAAGATGTCAAGTTTTTGCGGACCGTTTTAAGTGCACCTACAATCACCATCATCTTCATGTTCCTCAGCTCTTTCAGTTCTCTGGTAAGATCTAAGTATTTGCCTGTCTTTTCGTTTTCTTTCACTTTTCATCGGTTATCCGCCTGAATGGAAAAATCCACAAGATGACAAGTTTTTGTTTCTTTGGTAATTAACACTATGTCCGGTCTTTTAGTCATGATTCGGTTATTTGTCTTCATGTCCACGTGCCAGAGAATTGTATCCATCTTATATCTTAAGACGAAATCTGGTTTTTAAATATACCATTTGGTAGTATGGCCAAATTTTAATCCCTTGCATAATTCCAAGTGGATCACCTTTCCAACCGTAGTGTCTCTAATCTTTTAACCCTTTTGTACCGGTTTGCTGCTTTCGATTATAATGTGGTTAACCGTCATCTCCAAATAACCTAAATTTGACATTATGTTGCGTATTATCAATTTTTGCTTCGACGTAATTGGTTCTTATGGCATTATTTTATGCTGGTATTAAAATATATTCATTTTCTCTTTTGAGGTGTCCCTTTCTTAGCCTTCTCCAAGTCATTTTGTGTGCAATGTCACCACTTTATCTCTTGAAGTATCCGTACATTTGTTTTTCTTTCCAGTTTTGTTTTTTAGATTTTATGTTTTGTCATTTGTTCTGATGTTGAGATTGCTGCTATCGGCTGCTGTAATTAGTCTTTCTTTGCACTTTTCAGTGTATTGCATGATTCCTTAAATTGTTGTATCTACGCTATTTTCAATACTGTCTTGTCTTCTTTTTTCTTTTCTTGACACGTAGAGTATATATCTTTTGGATTTAGGACCTTGTACATTATCATTATTATATTAGTCTTTGATAGTTTTTCCACCAGCGTTAACTGATGGTCTTTTATGGAGTCAAAGTGACAGCAAGACTTTTTTGTCTCCAAAATCAGTTCTCATTATTCTGTTCGATCTTAGTAATGTTGAAGTTTAGATGGTCTCGGTTCGTTCTTCGATTTTCAACTCTTGCAGTCCCCCTTACCAAGTCTTTGGGGACCGTTTCGAGTGCACCAATTATAATTGGTAGCACTGTCACGTTCATGTTCCATAATTTTAGATGTCTGGCAAGATTTGATTAGTTGTGCCTGTTTTCGTTTTCTTTGATTTTCACTCTGGTAAATGTCTATGCGGGATTTTCACACCACGTTTAACTGATGGTTTTTAACTGAATTATTGAATGACATCAAGATTCCTCTGGTCACTAGGACTCTTCTAAGTATGTTAGTTGTTTTTAAGAATGCAGTGGTCAAGATGGTCTCGATTAATCGTCAGATATCTAGTTATCCCGTTTATTTTCCGGACCTTTGCGGACTAACTATAATTGATATCACCATGACTTTCATGTGCTCTAGAAATATTTAGATATCGATCTCATTGCTTTCTTTTCTTTTCACCCTGAAATCTACGTAATTATAACTTTTCCTTCTTCTTCTTCTTCTTCTTCTTCTTCTTATTATTATTATTATTATTATTTTTTTTTTTTGATTATTATTATTAATATTATTATTATTATTATTATTATTAATATTAGAGCTTTTCACATCAGCGTTAGCCGATAGCTTTTCACTGGAGTCTGAGTGACAGCAAGTCTCTTCAAGTTTCCAGGACTCTTCTTAGTATTCTGGCTGTTCTCAATAATGCTGTCGTTTGGATGGTTTCCACTCGTCCGCCAACTTCCAAGTCCTCTAGTCCCTTTATTAATCCTTTAGTTACTGTTCCAAACGCAACAATTACAATTGGTATAATTGTCACCTGCATATTCCACAGTTTTTTCAATTCCCTAGTAAGGTCTAGGTACTTATTCCTCTCTTCACATTCTTCCAGTTTTATTCTGTGGTCAGCCGGGACAGCAAAGTCGACTATTTTGTAAGTTCTCTTTTTTTTGTTGATTATTATTAAGTCTGGTCCTCTGGCCGGGATTAGGTGATCCGTTTGTATATTAAAGTCCCATAGGAGTTTATGCGTGGCATTTTCTAGGACAGGTACTGGGTTGTGCATTTGTCCAAATTTTCCCATATTAAAGCTGTATAAATATATTAACATAATTATAATTCTAGGAATTTATTTTTCTTCGGTAATTTATTTTCAAAAAATATAACTTTAGACCATGTAGATTTGAAATACCCTTGGAATTTACAGACACAGTGCACATTGTTCGGAGTGCAATGATACACAAATACTACACTGATCTGAACAATGCATAAATGATCACGTGAGAAATGACGAGAACTATGCTGGTTATGATATAAATGGGACAAGAGTTGATGTAGTGATTAATTACTAACCACAGACCGCTTTAAGCGAGTCGGTATATATTTGTGAAGATTTTGCTTAAGAAATCTTGGAAATTAGCCATGAAGCAATATACACGAACAAGAACAAGGAGTAAAGCTCTTCCTTAATTATCAATTCTGTCTATGCAGCGGGCAATATATTTCATTTAGAAATTGCTTGAGCCGAGGTAAACTTTTCAAGGCCTTGAGAAAGCGGAGATTAGTTTCGCGGTCTGGAACAATTCGTCTAATTGAAAATGAAAATTGTTTATATTACGAGGGAGGCGTACGAAATTAACGCCACCAATTTAATTCCGTAGAAGCTACTACAGATACAGCAGGAACGATAACGTCGTTGAATAAAGCAAGTCAACAGATGAAATACGCATTTCCCTATATAATCATCGCTGTTGGCTAAGAATTTTCGTCGGGGATGGACAAAAGCTTGCAATACAATCCTTCTGGATGTAATGCCTACTTTTTATTACATCGTTCGACATCAGAATCGAATGTTGGTAGTCTGATGTTAGAGGATGGACCATCCCTCCACTAGCTCATATTTTTTCTTGCCTTGTAACTGAGTTGTACATGGGAAAATGGCGCATTAAGCGAAACGGTAATAGTCGTAGGAAATGGAATTAGTGGCTCGAGTTCAAATCCTGTGTGAGGCCATTTACATTTGATATCACGCTAGTTCCCTTGGGAAAAGTATGCTCGCTACCAAGCTATTTATAAATAAGAGCACACTGGGTTCTTTAGCCTTAGTTTGGCAACCACTCTATGAGAAGGAAAACACAAAATTCAAATCAGCTTTGCTCCTCTTAAAAGCTGATTTTGTCCCAAATCCCGCATGTGGCGG
This sequence comes from Sepioteuthis lessoniana, assembly GCA_963585895.1. Classification (NCBI taxonomy): domain Eukaryota; kingdom Metazoa; phylum Mollusca; class Cephalopoda; order Myopsida; family Loliginidae; genus Sepioteuthis; species Sepioteuthis lessoniana. The sequence goes on along the minus strand of OY757928.1, from coordinate 41,984,607 downwards.
ACGGGTTGGGTAAATACGTTCTCTGGCAAAATGGGGACTGTCATGTAAGCAGAGATACGTCATCGAATCGCTTCAAGCTTTCCCCCATTTATATAAATCGAAGATTGCTTTGCGATCAAAAATGTGATTGCTAACACAGGTAATTCGGTTTGGCCATGGAGAAAGAAATTTAAGCGATATACCTCGTTCAATATAGTTGGTAATTCACGATATGAAGTGTACCATTCATGTGAGTGGGACCACGAAAGATGGACTACAAGGGAAAGATTTTCCAGCAAGCAACAGGGTCATCGCTCCTTTAAAAAATTGGTCACCTCTATTGGGGTATGTTTTTACGACTGCGGCGATAGAGTGTAAGGTTGCAACCCAAAATACTTTGTCAAAAGTGGCGAGAAAGGTGAATTCTCCACCATTTCTAACTATGTTTTTGTGTTCTTTTCATCTGTGGTAGTATACATGGAAATAAAGAGAAGTATTACTTTAGGAGCGAGCCTCTTATCACACTGGATATCAAGGTGAGCAGATTAATTCGCAAAAGAAGTCAGTTCAATCAATATTTCTGTTATAGAGCGGCATAATGATGAAGGAACGAATCATAACACTTTTATAGAAAAATATATTCCTCGGTTAATTTCTTTGAAAGGGCTGAAACTTCTTAGCGTGAGAAAGAGACAGGGAGACGAAGAACGTAGACACAAACAAACTGATTATATATATATATATATATATATATATATATATATATATATATATATATATATAACTAAATAACGCGTACAGGAAAATTTATACAATATAATGAACAGGGACACCACTGGTAATAACAGTAGGGGAACTTAAATAAAACAATAAAACAACGAAGGCCCTTTCGTCCGGTACTTTTCAAGTTATTAAACACCGGAAAATTAGATAAGAACGGGGGTATATATATATATATATATATAATCAGGATAGCCAGACAGAGGGAAAAAAAAAAAACAAACAAACTAAGTAACCCCAGTATCTAGCAGTTCCCCCAAAATATTTAGAGTATGATTGTTTAACTGCCTGCATAGAGAGGGGTGATTCATAGAAATATAAATCTATAAATATATATATAGTTTCACCGTGAATTAAAATCAGACTAGTCTCTTTTGCCATGATTAGGCAACCACGTTAAGAAAACTAAAATTCTAAAACTACACCAGCTGTACTCCATTTAAAAGTTTACCTTGTGTCAAATCCTGTTTATCGTGGAGGGATATTTTATTACTTATCTTTTAGCTGCCTGTGACCAGTCGCTAACAATAGTGGTTTTTCTAATCATTATAATCTATTAATTAACTATTGGAAATAAGTTTATATTTGAAATACATAAGTATTGGTTTTCAATCTAAAGCTAATATCGAGTTTGTTTTGCCTTATATTTAAATGTTGCATCCTGATCTTTGACGTAGCTGTCAAACAAGATTTCTGGGACTAGATGTTCCAGTGTAAACCTGAAGACAGTGATGCAAAGCTGTAAGCAGCTCACTTGGGTTGATTGCCGGAGGCGGGTCACATGGTTTGACAACCGGAATGCTTTGATGTTAGGAAATTATATATACACTGGTACACACAGAATCACAGAGACTGTCACATACGCAATCACACTTAATCCCGCTGGGCGCTACCCACAGTGGACCCCGGTTGAAAACCTCTCTTCAAGGAAGCAAATACATAAGGCACTTTATAAGGAATCAGCGTAGATTAAGAAAAGGTCGATATAACCATCCTCCTTCGAGTCTGTGTTTTAGTCCTCCGCCAGCCTGTGTCCATTTTTTTTGTCTCCTTGTCTCTTTGTCTCCGTATCTCTTTCCCTCACACTTAAAGAATTCTGGACCTTTCGAGAAATAAAGTTTGAGATATATTTTTGTAAAAATGTGTTATGCCTCTTCATTATGCCTCTATATAACATTATTGTGGGCTTAATTTCAACACAGACAAAAGTTTTATCGACAAATGTATTCTTACCATCGACCAGTTATGATTCTTCGGAGTTTATGAACGTCTGGATTTAGTTTGGTTTGGTTTGGTTTTATTACACATCAACCATTGTTAGTTATCAATGCCGAATCCACTTTTATACATATAAACATTTCTATTTCAAGCAATACAGTTGAGCGTAAGTATACAGTTCTGTTCTATTTGATCCATAGATAGGACCTTATCAGGTGCTACCCCTCCGAGCCAGAGTGGGCCTGGGAGCGATTGCAATAAAGGAGTACTCCGCATTCCCCAAAGCTCCAGCATTACTGGAATCTCACCATCAGATTGTTTTTGTGTCATATCCGGGACAGTCGTTGGGAGAGGGTCTTACCCTTCAGCAGAGATGCAGTCGGTATATTCTACAGGCCCAGTAATGGGCAAACCTGGTTTTAGAACAATAACAAAGTTATAATGATCCAGCAAGTGTTTAAATTAATCCTTTCACCTAATAGCAATATACACAGATTTTCTTAAATAAAAAGTACCGAGAAAAAGTATCATATGGAAGCTTCTTTTCAGTGGCTAAAAAATACTCACTCCCCACCTAAAAAACAAAACGAAAAATAAAGTAATCAGAATAAACTGAAAACATTCGAATGGTCCGTTTTCTTGTGAGCCTAGTCGGCTGGGGTTGTAGAAAACACTGACTGCATCTTTGTTGAGGGGTAAAAATATCCACTAACAACGAGTATCCTGGGTATGACACTAAACTGGTGACCTGGCTCCGGTCCTGGAGCTCTGAGAAATGTGGAATACCGCTTCATTGCCATTACTCCCAGGTTCACTTTGACCAGTAGTCGTAATACCCGATGGGAAGCTATTTATGGGCCAATAAGACGATTTTGACACTTAACATGTATGCAAACAAATGAAAGGTTAAATTGAATTGTTAAGAATAGAACTGTTCGATCATGTAACTGTGTAAACAAATGACTAATGGTAGTGATAATTGGAACCATTTAACTCTGTGCAAACAAATAAGTTAAGTGGAATAAAATTATTAGTGTTTACTAGAAACATAAAAACCCTTTAATTCTCTGCCTAAATTTAATGATTGGTATTACATCATAAGACTTGGAACAACTAGACTTTACGAATGAATGAATAGTACTGATGAGAGTAATTTGTGGTAAATAGCAATACTTGTAACAACTCCACTCTCTGAAAATAAATTATTTATACCCAAGGGAATATAAATAGAACTGTTTGACCATTTAACTGTATAAAAACAAATTATTGATGTCTAATTGTATTGTTAGTGATACATTGAATACTTGGAATCATTTAACTGTGTACAAACGAATGAGTAATGGTCAATAGAATTATTAGTGTTTGATAACGATATTTGTAACACTTGGAAGTATTTGACTGTACAAATAAATGAACAGTGTTGAATAGAATAATGTGTGTTACATTGTTATATTTGTAACCATTTCATTGTTGTGCTTATAAATGATTAATATTAAACAGAAGTATAATGGTTTGACAGCCATAATTGAAACTATTTAATTGTGTACCAACATTTAATGATTGATATGATATAGAAACACTTACAAGTATTTGACTGTACAAATGAAGGAATTGTGCTGGGTCGAATAATTTGTGTTACATTGCTATACTTGTAACCATCTTATTGTCTGCAAGTAAATGATTAATATTGAATAGAAGTATTATTATTTGACAGCAATAATTGAAACTTTTTAACTCTGAGGAAACAACAACACTAATGTTTAATCAACTCATTTAAAAATGAAATCACCTACAATCTATGCCCTTACAAATCATATATATATATATATATATATATATATATATGTAAAGAAAAATTAATTACAAGATAATCCAAAAAGAAGGAGATTTATTGAGAAGCAATGTCGACACTATAGCGTTTTGGTTCTAATGACCCATCATCAGGTCTATGAGGAATGATATTAGTGATGTTAAATCAACGATGGATGATTAAAATTGCAAAATACAAAAACCTAGGGAAATGTTGTGTAACAAGAAGTGGGCCGTTTAATTAGTGCCATACAAATTTTCTGTAGGTTTTTGCATTTTGCACTTTTAAACATCCATCGTTGATCCAACATCACTAATATCATCTCACGTAGTCCTGATGATGGTTCATTAGAACCGAAACGCTATAGTGACGACCTTGCTTCTTTATAAATCCCGCACTCTATTTGGATTACTTTGTTATCAATTTTTCTTTATATATTGTTGGATTACACTCCATTATTTACTTCCATATATATATATATATATATATATATATATATATATAAAGTTGGGCGTGTTTCGATCCCAGTTTAAAGCGTCAAGCGTGTCTAGCCACACTGAAGAGCTGTGATACAACGAAACAGTCTGCATATATATATATATATATATATATATATATATATATATATATATATATTACAATTAAATGGAAACTCAAACTCGGTTAAGCCGTCATAATAAATTTATTTCGGCGGAGAATATTGTTGGTATATTCTCCGTCTCGTCAGATGACTTTTTTACATGCTATGTATTGTCTCAGAGATGCGAATGAGGAGTTACAGTTCGTATTCAGAAGATGAAATAAGGAAATTAAAAAAATAAATTAAAAATCAGAAAATAAAGATAAAAATAAAAATAAAAATACAAATGAAAATAAAAAACATAAAGTGGAAATCAAATTACAAAGTTACAAATTCTTTCGTTCATAGGCGTGAGCAGAGGGTGTTAACATGTTATATGTTAGAACGATTAAGAAACAGGAGTGGAATTAATCTACTGGTCAGTCCCTTCTAATTTTGTGTTCTGTTTGTGGTTTCTTCTACTTGGCAGGTGTGATCATTTAACTAATGGCTATCTCATATATGATTTACATTTATTTCTGATATGTCTGTTAATTAACCCAGCTGTTGCCATCCTAGATATTCCTCTTGTTTCAATTAGGATCGAGATAGTTCTTCTATTACTTAACAATACTTGAAATCATTTAACTTTGTACAAATAGATGATTAATAGTTAACAGGTTTATTCGTATTAGATAGAAACCATTTTACTAAGTACAAAAATGTGAGCTCAGGTTCGTTTAGATATTATCAACAAAATGTCTTTACATATCATATATGTAATACATATAAATAAACAGGATTTTCCATAGAAAGTTTGATATGCTATGAAACCTAATCAAATCAAACTGCTGCTGCTAGACTAGGTAAAATGGAGGACAGTCGAGAAGACCGTTTGTTTGTCAAAAGGAATAAATCAGTGAAGAAGAATGACAAAAAAGATTACATATAAGGAGAAATAGTTATCAAAGAAAAAACATGTAAGAATCTCAAAAATTTCTATTGGCTGACGGAAGCTTTTTTCACACAGTCCTAAAGAAATAATAGATGAGTGATCGTAAAATGTTAATTTGGGAAATGAAAATGAAAGGAAATAAAAAAAAATGCAAATAAATTGTAAGCATTATGATGCCAAGACGTTACCTTAGGAAATGCATACTTTGTATTACTTAGGAGGCAAAATAATCTGACAACAAAACAAGAGCCCCCAGAATTGCTCAAGAAACATTTATCACAGGATATTCTAGCAGCAATTCAGCTAAGAAAAGACGGAAATACAATTCTGACATTATTTCAAGCAGATAAGATTGTGAAAAATTTTGGATTTTAACATCAACATTTAAAAAATAAGGTAGCTGCAACAATTTGTGTGAGGTTTTCTTTCACTACCCAAAAAGCTCATGAATTTGTGTTGTCTTGGTATATCTTATAGGTGGCAGTACTGCTAAGGCGCAAGAAAGATGTACAATGGCTATCGTTAATTGGAATTGGAATTAGTCATGAAGTTACAGGATATTTTTCGCTTATACTGTGAATATGTGTTTTTCAATATGAAAAGTAAGTAAAACTGGCGACCATAGTCAAGGGTGGCCTGAAGGCTATCTTTTCGATAGATACCAAACGGAGGTGTAGGAGAGGGCACTACTCCATTCTCTAGATTGCTCCACTTTACCCTCGATCCGTACCTTATAAGGCAGAGTGTTAAGCTAGGCGGCATCAAGTACGATTTTGGAGTCTTTGGTATGCCTCGACCTAGAATTGAATCCCGGTCACCCGGACCATGGGCGAACACTCAAACTAGTGCAGATAAAGCGGGAAATCATCAGATCAGACACACTTCAAGCTGTAGGACATGAAAAAAAACAAAACAATGCAGACGAAATTGCAATTATAACGGTATATACACTGCATGAATAACGGGACATTATTTTGCAACCAAGAAGTGTACATTTACAGAGAATTTCTAAAACTCACTGAGCCTATCATTCACTTGTATTCCCACTCATCTTCGGGAATCGCCAAGATGGATATCATTCCTAGCTATGAAAAGATACACGTGGATCAATTAGTCGAAAAATCATCTATTCCTCTCACTTCATGATCACTTTAATCAAGTTTGGCATTTGTAAGAGTGACTCACAAATTAATAGTGAACATACACGTCAAAATAAAAATGGAAACCTTGGTCTTCGTACAAAAACTCATCGGAAAATAAGTGTAGAAGAGTACATATACATTCGAGATAACATATATTCTGATGGTGACAGGTGCTTTGGTTTACTTTTGTTCTATAGCACATCAACCATATAAGCTTATAAATGCCAAAACCATTTTAAAAAATATAAACAGTTCGATTTCAAACAATTAAGCTTAGCCTATGTAAACTGGTTCAATGTCAAAAACAGTTCTATTTCGGAAAATTTAGTTTAGCATATGTACACAGGTTCAATGTCAAAAACAGTTCTATTTCAGAAAATTCAGTTTAGCATATGTACACAGGTTCAATGTCAAAAAGAGTTCTATTTCAAGCAATGCAGTTTAGCATAAGTACAGAGTTTAGTTCTATTTGACCCATAGATAGGACCCTATTAGGTGCTAACCCTTCAGACCAGAGAGGACCGGGGCGTGATAGCAAAGAATGGGTGGCTCCAGCATTACTGGAACATCATCATCAGATTGTTTAGTGGAGAGAGTCTTACCCCTATGCAGAGAAGCAGCCTGTGTATTCTCAAGCCCTAGCCGACTGGGCAAAGTAATATTGGATAGTCAATCATATTGCTTTCAAAATATGCAAAGACACTCCATAATATGAATTAACCGGCTCAGGATCCAATGGAAAATATTTTTGAGATTTTGATATTAGAAAATAAAATATTATATTATCTTATATTTCATTATATTATATTACATAACTTAGATTATTCGAGGGTTTCGACAAGCAGATTTTTTATTACATTCACCTGGAATTCAAAGTGGCTTAAAGTATCAACCTTTACAACATCAAACATCTCAGGATTTCCATGATTTCATTGTCCGTGTATTTCATGAAAAGAAAAAGAAATTTCTCTGGATTTTCAAAGAAGGAAAGATTAATGCCTATATAACAGCAACTGAATAGCAAAATGGTGAACTTTCTCACTGATTTGGGGCTAAGTAGAATAGGAATCATGCAGAAATAACAGAATCATTTTAGCTGAATCGCTTGATAATGATGGCGACCCCGAACTCTTTGAAACCATCAAGACTCAATCCATCCATTGTCCATGTGGGGCTCATCAAACCAGTCAGTCTGTAGGCCAGATAAAAAAATGCATTAAAAGGTATCCAAAAGGCTTGTCTTCGGGGAACTCGAACAATAACAGATATCCACTTTACTACTGAAAGCTGAGGCTAGTCAGCAATTTTGATTGCTTGAAGAGAGGAAATGAGATCGGAAAATCAATGAGTGGTGCCATACAATAAATTATTAGGGAAAATACCCGTGGTGTAATGGTTATCGTCGTAGGAAATGGACACGGTGACACGAGTTCAAATCTTGGACGGGGCTGATTACATTTTCACATAGCACTAATACCATTGGAAAAGGTATGAATCCAATCATTCTCCCTCCAGCTGTGGATAAACAGTAGGACAGACTGGGTTCTTCAGCCTTGGTGAGGCAACTAGACTGGGAGAAGGAAAACTCTAAATTCAAACCTGTTAAACTCCACTTAAGAATTGACCTTGTGTCATATCCTGCCTGAGCGGAGGGGTTGGTAAATAGGATTAGGGAAAATGCCAATGCTACATATTAAAATGGTGTACTGCAGCTCTGTGAAAGCGAGTCGGCAGGGGCTATAGAATACACCGAGTGTATCACTGAAGAGGAGTAAGAACCCCTCAACGAGAGTCCTTGAAATAACACAAAACTAGCTCTAGTGTTGAAGCTCTGGGGAATGTGGAAATACCCCTAGAGTTTCATTACTTCCTGGTCCTTTCTGACTCGGTATGATAGCACCTGATAGGGTATTTTCTATGGTTTCTTTCTTTCTTGATCATACCCAGAGATCCCACTATTACAGGCGCAGCAATAATTATGATAATTATTATTATTATCATTATTATTTTCAATAGCAGTAGTAGTATCAGTAGTAGTAGTAGTAGTATCTGTAGTAGTAGTAGTAGTTGTAAAAGTTTACTATCAGTCTATTTTCTTATTTTGATGCATAATTTTTTTTTAAATTACTAAGAGAACTTTATATCAAATACGTTTATATTGTAATATTTGTGTAAATTATTTCATTGATTTTGATTAATTATTTATTATAACACATTTCATGCTTCATTTTAAAGAAAGAAAGAAAGAAAGATAAATAATGAAGGGTTGGTTGTGTTGTATGGCATATAAAACTTTTCGGGTAATGTAATCCAAAGTCTTATATATATATATATATATATATATATATATATATATATATGATATTTAAGCAAACAGTTTTGTTATTTAATACCAGATCTTGTTTATATATATATATATATATATGTCAACACATTATGTTGATAACATTTTAAAAGAGCCTAAGTTCGCCTCTTTTGCACGCAGTTAAATGGTTTCAAGTATTTCTACACAACACACACACACACACACACACACAACACACACACACACACACACACACACACACACACATATATATATATATATATATATATATATAAGCATGAAATGCATACACATACGCATGTAGCCAAGATATATTTTAAAGAATCCTTTTGTTTAACAACAAGCAAATAAAATGACTTATTCAAATATCAAGAATCAATATCATTGTAACCAAAAAATCTTTCCTCGACTGAATATGTCTACGAATATGTCTAGTTTCTACAAAACTTTTCAATCGAACCTGTTAGTTTTTACGTTCTTCTTTCGTCCTACTTCCTTTCTTTCTTATATTTATTTTTCTGTTTTTCTTTTTATCTCTTAATTCATTTTGACTTTTTCATTGATATCTTTTCTAGCTTCTTTTTCACTCTTTCTCTCTCTTTTAACTGAATTTTACTTTTTTTTCGTTTGGTTTCCTTCTTTCTTCACGTTTCATTTTTTTCTTTTGTCTTTTTCTACGTTTCTTTCTTTCTTTCTTTCTGGTTTATTTCGGTCTTGTCTCTCTTGGAATTTTCTTTCTTTTCTGTTTTTTTTCTCTTTCCTTTGGTTCCTTTCTCTCTCTTGTCTTTTATTGTGTTTTTGGTATTTTTGGTGTATGTAGGGTGGGTAGGATATTTCTTTCTTTCTTCTTTCTTTTGCCTTTTCTTTATTTTTCCTTGCGACTTACTCTCCTTTTTATCTGAATTTTCTTTCTTTGTGTTTTTTTGTCTTCTTTCTTTCTTTCGACTTTTTTGTTCATTTTTTTCTGGCTTATTTCTGTCTTTGTTTCTCTTGGAATATTCTTTCTTTTCTCTGTTTTTTTCTCTTTCGTTTGGTTCCTTTTTCTTTTCTGTCTTTTACTGTGTTTTTGACATTTTTGGTGTATGTAGGGTGGATGGGCTCTTTCTTTCTTTCTTTTTTTCTTTCTTTTTCCATGCGACTTACTCTCTTTTTTTATCTGAATTTTCTTTCTTTTTCGTGAACTGAAGCACAGAATTTGAGAAAAAATTGCTAACACGAAGAAAATGGAAATTTCAAAGAAGTTGTCACTTTATCCCATGTTGTTGAAGAAATACACAAACATCCATTTTCAATTTTTCAACCACATTTTTTCTATTTAACTAAATGCGCCCACCTTACTTGGATCTTCCACCATCTCTCATTGAAAAGAAGAAAGTCTTTGCATTTTTATAAAAGTCTATATCGAGCCTCATCTCATAATGGTTCTTAATCATTAAGAATTCAAATCACAGCTGTCTGCGCCGTTCGCTCGTCTGAAAGCAAGCCGTTGAAAATCCTAAATTCACTGTCTTATCGCGTTTCAAATCAATGTCAGCTTTTGACCCCTTCCTGTCTGTCAAAACACCCACAGCTGCGCTCTAGCTGACAATTCAGGATGTGAGAGGTTGGTGGTGGGAGAATCATTACAAGACAAAAGGATTCCAATATTACATTTATAAAAAATGGTAGAAAAGAAGAGTTTATTGGCATGGAATTGTGACACCATCATCATCATCAGCTGCAGCAGCAGTAGGAGCAGTGGGTTACTAGTGAACCGACCCTTAACCCTTCTTCTCAATCGGCTTGATTGGCATGACACTTTCTGATGAACTGACCTACAGAATTAGTGACGATTCTTTATACTTATATATATATATATATATATATATATATATGCATATATAATCCGAGGAAAATAGTTTAAGGATTAGATTATTAAGTCATAATCCAAGTGGAATAGGAATATCCAGTTGAGTGCTCAATGTCAACGGCTCTTAAATGTACAATAAATTTCAGATTAAAAATACATCGAAACTCAAGTGCTGAGCGAAAACATTTTTATAAAATTAAACGAAAATAATTCAATTTTGTTGTTCCATTATGAATTTATTTCAGGTCTTTAAAATAAACTCCTTCAGATGGATCAAATACAGTTATGTATTTGATATAATGTAGACAGGTTTACATGGCTTCAGAAGAAATGTAACCTGTCAACATTATATTCAAATACATAACTGATTTGATCCATCTGAAGAAGGTCATTTTATAGACCTGAAATAAATTTATAATGGAACTATTGAATTTTCTTGTTTAGTTTTATTACACACACACACACACACACACACACACACGCACACACAGACATATATATATATATATATATATATGTATGTGTGTGTGTGTGTGTGGCATTGTTGAAGATTTGTTCGTGTATAAACATACGATTTGATGGACAGAGAAAAAAATGAAGTCTTCCGCGAATGTGTAATTTGCGATAAAACTAAATATCATGCAACAGTTTTTATATTTCGTAACAACAATGTTTGACATTTAAAATACGTTGTGCTCGCTAAATAGAGTAAGACCCTCCTAAAATATTTCTGAAGGTGAGAGCGCTGTTCAGGAAAATGTGCAGTACACCTTCATTACTCTTCAGCCCCTTTTGAATTCGAGAGGCAGTATCTGCTTGGGTTAAATAGAATAATTAAAAAATTATTATTTTAAATAGGAATACTTTATACCATATAAAGTAAGAAAAGTTTGCGACCATAGTCGAGAGCGACCAGAAGGCTCCCTTTTTAATAGCTACTACACCGAAATGTAGGGGATTCCCAGGATATCTCCACTTTACCCTTGTTACGTACCTTATATTGATGAGTGTTAAGCAAGTAGTTATCAAATACCATTTTCAAAGTCTTTGGTATGAAACGACCTGGGATTGAACCCAGATCTCCCGGACTATTGGCGAACAGTATAAGCACTAGGCCAACGAGCCGGTATATATTTGAATTTACTTTTGTGTAAAAGAGATTTTATCGATTACCTGAATTTATATAACTGTGTGCAGACATTATTATTATTATTATTATTATTTACTCATTAGAGGTTTTCACATCAGCGTAAGCTCATGGTCTTTCACTGGAGATTGAGTGATAGTAAGTCTCCTCAAGACTCCAGGATTCTTCTCAGTATTCTGGGCGTTTTTAATAATGCTATTCTTTGGATGGTCTCAACTCGGCCGCCAACTTCCAAATATTCCAGGTCCATTATTAATCCTTTAGTTACCGTGCCAAAAGCACCAATCACAATTAGTATAATTGTCACCTTCATGTTCCATAGTTTTTTTCAATTCTCTAGCAAGGTCGTGGCACTTATCTCTCTTTTCACATTGTTTCAGTTTTATTCTGGAGTCAGCCTGGACAGCAAAGTCGACTATTTTACAGGTTTTCATATTTTTGTTGATTATGTTTCGTGGTCTACCACTGAGGAGAGAAATAAGAAATTTCCCTTACACCTTTCGTGTTTGAATTGACAGGCCCCAAAGGTTGACCGTTAAAAGAGGAAATTAGAATGTAGGTCAAGCTATCTGTCCGCCGTAACCTCACCCAGGTGGATAGAGAAGGGGGACAGAGGTCCATATAGATGTCCAAATGAGTCGCCTGACCGGGTGAGGAGGAAGAAAGAGGCCAAATGATTGGCCAGAATCGTAAAGCCAGAAGTAGTATCCCTTTTGTCAGAGGAAATAGGGATAAAGAATTCAGTTTTTGAGGACGGAGGTCGCCGTGGGAAGACGTGGGATCTACTGCCAAAACACCGGGGAAAAGCGGAAAGAATCTTAGACAAAAAGATAACTGGTGCCTTCAAGCCAAGCTGTACAGAATCCCGCTAGCCCGTAAAAGAGAAAATACTCTCAGAAGAAACCCGTCGACGAAGCTAAGTAAACCTTAAAACCGTTTTCTCCCTCCACCCTTCCTAAGTATTGCAATTGTATGCTCTCCCTCTCAATTTAAAGAAAGAAGCATAAAGAATTAAATGCACGAAGAAAAGAATAGAAATAGAATGAAAAGATTCATTTCATGAACTCTAAACATCTAAATGGACTTTGCTACCTTCTCAAGGTTCAAGAGAAAAGACAGAAAAGAGAGAAAAGAAAACGAAAGAAAGACATTGTGTTTAAGTCATGTCTGCTTGTAATATAGCCGGCACCTTAATTATTTGCTTGTGTCCGCACGTATTACAACCTTGTTATATTTTAAATGTCTCATCGTGTCGAAATTTATTCATTGTGTTGTTTGCCTATCGAATTGCCTTCTTTTGCATGTTCCTTTTCAGCTTCATTTTCGCCTCAATTTATTCTCGCTGAATGTCCTATTCGCCTTTAAAAATATTAGATGGGAAACTGGAATTGTCGACTACGATAAATAATAATATTTTATCTAAACCTAGAGGCCCATATCTTCCATTATCCTAGGGGTAGGAAGACGAAGTGGTCTGGTGGGTGTGTGTAACGTAAAATTTGGAAATCCCTACCCAGCGGCGGTCAGTCTAGCCCCAAATTAACCCGCACATTATCTGCTAGTTCCCATGTGCCCGAAGAAGGAATCTTAACAGTGACTTATTTTGCGAGTGATCGAGTACCAGACTGCCCCGACTTCACACGTGCGAGAAATAAACTCCCGTCTTGAGATAAATATTTTATGCCACGTCACAATTATCATAAGGTCTGCTCTTCTGGCCGAGATTAGGTGATCCACTTGTATGTCAAAGACCCATAGGAGTTTGTGTGCGTCTATTATCATTATTATTATTATTATTTCGTTAATCCTTGAGAGTTTTTCACATAAGCGTTAGCTGAGGGTTTTCTCTGAGGTTTAAGTGGCAGAAAGTCTCCTCGAGTCTCCAGGACTCATCTCAGTAATGTAGTAGTTTGGACGGTCTCTACTCGTTCTCTTTTTTTTTCCAAGACCCCAGGTCATTGTATCAATGCTTTGGTTATTGTACAAAGAGCGCCAATTACAATTGATAAAATTGTCACTTTCATGTTCCACTGTTTTTTCAATTCCCAAGCAACGTCGAGGTACTTATCCTTCTTTTTGCTTTCTCTCAATTTTAATCTGTGGTCAGCCGGGACAGCAACTTCTATTTCTTTCTTTTTGACTAAAAGAACTTGGTACTTTAAGCTGTTAAATTGGGAATAAATTACAAATATAAAATTGTTTGGTTAGTTGATTGGGTTTTATGGCATATCAGTATTTGTAGGTTATTTAACGCCAAATCCATTTTTAGGCAAATAGTCAGTTCTATTTCAAACAATTCCGTTTAGCATGCGTACACAGTTTAATTGTCAAAACATTTCTTTTTCAAGCTATTCAGTTTATTCAAATAGTTCTAATTCAACTAATTCTGTTTAGTATAAGAACAGATTTTGTTTACATACAGTTGAATGTCAAAACAGTTCTATATCAAACAATTCAATTTAGTGTAAGTACAGTTTCAATGGCAAAAACAGTTTCATTTCGAACATTCAGTTTAGCATGTTTAAATGTGAGTACAGTTTAAATGTAAGTACAGTTCAGTTGTCAAAAACATTTTTATTTCATGCTATTCAGTTTAGTCAAACAGTTCTAGTTCAAACAATTCAGTTTAGCATAAGCATGCAATTAGTTCTATTTAACCCTATCAGGTGCTGCCAGAGTGGACCTGGGAGCAATGGCAATGAAGGGGTGCTCTGCATTCCCTAAAACTCTAGCGTCACTGGAACCTCACCATCAGATTGTTTAGTGTCATAACAGGACATTCATTGGGAGTGGGTCTTACCCCTCTGCAGAGGTGCTGTCCGTGTATTCTACAGCTCCAGCTGAGAGGGCAAACAAATATTAGATCAGGATACTCAAAACCATATGACTGTTAATAAGTTTTTAGATTCAACAATACTTGATATCATATAATTATAGGAAAAAAAAACTCTTAAAAAGCCACATAGGAATGTAAATATACATGTAAGTGTACAATTAATGCAATTCTCTAATTTGTTGACATGAGTCTCGGTGGAGTAGTAGTTAACTCGCTTAACTGCGATGGCGTATTAAGCGAGTTCGAACTCGAGCAGCGCTTTTACGTTCCTTTTTAAGGCTAATACCTTTGCAAAAAGTATGACCACCCTTATCTTCATAACGATGTGTGAAATAATACCATTCCTGTTCTTCTACCAGGATGATTTGGCCATTAAAGAACCAATGAATGTTGAACAAATAACCTCGAAACATGAAATAACTTTAGACGGGATGACATGTCATTAAAATCAGCTTATCACTTTAAGCTCCAAATAGCCAAGTAGGCTGCGGCTGTATAATGCACCAACCCCATCTCTGTCCTGGATATGACATTAAACAATCTAATGGTGAGGCTCTGTTAGTAGAGGACCCCTTCATGGCCATAAATCCCAGGTCCACTTTAATCGGGAGCGGTTGCTCCTGATGGGGTCCTATCTGTGGATCAAATTGAGCTGTTTGACATTTAAACTGTGTGCAGACAAATGCCTTGCGTTAAAGATAATTTTTAGAAATAGAAGTGTTTGACCATTTAACTGTTTGTAAACAAATGACGGATATTTAATTGAATTGTTTGTAATACATTGCAGAACTTGAAACTCTTTAAACGTGTGCCTAGATTTTATTATTGATATTACATAGCAATACTTAAAACCAGTTGACTCTTTGCAAATAAATGAATTGTATTGAATAGACTACTTATTTTTAAATAGCAATACTTTTACCCACTTCCCAGTGTAAAAAGAAATGATAAATATCGAATAGAATTATTAGTGTTAGCTAGCAATGATTGAAACCATTTAACTGTAGAAAAAATAGCAATGTGAACAAATAACTTCTAAAACATTTAAAAATGAAAATACCTACAAATTATGTGTGCAAATTAATGACTGATATTGAATTCTGACTGTTTTAAAGCGATGCTTTAAAAACGTATGTTGGTGAATAAAATGAGCTCAGGTTTATTTAAAAATGTTATCAAAACAATTTCTTTACTAATCATATATTCAATATATATGTAGAATAAAGATTTGGAATTAAATAAAGTACAATGGTTGATATGAAATAAAACCCAATCAAACTAAACTAAGCTCCTTAACTTTCGATTTAGAACGTTAAGATTGATTTGAAGATCTGAGTAGAATCTAGCAAGTTACATATTTAAAGAATAATGTCTAGAGGAATAACCTGCAATCTAGAAAACAAGAGACGAAGTCTTGAAGAGTCCGATCCAATTCTCGATGCTTTTTGATCACAAGTTGTTTGTAAAACGCAGAATTAAGCGAGTGCACCTCCCTTCTTTGTCGTAAGACTTAGTTCGGTTAGAAATTATCTTCTTTCTAAACGGAAATATTTCTCAAGAGTAAAATTTGAACTCGTATTACATCAAGGGTCGACAGCCTTTTCAGCCTCAGAGCCACAAAGCTTAATTTAGGAGAGTCCTTGACTGCGATCTTAAAAGAACTGGAAATAAACATATCTTATTCCGTAATATAACAATCATGATCTATAAATGAGACATCTGCTTGAACATACAAACCAACATAATATCTTGGTTAAATGAAGAGATTGACAAAAGAATCCCATCAAATAAATGATGATTTGGCAGTTGCGAACGCAGTGTACCCTTGTCGTGTTTCATTTTGAAGAAATACTGTTCACAGCAGTATGTAGTAGAAAACATACTCACTACTTGCTGGGCGTGGGTTATTAGGTAAGAAAATTGTCCAGATAGAAGCACGTGGTTCTCACAGAAATCGAGGTTGTCACTAGCAAGAAACTTGGACTTCGAACCTTCTGAACATTGAAGATCAATGAGTTCCATCGTAAAGTGTAATGGAACTACAGACAAAATCTAAAGGCAAAGGAAACATTTTGAAAGTGTGATGTAGGGCCGTATGGATGGACGTCCAAAGTTGAATGTAGCCTGATGACTGCAGATTGGGTGCTTTGTGGTCGATGCTAGAAGAATGGCAATGGAAAAAATTTAGACAACATCGAGAGAAACATTTGAGGAGCATTAAGTAACTCGAAGGAATAAGTATGATGAATGGCAAGGGAATTATTTGAAGAAAAATGTTTCATTCGTTCTTCATTCCAGTTTTTTGATAGTCTTTCAGTCTCAATACTTTTTGAACACACCTCGTATAATAAATGTACATATTCCAATGTACACTGAGTTATACAAAGCTTGACAGTGGTAACTCACTGGAATAATTAGGATGAATAGCGAGAGGAGTATTTTGAAGAAGATTAACCATATTTATCAACCCCTCCGCTCGGGCAGGATATGACACAAGGAGAGTTTAACTGGTTTGAATTCAGAGTTTTCCTTCTCATAGACTAGTTGCCTCACCAAGGCTGAAGAACCTAGTCTGCCCTACTATTTATCCATAGCTGGAGGGAGAATAATTGGATTCATACTTTTCCCAAGGGTATTAGGGCTATGTGAAATGCAATCAGTCTCGTCCAGGATTTGAACTCGTGTCGCCGTGTTCATTTCCTACGTCGATAACCATTACACCACGGGCACCTCCTAAAGAAAAAGATTAACATTCCGTTCACTTTTAATTTTTTTTTCGGTCATTCAGTTTTCAGTCTCGATATTTTTTAAACATACCACGTACCACGGATGTATATCTTCTGATGTAGAGACCGTGTTATACATAGCTTGAATTTGGATTTGTCTCTGATTTCAGATTATGCACTTAATCAAAAAGAAGATAGATTGGATCGACTGACAAGTAAGATGTCATTGGTTTACAATCTAAAAACAGAATCAATATTTAATCGATTGTTAGAGGGGTACTTTATATTGGATATCGATTTGAAAAAGACAATTCACAATTTAAACAAGGAAGAAAGAAGAAATGTTTTGTCTATGATAGAATAACGAAAATCGCGTTGACTTTTATGAAAATATTCCGATTGTGTCATGAATGAAATGGAAAATATCGATTTCTTCCCATCTATCTATCTATATATCTATCTATCTTGGAGGAGTCTTTGTGGCTTAATGGCTGACATGCTGGACTGCAACGTTGTAGTTAGCGAGTTCAAACTCTAGTCCTGCTATTTTTGTTCACTTTGGAACTCATACTCCTTGGAAATGTATAAACTCTTTTATTTCCCTAGCTCTGAGTTTAATAGTACGACCGCTGTTCATCTACAAGTATTGATTTGACATTAAATAGCCCTGAAAGGTTGATATGCCATTAAACAAAAAATAAACTAACATATCCATCTATCTATGTTACCGACCTTTCGACGAGCTTTAGTATATCCCGACAGCGTTCCCAGAGAGGAATTATACCGCTCCAGCCAAACAGACCTGTCGTAGCTATGACTCTAAACTTATACCGGTTTCGACCCTCTAATCTAGCTGTTGATTTCCAACTATAGGTCAAATGGATCTTTCTGTACTTGAAACTATCTAGCAAATAGAAACATTAGTGTTAGATAGTAATATTTGAAACGACGCTCTAATCTAGCTGTTAAGTTTCCAACTATAGGTCAAATGGAACTTTCTGTACTTGAAACCATCAAACAAATAGAAACATTAGTGTTAGATAGTAATACTTGAAACCATTCAACTGCATACAAATAGACTTTAGATTTGAATAGCCATACCTGAAACCATTTAGTTATATGCCAACAATGAATAGCAATACGTGAAATCATTAAACTGTGAACAAACGAATGTCGTCTGGCTCTTTTAAAAATAATGTTATCAACAAATTATTCACGTTGAATAAGTCATAGAGGCAGCACCCAACAAAGCAGCAGCTGTACGGCCACCTACCACCCATAAGGAAAACTATCAAAGTTAGACGAACCAGATAAGCGGGACACTGCTGGAGAAGTTGGGAAGATCTCATAAGTGATGTACTCCGGTGGACCCCTTCATATGAACGAGCAAAGCCAGGATGACCAGCTAGAACTTACATACAGTAGCTCTGTGCCGATACGGGATGTAACCTTGAAGACCTGCCGGAGACAATGGACAATAGGGAGAGGTGGCAAGAGAGGTTCTATGATATCCGCGCTGATAGCGCGATGTGATTATATATATATATATATATATATATATAACCGGGTCGTTGGCCTAAAGAGTATAGTGTTCGCCAATGGTCCGGGACACCGAGGTTCAATCCCAGGTCGAGTCATACCGAAGACTGAAAAAATGGTACTTGATCCCGCCTTGCGTAACACTCAGCATTATAAGGTAAGGATCAAGTGTAAAGTGGAGTAATCCAGGGAATGGAGTAGCACCCCCTTCACCTCGGTGTAGTAGCTATCGAAAAAGGAGCCTTCAGGTAGATCTCCACTTATGTCATCAACTTATATATATATGTATATATATATATATATATATTCCTGTGTTTATAGAAATAATTTGGCTTTAAATAACCCATAAGGAGTGATATGCCATAAAACATAACCAACCAGCGATGAGGTAATATTTGTCTTCCTATGTATGTATGTATGTATGAACGATATTTTCCCAGCTACCCATTAAAGGCAAAATATACACAAGGTCATTTTCTAGTGCGGAAGCCCGTAAAAATTGAAACTCATACAGCATTCTCTTTCAAGGTACTCTCAGGCATCTTTTCTAGAGAAAGGGGCAAATGCAGGCTGTTCGGAAGGCCAACTGGAACCAAATGAAAGATTCTTACCTTTCTCATCCGAAGTGGATCCGAAATTATGCATGTATGTATCTATGTCTTCCCTGGTTATCCTCAATACGTCATTATTCTTTGGGAATAGTTTTATGACTTCATGAACTAAGATAAATTAATATCAGTTTGAACTTAAGGGTTTGGTTTCTTTTTTAATAGCAGATCAACCTTTGTGGGTTATTTAATGCAAAGCCATCCTTGTATAAAAGTAGTTGTCATATTAGTCAACCTATTACTAAGAGAGATTTTGGTTTCATGCCTTTCTCAAAGTTATTAGTCAGAAAGTAAAATTTATAGAGCAACTCACTTCCTTCAAAGTCACAATTATGCAAATTAGCCTCCACGCCTCCTTTGATTTTCAGGCGCGCAAATGGTTTTTTTCCCCGATAGCAAATGATAAAACGTCTTTCTTGGAAAAATCGGAGATTGCCTATTCCCCGAAACTTTAATCTTGGGAGATTCGTCGCAACGATCGAAAAGATTTCCTCGTTACCACATATTCTCTCTGGGAATAAATCTAATTTAAAAAGTAACTTAAAGGTCAAAAGTTAATTCATATAAAAAGTCGGAGTTAAATATTTCCTACTCACCAGAAATCGACAATGGATATATTGTTATATGTCTACAAACATCCAACACTCATATATATATATATATACATATATAGTGGTTTTGGTTTAGTTTCCTTGTTTAATTGTATATTGACCTTCATGGGTTATTTAGCTCCAAAGTTATTTTTGTAGAAGTACAAACGTGTTACTATTTAACCCACTTATGACGCATCCATTAAATATTTTTTGGTGTTTAGGGGTCAAAATGAGGACACGCAGACAAGAGAAGTACGTTGAAACAAATATATTACCATAACAGTACAAATATACAGAATATAGGTTTTATACAACAGTTAGCAATGCCCTTTCGGTTCTGTCAGGCAGCTTGGAGATTATCTCATGGAGTGTCAAGTAGAGTCGGTATATATTGAGGAGGAATAGTCCATTACCATGTAGGTAGGTACCATAACACACACACACACACACACACACACACACACACACACACACACATATATATATATATATATATATATTACAACAGTATATGGTTATCACGATATCACTTGGTGGGTTCGTGGCAGACCAAATGCGGTATAATTTGGAGTGTGCTGAATATCTGTGAAAGAGCAATTATAAAATAATAATAATAATAATAATAATAATAAATGAATATATATTAGTTTTTGCCTATATTTAATAGCATGGGTACTTATCTGTGACCATTCGTTTCATGCCTTCTTGAATGAAGAAAGTTATTGGAGAAATCGAGAAATACAATTAAAAGAATGTTTACGTTGGGATTGCGTGTGTGTGTGTGTGTATATATATATATATATATATATATATATATATATATATATATATATATATATATACGCGTGTTTGTGTAGATTGTATTTGCGTATTATGTGTGTAGTAGAATATATGATTGTTTGCATGTGTGTGTGTGTGTGTGTGTGTGTGATGCATGCGCCTCGTGTTAGATTTAAGTTGTATCCTAAATATAAATGTAGCGAATATATACGATTAAACAATATAGACATCCTCTGTCTACACATTTTTCATATTTATCCTTTCGAGTCACCGTATCAATTTCTGGTATCTCGCCGTATCAATTTATGGTTTATCGGTTAATAAACCTCCCATAATTAATTGGTTCCCTAATACTTTCTGCCCGATCTTATGCCATCATCAGAGACGTGTATATTGCAAAAGCGATGAGACCCTTACATGTACATTTATACTTTGTTAGTGTTAAGCGTCTATTATTTATACTGGCGTTTATTTCAAAATGTTGTTCTATAAGTTGGAGCTGTATCTTATCATATTTAAGTAAGGGATCCAGTGAAGCGACTCGAAAGGATAAATACAAAAATGAGTAGACGATGTATGTCTATATTGTTTAATCAGACTCATATTAATGAAGAAAAGCTGCCAAAATAAACACACACACACACACACACACACACACACACACACACACATATATATATATATATATATATATAACTTAAAAAATTCAAATCATGTTCTTCGGAATCCAGAACTTAAAGTTTCATGCTGATCACCCAATAATCAGATGAAAAGGCTTTTTCTGTTTGACAATCAAGTGATGCAAATGAAATGGACTCATTGAAATCATAACCTGAATATTAGAGTTTTAGATCTACTCTGCCCAAGTAACATTGAGCATTTTGTTCTTTTTTTATTTATCTTTTAATTTATCTCTCTCTGTTTTTATTTCTCTCTCTCTCTCTCTCTCTCTATATATATATATATATATATATATATATATATATATATATATATGTATATATATATTAGATAAAATGCAAATAAGAATATATATATGTACATACATACGATAAATTCCAAACATACATATATATATATATATATATATATATTCATCCTGGCATAGATTTTTTCTTTGTATCACAACACTTAAGTGTGGCTAGATGTTTCAAACTTGGATCGAAACCTAAATGACTTTACGTCAAGCTGATATCTTACCCCTAAGATATCGTCTCTTTTAGCGTAAACGAAGGAATTCTTTCGTACATATTTATTTACGTATTCGCTTATCGTCTACCGGAGTGCCCAATTCATGAGAAGAGCTTTGCATTTATGCGTATGTCGTAACCAGCAATTCCTCACTAAGTTTTATTTTAGGCATGGTGTTATGCTGAATACTTCCCTTTGGTGGTATCTAAGTAAATACTTGACAATGCCCACCTCATCTCTAAATGTCCTCTGACGCGTTTTCTTTCGTTTCATATTTTGAGCATCAGTGACTAACCCCTGATTCAGCTTATCGAACATTGTATGAGTTTCGTTTGATTTGGCAAAAAAGTCCTGACTGTATTCATATCTACCTCTAATTAGATGATGAAAAAGAATTTGCCGTTTTCCCAAGAGGATTATCATAAGCTGAGTATAAATTGTCATAGCTGCAGTTTGAACTTGTTTCGCTAATTTCATTCTCCGTTCAATTATCCGGTACACTAACCCCGCCGCTTATTTTTATACGGTTTTCATGATTGGTTATTGATATAAAAACAAAGTAAAAATGTTTATTGTAATATCTATTTTCATTTCAATTTTGATTATGCTTCAAATAAACAAAATACAAATGCTTATTGTAATATCTATTTTCAGAATATTTTCGCATTGTCGGCAGGAGTAGGAGAGGGATGCTTCCCCCCCCACCTCGATCACCGAGGCCTCCTGTTGGACCTGGGTGACGACTCATAATGCTTCATGACGAGATCCTGGTTGCTGAGAAGTCCTTGACCAGACAACCGAACTGGTCTCGTGACCAATAAGACTCAAATTTTCGCAATTACTGGGCTAGAAGGGCAGTCAGAGAGGCCCCAATCCGATTAATCGGCTGGTCATAACAAACCCTCGAACCTATATGATTGTCCAGACCGTATTATGTAAACTGTTCTTGTGCTAAACAATTACCCGACCCTACTTTATTTTAAAGATTCTAAAAGGTGATGAAAGAGAGTTATTTACGCTGAGATAGCAATACTTGAAACCATTTAATTTGAGAGAACGCTATGATTAGTTTTGAATGGAATTATCAACATCAGAAAAGAACAATTGAAACTATTTAACTTGCACTAACAAATAAAGAATATTAAACAAAATTATAAGCAATATTTGAAACCATTTAATTGTATGAAATCGATCATTCTGTTTGGTCCTCCCTTTCGAGGGACGTTTCGCCGGTTTTAGTCATTCACATCTCTCGCCTTTGTAGTAATCGCAATCCTTGCCCGTTCACATCATTTCCCTCCAAATGCTAAAACTAACTCTTTATATGCACTTTTTGCTGGAGCACAATTTGCATACACGTGGCATCACTTCTTCTGTACTCTCGCTAAGAACGAGATCAAAACGTGATCCCTTTCTTTAAGTTCTGTGTTGAGAGCTGCCATGTTTCCCTGTGAAATCGACCTGGTACGTTAGAAATGTCCCTACCCGTTTCCCCAGAGGTGTAAGTTATCTCTTTCACTACCGAATTATTAGCAATGCTTGAAACCGTTTAACAGTGTGAAAAAATGTGCCCTATTAAATAGATTAATTAGCAATACTTCGAACCATTTAACTGCAAACAAATGTCCTCGTGGTGTAATGGTTAACGCGATGGACTACGGAATCGTAGTAAGCGAATTCGAATTCCAGTTGTGTTATTATGTTCAATTTCGGACAAATACTATTGGTAAAGTTATGAACCCCCTTATCCTCCCAGCTATAGGTTAAATAATACCACTACTGTTCTTCTTGGCATTAAATAACCTACAAAGGTTGAAATGTCATTAAACAAAGAAACCTAACCTACATGTATGGTTTGAAGCTCGTACTTCTATTTAATAATAGGCATTTGTTTGTAAACATGAATATGGTTTCAAATAACTGATTATAATCCTTATTAGATAATCATATTTTAAAAATATTCTTAATTTAAACAATTTACCTTTACTTTATTCCTATTAAATACGGACAATTTTTTAGCAGTTTTATTTGATCCATATAGAAAAACACTTACAACTTACAGAGTGAACCTGGGAGTAATAGCAATTAAGGGGTATTCCATACTCACCTGATCTCCAAAACTGAAGCTTCACTTTCAGATTCAGTTTAGTGTTATGCTCAGAACACTCTTTTTTTCTTGGGGTCTTACGCTTCTGCAGGGGACACAATCAACTCTTGCTAATATATATCCACGTGATGTGGTATATACAATAACAAATAACTTTTATCGACATGATCAATAAACTTTTCGGCTTTGCTCACGTCTGGAAAATATGGAGAAACGAAAGTATTATGAATTTCGACGATAAGAGAATACAACTTTAGGAATTCGATAATAGTCGTACACGGCAGTGAAAAGGTTACAAAGTTAAATTAGAGTTCATGAAGTTAGTGTGTCACTAAACTTTTGCCTGGTAAATCGTATAACGAACATTACATTGAAAGGGATATAGGCAAGTTTCTCAAACAATAAGCAGTGTTTTCGGAGCAGTTATATTCCCTTGTGAATGCTTCTTTTGAGAGCACCTGAAGGTTTAAGTCTTTAAACATAAGTTGCAGACAAGTGAAGAACTAAATGTTATTCATCATAAAACTGCTTAAAATGATTTTGAGAGCAGACTTATATTCTTCACTTCTACAGAATCAAATGTAAAATATACTAAAACACACACACACACACACACACACACACATACATATATATATATATATATATATATATATATATATGAGAAGTTCATGGTGTTACGGTTATTGTCTTACGAAATGGATACGATCATACGAGTTCAAATCCTGGACGAGACAGTGTAAATGCAATAGTATTCATTTAATTATCCTCCCTCCAAATAAAAGTAAATAGTAGAGCTGGCAGGGCGTTTAAAGTTTGATATGGCAACCAGTCTAAGAGAAAGAAAACTCCTAATTCAAAACTGTTGAACTCAGCTTAAAATTGACCTTGTGTCAGAACCTGCTCCTACGGAGGGATACATATATATATATATATATATATATATAGTATTGTTAAATCATAGATTGACTGAATCTTTCATTTGGCATGTTGTAAAGAACTCGAATGATCATTAAAACGACTGGAAAGATACGAAGTGTCAACTCAGTTTGATTGACAATTGAATGCTTCGCTGATATTGGAGTATTGAAAAACCTGGTCAGAGTCAACCGTTCAGTTTGGGAGAAAGAAAGAAAAGTATTTGGCGAGAAAAACAACGCTCTTTAATTCATTTTCCTCTCAAAGTTAGGTGACTAAAATCCTTAGAATTAGAGGTTAGATTTCAAATTTAAATTAGTTAGCCAAGATAAATCGATATGAGAGGACCGGATTTTCCAATTGTGGTTAAGGTACACCGATTTGCGTATAGAATCAGTAAAATATTGGAAGTAAAAAAATGTGGACAAAATGAATCTTGTTCCCCTCTGTAGAGAATATTAAACAATGAATGAAATATAGACACAAGAAACAAGAGTTTTATAAACATTTTTTCAGTATTCTTCATTTTTAGTCATTTTCTTTTTTCCAGGTTCATAATTTTTTTTTTTTTGCTATCTTTCATTTGAAGTATTGCTTTTTTTCCCAGAGTTTCATAAGATTTTTTGCCAGGTTTTTATAAAAAAAATTGCACCTTTCATTTTTAGTCTTTTCTTTTTGCCAGGTTTTTATGAAAGTTTTTCTCTCCTTCATTATTAGTCTTTCCTTTTTCCAGTGTTTTATAAAAATTTTTAGTATCCTTCATTTTTTCTATTCGCCAGATTTTTATAAGAAGTTTTTGACATTTCCTTTTTACCAGAGTTTTATAAAATGTTTTTAGCATCCTTCTTTTTTAGTTCTTTCTTCCAGAGGTCATAAAATGTTTTCAGGATCCTTAATTTTTAATGTTTTTCTTTTTTCCTGAGTTTCTTAAAATTTTTTAACATCTGTCATTTTCAGTCTTTTTTCTAGTATCCTAAATTTCATATTTTTTTAGTATCCTTCATTTTTTGTCATTCTCTTTTTATCAGAGTTTACAAATTTTTTTAGTATCATTTATTTCTAATTTTTTTCTTTTTTCTTGGGTTTCATAATTTTTTTTACTATCCTTTATTTTCAGTCTTTTTCTTTTTTCGAGAGTTTTATTAAATTTTTGTGTCTTTCATTTTTAAACCTTTTTTTCAGGTTTTTTTAATAATTTTTTCGTATCCTTAATTTTCTGTCTTTTTATAACATTTTTTTTATTATTCTTCATTTTTTGTCTATTTTCCATAGTTTCGTAGGAATGTTTTGGTATCTTTTATTTTTTCTTTTCTCTGAGTTTCATAAAAAAAATTCCTATCCTTCATTTTTGATCTTTTACTTTTATCCTGAGATTCATAAATTTCTCTTCGTATCTTTCATTTTTCCGACTTTTTCTTTTTTCCAGCGTTTCATAAGAATTTTTAGAATCCTTCATTTTTTTCTTGTGTTCAATAAACATTTTTAGAACCCTTCATTTTAAGTCTTTTTCTTTTTTTTCAGTTTTTTATAAGATTTTTAGTATCCTCCATTTTTCGACTTTCTCTTTTTTCCTGAGTTTTTTTTTTTGGTATCCTTTATTTTCCGTCTTTTTTTTTCCTGGGTTTCATAAATTCTTTTTAGTATTCTTCATTTAAGTCATTTTTTCCATAGTTTCATAAGAATTCTTTAGTATCCTTCATTTTTTTCTTTTTCACAAGTTTCATAAATCTTTTTTAATATCCTTCTCTTTTAGTCTTTTTTCCAGAGTTTCATAAGAATTTTTTCGTATATTTCATTTTTTTAAATTTTACCTGAGTTTCATAAAAGGTTTTAGTATATTTCATTTTTAACCTTTTTCTTTTTTCCAGAATTTCATAAATAAATTTTTCTTAGTATCTGTCATTTTCAGTCTTTTACTTTTTTCCTGACTTTCATAATTTTTTTTTTAATATCCTTTGTTTTTAGTCTTTTACTTTTTCTAGATTTTCCTAAATTCTTTTACTAAGGTTTATTTTAAGTCATTTTCTTTTTTTTTTGAGATTCATAAATTGTTTTCAGTCTCTTTCATTTTCCGTCTTTTTTCCCTTCAGATCCAGAATTTTTTTTTTTGTTTACTTCAATTGTAGTGTTTTTTTTTTTCCTGAGTTTCATAAGAATTTTTAGTATCGCTCATTTTTTTCTTTTTTCCTGAATATCATAAAATTCTTATCCTTCATTTTCAGTCTTTTCCTTTTTTCCTGAGTTTCATAAGAATTTGTTGCATCCTTCATTTTTTCTTTTTCCTGAATATCATGAAAAATTTATTATTCATTTTTACTGTTTTTCTTTTTTCCAGAGTTTCAGAAGAATTTTTTAGTTTGTTAATTTTTCCATTTCTTGATTTTCATAAAAAAAATTGTATCCTTCATATTTAGTCTCTTTTTTTCTAGAATTTCATGAATTTTTTTAGCATCTTTCATTTTCAGTCTTTTGCTGAGTTTCATAAAATCTTTTAGTATCCTTCATTTGTAGTCTTTTCTTTTAGAGTTTTATAAGAATTTTGTAGTATCTTTCATTTGTAGCCTTTCTTTTTTCCTGACTTTTATAAAATGTTTTCACCCTCCTTCATATTTAGTCTTTTCTTCCTTTTCCTGGGTTTCATATCGATTATAGTTTCATTTATTTATCATTTTTTCAAGATTTTCTTATAGATTTCAGTTTCTTTTCATTTTTAGTCACTTTCTTTTATCCAGAGTTTTATAGAATTTTCTGTATCCTTCATTTTTAACCCTTTTTTCTTTCAGAGTTACACATATATTTTTTTAGATTTTCCATATTTATCTATCTTCAATTTTCACATTCTGTTCTGTTTCTCGTGCTTTTGGATTCTCCATTTTGTTTAACGTACCACCCGTCCACCTTTTCTATCATTTCAAGCTTTCCATCATTTTTTTCTTCACTAGGTAAGTTTCTCTCAGTCCCTCTAAATTAAAACCGGAAGTCCTTGAACGTATGCATGCGCACTGGCTTGTGGATTATTGCTGGAATCCGAGAGAATTACGTGCAGTTACATTGCAATCTTTTTCGCAGCGACACGAAAGAAACCTATTCATTTCAGCGTATGTTTTCCTGCTTTTATTTATATTTCTTTATTTAATTTTGTATATTTAATCCGTCACTCTTTTCATTATAAAGTATAGTTTTCATCAATCTTTCAGAAGATCCGTTGAACCCGTGATTTCCTGTTGTAACTGCGATCCTCGATGGTATTCATACTTCTGTTTATGAGGGGCTGGTTTGACTGAGCTAATTTATTCAATGATAAATCAAATCCTTTTGGCTTATTCAATGCTGACAATGGATTAAACTGAAAATATTTTGTTTTCCAGAGAATGATATTTCTACTCCTAAAATTAGATAAATAACTACGGAAGTATAAAATTTGACTTATTTCTACATATGCTGTTAAAATTTGAGATAATTTAATTTGAAATTGGCCAAATTATTAGTTTACAAAATTATAATCATTTTTTTCTGAAATATCATGTATTTATATCCGAAGTATAGCATATATATTTAGGAAAGGTAGCGAATGAAATTGCTCACACTAAAAATGTACTTGATAGAAACATATTTTATTTGCAGTTAGCACCGTTTCAAGATTTATTCGTAACATGTATGATGAACATATTTCTTGTCCTATCTAAGTCACATTGTGTACCGTTAGAGTACCAAAGAGACAGTTGTGTTATAAATGTACAAAATAAACACTCGTACCTCTAGGACACTGTAATGACCCTGCTGTGGTAACATGTTGACAAACGCATGAAATTCAATTTAACAATCCAAAGGTTTATTTACTACTAAAATTTGTAGGTTGTCGCCGGGAGAAAGAAAAAGTATGGAAGGGAAATTGACCCCGTTAGCAAGGCAAAGAGAAGCAATATATCATGGTAAGAAAGAGAGAGCAGACAAAGACCTTACGTTTTCTTCCTGGTTTATTGTTCTATTTTTAACATGCTGGGTTGCTTTCAGTGTCTGAAGCCCCTTTTGGAGCCCACCCCCAAAATGGTACACGTTTCCTTACATCTTCGTCGCAAGTGTTCAATTTGGTGTCTTTACTATACCACGTCTCAGTCAAGCTCCTCATAAGCGAGTCGACCCCTCTCTTTCCCCTGGTGTCGTAGAGAGGAACATCCACTTCCCATTGTTTCCTACACGCGAACAAGATCTTGGGACCTCTAGTTTTCTCTAGCTATCCTCAACTAACACATACTTTCACCCGTGACCGGCTGACCCAAACTCCCTACAAATATTCCTATTCATCAGATTATTAGGACAATCAGTTAAAACTTATCTTCATGGAAAATTGAACCAGGCCCATCATGTTCAAATCTTGGTTGCTGCTATTTTTCTTTCACTTCTCCCTAATACTTTTAAGAATGGCATGTATCCCTTTTTTCCTCCAAAAATAGTTAAGATAGTTGGGCAGACTGAGCTTTTTAAAAGGAAACTTGGTCTTGTAGAAGGAAAAACTGAAAAGTACTTTTTGGAAGATTATGTGGCAGTTTAAAGTCTTATTCTATTATCAGCTCACAAAAAAGTACTGCACATCATGCCAAAGCCTTCACGAGAATAACCAAATAAACTGTTTAGATAGCCGTACAGTTCACATTTTAAGTTTAACAGTTTGGCACACACATACCGTGTATGACGAAAGAGGTACAATTATCTTAAATTTGACGAGTTTTTTACACCAATAGTAACTGGTAGTCTTCCTTGAAGTCCAAGAAAGATGTCCTCTAAATTCCCGAAGACCCTTAACCGTATAAATGCCAATCGCAGCTGTGCTGTAATCAGCATGCTCTAAATTATTCTTCAGGTTTCTAGAGCTATTATCATTATTATTGCACGGTATCCACTCTCGAAGTAACAAGTAGTTTTCACTGGGGGTCTGAATGGTAGCAAGCCCCCTCAATTATTAATAACTCCTTTTAGTATTCTTTTCGAGTCCATCAAATATATATATATATCTATATATATATCCTTTTTTCTTTTGAAGAGTGTATATTTTGGCAGCAAGTTATAATTCAAACAAGTTTCGTTAAAGACGATGAAACACTATTTATTAGTTTTCATTTTATTTTTTTCAAGACTCCTTGTTATTTTTCTAGTGACGGTATCTAGATGGTAAAGGAATTGTCTCATATCTTCTACCTAAGAGCTTTCAACCATCGTTAGCAAGGGTACTGCAGTTTTGAGTTGACTGTGAGTTTTTACAGTTTTAATAATTTGTAGCGTTTTGTTTTGAAATTGTCGGTTGGAACGTTTTCAGTGTTTTGTTTTAAAACGTTATATACTTATTTTATAATATATATATATATATATATATATATATATATATATATATATATATATATATATACAATGGAAATATACTATATATACATATATTTATGAACCGGCTCATTTTCCTATTGGGTAGAGTGTTCGTCAGTGGTCCGGGACACCGGGGTTCAATCCCTGGTCGAGTCATAACAAAGACTTAAAAA
The DNA here is from genome assembly GCA_963585895.1 of Sepioteuthis lessoniana. NCBI lineage: Eukaryota > Metazoa > Mollusca > Cephalopoda > Myopsida > Loliginidae > Sepioteuthis > Sepioteuthis lessoniana. Next base: position 41,954,013 of record OY757928.1, on the reverse strand, counting down.
AATGCTACTTGATACCTTCTTGCTTAACACTCATCATTATAAGGAGTAGCACCCTCTCCTACACCTTGGTGTAGTAGCTATTGAAAAGGGAGCCTTCCGCTCGCCCTCTTTACTTACAACTCCACTTTATATATATGTACACAATGGAAATATATATATATATATATATATATATATATATATATATATATTTATATATGTGTGTGTGTGCACAATCGAAAAATATATATATATATATATATATATATATATATATATATATTATAGAAAAATATATATTTACTGCCCCCTGTGAATGAATAGAATTTATTTTCTTTCTCTGTGATCAGTTACTATACTAAGGTTAAAGAGCCCAGTTTGCCCTACTATTTACACAACTGGAGGGAGAAGATTTTCATTTATTCATTTTCTAAAGGTCTTAACAGTGAATATTTCCTTTAACTATGAACATTACACAACTAGCACTTCAGCATACATACACGCACGCACGCACGCACGCATATATATATATATATATATATATATATATATATATATATATATTATCATTGTTAATACAATTCCTTTTTCATATTGAATTTATAAGGCTTAAAACCAATTTCCTCATGTCAGTAACTTGATATTTCAGAGATATCAACTCATTTGTCAATTTTGAAGGATGAAATAAAAAACTATCGCTATGATTCACTTCTGGATGATATCCCATATGCCCTTGGCTCAAAAACAATTGTCCTTTTTTTTTCTAATCTAATGTATGTACAACCATTCAAGTGCAGCAAAGAATAAACGTTCTTGTTGATCTGAGTGTATCACCAAGAATAACAAGAATTAGACCTTTATCCTTCAAATTTTAAACATATGTCCTGGTGTATATATATATATATATATATACACCAGGACATATGTTTAAATTTATAAATATTATGGCAAGTATAAAATTTGAAGGATAAACATAGTCGATAAATATATATACATTTATTAGTCGTTGATAGATATATATGGGTTTAATAGTAACATCATTCTTCTACAAGAATGGCTTTGGCATTAGATAACCCCCGAAGGTTGATAAGCCATTTACCAAAGAAACCAAACCGATAATGCGAGTCATTAATCTTTCTTGAATTGAAAGTAAGTAAAGTTGGCGGCCGTGGTCAAGGGGAACCGTGAGGCTACGTTTTCAATAGCTACTACACCGAGGTGTTGGGGGGCGCTACTCATTGCCCAGAATTACTCCACTCTGCCCCTGATACCTACCGTATAATGCAGAGTGTTAAGCAAGGCGGCATCAAGTACCATTTTTTGAATTTTTGGTCTGACTCGACCTGGGATTTAAACCCGGTCTCCCGAGCTATTGGCGAACACGCGACCTATTGGGACAATTTCTAAATTCCCATTTCCTAATACAAAACTAGTTCATGAAATGTGTTCAGCAAAATTGAAGTTTTTCTGTGGGAATCTAAAAAAGAGTTCTATAATTTTTTTTTAATTAGATGTTTTTTTAAATCGAGACGGTTCGGGCTTGAGCCAAATTTCGCATACACACACACACACACACACACGCTTAAATGCAAGGGCAAGCAAAAACACATGCTCATACACACACACACACACACACACGCTTAAATGCAAGGGCAAGCAAAAACACATGCTCACACACACACACACACACACGCTTAAATGCAAGGGCAAGCAAAAACACATGCTCATACACACACACACACACACACACGCTTAAATGCAAGGGCAAGCAAAAACACATGCTCACACACACACACACACACATGCTTAAATGCAAGGGCAAGCAAAAACACATGCTCATACACACACACACACACGCTTAAATGTAAGGGCAAGCAAAAACACATGCTCATACACACACACGCACTCGCACGAATACACGGGCAAGTACAAATATACGCTCCTGCACAAACATAAACACAAACACACACACACGCATAAATACACTGGCGAATACGTAAATACGTTCATGTACACGAATAAACACACACACATACGCATAAATGCCCGGGCAAGCGCATGAATACGCTCCTACGTACACACATACATACACACAAAAATGCAAGCACATACACACGCTCCTGCACAAACATAAATATATACACATACGCACACATAAACATACACGAATAATGCATGCACAAGTACATACACACACTCATTCGCACACACATACACAGCCATAAACGCACTCAAAAAGGCACGGGCAGCCACATACATACAATTATACAGACACACAAGCACATACATACACATACACATACATACGCTCATATACGCACATAATCATACAACACACGCAAAAATGCACGGGCAAGCACATACAAACGCTTTTATACACACACACGCAAAAATGCACGGGCAAGCACATACAAACGCTTTTATACACACACACGCAAAAATGCACAGGCAAGCACATACAAACGCTTTTATACACACACACGCAAAAATGCACAGGGAAGCATGTAAGTACACACACACACACACACACACGCATAAATGCATAGGCAAGAATATATATACGCTTATACACACATACGCATAAATGCACGGGTAAGACCATACACACACTCAAGTATACATAAACTCGCACACAAACACAAATGCTCATATACACACGTATAAATGCATGGACAAACACATATATACGCTCGTTGCACACATAAATATACACACACGCATAAATGCACGGGAAAGCATATACATACACTCATACACAGATGCTAATTATATGCACGCTCATACGTACGCTCTTAAATGCACACACTCACGCATAAAGGCACGAGCAACCACATACATACTCTTATGCACACACACACACACACACACACACACACACACACATGCGCGCATAAACACACACACACCCATAAATGCACATGCGTATAAATGATACGCTCAAACATACACACAGGCATAAATTCACGCATATACACACATACATATAAATGCTCGATCTCATACACACACGGGCTCATACACACGCATCAATTTACGCACATACATACACTCATGCACACACACACACACACACACACACACACAGAGAAACATGCACACACGCATAAATGTACGTGCAAGCACATGCGCACACACGCAAAATGCACGGGCCCATACACATGTATAAATTTACGAACATTCATGCATATACATGCACACACGCATAAATGCATGGGAAAGCACACACACACATAAATGAACGGGCTCATACACACACATAAAAACGAATAAATTCACGCACCTGCATGCGCTCATTTAACACACAAACATGCACACACGCATAAATGTACGGGCAAGCACATATATATGCCCATTCATACACACGCATAAATGCACAGGCTCATACACACACACGAATACATACACGGGATCATAGGTACGCATAAATTCAGGCATATACATGCGCTTATGCATACGCATACACATACACACACACACACACACAGAAAAAAGCAAGGGCTCATACACACACACACACACACACACACGCATAAATGCATGCACGGACATGCGCTCATGGACACACACGCATAAATGCATAGGAAAGCACATACACACGCTTAAGCATACATAAACACACACACACACACACACACACACACACAAACACACGCAAAAATGCATAGGTGAGCAAATATATACGCTTATACACAGACACACACAAAGACATGCGCAAATGCGCGGGCAAGCACACGCAGAAATACACACGCACATGCTCATATACACACGCATAAATGCGTGGGCAAGCACATACGCACGCTCAAGCATACACAAACGCTCGTGTACACAAATAATCACACATATATGCTCATATACCCACATAAACATATACACACACTCAAAAAGGCATGGACAAACACATACATACAATCATACAAACAAGCTCATACATACACATACACAAACATACTTCCCCAGCCTTTGCTGAGCCGTCTGGCATTCGTACCGGATGGGGTATCGAAATCAATGGCAGATTAGAGGCCGAAAGGCCTTCTGCTTCGGTTGGGCCACCTTCGGGTGGGCGAGCTGCAACCTTTGTCCCCTATATATAGCACTAGACCTTGCTGTTTACTTTAAGCTATAACCCGGCGTACAAATTAGGATTCGTGAAACTGCTTGCCTCATTAGACCCACATTGCACTTAGTGGGTCGATGAGCAGCACAGACCAGAAGGGTTCGAGTCTTGGCTCGTATCCGACCTTCCCTTCCCCTAAATCCCCACTATAATAATTGATCTTGTGTCTGGTCCTGTCTTGGTGGGAGGCAGTGACAAATATCCATACACATACACTTACATACGCTCATATACACATATAACCATATAACACGCACAAAAATGCACGGGCAAGCACGTACAAACGCTTTTATAGACACACACGCATAAATGCACGGTCAGACATGTAAATGCACTCATGCACACACATAAACAAACACACACATGCATAAATACGCTCATATACACACACGCATATGGAGGTGCCCGTGGTGTAATTGTTATCGTCGTAGGAAATGGACACGGCGACACGAGTTCAAATCCTGGCCGAGACTGATTGCATTTCACATATGCGCTTGCCCGTGCTTTTATTCATGTGAGCGTGTGTGTGTAAGAGCGTATGTATGTGCGTGCATTTAATTTGCACGTATGTATGAGTGTATGTATATGTTTTCCCGTACATTTATGCGTGTGTCTATGTTTATATGAGCTACGAGCGTATGTATGTGTTTGTCCATGCATTTATAAGTGTGTATATGAGCATGTGTGTTTGTGTGCGAGTTTATGTGTACTTGAGCGTGTGTATATGCTTGCCTATGCGTTTATGCGTGTGTGTATATATATTTACCAACCCCTCCGCTCGGGTAGGATATGACACAAGGTCAATGTTTAAGCGTTTCACCAAGGCTGAAGAACCTAGTCTGTCCTACTATTTACCCATAGCTGGAGGGAGAATAATTGGATTCATACCTTTCCCGGTATTAGTGCTATGTGAAATGCAATGAGTTTCGTCCAGGATTTGAACCCGTGTCGCCGTGTTCATTTCCTACGACGATAACAATTACACCACGGGCACCTACACACGCATAAACAAGCACACACGCATTATTGCAACGGGGAAGCTCATACATGCGCTCATAAACACACACGTAGAAATATGCACACAAACATAAATGTACGGTAAAGCACACACATACACACACAAGCATAAATGCACTGGCACATACACATACGGGCTCATACACACGCATAATTTCACGCCCATACATGCAATCACACACACACACACACACACACATGAACATGCACACATACAAAAATTCACCTGGGCAAACACGTACATACGATCATGCAATACACACACATACATACGATTATACGCACACACACATACATACACTCATACACACAGACACATTAGCACACACGCGTAAATGCATGGGCAAGCACATAAATACCCTCATGTACACACATAATCATACACACAGGAATTAATGCACGGGCAATCACAAACATACGCTCATACATACATACACACACACACACATGCATAAATACACGCACATACATGCACTCATGCACACACCTGCATATATACTCTTATAAACACACACACACACACACACACACGTGTAAATACGCTCATATCCACGCACATGCATACGCTCAGGCACACATAAACACACAGAAGCATAAGTGCACGGGAGAGCACATGCACACGCTTTAGTACACATAAATACACACACGCATAAATACACGAGCAAGTAAACACACACACACACACACACGCACGCATAAATGCTCGGAAAAGCACATACTAACGCTCATACACACACATGCATAAAGGGATGAACAAGCACATACATACGCTCATACCTACACACACACACACATAAATGTATGGGTAAGCGCACACACAAGCATACACACACACACGCGCGTATAAATTCACGGGAAAGCACATACACACACACAAAAGTGTATAAATGCATAGGCAAGCACTATTATACGCTCATGCACACACATAAACACAAACATACTCATATACATACGCATAAACACACACACATAAATCCACTTGTAAACACATACATACACACACGCATCAATGCACGTGCCAGCACATACACACACGCTCATACACGCATAAATGCACGGGAAAGTACATACACACGCTCATACACACACACAAGCACATACATACGCATAAATACACTCAAGCACACATGAACACACATACATACACACACACATGCAAAAATAAATGGGCAAGCACATACATACGCTCACACATATACACACACACATACACTCATAATAAATACACGATCAAGCACATACATACGGTCATAGATACACACATTCACACACATACATAAATGCATGGGTCTGACCAATACATGCACACATATAAACAGATACACACGCATAATTGCTTGAGTAGGCATATATATATATATGGTCGTACACAAACACATGCATGAATACACAGACAAGCGCATATATACGCTCATACAAACACACACACGCGCACACACACTTATAAATGCATGGCAAGCCCACACATACGCTTATATACATACACACGCATAAATGCATGGGCAATGACATACATACACGCATACACATACATAAACACACACAACACGAATAAATGCACGGGCAAGCACATATATACGACCATACACACACGCACACATACTCACACACAAATTCATGGACTAGCATATACATACGCTCATGCAATCACATAAACACACACACACACATACACACGCTTAAATGCACGGGCAAGCACATACATAAGTTCATACACACACACATACACACACGCACACAAATGCGTGGGCAAGCGCGTACATAGGCTTATGCTTATATACATACACATATAAACCCACACAAACACACACACACACACACACACGTGCACCTGTAAAACTACAAAAACACACGCATAAAAACATGCACATGTGCACGTATATGCATCTGCAAACAAATACACACATAGGTACAATCACATGCGCGAGTGAACACATTTGTACACACACACATACACACAGGTAGACACACACACACACACACACACACACGCCCACCGAAACACATACAGGCAAAAACACCCTTGCATGGAAGCATTTATGCAAAATAGTTGCCGTCCTCGGAAATGGACATCACTAACCGGGTTCAAATCCTGGACGCGGTTGCTTGCATTTCACATTGCGCTAATACTCTTGGCCAAAGAATGAATCCAACTATTCTCCCTCCAGCTATGGTTCAATAATAAGGCAGACTGGGCTCTTTAGCCTTCTTATGGCAACTGCTTTAGGAGAAGAAAAACTCGGAACTCAAACCTGTTCAAAATTGACCTTGTTCCACATCTTGCTCGTGCAGAAGGGATGGTAAATATATACATTCACATATACATATATACATACATATATGAACACATGAACACAGACACACGAAAAAACACAGAAATACGTACACACACAAGATCAGGCATAAAATTTCCTCCGCAAAGAACACACACGTAATATTGATACACACGTACACACATGCATGCACATACATTGACGCAACTGAATATACATATGCATCCCAACATTACAATTGCACAAGCGTACTCACGCGCATGCGTGCACAAACAGATGCACACAAACCTACACTCACTTATGCACACATTAAACTACGATATGCACGCACGTTCATACTGGGGCAAACATATACGCATATGCACAACTACATTGGTAGACACATGTATTCACACACACACATGAACGTTCAATCCGATACATATGCACATACACACATAGACGTACGCATGTATAGCTACATACACACACAAACATATAAATAAAAATGCATACTCTTAAACCCACCAATTCAGACATACACATAGACGCATATACACAAATCCATGCATGCACACTCATATACATACACACACACACACTTAAATCCACGCACAAACTCACATAAATGTACACCACCCCACCCACTCACAAAATCTATGCACTTTCATGAATATACAGGTATATACACATACATATGAATGCACATAGTCATACATACACATGAAAAGTCGAAGAAAAACGCTTTCCGACTAAGACTGTTTCCAGGGAACCGACTTGATTAAAATACAATTTGGCAAGCACCCACCCGTTCAGATTACAATCCCTTTAGTCATATACCTTTTCCATCCAAGAAGCTAATAAAAAAACCTCATTCAACTGTTTGCAAACATTTTTACAACAGAAGTATGGAAAACCCCAGAAATCAATTTCTAATACTACAAACGATTCAAACTACCACTACATAGTCACTTTTGTGAATGTATCTGCATCTTTCATATTTCACACGCGTACGCACACATCTGATAAAAATCCTGATTATTGTGTGAAAAATAATCCTGCTCGGCTGCAAGTGGGTCTTCACACTCGTCAGCAACCCATCGGTCACTTATTCTTTCACTTCCATGGGAGGCTTACTTCCATTTTGAACTGACCTTGAGACTTATGCTACAACTATAGATGTGGGGAGTTGGATAAATACTCGTTCACCAAATTCAGAAAAATATATTAAGAAAAAAAAAAAAAATCTTTAAAAAAATCTTCTTGTTGTATAGCCACATAATATATATGCAGCTATACAGATATACATGCAGAAACATATTGAACACAATAAAGACGAGCGAAGACACTTCTTTAGAAAAATATACCTCTCACTTTATTTGAAAGGGTTGTGTGTGAGAGGGAGTTCGAGACCGAATAGAAGTGCAACATATTGACTTCCCCAGCTCCTCCGGACATAGTGGTGTGTCTTTCTCGTTCTCCAGGGTTGTTCAACCGGAGGCCTGGGGGCCCAGCTCTCTGCTGGATGCTGTTTTCTCTACAGCATCATTTCTCCAGCTCTGCTGATCCCCAAACTAATCAATCGGGGTCCCGAGGGCACCTTCAGTTGGGTGCTGTTTTCTCTACAGCACCATTTCTCCAACTCTCTGATCCTCAACTCTCTATCGGGGGCCTGAGGGCTCCCTCTGCTGGGTGCTGGCTTTCTCTACCGCATCTTGTCTCCAACTGATTGAATTTACAGTGCACTGAGTTATATAAGAGTTCAACGCCCACTCAATCTCTTCCCATAAATGGCCAACGGAATATGCCACTTCCACCGTATTTGGAATGGCATGTTTTATTGATCATCATCGAGCGGAAATAAGTCATGCAGTTCACAGGTGACCCTCTTCCGGTGCATCAGTTTCTGGCTGTGCCATGGGATTTTAACCCTGTTCCATATTGTCAGCCAAGCTCGCCCACGCCAACGGAATATACAACTTCCGCCGTCTTTGGAATGGCATGTTTGGTCGGGTCGGAGGTCAATATACAACATTCTTACAGACCTAAAAGGCTTATAATTTACTATATGAACTTCACCTCCTCTAAAAGGAAAAAAGATATTTATTTCTAAGATAAATGAGGCTTCTCTAAAAAGAATTGTGTATACACTGATATTCTTCATCTACTACGTTTCTTATTCATTTTGAAGAAATTCGAGTTATTTATTGTTGATAAACAGATTTTTAAAATTAATTTTTGAGAGTTCTTAAAAAATGGGATATAAAGTTTAGGTAGACAGGTAAGCCGAGGCTGGGGGATATCAGTGTATGATGTGTTAATTTCCTATCAGAAAATTATCAACTGGATGTCTCAATATAGAAGCAAGCCAACATTGCGGAGACAAGAGTAATGGCGATCCTTTGGAACACGTCTAGGAAAAAAATGTATCCTTTGAGCTAGAGAAATCAAATTAATGTTATTTTTAATTGTTATTATATCAACTTCCAGGACATTTAGTTTTGAGTTTCTTGTCTCAGTAATAAATCATTAGCATATTAATGAAGTGCATCTATTAGGTGTCAGTTTTCAATGATTTTGTCACCAAATAAGGTGTGATACCAAATATTTTTTCCTCTTTTGTCCCAGGCATGGTGATCAAGGATTAATAGTTGTTATAGTATGCTATTTTCAAATCTGAAATAAAAAAAAAGATACAATATTACTATTAGTAGAATTATTATCTTATGTATATTGAGATACCCTGTATATGAAACGATAAAATTAGAAAATCTTTAATGTTCTGTTGTCTTTAACAGCCTTAGGTTTCAGAATTTAATGAGATTTTTTTTTACTTTTATTTTATAGGTTGTTAAAAAAAAAATAACATTTTTGCAATAGATTTCAATATTTTTACAAACCAAAACCGGGACATTGGCCCAGCGGTTAGAGTGTTCGCCAATGGCCCGGGAGACCTGGGTTCAATCACAGGTCGAGTCATACCAAAGACTTTAAAAATGGAACTTGATACCACCTTGCTTAACACTCAGCATTATAAGGTACGGTTCAAGGGTAAAGTGGAGCAATCCAGGGAATGGAGTAGCGCCCTCCCCTACACCTTGGTGTAGTAGCTATCGAAAAGGGAGCCTTCGGGTCACCCTCGACTATGGTCGCTAACTTACTTATAAGAATTTTAAAAAGATTCTCTAAAATAATATATATACGTCCAATTTAGAAAATTTTTCAGGATGTTTTTAATACAAAACAATTTATGATTATTCCTAAGATAAAATCACGTATTTGTCATACTTTGTAATAAAAATCTAGTTTGAAAAATATTTCGATACGAGAAATCGATAAGAAATATCGAACCTTGTAAAACTAAGTATAATTTATCAATAATTAGTTAGAATGAATTTAAACTAAAAGAAATAAGTTGAAGTAAACAGAACACACACACACACGCACGCACGCTCGCATACAAACACACCCGAACGCGCGTGCGCAGACACAGCTAGAAAAGCGGCTTTTGTTTGATAGCGCTATGATTAGAAATAATCATATATTCAATTATCTTTTGAATTGCTTATTATGTATATTAACTAAAGTTTAGTTTTGAGAATTAAAACTTGTTCCTTAATCGTGTTTTACTTACACACTTGTGTCCTTTCCGATTTTGAATAAAAGTAATATAGAAACATTTACTAATCTGACAATAATAATTATAATAATGATAATAATAATAAGGCAAATTAGTAAATGTAGGTTATGTAGTGAAACAGCCAATCATATAATAAGTGAATGCAACGAATTAGCGCAAAAAGAGTCTTAGACTAGACACGACTGGGTAGGGAAAGTAATCCACTGGAAATTGTACAAGAAATTGAAATTTGACTATACGAACACGTGATACATGTTCAACCCAGAATCCATCTTGGAGAATGAGAACCACAAACGCTGATGTGAAAAACTCTCATGAGTAAAATAAAGAAGATTAAAATTTGACCATACGGCCAAATGGTTTGAGAACAAGTCTGTATCCTTACTAGAAAATTAGACGCATAAAATTCCCTAAGATATTGAGATAAAAATAGATGACCTAATACTCGCCAGAAGACAAGGCCTAGTGTTAAAAATTTAACAATCTAGAGGATTTGACCGTACCGGCAGACCACTGAGTGAAGATAAGGGAATGGTTTGGATTAGTTTGGTTTCTTTATTCTAATGGCATATCAACCTTCGTATGTTATTTAACAACAAAGAACAACAACTATTTAACTCATAGGAAGGAGGATAAGAGGTTCCATACCTTTCCCAAGTATATTTGTCCGAAAGTGAACGTAATAATGTGACTGGAGTTCGAACTAGCTTACTACGATTCCGCGGTCCAACGCTTTAACCATTACACCACGAGAGGAATCCCGATTAGAAAAGATAGACAAGTATTGGATCTTGAAAGGTAACTAAAAAAACTGTTGCCAATGAGGATGATGATGATGATGAGATTAATTGTTATTGGTGCGCTTGGAACGGTCCCGAAGTCTTGTAGAAGAGACTGAAAAAACAGGAAATCAGAGGATTAATTGGAAACATCCAGACTACGCAGCCTTGCTAAAATCAGTTTGTATACTCAAAAGTGTTCTGGAATTGTGAAAAGACTTGTTACTACCCTGACTATAGTAAATTATTACCAGCTAACGTTGGCGTGAATAATTCATGATAAAACCTGAATTTCGAAATAAGTATCAACACCAGCTAAAACCAATTACGGAAGCCTAAAGAGTTATTATTCTCTGGGAATTTGCAATCCAAATTGATAGAAAAAAGGACAATAGATCAGATACAGTTGTTAAGGACTATCAGAGAAAAAAATTGGCTTCCAATTGATATGTCAGTGCCAACGGATTATAACATATCAAAGTAAAAAATAAATACAAAGTCGTGAAAATAGAAATTGAAAAAGATTGCATATTAAAACTACTACCATGTCAGTAATAGAGGGAGCCGTGGGTATGATCAAGAAAAAAGACGGATAAACACATTAACAAGGTACTTGGCTGTTCTATCATGCATGAAATACAAAAAAATGCACTTGGCGGAACAGCTCATTTTCTTTGGAGAGTACAATCAATGTGACGAAAGAATAATACTGAAAAGAGGCCAAAAAGAACGTAAATACATAGAATAGTTATAATTAACGTCCTTCACTCTAAGTTTTGGGAACAGACCCAGTAAAGGATGGTAAAAAAGCGAAAGTAAAGCCTAAAATTAAAAAATGAAAGGAAAATTAAGAAAATAATAATATAAAAAAATTAAAAAAGGTAAAAAAAGTGGGAACCTGAAGAGAGAAACTTAATCGTATAGAATTATGATCAGCACAAAATATACCGTAAGGGCAATTTTTCGAGGCAAAAATTGAAAATACAATGGGGTGAAGGTCATGTGTTGTTTGAGATGAACATGTTAATTACAAAATAAACGAATACAGCAAACTGGCACTAAATGAATACAAGAATAAGCATGTCTGGGTGGGGAAAGGGATCCACTGGGAAATGTGGAAGAGAAAAATGTTTGGGTATGGTATTTACTCTATGATGAACCGGTTTAGCGGGTAGAATGTTCACCAATGGTCCGGGAAACTTAGGTTCAATTTCAGGTCGTGTCATACCAAAGACTCGAAAAACGGTATTTGATACCTCCTTGTGTAACCCTCAGCATTATAAGGTTAGGATCAAGGGTAAAGTGGAGTACTCCAGGGAATGGAATAGCGCCCCCCTACACCTCGGTGTAGTAACTATTGAAAAGGGAGCCTTCTGGTCGCCCTCAACTGCGGTCGCCAACTTTACTTATTTACACAAACCAGCATCTGTCGAAGAAATAAGATACTTAATATTCTCTGAAATTTTGGGATACAAATGGATCGCTCAATATCGAAGAGAAGACAAGAAATAGAAGATATGAATTTACACAAGTAAATAAACAATAATCTATGAAAGGATTTTCATAGATAATACGACAAAAGCATTTGTAATATATGATTGATTTAATTAGTTTATTTTTATTGTACTTGGATATGAATAAAATCCCAGTAAATTATTCTAGAAATATAAAGACTTTAAAAATGTTTTCAATCATTTTATATACTACACCATTTCTTTTTGTAAATAATAATTCAGTTGAGATAAAAGGAATAGAAAATATAGAATGAGCAATAAAAACACTCAATATTGGATGAATGCTATCTTTGATTTCACTGCCCAAAGGTGATTCTATTCTCTCGGACTTGGTTCTCCAGAACAGATGTTCCGCAAGCGTGAAAAGGAATAATCTCAGTTGATATGTTAACTTATTCCATAAAGTTTAAAGTGATGACTTTTTTTAAAAATCAAGCAGTGTTTTTTTGTGCACCTACTGTCATGAAACGATATTTGATAATTTGTAAGTGTATTTCTACAAGTGAGAAAAGAAATATTTTGAGTTAATAAATGTGATGTTACCATATCTATCAATGTATTCCAATAAGTTTTAACGTGATGAGTTGGGAAATTTGTGCATGTATTTACCGAAACCTTTCGCCCCCAAGTTGGATGCGACACAAGGTTGTACATATTAATCTATGTATGAATATATATGCATGTAAATATATTTGTATTCGTGCTGTATATGCAAATCTTTATACACAGACGCGCGTGCGCACACACACACAGATATGTATACATGTGAACTTATCTAAATATATGTTTACATATATGTTTTGATGTATATGATATATGCATATATGCATGAATATGTACATAAATCTTATTATCAATATGTAAATATACGTATATATATAGAGAGAGAGAAATGGTAGATTTTTGGTAAATCTGACAAGATGAGAAAAATAAGTGGAAAAGTGAATAAACCAACACTGACAACGAATTCAACTGAATCTGATGTCAGTATTGGTTTATCCACTTTTCGACTTATTTTCTCGTGTATATGTATATATATATATATATATATATATATATATATATATATATATATATATATATATATATATATACCCATGAATGAACACGTGTTTGTAAATATATACACGCTTAGATGTGAGTGACATGTAAATATAATATACATGTATGTATATATATATATATATATATATTTATGTGAGTGTGACATCTCAGTGTATTTACCAACAACCTACGCAACCAGCAGGATTTGACATAACGTCATTTTTTATGAATTTGAATTTTTTTCTAACTCCGGTTCAAGAACCCTGTCTATCCTACTATTTATGTATTGCTGATGGGGCTATAGAAAAATAAAAATACAGATAGTGGCTGATTAATAGTTTAGAGAGTATATATGTAGGAATTTACCGAGAGCTCGACACGACCAGGATATGAAACAAAGTCAATTCTTTAAAAAGCAGGATTCAAAATTTTCTTTCTTTTTTATGGCATATCAACCAATGTAGGTTATTTACTGCCAAATCCTGTTTATACATATATACTAAATATATATGATTTGTAAAATCATTTTGTAGATATGTTTTTAAATAATCCTGCGCTCATTCTTTTGTGCACAGTTAAAACGTTTAAAATATTTCTAGTTGGTTGCTTTTTTGGGTTTTATGGCATATCAACCTTTGTAGGTTATTTAACGCCAAATCCATTTTTATACAAATAGTCAGTTGTATTTAAAATTATTCAGTCTAGCATGAGTACACAGTTTAATTGTCAAAAACATTTCTATTTCAAACTATTCAGTTTATTCAAACTGTTCTAATTCAGTTAATTTTGTTTACACACAGTTAAATGTCAAAACAGTTCTATGTATAACAATTCAGTTTAGTGTAAGTACAGTTTCAATGTCAAAAACAGTTCCATTCTAAACAATTCAGTTCAGCATAAATTCGCAGTTTAAATCCAAAAATCAGTATTGTGAAGGAAGTGCGGTTTACTTCTATTTAACCGACAGATAAGACCCTTATCAGGTGCTACCCCTCTGGGCCCGAGTGGACCTGGGAGTGATGGCAATAAATGGGCATTCCGCATTCCCCAAAGCTCCAGCATTATTGGAACCTCACCATCAGTTTGTTTAGTATCATATCCAGGACACTCGTTTGGGGAGGGGGTCTAACCACTCTGCAGAGAAACAGTCGGTGTATTCTACAGCACCAGCCGACCGAGTAAAAAATATTTCTATCAAATAAGAATATTTCAATTTACAATTAATCATTTTGTTTGCACACAGTTAAATGGATTCAAGTATAGCGATTTAACAGTAACCATATAGCATCAGTATATTGAAATGGATGTACGTATATGAATTGTAAGTGAATATTTTGAAGGTAATTTCATTTTTAAATGAATCAGAACTATTTTTTACACTTTAGTATAGCTTTTGCTTGGTTGTTTGGGTTTTATGGCGTATCAATCTTTGTAGGTTATTTAACGCCAAGTTCTGTCTATATGTACATGCATTCAACCAATGATTTCTGAACGAATACTCAGTATGTAAAATTTTCTATAAGCAGTATTTCATTTGTTTGCTCATGATTAATCAGTTTCAATTTTTCATATTTTTTCGTACAAACCTGTCTCATTTTGACATTTTCGAACAATTTGGTTAGACTAGTAACTTTGAAAAATCGCTTTCTGATGACAACGAAAGCTCTGTATTCTATAAGAATGTGTTAAACGATGCAAGTTGTCAGACACGTCAAACACTGTGGTTGTGGTTCCTGTTTCAGTATGAAAGCGTGAGTAAGCCTGGTATGACCAATGCGCAATCGGGATATAACGACTTATTCTCTTCTCGATGTTCTAAAAGCTGGTCACCATTATCCCAATGTGGGCAAAATTTGGAAGAGTTTATTATAGATATTCATGTCCCATCGTTGTTGCCATTTTTTGTGAAGGGAATTACTGATTATCGGTTTCAAATCGGTATATGGAATGGAGATAACTTTCGGGTTTAGATCTAAGGCCGATTTGGCTGCCGAGTCTGCTCTTTCGTTTCCTCTTACTCCAATGTGGCTTGGAATCCAACACAAAATTATTTTTTTGTGATTAGACATTGAGTCTAGTCTACTGAGCAGTTTAACAATTAATGGGTTCTCCAGCTTTTTATTTTCCAGTGATGTTAATACAGAGCGCGAGTCAGAGAATATGATAAATTTCTTATGTTTGTCCCTAGAAATGGATGTTGAGAGCAAGGTCATTAGCACATACTTCTAAATTATCCATTAAAAATATACATCGAGGCATCTTTCCTAAAACACCACCTTGGATTCTTGAAAAACCCGAAGTGATCCTTAAGTTTAATGAACTCCCCAAAACAAAAAACCCATCCCTGCACTTATATTGAAAAATTTCATCATTTCGTATCACACTACAATGAACATTTCCACGTCTTCACAGATGGTTCGAAGGACAACAGTAGAACAGCGTGTGTACCTGTCTTAAAAAAAAATCACGAAAAGGCTCTTCTTATGGAAAGCTCCATCTTCACTGCAGAAGTATGTGCAATAGCTTTTCCTTCTACACAGTTAAATGGTTTCAATCATCGCTCTCTGAGCCTAATAATCCTATTCAATATTCTGTTAGCACACAGTGAAGTGGTTGCAAGTATTGCTATTTAACACTATTCTATTCAATAATATCCATTTCTACTCGGTTAAATGGTTCTAAGTATTGTTGTGCATCATTAATAATTCACTTAAACATCAGTCATTTTTTACACACAGTTAAATGATCAAATATTTCGATGTTTTACAATTCAATTTAGCATAAGTAAATTTTTTTACAGAAATTTGAAATAGTCAGAGTCCTATTTGACCCTGAGATAGAAGACTATCGGATGCTCCCACTACTGGCCAGAGTCGATCTGGGAGCAATCACAATGAAGAAGTACATCACATTCCCCGAATATACAACGCTGGAGTTTCGACATCAGTTGGGGAGCGGAACCTGACCCAACTGCAGAGATGCACTCGGTGTATTTTACTGCCCGAGCAGACTGGGCTATTGATCAGTTGCCATAAGAGCATTAAAGAACCCAATGTGACCACCAATTTAATCATAGCTGGAGAGAGAGAATAGTTTGTATATTTTTGCCAAGGTTGATAGCGCCCTGAAAAATGCTAACAGACTTATCCAGGATTTGAACTCGGGCCGTTGTTTTCATTTCCTTTGACGAAAACCATTATATCATGAGCGCTTCAATCAAATTGTGTGTAAAGTATAGGTGTGTCATTATACTTTTTCATGTAAAAAACAAACAAACTAGCTGCATTTGTAGTCATTGATGAGCGTTTACAGAGATCAAACTCTCTTCCATCACGGACAATCAGAAAGGGTATTTTCCCAACTCCTCCGTCACGTACAAGATGCGGTACAAAGTCAATTTTCAAGCAGATTTATGTCTCGTTTAAATTCTGAGTAGAGTTAGAATATATGGATTTATACCTTTTCCAAGGATATTAGGGTGAAGTGAAACGTAATGTCACATCCAGGATTTGGACTCTGGTTTCTCAAGGGTATTTGGGCAAAACAAAACTAAAATAGCCTCTTCCTGGATTTTAACTCACTTTGCTGATTCCGTATTCTATGTTATTTGATTTCTTATTTAAAGGCATATCAACCTTCTCGGGTTATTTAATGTCAAATCCATTCTTTTAGAAGGAGAGTAGTGGTAGGATTTAACCTATAGATGGAAGGATAAAGGGATTCATACCTTTTCCTAGGGTATTTGTCCGAAAGTGAACGTAATAGTGCGACTGGAGTTCGAACTAGCGTACTACGATTCTGTAGTCTTCCGCTTTAACTATTACACTACGAGGACAGCCACCTCTATGTTATTGTTAAGCACGCCTCCATAAAACACTCTCAAGTGAATAAGTAATTCAATGGAATGGTACGTTTTCAACGTAAATGTCTCATTTCTCAGACTATGCTCACGTTTTAGGATGAGTCATTATTATTTCAGATTTTAACTAATTTAAATCACCTCACAGCTGCTTGTGGCTGTAGAATACAACGCCGGTACCTTTGCAGAGAGGTAAGACATTCCTTGCCAAAGACGCCACCAATTGGCCGTGGGTGGCGACCGGTAATACTTGAGAACGGGATCCTGGTCGCTGAGCAGTACTTGACCCGACAACCGAAATAATCTCGTATTCTGAAACACTCCACTTTGGCCCTTACTGGGCTAGACGGATAGTCGGAGAGGCCTGATCTGATGAATCGGCTGGTCATATAAATCCTTATCACCGTATTCTTCAATTTGCTCTTGTGGCTGGCAAGTACCAAAACCTATTTTATTTTAAAGGTGCTGGGAGGTGGTTGCTGATGCTGAACTGACCGAAGATAGCAATACATGAAAACACTAAAAGTTTATGCTGCAAATGACTTATAGAATTATTAGTGTTAAATAGCAATACTTGAAACAATTCAGCTGCATGTAAAAAAAGGACTTTTTAACTAAAATAATTAGTATTCAATAGCAATACTTGAAATCTTTCAACTCTGTGCAATCAACTGATTAATATGAAATAGAATTATTAATGTTAAATATCAATACTTAAAACCATTCAACTGTATGCAAAGAATTGATAAATATTAAATTGAAATTATCGTGTTAAACAGCAATACTTGAAACCATTCAACTGTCAAATGACTAATACAAAAGAGAAATATCATGTTAAGAATACATGAGACACTAACTGTGAAAACAAACAAGCCTAGTTCACTTTGAAAAAGTTACTTACAAAGAAATTGCTATCATAACATATACATATGCATATATGATAGGGTTATGGATAAACAGGATTTGGCATTAGATAAGCCACACGGGTTTATATGACATTCATACAAATAACTATCTAAGCAACTAAGTTGAATCAACATTTTTATAACCAAAAACCAGAGGAGAAATATTCAAGTTATAAAGAAAGACTATCGACTGACATTTTGATTTCAGTCTTTTTTGTTTAATGGTAAATCAAACTGTTTGCCCAGTCGGCTGGGGCTGTAGAATACATCAACTGCTTCTCTGTAAAGGGGTAAGACTCCCCCATCAAAGAGTGTCCAGGATAAAACACTAAAAAATCTAATGGTGAGGTTCCAGTAATGCTGGAGCTTAGGGGAATTCGAAGTACCCCTTCATTGCCACTGTTCTAAGTTCTACTCTGACCCGGAATGGTAGCACCTGATAGGGCCCTATCTATGGGTTAAATAAAACTAACTGTATACTGATGCTAAAATGAATTGTTTGAATTAGAACTGTTTGACTAAACTAAATAGCTTAAATAGAAATATTTTTGATAATTAAACTGTACTTACATTTAAACATCGTACTTATGCTCAACTGAATTGTTTGACATGGAACTGTTTTTGACATTGAAACTCTACTTACACAAAACTGAATTGTTTAATATAGAATTGTTTTGACATTTAACTGTGCGTAAAGAAAATCTGTACTTATACTAAACTGTATTATCTGAATTAGAACTGTTTTGACAATTAACCTGTGTACTCATGCTAAATTGAATTGTTTGAAATAGAGCTGACTGTTTGCATGAAAATGGATTTGGCGTTAAATAACCTACAAAGGTTGATATGCCATAAAATTCAACCAACCAAATTGAATTTTGTGTGGTTTTTAACCGATGATAACCCAGTTAAAATGAACATGAAAACATTATTGAATTTTGACATTTTGGTTATTTTTTTAATACTTTGCATCAATAGATTTCTGGATTTTTCTACTTAACGACATCTACAAGAAAAAAAAATTAGATTTAAAATTATTTAAAGCAATATTAAAGTCGTTATAATAATGGTCATCTCTTATAAAAGCTTGAATGTCAATACCCAGGTGTCCATAAGTCTATTAGTCTTGAAATGTAAATAATGTAGAAATAAAATGTCTTCATGTAGTTCTATGGTCAAAACTTTTATAAACGTGTGATTGTCAATACCCTGGAGTCCTGTTAGTCTTGAAATGCAAACACTCTTGAAATAAAAGGCTGTGATGTAGGTCTATGGTAAAAACTCATTGGGGTTGACAAACAAACAGCAAACAATTATTTCTATTGATGCAGAAATGTAAGCATTTTATGATTTAATTGCTTCAAAATGTAAAAAAAATCGTATGAAGTGCGTTGTTTTTTTTTAAAATTTCCTAGTGGGATGAATTTAAGAGAGATGAAAGCTTTCCGACGTTATTGTTGTTGTTTGGGTTTTATGGTATATCAACATTTGTAAGTCATTTAATGCCAAATCCATTCTTATACAAAGGATTAGTTCTATTTCAAACAATTCAGTTTAGCATAAGTAAATAGTTCGTAAAAAAACATTTCTATTTCAATCTATTCAGTTAATGAAACAGTTCTAATTCAAACAATTCAGTTTAGTATAAGTATAGTTTTTTCCACACACAGTTTAATGTCAAAACAGTGCTATTTCAAACTATTCAGTTTAGCATTAGTATGCAGCTTAAATACCAAAACAGTTTTATTTCAAGTAATCCAGTTTAGAATAAGTTTGCAATTTAATTCTTTTACTACTCCGGACGGGAGTGGACGTGGGAGCGATGGCAACGAAGGGGTTCTCTGCATTCCCCAGAGCGCCAGCATTATTGGAACCTCGCCATCATATTGGTTTGCGTGATCTAGGACCCTCGTTGGAGTGTCTTACCCCACTGCAGTAGAGCAGTAGGTGTATTATACCACCCCAGCTTACTGGGTCACTCTTTAGGAGGGCCTTGAGCTCTGCAGGGGTGCAGTCGGTGTATTCTACAGCCCCCTCAGCCGACTGGGCAAGGTTTCTGACGAGACACATCACAAGGACTACACGTTAATTTCATAAACATTTTGATTAACCCTTTTAAGTTCGCTGACATTTTGAGTAACACCTCGTATTTATCGATTCAAGAAGTTAAGCGGGCCTTTTTGTGAATACCAGGATTTAATACTGAGGCTGGATTGCCGTTAGAAACTGCCCAAATAATACATTGATATCAAAGATTTTCGTCTCAATTTATCTTTATTCTCTTATGTATGTAAGAAGAAAAATCAAGGGTTTATGAATTTCTAAATAAATTCCGTAAAAAAGGTTAAATAGATATTTCAGCGTTTACTATCAATTTTTTATGTGTTCCTTACAATAATTTCCTTATAAATCGGATAATCAAAAATTTGGGTTTTCGTCGGTCAATGTAAAAGCTATTCTTGTAGAACAAGATTAGTGGTACTATTTAACCAATAGATAGAGATATGAGGGGTTCTATTTTTTCACAAGTGTGTTCAAAAGAGAACGTGATAGCACGACTGGAATTCGAACTCACTAACTACGATGTCACTGTTCAGCACGTTACCAACTAGGATACAGAGACTCCCCCTAATATTTCGGTAGAAACAAATTCACATGTGTATATATTCACCCAACTCCTCCACAATTCACTAGATGCGACATAAAATCAATAAAACAAATTTATAGCTCGCTGGAATTCATAGTACGGTGCGAACTGTTGGATTCCTGCTTTTCCCAAAGATATCAGAGCAAAGTGAAACGCAATTTCACATCCAGGATTTGAACTCAGGTTTTCTAGTCCATTTCCCACGACGTTATTTATTACGCTACACCCGTCTCCTCATATAGAAATATACTTACAATCTTCTATTATGATGCTGACAAAATACTGAAACATTCTAAAAATTAATAACTTCCTTCTTTTTATTTAATTTTTATATTATTTGTGGTTTGTTTGGTTTGTTGGGTTTTATGGCATATCAACCTTTGTAGGTAATTTAACGCCAAATCCATGTTTATGTAAATAATCAGTTCTATTTAAAAAAATTCAGTTTAGCAAGAGTACACAGTTTAATTGTCAAAAACATTTCTATTTCAAACTATTCAAGCAATTATGTATAACAATTCAGTTTAGTTTAGTTTGTTAGGTTTTATGGCATATCAACCTTTGTAGGTTCTTTGGTTTGTTTGGTTTTATGGCATATCAACCTTTGCAGGTTATTTAAAGCTAAATCCCTTTTTATGTAAATAATCTGTTCTATTGAAAACAGATCTGTTTAGCACAAGTACACAGTTTAATTGTCAAAAACACTTCCATTTCAAACTATTCAAGCAGTTATATGTAATAATTCAGTTAAGTGTAAATACAGTTTTAATGTCGAAAAACAGTTCTATTTGAAATAATCCGGTTAAGCATAAGCACGTAGTTTAAGTTTAAGTACGGTTTAATTGTCAAAAACGTTTCTATTTCAAGCTATTCAGTTTACTCAATTCAGTTTAGCATAAGTATGCTGTTAGTTCTATTTAACCCATAAATAGGGCCCTTATCAGGTGCTACCACTCTGGGCCAGAGTGGACCTGGGACGATGGCAATGAAGGGGTACTCCGCATTCCCCAAAGCTCCAGCACTGCTGGAACCTCACCATCAGATTGTTTAGCGTCATATCAGGACACTCGTTAGGGGGGTCTTACCCCTCTGCAGAGGTGCAGTCAGTGTATTCTACAGCCCCAGCTGACTGGGCAATATATTATTTTTACGGATATTGTTAGTAACCTGAGCAAACTGAAAGTGTCAAGTTATAATGTGAAAGAACAAATTAAGATTCTAGAATTTTACTATTTAATTGAGAGGCTTATAATTTGAACCAATTTTTTTTCATAGGCAAAATAATTTCAAGAAATTAAAAAATCAAATGTTTTCCTAATTAAACCACTTTGTCTACCCAACTTCTTTTTGTATGGTTATCTAAAAAAACATGTGAATAAGCATAAGTTATTGCAGCAGTTCAAGAAAACGATTTATGTTGAGATAAGAGGATTTACTAAAGGAACATTAATCAAAATTATCCGAAGGGCTCGATATTTGGAGCAACCTTGTTTCCGTGAAAATGGATACCATTTAAAATATATATTTTTTCACAAATAGCTAAAAATATATTTCTTTGGGTCATAATGAATCAAAAGACAAAAGTATTAAATTTTTTCATGTATCAATCTTTTATGGACCATACCGCATACAATCTCCGTGATATGAATATATATAAGAACTTACTTGTACAATTTTAAAATGAGATAAGCACATTTCCACTACGGAGCAGATTAGATATATGATGTTCTCGGATATCTAAAATTGCAAAATTTGTGACGATTCAACTTGAAATACACAGTGTACAGATTCTTTAAGCGAAGGAAATTATTATTTGAAAGGTGTTGAAAAGGGTACTACAATTTGGGTGGTGCGCTATGAAGTCGTGTCTCTATCATGAAAATGCTCGCTCTTGTGTACAGAAAATATCATATTCAAAAGACTGAAAATCTCTCGTGGAGAAGAAGCCCATATGTTAATTGTCTGATTATAACAAAATCCGAAGTTTGCGGAATCGAGCTGATGGATGATTTATAGAAGAACTTAAAATGGAGGAATCTACTTTCTTCATGTTCTTTTACTCCAAGTAAGTAGACATAACAGACGCGTGTGAATAGTTCAGAGAAGTTTATTGTTAACCAGCAAAAGAACCCGACGTTGCCTGTGAATATATAAGTTGGCGACTCTAGTCAAGGGCGACCAGAAGGCTCCCTTTTCAATAGCTACTCCACCTAGGTGTTGGTGAGGGCGCAACTCCTTTCCCTGGATTGCTCCACTTTACCCTTGATACGTACCTTATATTGCTGAGTGTTAAGAAAGCAGGTATCAAGTACCATTTTTAAAGTCTTTGGCATGACACGACTTGAGATTGAAACCAGGTCTCCCGCACCACTCAGCAATATAAGGTATGAATCGGTCACCAACTTTACCTATATATATATATATATATATAAAATTTGACTAACTGAAATTTAATTCTATTTACTTTAAAAATAAAACCTGCTTCATCAATAATCTTCCAGAATGCCCGAGTACACTTCAAATTTGTGCTTTCCTTTGCAGAGGGTTTTAAAGCACATCTTTTCCTCTTGCCTTTGAGCAGGTCATCTGGTATTCATGACTGGCGGTGGGAAAAGTTATGAAAACTTGGCCTCAAGGAGCCGTTCTCCCAGGTTTTTACCTGCTTGTAGGACTAAATTCTTTGCTTGGTGCCTGAGGCACCCAAAAAGGGGAATACCGACGGGGTGAAGTTATTTTTGCATCTGCTGTGCATAAGTCTCGATTTGTGTGCCGCCCCCACATTTGAATAACCTTGTGTCAAATCCTACCTGGTGGGAGGTACGGATAAATATCATTTTTAAAACACACCTCAGATTCAATGGAAGATAATTTAGCAGGTGAAGCACATTTAGTCAACCGGACATAACATAATCAACTCAATTGTCTTCCGGGTGCAGTGCTGAATACTAGCTCGCAGACCAGACCGATAAAATAAAAGAGTTTTTTTCCAAGCAGCAGTCATGTCTAATAAGCTATATGGATGCACTACTTGGACGCTAACAAAACGTTTGGAAAAAAGCTTGACGGCAATTACACTAGAATGCCGCGAACTGTATTGAACAAGTCCTGGAGGCAACACCCCACAAAACAGCATCTTTACGGCCACCTTAAAAATAATTTTGAGACTTAAAACAATTACAACAATAACAGTGACGACAAGAGAGTTTGCAAAATTGTCGACTTTGCTGTCCCAGCTAACCATAGAATAAAACTGATAGAATGTGAAAAGGATAAGTACCTCGACCTTGCTAGAGAATGGAAAAAGCTGTGAAACATGAAAGTGACGATTGTACCAATTGTGATTGGTGCTTTTGGCACAATAACTAAAGGATTATTAAAAGGCCTGGAGGACTTGGAAGTTGAAGGAAGGGTAGAGACTATCCAAATGACAGCATTACTGAGAACATCCAGAATACTGAGAAGAGTCCTTGAAACTTGAGGGGATTTGCTGTCACTCAAACTCTAGTGAACAACCATCAGCTAATACTGATGGGAAAAACTCTAAAGGAGGGAATAATAATTATAGGACTTTGAATACTGAGACAAATGATAAGCGACAGCAATATCAATGAGAGCAACAGTAGGAATAATTAAACTAAACACAGGAAAAGAAAAGTAATATGGTTACCCCCACCTTTGTTGTAAATTATACACTATTAATATAGTTAAGTACTTCATTTGGCTTATAGATATACATTTCAATAGAAATAACCAATTGAAAAAAACTAATAATGAAACAATTAGAATCAGTTATTCATATACTAATAATTTAATTGCAGCCATAATAAAAAATTAATCGAAAAATTATGTGTTGATAGTAAATTTTTGAATAAACCATTATGCAACTGCAGGGTTAGAGAAGACTGTCCTGTTGGAGGTATATATAATTCCAAGAATGTAGTGTATAAAGCAACCATTTTCCTAATGGAAAACAGGAAGGACATAAAGGACTTTGGAATTTCTACTGGAAATAGGAAGCATTCTTTTTTTAAACCTTTCTTTAAGAAAGTAAATGGCCCTTTCTAAATGGTTCAGGAGAATGAAGGATAGTGGCCTTACACCATTAGTTGGATAGGATTTTATTAAAAGATCAACCACCCCAAGTAATTTCAGAAGTAGATGTAATTTCTCTGTAGAAGAAAAAAATAGTATTATGAAATATAGAAATACGAGTAAATTACCAAATCAAAGAAATGAATTGATATATAATGTCGCCATAAAAAGATATAAGCTGATGTAAAATGACTTTAGGGTCCAAAAAGAAATTATATATTTTTTATCTTGTATATTTTTAAAAATTTAATTCAATTTAATGTACTTTGGATTTGCGTATATCGGTTTTGAGATATGATCTAAATTAATTCTTATATTTTAAACAACTGGATTTATATAATAAAATTACATAATAAGCGATAGAGTGTATAGTTTTAGTATTGATTACAGAGTGCATATTTTAAATGATTTTTATTTATCATTTTGTAGTACATAGAAATAATTATTAATATTAATTAGAACGATTTGTTATTGGTATTATTTATCAATAGTTCATAATTAATATTATTTAATAACATATTGTGTTAGCTGTTGATGTCTGTTATTGCTTTTGTTGGCATTGTTCTTAATATTTATAATAAGGAGTTGATGATTAGTGTATAATATTAATAGGTTTGGTAATAGTAATAATATGAATAATATTATGATAATGTGTAAGATATAATTATGAGGTTAAAGATATATTGAGTTATGTTTATTTGTATATAATTCTAGATAATATTCTTAACAGTAACTGGCACGATTTCTATTTTTACTTTATTAATATGACCAATTATATCGAATAGTATCAAAATATGGGTACGACAATTCTTAGTTTTTTGATAAATAAGCATTAATATGCAATATGATATTTTACAACATAATTCAATTTTCTTAAGAAGTTATTAATACCCATGTAAGTTGTTTATCATTGATAATTTTCTCTCCACAATTTCCTTTATTCCGTTCTTTTTTATGTCCTTAATTTTGGTTTTTAAAGTTTGTTTGCCATTATATAAAAAAAGATGAAGAGGAAAGAGGAGTCAACAATTGTTACATCCTGATAGAGGAATTGAATGTCATTTGTCCACCAGACAGGAAAAATAAATAGTCTGGTATATATATATAGGTTTGGTTTGGTTTGTTGGGTTTCATGGTATATCAACCTTTGTAGGTTATCTAACGCCAAATCCATTTTTATGTAAATAATCAGTTCTATTCAAAACAATTCGGTTTAGCATGAGTACACAATCTAATTGTCAAAACATTCCTATTTCAAACTATTCAAGCAGTTATATATAACAATTCAGTTTAGTGTAAGTACAATTTCAATGTCAAAAACAGTTCAATTTCAAACAATTCAATTTAGCATATGATTTAATCAAAGAGACCGATGTAGCCTTGAATACCTGCTGGGGGCGATGAACGATAGAGAAAGGTAACGGGAGAGGGTCAGGTAAATCTGCGCTGGCAGTGCGACATGATGATGATATATATGTATATATCATAAAAATTGTTTCTAACAATAAAACAAGAATGACTACATGTGACACTTAACATCAACTTCAGTGCCCTCAGAGCGGAGAAGGGAGACGTAGGCCTAGACAATAAGGCACTGAGAGTTGCATAACCATTTCTTCGACAAAGCGACCACCAAAACTTTAGTCGGTCATCAGATGCCGGCCTGACAAGGCAGCAGAAAGATATTTGTCACTGTTAGAAGTAATTAATTTGGCGAGTAGCTATCCGAGAAATTCAACATAATCAACTCATCGGAAAAATTCACTCAAATTCAACTGAAAACAAAACCCTAGAATTCCATTAAAAGTCAACTTAACACTAAAATCAAACGAAAGCTGAAAAATCAACCAAAAATTCAATGATACCACAAAAACTACTAAAACTCAAAGAACTTTGTTTAACGGACACTCGCTCAGATAATTTCATGCAAATTACAACAAATTTACAACACGTTCTCCTTTCTAGCTTTTCTTTTCTTTCCTTCTATGATATAAAAATTGTTTTTTTAAACTTTGTCGTCTGTATAATCTTTTTTGAATCAGTATCCGAATTAGAAAATTACGGAATATACTGTTAGCAATTACCCACTAAAGCCCAACTAAAAATATTTTCCCAATATTTTCAAAATTTGGTAGTTTATCCATATATTGCAGAATTTTTTATTGTCATTCTCTTTAGCAGATATATATATATATATATATATATATATATATATATATATATATATATATATATATATATATATATATATATATATATATATATGAGGTATGATAAAAAGTAACGAGACAAAATCTTAAACTAAATTAATTTCGAAATTTATAATTTGAAAATTAAACGCTGGCATAATCACGACTGACGAGATCATATAATAAATCGATAAAATTTGAACGTTATGCCAGTTGTCTCAATATACGAGGTGCATACGATAAGTTTCCAGACTTTTTTCGTATGGGCCTTTAAAATTGTCGTAGACTCTTGAAAATTCCGTATATTATTGCTATACATCTTATGAGATGACAGACCAATTTTTATTATTTCAGGTTCAAATGAACAGCTACAGCAGCAATTGGAATACCCCCTACTAAAGCCTGATTGGCACACTTGATGAATTTCAAAAATCCAATCTGACACTTTAGAAGAACGATATGCAATAGAATTGTTTTAAACTTGGAAAAAATGCCACAGAAATTTATGGAATACTTCAGACTGCTTTTCGGGCATCTTGCATGAATCGAGCATTAGTTTTTGAGTGGCATTAGAGATTCAAGGAAGGCAGGTAGTCTGTGAGGGATGATGAGAGGTGTGGGAGGAGTAAGGAAGTCAATACACCAGAGTTGATTGGCCAAAGGGTAAGGGTTAGGGTTACTATGTTGAGGTTTTAAGGGAGTTCAGGAAGAGATTTCGTCGGAAGAGGCCAGCACTCTTCAAATCGGGTCAGTGGCATTTCCACCAGGACAATGCACCAGTCAATAACTCCATCCTTGTCACAGACTATTTGACCAAAATGGGCATCAAGACTGTGCCTCCCAATTGTCCAGACCTTCCTCCCTGTGACTTTTGGTTATTCCCTAAGCTCAGAAGCTGTCGTTATGGGACAGTTGAGGAGATAAAGAGACTGTGACGAAGGTGATTGACACGCTCACACAAGAGGACTTCCACAGGACCTTCCAGAAGTTGTTGGAACAGTACAAGTGAATTGCAGCCGAAGGAGAATACTTCGAAGGGGTCTTGAGTTTCATTTGCGTACTATCAATAAAAGTGCCCATACGAAAAAAGCCTGGAAACCTATCGTATGCACCTCGTAGTTTACACGATTGGGTGTGCCAGGACCTATTTATTAAAAAAAAAAGAAGTAAATATTGATATTTTTTCAGTAAAATATTTAAGCATTTACAGAATTCTATAGTGCAGCACCTTCAATATCTAAAATACCCATCTCTATGTGACGTTTTCTTGTCACCAAATCATAAATTCATGATAGAACTAATTGATATTTATGCACTGATCAAACTGTAAACTGTCCACAATTTCTGCTTTGATTATATAAAATAATGCATTGACTGCTATTGAAAGGTTATCGATCATTTGGAAACTTGATGAAATAAAACGAATATTTCCAAGCAGGTATCCGTGTTAGTTCTACTGTATGGATGCACTACTTGGACGCTTAGGAAAGGCTTGGAGAAAAAACTTAATGGAAACTACACTAGGATACTGCTTGCTCTTTTGAAAAAAAATTCTTTAAGTGCAACCATACAAAACAGCAGCTGCATGGTCAACTTACATCCCGTCTCACAAACCATCTTAGACTTACAAGATATGCTGGGCACTGCTGGGAAATTAAGGACAGAGTATTAAGTAACTTCTACGAACAAGAACCCACTAGTGTTGACTGACCAGCAAAAACTTACATTCGTCAGTTCAATATGGACACTGGATGCCATATTCACAACTCACCTGAAACAATGGCTAAATAGGGACGGATGGAGAAAGAAAGTCAAGGGAATCCGTGCTCTCAGCATGCCATGATGATAATGATGAGATAATCAAATATCACTTTATTGTCATTAAAAGAAACGCTTGGTAAACAGGTTTTGTCAAGCTAAATAGAATCGACAACAAACGCTCAAATCCTGGACCAAGCAGTTTCTGCTTTCCGTGAGAAATGCATAGATCCATCATTTCTTCTTCGAGCTAAAGGGAAGTCGAGCAAATTGGGTTCTTTAGCCTTGGTTTTTTAATCTTAGAGAAGGAAAACTGTGAATTCAAACAGCATTCATTCAGCCAAAAAATTGACCTTGTTTAACAGATTGGTTGTTAAATACATTCTCGTTAGTTTGGTTTTTGTTGGGGGTTTTATGGCATATCAACCATTATAGGTTATTTAATCTCAAATCCTTTTTTCTACATATAAACAGTTATATTTCAAACAATTCAGTTGAACGTAAATGCACTGTTTAAATGCCTAAACAACTCTATTTCAAACAATTCAGTTTAGTCAACTATTTTAAGTGGTTCCATGTATTGCTCTGTATCACTAACAATTCAATTAAACATCAGTCATTTGTGCACACACAGTTAAATCTAAAAATAGTTCTATTTCAAACAGTTAAATTTAGTATAAGCACAGAGTTAGTTCTATTTTACCCATTGATAGGACCATATTAGGTGCTAATAATCCTAGCCAGAGTTGACATGGGAGCGATGGCAATAAAGGGGTACTCCGTATTCTCCAACCCCCCAGCATTACTGGAGTCTCACTATCAGATTGTTTAGTGTCATATTATAGGATATTCATTGGAGGAATCTCATATCTCTGAAGAGATGCATGTGGTGAATTCTACTGCCCCAGTCGATTGGGTCAGTTCTGGTTAATAAGAGCATCACTATACCCAGCAATATTATGAGGCGCTAGGCGTGCAATGATTATCATCGTAGGAAATGGAAACGGTGACCTCAGGCAGTAAAGCGTTTCTCATAGCGTTAAAACCTTCGGGAAATTTATGCGTTAAACTATTTTCCCTCCAACAATTGGAAAAAAAAATCTGTATCGTTTTCTGCTGAAACTTAAAAGGACTGTAAAACTTATCTATGATTCGAGTGCACCTAAATCTTTTTTTCCTCCCAATGTTTCTTTTCTATGGTTTCGTCTTTGTAGGTGAATGTATAAAGATAAATAATTTTTGTTCGTAACGTCATCACTGGTAAATAGCAATGGGGAATCGAAATATATAAGAATGTAATTCTTTGAAACAGGCTGCATTTTTATGCTGTCAGTGCGATCTTGCCATCGAGATAGCTTCCTATTGTCATCCTGAGAAAGGAACGCTCTGAAAGAAGTCGTACGTTTTCCGTAGGGGGTTTATCTAATCTGAACAATGTAATATTTGTGTAGGTGGAATGGGGGATGTAAGGGATCTTTTATTCATTGGGAAAGGAGATTGGTTAGTTTGCACAAAACGTAAAACACACACACACACACACACACGCACACACACAAGCACACACAAACTTCCGGAGATGTATTTACATCTATTGTTTCATATATATATATATATATATATGTGTGTGTGTGTGTGTGTGGATATATATTTGTGTGTGTATGTGTGTGTCTTGGTGATCGAGTGACACGGTCATTGAATGATGGCGTAACTCTTTCAGAACGGCTTTCTATTATGACATATACACAAATATCCATCTGTCTATCTCCATAAATATATACACACACAAACATATATAATGACGAACATGATATAAATAATGACAAAGGTCTATGTATATATTCGGCATTGTTTATAGTATGCTTGTCATTATATATATATATATATATATATATATATATATATATATATATATATATATATGCATATATATATATAGACAAACATAATATGAAAAAGACTCACACACACACACACATATATATATATATATATATAATCCTGGACGAGACTGCATTTTACTTAGCGTTGATACACTTGGGACATACATGACTCCAATTATTCTTCCCGCAAAATTAGTAAATACTAGAGCAGATTGGACTCTTCAACATTGGTATAGCAACCAATCTAGGAGAAGGAAAACTCTAATTTCGAACCTGTTAAACTCCGCTTAAAAATGACCTTGTGTCGCAACTTAATCGGGAAGAGGGGAAAGTTTATATATATATGTATATATATATATATATATACATTTGTAATCGTTTGTGTATATATGTTCCTATGTACTTGGAAGGAGTTCCGTTGGGTCGTGGCTAACATGTTGGACTCACGAAATCTTAGTGTCCAATTTCGAACTCCAGTCGTTCTATTACTTTCACTTTCGGAGTAGTACAACTACCATTTCCTTACAAGCATTGCATTGGCATTTAATATCCAAGCAATATGTTGTTTAGGGAAAAATAATTACCCTCGTTCAAGTAATATGTTGTTATATATATATATATATATATATATATAATTTCAATTTTTATACCTATTCTATAATTTTGACGGTATGAAACAAACCTGACTGATACAATTCGTAAAAAATAAATGTCGTAAATATAAGGCAGGTAATAGATATTTTCAGCTATGCATGGAAGGAAAAGCTAGCAATAGTTTGCTTAGGGGTCCAAGCTCTTTCTCGACTTAAGGAAGTGACCATCCATTTGTTCCTCGATTTGTCTTACAAATTATTAAGGCCTCTCTGGCCAATTGAGACAATACTTAGCCAGATGGTTGTGTTGGTTGCAATCGCGATGTTTTTCACTTGAACCTATCGGTCACGTGTTGGTCCCACGATTGCAATAGTTAGTGCTGGCCCCAGCGATTCATTTTACTGGATAGCACTTGTTCAGGACAGAAGCGGCGAACTATTATTTTCTACCGTTCGGGAAGAGGCACACAAGAGCCCTGAGGGTGATAAGGGGACATTCAAAAAATCTTTTAAGATAATGAACCAGCGTTATCATTTGTAATGGTTAGCAAGCTGGATTAGCATAGTATTGTTAGTGATCTCGATTCTCACTGGGTGTCACCTACTTATTACCTTGTGCGTCAACAAAGCTAAGCTTAGTAAATAATTTTTATTTAGTCTCTTGTCGTCAACGACTATCAAAATACAACTAAAAACAAACAAGTTAGTTGATGCTGACTAGCATTGAACATCTATGTGCTGAGATGAAGTTCTTTTTAATCGATTGACATCTTTCATCTGAAATTAACGCTGTTGTCGTCACAAGCAGTGAATCGGGCGGGGAGAGCCAGATTAAAAGAATCTACTATCGTGGATTGAATGAAAGGTTCAGTTTTTGGTTTCGCCAAGGTTACCGATTTCGACGATACCCGGTGACAATATGAAATGTAAAAATCCAATAGTGTAACTGGTAGGGGTGGGGAAGAACCAGATGCCCAAAAAGCTAAAGGAAGTGAAAGACAAGAGTAAATGTTTTTATGAAATACCGCCGAGAAAAGCTTGTGTTTATTGAACCGCGTATTTATTGTCTAATATTATCTAAGAAACAGAGATAGACATACAGAACGATGAAGGGGAGAAGATACCTTGGATTAGGTATGAATATAATAAAAAATAATCTGTCAATCTATTTATCAAAAAGAGAGAAGAAAAGAGGAATGAGAAGGATAAACATTATGAACCAGAGGAGTATTTATGAAAAAAAATCTTTCAATCTACAAATTGAGAGAGAGAGAGAGAGAGAGAGAGAGAGAGAGAGAGGGAGAGACGAAGAAAGGAGAGAAGTACAAACACTATAAATATAATGAGCATTTAATAAAAGTCTCTCTATCGATCTATCTAATTCAAATTGAGAGAGATAGACTTTGTTCGTTTCCTTGTTTGGTTTAGTTTGGTTTTAAGGCACATCAACCATTGTAGGTTATCAATGCGAAATCAATTTCAAAATAGAAACAGTTCTATTTCAAACAATTCAGTTTAGCATACAAAACAGTTCTTTTTCAAGCAATTCAGTTTAGCAAAAGTTCATAGTTTAGTTCTATTTTACCCTTAGATAGGACCCTATCAGGTGCCATCACTCCGGGCCAGAGTGGATCTGAAAGCGATGGCAATGAAAAGGTACTCAATATTCCCCAGAGCCCCAGAATTACAGGAGCCTCACCATCAGATTGATTAACGTCATATCAGGACACTCGTTGGTGGTGGTTTTAACCCTTTGCAGAGAAGCAGGCGGTGTATTCTACAGCCCCAGCCGACAGAGAAAGTGAGAGATAGAGAGAGATAGAGAGAGTATATGAGAAAGAGAAGTGTAAGAGAAGTTTAAACGCTTTGGATATAATGAGTATATAATATCTATCTATCTATCTATCTATGTAAGAGTGAAGTAGAATGAGACATATACGTTACATCAGGTGAAAAATAAAATCAAAACTCATTCCAGACAAAGAAAAATCAATTTTATCCGGTTTCAAAATACAGTTCTTGCCGGAAGTTCAATATGTTTCCAAATCGAGGCTCGAACAATAACCCTCATATAGTAAGTTCATAATCTTCGTCTAGTGAAATTGTTTTCCAATTTCTATTTCAGAGGGTTTTTTTTATCTATCAATAAATGAAGGCAATTTATGGCTTCTTTTCAGAAAGGTACTAAAAGCGGAATGTACTGATGTGTGTGTTCACAGATGAGTGTCTCTGGGAGAATGTTTGACGCCAATTTCAAGTACACATCAATGTCAAAATCTTTTTTCTTAAAATTGAAAATAACCCAAAAATACGTTATCTATCTATCTATGACTTGAAAAATTGTTCTTAGTTACTCAGGATCGAATTAATAATCGAATACAACAAAATCACACCAAAAGAATTCAAGAGTAGGCAATATTTGGTGAGAAAGGTTATCAACTTGGAATTTTGTTCATGTAGGTTTCATGACTTATCAACCATTGTAGATTATTTAATGCCAAATCCAGTATATACATATATATTAGATATATAGAATTTGAAAATATAAGTCAATAAAATTCTATAGTTCCAAGTATTGCTATGTATCACTAACAATTCAATTAAACGGTTATTTGTTTACACACAATTAAATGATGAAACAGTTCTATTTCAAACAATTCAATTTCCCATGAATCATTTGTTTGCCCTCAGTTTAAATGTCAAACGGTCCTGTTTGACTCATGGATATTACCCTAATAGGTGCTACCACAGTGGGCAAGAGTGGACCGGAAGCGACGGTAATGAAGGAGTACTCTGCATTCCTCAAAGCTCCAGCACTACTGAAGCCTCACCATTTGATTGCTTAATGTCATATCATGATACTCCTTTACAGGGTCTTACCCCTCTTCTGAGATGCAGTTGGTTTATTCTACAGTCCCACTTGGAATTGTGCAAGAGAATAAGATTTGGCAATACTAATAAATAACCGCAACACAAAGTAGAATCTATCCCAGAAAATAAGACGCATGAAATTTGCTTGGAATTTGAGACGCAAAAGTATCACTCATTATCGGTCAGAAAATGATGCCTAATTTTAATCAAGAAGAAGAAAAAGACTTGTCATCGAGTTAATTTTGTCGTTTTAGCAGACCTTAGAGTAAAAATAAAAGAAACCAAAAAGATAGACAAATATCTGGAATTTTAACAGAGATCTGAAAAAGTTATGGAACACGATGGTGACAATAATGCCAATTGTACTTTGTGTCCCTTAACCGACCCCCAAAAGTGTTAAAAAGAGATCTGAAAAGCTAGAGACCAGATTTAAAGGTTTGGTTGTTTCAATGGCATATACAACTTCCTGGGTTATTTTATGCCTAATCCATCCTTCTCGAAGAATGGTAGTGGTACTATTTAGCTCATAGCTGGGAGGATAAGGGGGTTCATTTCTTTTATAAGGGTATTTGTCCGAAAGTGAACATAATAGCGCAATTGGAGTTCGAACTCGCTTACTACGATTTCGCAGTCCAGCGCTTTAACAATTACACCATGAGGACCAGCACCAAGTTGGAGACTGGGCGAAGAAACAACACCATCAAAACCACATCATTGGACAAGTCTGTCTGAATACTCTGAAGGGTCCTGAAATCCCGAGGAGATTTGTTATCACTGAGATACCAGGGGAAAAAAGCAGTAA
Organism: Sepioteuthis lessoniana; assembly: GCA_963585895.1. NCBI lineage: Eukaryota > Metazoa > Mollusca > Cephalopoda > Myopsida > Loliginidae > Sepioteuthis > Sepioteuthis lessoniana. The sequence continues at coordinate 41,918,078 of OY757928.1, read as the reverse complement.
AAATTGATGTGAAAAACTTGTGAAGACACCATCAAACAAGCGGAGATGAAAGACAATATAAAAAGAGAATATCTCAGATGAACGAGAAAGCTTCTTGAAACCAAGCTCAGAGGCGGGAAACTCATAAAAAATATTAACATATGGACTGCATTCTGTAAGGTATTCGGTAACATTCTTGAAATGGACGAAGAAAGAACTTTATCAAATGGACTAGAGGAGAGGAAAGCTAATGACGATACACAAGGCCTTACATCTAAGAGATAACATAGACTCTGTGTAAGGGTTTAGGATAGCGTAAATGCATCAATTATAGGACTCGAACACAACATAAAAAAATCAAAGAAAGACTAATGACGGTGACAAGAAACAACACAGATAATTTAAAGATCAAATAAGAAAAAAAATGATAAGAAAAAACAACTATATGCTACTTCTAGTGACAGACTGACGAAATCTCACAAGATCTGGATATGATTAGAAATAGGAAACCTTAAGAAAGAAACCGAATCTCTTCGAGTAGCAGCACAAATAACGCCGTAAGGAACACTTATTTTAAAGTGAAAATAGATAAAGCATAACAGAATAGCAAATGTAGGTTATGTGGTGACACGGATGAAACGATTAATCACATAAGAAGGGAATGCAGCAAACTAGCTTAAGAATAGTACAAGATTAAACACGACTGGGGGGCAAAGGTAATCCCCAGGGAATTGTGCAAGAAATTTAAATTTGACTATACTACCAAATGGTATATGCTAAAACATAACCGACCAAGCGAATGAGACAAACAAAATTTGAATTTTTGAGATACAAACAGATCACCTAATCCCGCCCAAAAGACCATACCAAATAATAATTACCAAGAAAGAGAGAATCTACATACTAAGTAAGTAAAAAAAGTAAAGTTGGCGACCATAGTCGAGGGTGACCCGAAGGCTCCCTTTTCGATAGCTTACTACACCAAGGTGTAGGGGAGGACGCTACTTCTTTCCCTCGATTGCTCCGCTTTACCCTTGATCCGTACCTTATAATGCTGAGTGTTAAGCAAGGATGCTTCAGTACCATTTTTTGAGTCTTTGGTATGACTCGACCTGGGATCGAACACAGGTCTCCCGGGCCATTGGCGAACACTCTTACCGCTAGGCTTTATTATCCCGGAAAATGACAGAGTGAAAATCAAAGAAAACGAAACATGAAACAAGTACTTGGATCTTGCCAGTGAACTAAAAAGAGCTATCGAAAATAAAGGTGACGGTTATACCTATTGTAATTAGGGCACTTGGAATGGTCCTCAGATGCTTGGAAAGAAGGATGGGAGTGTTTGAAATCCGAGATCACCGAAACTACAACATAGGTAATATCGGACAGAACACTGAGAAGTCTCGAAGAGATTGTGGTCAGACAGACTCCGGTCAAAGACCATCCGTTAACGCTTGTGTAAAAAAAAAAAAAAAAAAACTTGCAAAGAGTAATATAATTACGATTTTCGTCCCTTGATTCCCTGACGATTTTTAATTATGCCAAAACTTAGCAAATGAAGTACACAGGTAATTTGTTTATAGTTGTGAAGTAGTATCCACCCTCTTTTGTGGAACACTATAATAGTGGACTAATGTGCTGGGAGTACTCCGAAAAGTACACATCATGTTTGAAATTCAGAGTTTTCCTGCTCCTTCACAAGTTTTCCTATCAAAGCCAAAGAGATCAGTCTGCCTTACTATTTACCCATAGATGGGTGAGGTGTGTAAAAAAACGGATCCATATATTTTCCAGAGGCATGAATGCAGAAGTGAAACGTAAACAGCCTCGTCCAGGATTTGAACTCGGCACGTCCAGTACATTTCATTTGACTTTAATTCTTACACTCTACGCGCCTTCTCTGTTGAATGATGTTGCAATATAAAAGAAAACAACTTGAGAAGTTACTTGTGGGTTCCACGACGTTATGGGGACAGAGAATAACTCAAGGATAAAGAAATGATGGCACAAGCTTAAGCAACTAAATAATTGAGATATGGAACTGTTATAACTGTGAGCATATTGAGAGATATCTGATTGTCATTTTTCACTTTTTTTGTATTCTATTTTCCGAGCGTCAACAAAATTAACTAATGCTGAATGATTCTAATCCTTTTAGAGGTTCTGTATTGTGATGTCACATAGGGATTAAATGCTTTAAAATCTCATTAAATGCCTGTGGAAATATATTTATAACTTGGTTGGTTAGAATGTTAATCTGATAAAATCTATGTTAGGGGCCTGTCGCCCTCTGTGGCGTTCATTTTATAATCTGATGAAATGTTCTGATATCTTGAGATATTCCTGAAGGGTTGTAAGCGGAATTGATTTCAAAATCTCATTTGCGTTAACCCTATCTCTCTCCTAAACAAACGAACACTGGTTCTAACTTTTATCTTGTATTCTTTTAGCATATCGATGCCATATCTCATTGTTTAGCACGTTCGCGGCCATTTTGGATATTTGAATTTTTACGTAATGCTTTCTCTGTTTTGGTTAGAGTGACGATTTGGAATATTTTGTAGGTGCAAAAATAAATGAAGTTGGTATTATTTTAAAAATTGAAGCTCATTTTCCAAACAGCAAACGGGTTTTCGTTCTACTAATTTATATTTACGATTAATTCTTATTTATGGTTACCGTCCTAGGAAATGTACACGGCGACTCGAGTTCAAATCCTGGACGAGACTAATTGCATTTATAGCACTAATACCCTTGGGAAAGGTATGAATCCAATTATTCTCCCTCCAGCTATGGGTAAATAATAGGGCAGACTACGCTCTTCAGCTTTGGTGAGGCAACTAGTCTAGGAGAAGGAAAACTCTGAATTAAAACCTCTTAAACTTCGCTTAAAAAAATTGACCTTGTGTCACATCCTGCCCGAGCGGAGGGGTTGGTAAATATGATTAATTCTCATTTATCTTGTAGGTGCGTAGGTGGTCAAACTGCTAGATTGCAATACTGAAGTTAGCGAGTTCGAATACAATTCAAGTTATTACGTTCACTTTCAGATTAGTTCCTTCGGGAAAAGTATGAAATCCCTGATTCCAACAGCTATGGGTTAAATAATTCAACTCCCGTTTTTCTACAAAGATGAAATTGGCATTAAATAACCCAGGAAGTTTGATAGCCATTAAAAACAAAAAAATGTATCTATTTTTAGAATCTCAAATTAAATATAGTAAACAAAACAAAAACGAAAGGAAATTCTAGTAATTTGATCACTACTTTTACTCAAACCATTGCGGGATTATTTAAGTTCACATTAAGTCATTCGATCATATGGAAATCAAACCTGACCGATAAAATGAAACGCAGTTTCTTCCAGGCCACGGTCGTGTCGATACTGCTATATGGATGCACTACTTGGACGCTAACTAAATGGCTGGAGAAGAAGCTAGACGGCAATTACACAAGAATGTTGCGAGAAACATTAAACAAGTCCTGGCAGTAACATCCCACAAGGCACCAACTATACGGCCACCTGCCTCCCATCACGAAAACTATCCAAGTTAGACGAACCAGACATGCAGGACACTGCTGGAGAAGCAGGGACGAGCTCATAAGCGATGTACTCCTATGGACCCCCGCATATGGCCAAGCAAAAGCAGGACGACCAGCTCGAACATATATACAGCATTTATGTGAGGATACGGGATGTGGCCCTGAAGACCTGCCAGAGGCGATGAATGACAGGGAAAAGTGTTGAGAGAGGGTCAGGGTTATCTGTGCTAGCGGCAGGACATGATGATGATGATGATGAAAGTCAAGTTTACGCTTTCTCTGGCCCGTAGTTATGTTTAATCTAGCCCATCGTATTTTTAGCTGAGTCCCAGGTTTTTTTAACCCCTTCTGCAATCAAAATAAAGCTTAGTCAGGCTCGTGTTATGTTTAGTCCGGCCTGCTTCCATGTTAAACTTGGACAGGAATCATGTTGAAATTGTCTGTCTCATGGTCTTATTTAGCTCGACTCGTTGCTATGGTAAGTCCAGCAGGCCGTCACGTTCAGCCAGGCCCAGTGTCATGCCTAGCCTAGCCTAGCCTAGCCCATGGTTATGTTTAGTCCGGCCCCGTGTTATGTTTAGTTCGGCAAGACGTCATGTTTAAGCTGGCTTTGGATCAGGTTTTTGGTTGGTTGTTTCTACGTCGTTTTGACTAAATTCGAACCCGTACTATATAAGTTTTTGAATTGGACTACGTTTCACGTTTATCTGTCCAGCTTTCAAATCACACACAGTGAAGTAATGCACAACATGTCGGCGCACCTACTACCACAATACTAGTAAGCAAAGCAAGGAACTACTCTGGTTTGCAAATCTTCAGTCACGTGATATACGCACCCCAAACTAGCACGTACAAAAATTTGGAAAAAAAACTTTGGTTAGATCTTTGCATTATTTATGAAAAAGATTTCTCTAACTCATTCAGCTGTGAAAAATTGCCATATGATTAAATTATTTCCACCACAGTTTTTAGAGAGGATCAAATTCGGGGAAAAAACCGTTTTCTTTTCCTTTTCCTCGTCCACTGCCTTCAGTTACTAAAATATAAGTTAGAATTTTGGATTCGTCTGTCCAAAGAATGTTTTTCCATTGGTCAATAGTTCATACTTCATATTTCACTACAAACTTTCCCTGCTTTCTATTATTTTCTTTGGAAATGTTATTTTGCCATTCTCGAATTCTTGTCTTCAGCATGCACCTTTTCCTCCATCCTGCAGGCTCTGTATTTTATGGTATTTTCTATCTGACTGACTCAGTTTAGTTTATCCTCCTGACATGACTCTCTTTTCAAAATTTCTCCGTTGATCCAGATTTCATCTTAAAGCACCCAGGAAATAATGCCTGTGGCTTACTTTCCATATATCATGGCAAACTGAAGCCGTTTTCTTCCTTTAGGAACTTTTTTTTCGGTTGCAACTATTCGACCTAATGAATGCTTGATAAATATCTGGGAAGCGGTTTGCCAAGAAATTTCTTTATGCTCTATCACCTTTCAATTAGTTTGCCACAAGTGAAGGAGCACATTTATCCTATACCTTTAGCTCTGCATTCGAAGGTATTTTCTATCTGACTGGCTTTATTTAGGAGGGTCACCTTGATCTGATTCTATTTCAAAATTTAACTGTTTATTCAAAAGCCACATAAAAGCACCAAGTAAGATATTATATCCAGGCATCCTGAAGATTTCGGATCCCATAAAACTCGTAAACTACTTGATTACTAATGCTTGTATACTTATCCCTATATACTAAAGATTTTACTGCAAATAGATACATTAAACTATACTACCAGTATACTGGTAAACTAATGCCACATACTAATGGTTTCATACTACCCATAAATTGATGATCATGGTTTGGTTTGGTTACTTTGTTTAATGGCATATCAACTCTTTTTATGTTATTTAATGCCAAAGACATTCTCCTAGAAGAACAGTAGTGGTACTATTCAACCCATAGCTGGGAGGATAAGGGGGTTCATACCTCTCCCAAGTGAACGTAATAGCGCGACTGGAGTACGAACTCGCGTACTACGATTCCGCTTTAACCATTACACCACGAGGACACCCCCATAAATTGATGATCAGATAATGCTTTTAATCTACCTATATACTTATCCTATTTACCCAACCCCTCCGCTCGGGCAGGATATGACACAAGGTCAATTTTTTTAAGCGGAGTTTAAGAGGTTTTAATTCAGAGTTTTCCTTCTCCTAGTTGCCTCGCCAAGGCTGAAGAACCTAGTCTACTATTATTACGTTCATCATCATCATCTTGTTGTGCCACCAGCACGGATATCCCTGACCCTCTCTCGCCACTTCTCCCTATCGTTCATCGCCTCTGGCAGGTCTCCTGGGCTGCATCCCGTAATACATTAATAATCACGTAATCCTTGTATCGAACTCGAATACTTGGTGTTATGTACAAATACTTTTAGACTAACTAAATTTTCATGATCTTGTACTAATGGAATACTAATGCTTTTGTACTGCCTACAAACTCATTATCATAGACTGGTATTCGACTTTTATAGTTATGTTAGTATACTAATATTTTTATACAACTTTGAAATTAGTTATTTATAATAATGCTTGAACACTATCTGTAGATTCATGATTCTATACAACTTGTAAAACTAATGACAGTATACTAATAATTGTGTATCACTTGTATGTTAATCTTTGTTTACAAATAATTTTATACTGCATAGAGTTGCATGATCATATAAGGCTTTTAAACTAATGACTGTACATTACAGCAGTATACTAATATTTTTATACGCTATAGTGATTCATAATCATATAATAGTTGCATACTAATAGCGTATATTAAGGCTTTTAGCCAACCTATACATTTAGGACCATATATGGCTTGGATTCTAATTACATAACAATGTTTTTACCCTTGTTGTGACGCGCCGAAAAACGTAAACAAATCGGATCACTCAACCCCTTAAAAACTCTACATCCGGCTACGACCGGAAATGATGAAACCATTTATAGACCTTACCTGCCATGACGGTTAGAAAAGAGAATAATTTACATTATTACAACGTTAATAGTGACTGTCTTTCAAAAGTAACTATATCAAAATAAAGTGGATTATCTTTCGAAGCTTACCCAGGCTAAATAAGGACTGTATTTCCACTTTATTTATGTTTGGCAAACACATCCGCCCAAGCCGTAACCATGCCACATTGTCTGGAACAATCCGCTGCAGGCATTGGCCTCCATATCAATGCACACAAAACGGAATATATATGCTTTAATCAAAATGGTGACATCTCCACACTGAACGGTTGCCCTCTGAAACTAGTTAACAAATTCACCTACCTAGGAAGCAGTGTCTCATCAACCGAGACAGACATCAATACGTGACTTGCAAAGGCATGGACAGCTATCGATAGGCTATAGGTCAGGCCTGACCGACAGAATGAAACGCAGCTTCTTCCAAGCAGCAGTCGTGTCGATACTGCTATATGGATGCACAACATGGACGCTAACTAAATGGATGGAGAAAAAGCTTGACGGTAACTACACAATAATGCTGCGAATAATATTGAACAATTCCTGGAGGCAACACCCCACAAAGCAGTAGCTGTACGGTCACCTACCATCCATCACGAAAACTATCAAAAGTAGATGAACTAGACGTGCGAACAGTGCTGGAGAAGTAAGGACGTGCTCATAAGTGATGTACTTTTGTGGATCCCTTCACATGGCCGAACAAAGGCTGGGCGACTAGCTCGAACCTACATACAGCAGCTCTGTGTAGATACGGGATGTAGTCCGGAGGACCTGCCGGAAGCGATGGATGATTGGGAGGGGTGGCGAGAGAGGGTCAGGGATATCTGTGTTGATGGCGCGATATGATGATACATATAAATGGAATACACACACACACATACACACATATATGTGTGTTTGTATATTTTGGCATATGATTCATCTTAAATTTAAAACGTATTTAGATGTGTGCGTTTTTGTGTTTATATCTGAGACAATTTGATCGCTGTTTTGAGAGACAAAACAACAGCTTTCATGAAATCATTTCTCCGTCAGCCAGGACTAGACTACTGAAATGAGTATTCGCTCTCTCTGTCTCTCTCTCGTTCTCTCACTTGCTACCT